>CM073317.1:4172182-5372182 GCA_037043255.1 Diadegma fenestrale
TTTTCTGAATGCGACGAGCAGCAGCTCGTCCAATCTTATTTTCTACCCTGTGATACACTTTGCATTAGAACTCTCGAGGGCTCGTGCCCTGGCGTACAAAACGGACAATCTTCACGAGAATTATTACGTCTCTTTTCATCTCTTTCTATAAATCTTCTGTGCGATAAACAGCTCGTTTCTTATACCTTCACGCCCGTGGACACAAATTGTGTAAACGTCTCTCACGCACTCGCACACACACACACACACACAGCAAAAATGTATTCATATATTTATACGGGTAATAGAATGAAGATGTGTAATTTCATTTAATATACGAAATTGGCGAAAATTGGTGGACGAGAATATCCATCGAAAGGCGTTTATTGGAAATGTTATCGCCTCCCGATCATCGGCCGCACCATCAACTCCATTATGTGTCTCTATACAAAATACACATGCCCGTTTAAACGCGATTTTTCATAATGTGTGAAAAAAAAATGAACTCAAGCGTGAGAACTGGAATTTAATATCCGAAATCAATTTTCACTCACCGTTTCGATTTCACGAGGATATTTTGAGGAACGAATTACGCGGCGGAGATCAATTTTCATTTTGATCGAATAAAATACTAAGAAATAATTATCGGCAAGGACTGGATCTCACGAGAAAGTCAAAGAGAGAGTTCCTTTCTGAAAATCAATTAAGGACTTTTCCACAATCTTGAGAACGCTTGAATTCTCGATGAAATGCGTATCTCTGTGATTTCTGTCATCAAGATGACGTTTTTAGCCACGAGAATGAGAGGATCAGTCATGTTTATGTATCCGTAACCGTGCAAGATCGCACAACTCGCGTAGAGGATGAGCGGGTGCGTCAAGAGTCAAGATCTCCTTCGGGTTACAGCGTGCCGGGTCAGAGGTCGCTTGCATCTGAGCTTCGATATCCCGGTCAAATGTACCAGTCAACTTAAAGGGGGGATAACCACTCGAAGAATTTTCTACCTGTTCGTCCATCCGTCCATCTCCAAGCTCGAGTTATCCTTGATATTAGAATGCTCTGCGCGGAGATGCTGCACAATGACCGTTACACACACGTTACACGTAATTTATGTACAATAATATTAATAACAGCAACAATTTTACTTGGAAGATATAAAATGATGAGTTCACGTTTATAAATATTCGTTACACAATTACGGCGAGGCCGTCGTTATTTATCAATTGCTCGACATTTCGTAAAATCGTAAAATATACACGAGAAAAAGAAAAATGATCGATTTTCCTAATTATAATTACATCAGTGTAATTTGATGATGAAATTTCGATATGGAAAAAACTTTTTAAGGCTTTATAACAATTGCAGAACTGAGGCAAATGTTTTCGATGTTTGCACAACAATTTTTTGCTTGTCAATTATTGTTTCCTTTTTTTCTTTTCGTACGGATTATTTATCGAAGTCAGGCAACACATATATCGATGACGGATCACCGATGACGTGGAACGGGCTCCAAGTTGTTTCCATTTCTACAACGTTGTTCCAGTTCGAGCATACATCATCGTGAGCGGAGAAGAAACGTGAGAAAGAGCGAGAGAGAGAGAGAGAGAGAGAGAGAGAGAGTGAACGGAATAAAATTCATTGTGAGCGATTAATGTTTATTCGGCTGCGTACGATCGCACGGTCAAGGACGTTGAGAAAAAAAGGCATTCGCACCTTGCCGAGCTATTTATAACTACATGCTTTTCAATTCACACAAACATGTACGCACGAATGGTTCGCTGTAAGCAGGAAATAACAAATGGCGTTTTACAAGCTTAACCAAACTCACGAATCTATCGTTGAGTAATCTTTACCTCCTTTTTTTCTTTTTTTTTCATACGCGTCTGCATTTATTCTTCAAGATCAGGTGCCTGAATAGACCGACATTGGTCTTAATGATATAGCTCTGGGGCACGTGTCAGTCATCGAGCACCACGAACAAAGCTTCCACGCGCGTTTTTAACCACCGAAATCCTTTCTTCTACTATGATTTTATTACGACGCTATTTTTTTCGGCTCGTTTACAACGTTAATCAATTTTAACCAAAATTGGGTTCGTTATTTCTTTGTGTGGCTCTCTTTTCGTTCTCTCACAAGTGCTCGTAATAATCTACTATCGAATAAGGTGCTTCGCATTATCCTCGGACTTTTGTTTCTTCACCATTAATCGCTGCATCTGCGGTCAATTACCGAATGATGAAATTCAACATTCTTCTCGTGATTAGAAATTTTGTTCATTCCATTTATTTGATTCATGTATTTTTTGTTTTTCATTGCCAATTTTGGAAAACCTAGCCAAAAATCCCCTCCCGGGGAAAAAGGCTTGGCCAAGTACATTCGGTGATTCGCGCCCGCTCGGTACAGAAGAAAACGTGTGTACCTAGCGGGCAAAATGTCAGTACACAGTAGAGACGTAACGGACGTAACTGAAACCATCGCGTCACTCCTAACCACCGCGACACTCCTAACCGTCGCGACCAATCAGAAAAAGGCTAGCGCCACGGGCCCTTTCTCTGTGTCGTATACATACACGCACGCACACTTCGATCATGGCATAATTTTACCCGTGCAAAGTTTTTTCTCAGCAATTACAGCATCAATCCCGTTGATTTATGGCTTAAACGAGGGGGGATAACGTAATTAGTCTCTAATTCAAATTTCAGATCATGAAATAACCCCTGAGCTTTGTATTTTAAGAAAGTGTTTACCCCCACCGGCCGAATCGCTTTTCTCAGAGATAATATACTCGAGTGAGTCTCGCGCCAGCAGACGACGCTGTCGAATGTACTCGGCCCGAGACTCTGCCGAGTCTCTGGAACGTGTGTAGAACGAAATTATTTTCGACGATTCATCTTGCGAATACGACACTCGGGATTATTTTTACTTTTTTAGTTCGACTCACCGGTGCACCTTGCCCCGCTGCTGCTGCTGCTGCTGCTGCTGCTGCTGCGGGTCGGCACTGTGTTGCGCAAGCCAAGAAAGGACGGAGAATTTGCTCTCGGTCCACACCGTTCTCGCTTTTCGAGCGAGAGGCAATCCCGAGACCCAGTTCTCATCTATTAATGCTCGCAATTACCGCACAAACAATGAGATTGAGACGCGAGCACGTTTAACCACTTGAGCGATTGCTCATTGGCAAATTTACCGTACAATTAAGCGTCACTTCCTCTCTCGAGGACCTCCTCGATTAAGGACCTTTCATACGCGTGCCTCATTACCATCCAAAACTCATTCCCATCGCAAAATTTTCACTCACGAATTGAGAGAACAAAAATTGTACTAATTCAATTATTATTTTTGATAAACTTGCTCAAAACGGACTTGGACAACAATAGAAAAAAGTGAAAATCTTGAGCAAAATTTGCCGATGTGCCACATTTCGAAAACTACTCCAATTTTCTCGAATTATAAAGTGACGTTTGATTAAATTCCAACGATAAAAAATACATGATAACCGTAAAAAACGTTTTTGACTAAAAATGTGGGACTTTTTGACCCCGTAGGAGAGACTCAAGCTTAATAATGCCTGAGGCTGAGAAAATCGTAAAATCGTTATCGAATCGGAGATCGGGAGGGCTGGCAGTCCGAGCACAGAGCGTGCGGGTCATCAAATGATCCCTCGACCGGAGCGTAGTAAAATAGATGATGGCGTTCACACGTCGGGATGAATTCCCGGAGCAGTCGTTGAAGAAAGGTGCGACGGAGCGTCGGCCATGTTGGTGAAGCTTGAATAATCCGAAGACTATACGAAACGCGTCTCATTGTGTATAACGAGTTGCGAGAGCGCCCTCGCGATCGACTCAAAAGTTGCATGAATTTTTTTCTTTCATTCTCTCCTTGGAGAGCGCGTCCTGTTAATCTTCTCACATCAACCGCCTCCATTATTTTCCTTCTCTGAAAACGTCCCTCCTTGTCCTCCCCTCGAGGCGCCGCGCGGCGCGATCGGTACAAGCTCATAGACCATCATTTTTCTATAGTCTCGACCGTATTTTTCGACGCCCGATGGATTATTGATTAATCAACGCCCCCGACACAAAAGACTCTTACGCTGCAGTCTATAGCCACAAACGTTGAGCCTTGAATACCGATTTTTTCATTGGTAATGAGAGCCGTTCGTGCAACGATTTTTCTCTTTTTTTAAAAAAGTAATTCACACGTGCACGGTACATCGGAGCGGATAATCAATCATTAATCCGTGCCAAGTGTGCATAAATCGGTAAATTACTCTGTGTACAGTCATTAAAGTCGACTACACGTTCACTAACCAAGATACCGCGAATGCTGTATGACTTTCAGCGAGTACCTTCGTCAAATCCCATTTTTAACCCTGACTCATTCCTTTGAAGGCAAAGAGCGATTCCTTGTCGAAGGAGACGGAGCCAAAAATTGAACAAAAAAAAAACAAAAACCATTTCGATCCAAAAAACCCACTCGAACGCGATCCAGGAGTTTTCGAAACGCGCAAATTTTGTTTTGACTTTTCAAAACTTTTCAGTTTCGTGTCTCAATTATACCGAATTGTTTTATTTTTGTGGAACTTTCGTTAAAATTGTGAAATAATTAATTGATAATTATGGCAAATTTGCAAATTTTGCGAGAAATCTGTTTATGTTCATCGAGAGTTTAGTATGAACTTGATTATTTCGTTTAATAATCGTACATTGATGGATTTGAGATCCGCCGGCGAACGGTGAGACTGGATTAATTAATTAGCGTAATTAGTACATAAATCTATGAGGAATGTTCAGTCGTCACAGTTAATTACAGAGGTAATGCCTCAAAGACCCAACCCCCTCACTCATTCACTTACTTTTTCTTTCTCTCTCTCCCGCCCTCTCCTTCTCTACCGCGTTGACGCGCTCACGAGTGCGTATACGATTTCCTGAACACTCGAGATGCAGCTCCACTGGATCGTGTCCTTCCTGATGCGATTGCCACGTGGCGTCGACAAATCCTACGAAATGACGTTTCGCGTGACCGTCGGCAACTTTTTCAATAAAAAAAAAACGTCAAATTTTTACCGATCGTTTTTGTTTTTTTTGGTATTTCTTGAATTGACATTTTTCAATGATGAAAACTGAACTGACAATTATTTTTCATTTTAAGGTATCGTTTCTTTTATTTTCGAATGTTTCTTTCGATGCAAAACGTCCGAGATAATAAGCGTGCGAATCGGAAGGTTCGGAGTATATAAATCAGCGCGAATCGGTTTTCTCGAAGTAAGAAAAAAGAAGACGGTTCCGCGCGCCTGGCACAAGAAGAGGAACAAAGTGGAGTCTTTGCGCTCGCGGACTGTTGAGACCAAACAAGGCTTAATTGCCCGCGACGCATTGACATACCCTCGCTGAGTCGGTCGATTCTCCAACTCCTTTTGTTTACTCTCCGCGCAGGATACATCGGCGGAGCTGGTGCACATCGAGCTTGAAGAATTTTTATCCGAGAATTGCAAAAACCTTTTGGACGATTCTCGAGATTTAAAAATTGCGGACAATCTCAGAAGAAATCGAGAAAATGTTGGATCCAGAAATCATTAGGAATCCTTTTCAGTTTTTATTCCAATGGCGAAGATTCGATCAATCACCGAGTTGTAGAATTTCATTTTACACGTTAGAAAAGTTTATTCGATTAAATACGAAGTTTTGCGGCGGAAAAATGTTCTCGCTGTATCTGATCCGGCACGAATACTACGAGATAATCTTTCCGTTTTTTTCTCCAGTGCGCTACGAAGGATCCTGGAGCATCGCTTTCGTTTTGCGCAATGTTGCTCCCGCTGCTGTTGTGGTTTGTTAGCGCCGCGCTTGATCGTACCAAGGGGAGAAAGATTCGCGAGGATAACATTCACCCCCTTCTCGTCCACACAAGTTTGCTCACAAGTATCGCACGCCATCGATATATAACTATAAAGAGAGACAGAGAGCGGTGGGGGGGGGGGGGGGGGGGCGAGGGATTTTCTCTTTGAGAGAAGGCGCTTCGCCGATGAACAAGAATAAGAAGAAGGTGAAGAAGATGCCGCGCGGATTGGCATGGCATTCACGCAGCGTAGAACCAGCAGCATCATTGCGGCGCGTTCTTCTCCCTTTTCCTCGCGATGCAGCGAGGCGCCCTCTAGCCAAACAGTCTCTGGCGAAGAGTATCGCGTTGAAAGAATTATTGAAATTCACTTAGAGAGCAATGTGGCAATTGTTAATGGAAATAACACTGAAAAAATGAGTATAAAGATTCAAAGAGATTTACAATTTGGTGAGAATAAAAATGGCGGAGTGAAAGGGAAAGGGCTGATGCTGGAGCAGCGTCCGCGGCCAAAGTCAACGGCCCGCGGGCTGGGATAACTTTTATCTGGTCGAAGATCAAAGCGCGTCTCTATTATCGGCTCGACACAGTGTAGCACACGAGGATCGCGCAAGCCAAACGGTGCTGCTGGCTACTTGCTCTTGTGGCCCTAAGGAGAGTCAAGCCGCGTGCACCGTATTATAGTCGAGTTGAATCTCTTATACACGACGCCACGCTCTCGGTAGCTCGAGGCTTTAGCGAGACAGCGATATACAAAGAAAAAGAAAAGGGAAAAGAGAGAAAGAGAGAGAGAGAGCTAAGGGGCACCCTCGCGAGCCAACCGGTAGCAATCGATCCACGATAGGATCACGTCACGGACGCCCCGTAAGACTCTATCTTTCGCGAGCAAGTCCGCGTGCCGCGCTCTTCGTTCTTCGTGTCGTGCTCCAAGCTTTCTCATGCTCTCGACCCCCTCTTATTCCTCCTTTTCTCGCTACAGGGAGTCCCGCAAATCTTCCTCGAGCTGATGCCAAGGGCCTAGATCCTGAAATTCTACAAAGAAAAGTCTGTTTCTCTTTTTTTTGTTTATCACATAATTCGACGCAAAGTACTCGGCACTGGCGGCCGACGAACTGACGAGCCGATAAGCCCGCGAATGCTCGCTGCAAACCTGGAAGGATAACGCCTGCGATCCACTTTCTTTCTCCCCGAGCAACATGTTCCGTCATCAATTTTCAGGATCCCAACGACGATCCATCGATTTACAGAAAAATCCTACAACGAGCGTTTTTTTCTTTCCTTAAACTCGACTTTTGCGACACTCTGTGTACAGATAGTCCGGATTATCTTTAAACACACGTATACCACCGTCGTGTACGGCTTATTCGCGTGATCTCAATAGAGCTTCGTAGTGTCGGTACTCAGCGCCTCCTTTTTCGCGATAATCGCGCTTCGATTGCTTCCCAGAAATAAGACAATTCCCTCTTTTCCGGGACAACGAGAATAAATCTTCCGACTCTCCGCGTGCACTCGATCGCCTCTTGTCGACTACAAATGCAAAGGGTAAATTATTCTCAACCGATCGAGATAAATAATCGAGGCTCCTTGTTTGCCTGTCAATTGCATCAACGTGCAAAATAATCGATCTTCCAGAATTCTATACAGCCGTTTAATCCGTTATCACCTAAAAATGAAAAAAAAAAAACACTTGAGACGAAAAATTAAGTGACGATTATTTTTTTTCATATAGAAATGTCAAAACGTCAGTGAAAAAACGTTGCACCAGCTTTTTCATTGAGTCCAGCGTACGACAGTTCGAGCAGACTGAAGAGAAAATCTTTTTATTTATCGCATTCGCTCCCTATTTGGCCACAATATTGTCCACATTATCCTGAGAATCTCACGGGGGTGTACACAATGGTTGTGACTCTATTGATTTCTCTTTCGTAAGCATGGAAAAATCCTACACACATTAGTAGTTGCTGCAACGATGTAAATACATATAGAATGAACAGAAACGGTGCGATTGCTCAATATTCTCATTATGTCTAGACCGGAAATGATCAAGGGAGATTCGAGGAGTCAGTGGAAGAAACCTATATAAATACACACGATAGCTCGTATGTCCTCTGGGCAATGGGATAAATCGGCCAGGCTTCCACGAACACTCCCACACACGCTCTCGTCTATATCGCCAGAGATTTTCAAGCGCGGCATATTATAATCCGCCATTTTATACTTTACTATACGAATTCGTTCGCACGGAGATCTCGAATGTATATTTTTTCCGTACTTGTTAGACAGGTGGGCAAAGAGAAATTGGTGAGTCACCGCGTGAACTCTCCGAATGATTTTCGTCTTGCGAGATATATCTCAGCAGGCTTTTTGATTTTTAACTCTCGACGTTTAACACATACGCAAACGCCCTTCTCGTCACGCGCCTCTCGATCAGTTTTCACTCGCATTCTGTGTCTCTCATACGCGCGCTTGATGATTCGACGAAAAGTCAACTTTATGAGCACAGACTCGTGATTATTAGTCAGCGATTTTTTTACAGTCATCCCTGGCGCTGCCGTGTCAATCATCATAGATTTTTACTAAAGATCGGCTCTGGTTTGTCTTACCAATGTCGACCATCGCCTGCTCGTTCTAAAAACCTTCGATTTACTTCATTAATCCCAGAAATCCTGCCCATTCCGGGCGACGATGATAAATTTTTAATTCACTCCAATTAACAGTTTTTCTTTATATCCAAAAATATAGAGTTCCAAAAATCATCCAAGAAGGAGTTCCAAAAAACAGCCAATGGCAAAATGGCGAAAAATACGCCAAGAAAAAAAAAATTTCGTCCGCGTTGTAAAATTGTATTTGGATGCGAAAAGTCTGCGGCCTTTTGTTGGAAGAAAAAAAAACATTTGAATAATTAGCAAATAATTGCGAACTGTCATCGAGCCTGGCGCGATCGATTTTTAAATAATTTCTCAATAACTCTCTCCAGGTGTCTAATACGTTTGCATACGTTCTTCATCACGCGTTAGACGTCGATTATTAGAACGAGATTGCATGGTGTCGATTGGAGCCACAAGTTCGAACGAACAAAAAACGTTCAATTTCTTGACCACTGGGTCGCGAATTAATCCATTAAATCGAAATATTCAAACGAAAAATTGTATTAAAAATTAAAAATCCATCAAAAAAATTAATTGTATTTATTGAATTCACTAATTACTCGAGTCTAGGACGTGAGAAAAATGGCAATTTTTTAATCGTCCGATGAGTATGGCAACTCGGGAATCCCGAATAATCGTTTATCCTCAATTACTCACTCGCGAGTCCGAGGTACTTGTACAAAAGTATATAAATATACTTATCGGCTGGAGTGTAGATCGCCTCTCTCCATTGTGCGGATAAATACGTAGGCGGACAAGTTGGATATTCGAGTCAACGTGGAACGAGCAATTTACATGAGCTCAAGTAGGACTCGTTGACGGTCTCGAGCCCGAGTCATCCAAAGTATATTAAAAAAAAAAACAGAAAAAAAACGTCAAAACATCACTTTCGTAATAGTTTATTCTGGACTGTCGAGCGTTCGAGAAACATAATAAATATAACGATCTCTAATCGTATTTATATAATACCAAATGCTCCAAACAATTCATTGCACACTTAGAAACCATCCTCACGATAATAATCATTATCATTTTTCTTATTACAAATAATCAACGACTAACTAATAATTCCATCAATATCAATATCATTATAATCAATCGTAATTGTTTATGGCCATGAATTTCAGAAATTCTGAAATTACATTCGTTTTTGGTGGCATAACGTTGCAAAAATTACTCCATAATTTTTATGATTCGAATTCACACTCGAAAAAATAAAAAAAAAACGTACGAAATTATTATTTTCATGGAAAAATAGTTCGAAAAAACTTTTTTTTTTTTTAATTTTTTATTTTTACCGGACCAGACTGATTGAAAATTAATTAATCATCGAATTTTGTATGGTGATGAGAAAATGAGGAAGAAAGAAAATGGGAAATTTGTATAACGACTGCAGGGATCGAGGCGGTGTGAGGGACTCGTGTTTTGGTACAAAAGGATGCTGTGTACGTATTGAGGTATCGTTGGGATGTTCGCACGTCGATAGACAGCCTCGGGTGTTAGCCATGCAGTTGGATAGTGGCGTGGGGCGATTAGCTCGGCCCGATACGGCTATCTCTCGGTTACAAGGAGCCCTTCGACGCCTCCTTAGAGCGCCTGCTGAGATCCTCTTACGACGAAGCAACACGCCGCCGATTCCAGTCGGCAGATATTTGCTCCAACCCCAACGGAAGTCAACCACCAGCTCCGTGCAAGCTTTATCGATCGTCCCAAGATCCCACAATGTATGTCAGCGGATCGCAGATCCGCTTCTCGATTATCTATTAATTAAATACAAAAATTCGCTAATCACGATTCATCGGAAATTTCACTCGTTGGTCTAATAAATTTGCCCATCGCGATTCCAACCTCAAATGCTCGAGTTAACTGCTGAATTCTTCGTCGCCATATTTATTCGAAACTCTGCAACGCAGATTTGCGGAGCGAGACTTTCGTCGACGCATGAAAATCAAACTTCGATTATTACTATTATTATTTTCTTTTTTGAAAAGTGCAAGAAATCGTTGATTTTGCAGGTTTTTTTGAATGAATTTTATCACGATCCTTTCGCCGGAACGTTGCCTCGCTTAATTAACGCCCGATCGCATTCTCACCATCCCCCATTTTCGGGCACACGAGCCAGGCGAATACAGATCACGAGATTCGATAATATAATGTTGCCGCATCATTTTCTCATTACTTATTTGTTTTATTTCCAATGGACAGTGTTTTTTCTCCTTTTTTACCAAAAAATGTACAAACATTTGACCCCCGGCTTTCGGTAATTCGGCCTTCGTAAATTTTTTCAATCTCCAATTCGAACCCGAAGCTTTTGCGCTCCCGTTAACCGATGGATCGATAAATTGGGGTTTCGGTGAGAGCAGCAGCCGCATGGCCGCAGAGCAGCGATCCTAATTAAGCTTCTTCACCCCGTAATTACAGCCAATTAACGTCGCACATTTCTCGCGCGCTACTTTATGCCCGGAGACTTTGTCCCATAGAAATGTCCAACGATTTTGGAGCGAAAGTTGAAACCTCGCGATTTTCCGATCCGCGCGTTCAAAATTGCCCAGATGTGCAACCGGTCGCAACTTTTTTTACTCCCGCGTGAAAGATTCAGGAGAAAAAAGGACGAATGGCACGAGAAAAGTGAATAAAAATCAATCGACCACGCTTTAACATAAATTTTTCTCGATTGTACTATATTTATTCATTTTTTTGTACGGGTCGAGCGCGATTTTCGAAATTCCTCATAAATCCACGATCCAACACAGATTCAGGTCTCATCCGGAGACGCGTATCCTCCCGGTCAATAATTTGTTGCACCATAAAACATCGCTCGCCGTGGGGAGCGATCGAGCACGGGTGGAAAAAAATAAAAATATATAAAACTACAGGCTTTTATATCTGATTTAAAAAAAAGCGTATATATATCTGTTATAAAATACAAAGCTGAAGAAGATAGAATTACGAGATACGGGAGAGAGATCTGATACGAGAGATATTTTCTGGTTCACGATTAATTCCATCGCTACGATATATTCATTCATCCGCAATCGCTTACTCCCGTTATGTACATAAATATGTTGAAATTGACGCGTCTCTTCTTTATTTTATTACCTATAAACGTTGTATATTATTTCGTTGTAAAAGCGGGGGAAATAAGGAAAGAAAACAACAAAAAAAGAAACAGAAAAATCCTACGAAACTTAATACAAAACGAAGAAAAAATAAACCCGTTCTTTCTACCGTGTATTGCGACCCGCTGTGTAAACTATATTTACATATTCATGCCCTCCACCAACACGCGCTCTCTTCTTCAGACCTGGTCCCAATTTTGCTCCGACTGTCCATAAAAAAAAAAAAAGAAATACACAAAAAATGGAGAAAAAAAATGCTTTTCTTTATCGACTAAAAAATTCGAACGACAGGGCGACTTTATGGGTGAGACTTTCGTCACTGAAAACTGTACGCACGTCCATCGAGGATTAAGGAAACTTAAAAAACAATATGATAAATATTGTGATCGTAAGAACCATCGAAAGGCATCGCAACGTCAAAAATTCTATATTTTTTATTAATTTGTCGGGAAAATGGATTTTTTGATTTTGTATTTCATACATTATTGCTAGTGAAAGAAAAATATTTTGTTCAAGTTTATTCCTCGATTTTTCACTGCCCTTTAATGAGGTTGGCCGATTTCGTGGCGATTTCCTCTACCAATTGGGCTTTTCGATCAAGAACTTGCGCGATGAATTCCGTGTCAGGAAAAAAAAGCAGAAAAAAAAATAATTAGTATTAATCGTGATGGGGAGAGGGTAATTTTCAATTTGTCGCGGTTCTGCGTACGATTCGGGGCGAGCGCGAAACGCAGCTCAAGAGAGGTCGTTCGATTATTTTCGTAAAACCGTTCGGTGGCCCTCGGGCGCAAGAGCAACGAAAGTTGTTGTTGTTTTTTTTGTTGTTTGCAACCGTGGGACAAGAAGCAAAGAAGAGTGCATCGAGCGAGTAATAGTGACAGTGAGCACGTAACCGAACGACCAGAATCGATCACCCGAGTCCATAAAACCGATCGACTTCACCACGCGACCGGGAGAGCTATCGATCTCGGTAGCGGAGATCGATCGCCGCGTCACTCTGGGATGCTGCTGGGAAGGCCAGAATACGAAGAATAGGTCACTCGTCCAATTTCCAACTCCTGTTTTACTCTCCCTCTATCTCTCTCGCCGATTTCTTGCGGATACGAATCCCTGTTCTTTTCTTATGTCGATTTTACTGCAATTATTCAAATCTTTTGACCTCGTTTCACCCTCCGAACACATAGCGAAAGAGACACCGCGATAACCACCGATCGAGCGCCAGGTGTAACGATTTTTCCGCAAAGATCGGCAAATTCGAAAAAAATCCACTGCAGAAATTCTGATTTCTCTCGAATTTTCCATCAATGTTTTCACACATCGACAGCTTTCGACCCCCCTTTAAGTTACTTTTTCCCGATACACTTTTTTATGAAGTATCGACGCAAACATGAATAAAGATGCAGCTCGGTCGAATCCTACCGAGAATTTAGCTCAAAGTGAATGAAGATCGGCAGCAAGATGTGAAAACGTGATCAAAGGTACTGCCTACTGCTTATTTACTAGCAATATTGTGTATGACTGTGCTATTGTACCAGCTGTATCGATCTCGATCGTACCAGAGCAAGTCGAGCACGGCCATAGTCCGATAGATCGAGCGATCGATCGGGCAGCGATTACGCGGGCATTGATCGGGTGCCTGCTTGCATACAAGGCCTTGGCCAGCGCTCACTCGGGAATAGGTCACCTGCACAATTGGGTTCTCACAGTGTTACCTTTGCGCATTCCTCTATATACGCTGACACGAAAGTCGTAATCGAGATCAGCGTGCAAGTGGAAAAAAATGATTTTTTGGATCAAATAACTTTTTGACGGTTTTTCAAAATTCTATACGCTCATGCAAAATTGAAAAAAATTTAGTTCCGCAAATCGGGATCAAAATTATTACGCTCATAAATTTCAAAAATGACCAAAAAAAAATTTTTTTGGGCAAATTTCTCGAACGTTTCCAGCTATGCAAAAAGGAAACGTTAGATATTTGCGTTTCGCGTTTCTCACGAGGTAGAGAAACGATAGCCGCGCGCGCGGTGAGTAGGCCAAAGTGCGCGCGTACATATACTTGGTCGGTCCCAAATAACTGTTAACCGGGGGTCTGGATGATGAACATTATCGGGTATTCTCGAAAAGCCCGGAGGGAAATTGGGCTCGTATATCCGTGGAATGTGAACGAGCTACCTAATTGCGTCCACCGAATCCATCTCGATTTTCTCACCCTCGCGCATATAAGAGCGATCACCCGAGCTGGCTTCAGCCCGCGAGTTCAACAAGTGCATTTGCGCCATTCCGCTCCACCGCTGGGACATTAAGAAATAGTTTAGCCAGCGTATTATTATATTGCGCTTTAAATGGTAGCAATAAATTATCCGCACTGTGTGTTCCTCTTTCCTAACCGCAATCGCCATTTAAACGGTTCGCTCTCATATCGTATATACATATTATGTATACGTGCATGCATATATAATAATAATATTTCACTAAACCAGGCTCAACGTATATATTTATAATACATTATGTATATACACGTATAAACGGCATACTATATTCGTGTATTATTAAAGATATAGTCGCGTGCATATATTCCCGATACTGTACCTTCACCGGGAGCCTCTTATGACGACTGCATAAGAATAAATATAAATCTGCGCTCCCGAAGCTACTAGAAACGAAAAAACTATGATAATCGACAAAAAAATGAAATCAAACTTGAATTTAAAAAAAAAAAAAAATCCTATCATTTAATTGCATTTGCAGCTCTTTTAATCTTGAGTATCTCCGTCACTGGTGGTTGAGTAATGAGATTGACTTTTAGGAATGTCCTGGGGGGTCTCCCAGACCCCGAAATCTTGGGATTTGCTGTTAAAATAGTGGCTGGCCAGACAAGGGACTGTAGATAATATAATTTCATGGATTTTTGTGTGTGATGCATGAAATAGTTTGTGAACGAGACTGCTGGAAAATGAAAGGAGGAGGAGAAGGGTTGACTACGGTAAACGGAGATTCTTATAATATAGCCGCGTGCCAAAAATGGTTCGAGCCAATTAACGTACTAGGTGCCCTATTCGTGCCGTTACTCGAGCCTAACAACTCTGGCGCGCGGGCTATAAGGATCATGTCGTCGTCGTCTTCCTCGAGGACGACGAGGACGACGACGATGTCATCCACGAGGAAGAGGCAAGCAGCTTGGTCGAGCCAGTGGATTCGTCGTTGTAATGCATTGCTCCCCTTTACAGCGGTATTCCATTTAAATAAATTTAAATAATGCCACGCGAGCCACGACCCCGCGTCGTCGTGCATTTCTATACACAAACACACCAACACACGAATACAAATGTACATCGAACTATGCTAAATCAATCGTAATTGTTAATAAATAATCGTAATACAAGCTTCGAACTTCCATTCATGCCTGTACGTAATGGATTATTATCGTCGTTATTGTTATTATTATTGTTATTTATGCTGACGTGACAACGGTGAACAAGGATTGGACACAGAGTCCATGGCTCAATATTATTATATTCGCAACTTTCGCTCCTTCAACAATTTAGCATAATTTCGATGCTGATGCACGAAGCAAAAGGAATTTTTTCATTTTCCTTCGTATATGGTTCGATAGGAAAAACGAAAACAAGATTATTGACGGGAATATCCTTATTCTCGTGTCTCGGTCGTCGTCGTGATCTGGTTACATTGCTACCCGTTATGTTGAGCGAGAGTTCGGAGTACATTCTTACCCTGTTGGCCTGCGAGAGCTCCTCCAGCAACTCGACGTATGTGTATATAGCTTTCTTCTTCATATACTTCTGCGTCGCTTTCTTCTCGAGTCTTACACACACATGGACTATATATACATATAGAAATAACATTGAATGATCTCTCTTCCTGCTTCTCTGCTCCCTCTGGCCCGTATTATCCCACACGACTTCTGATACTCTTCTCTGCTGCATCTCGCCTCGCGCTCTACTCCTCCTTTTTTATCCTTCTCCATATGGCAATACGAATCTCCGAGGTCTCGGGCGACTGCTTTGCATGAAATTACAACTCTACCTTGCTCCGGCCTCCCTCCCTCCTCGCCCCTTGCTCATTCCCAACGAGCCTAGAGCATAATGTCACAGTACCTTAAATCACGAAGCGTGTGTGCTACGAGAAATATGCGCACAATCATTTATCGAATTAATTATCGTTATGAATTATTTATTTTTCAATAATCTCCATCCCAATGATGCAAAATTGTGCGGCTAATGAAGTTTGAAAATTGAAACAGTGATACAATTTCTAGAAAATGCAGGTTCACCCTTGAAGAAATCCAGGCGGAAGTTCTCGGCAACTTGAACAGTTTTATTCCAACTTTTTTTTTTGTTTTCTTGCACATGAGAACGTACGCACACGTCACGGATTAAGCGGGCAAGGATCAAAGAGAAACGAGGCTCGAGCCAAGGTATCGAAACTCCTCTCATTTTCTGTCTTTGGTACCGATCTTCTGTATGCCCTTTCCCGGCGCGATTTTATTATACGGGATTGTCCGCTGAGGCTTATATACTCTACCGAGAGTTTTGTCTCTCTCATCCCTCTCCCTCGCGGTGTATACCGACCTGCTCTATGCTCTGACTCGCATTATAATCAGTCGCTCCCCTATGAGATTCTTTCTTTGTTTCTTTCGATCGCGGCGAGTTACCCTCGCGCGCAGTTCGATGGACTGATCCTTTGACGCGGGATTTCAGTTTTTAGAGACGGTCAAGAAAATACTTGAGTTTGTTGAAATAACTCGATTAATTCATAGGATGATAAGAAAATTAGAATTTGCTGGCTTGTTTGCGCGGTGAGCTCTCGCGATCTTAACTCTATTTGAGATTTATTCGAGTCGGTGATTCCCGGAGCACTCGAGACAGAAAAGCACATCCGTAAATCTAAAGGAACGTCCGTGGATATATTTCTGACAGAGACGCGAAACGAGTGTTCTCAGAACTTTTATAACCCCGCGTAGCTGCGCTCTTGCTCGCTTTATTCGCAATGTCTCGTGGCCCTCGTGTGCTCCCTTACTCTCAACTTTATCGCATGGATGATATGCACAGGATACAAATAAACTGGCTACCCCCAACAGGGAAATTAAATCTTGCCCCGCTAGTGCACTTATACCCATACGAGATATTTACAGTGCGACGAGTTTAATATGGAGACGTATGCCGAGCGTAAACCAGTGGGGAGTCCTCGACGCTCTCGCGCGTCGTCGTCCTCGTCCTTCTCCTCCTCCTCCTCATCCTCACCCTCCACTTCTGCGAGCGATGATTTTATACGCGACCAAAAGCGCGAGATATATCCCCCAGACATCATTGTAAATATCAGCCAACTATACGACCTCGTAAACAATTCTCTGCTTCGTTTCCCTCGTCGCTAGCAGCAGCAGCAACAGGTCTGGGCCCGATCCCCAGTGGACTCGGCGAGTTAGACACTAGCTCTTGCGATAAACAATATCCTCGGATTTCCCATCGGCTCTTAGTCAATAATTACTCAACTGCAAGTTACGAACCAACTCCGGAATTTCATGAATTTCAATTTTTCAACCCTCGAACCATAATTTTGCAGGGGCCCGAGTTTTTTCTTCCTGATAACGATTAGGCGAAAAGTTTTAGAGTATTTGACTCGAGCTCGTGCCAAAACTCAGTCCCCGCATGGCATTCAACTCTTTAGCGATGCAAATTATAAAAATTATAATGATAAGAATAATTAAATATTAAGGAATCGTCGTAACGAGAACCTTCGCTGAAACTTTGTTATAATTACGCAATATAAATAACTAAATAGCGCGTTTCGATTTCTCGCATAGGTATTTATGGATAAGAGAAAATATAAGATCCGAGCAACGTAAGAGCAGCGTAGAGATAATTAATTCACTCAGAAAAGCAATGAAATCGTGATATTTATATTTATCACTTTACAAAGTACAGTGAGCGTCGGTTAAACGTGCATTACGCCCTTTTTTTTTTTAATCTTTATTTTTCTCCTTTCCTCTTTCCTTATTGCAGACTCATAAATCGAGAACTCTTTACAACGATCCACTATACACGGAGCCAAAGATAATTAGCGCGAAAGACGCAATTCGCTAATTAACACTTTTCGATCTCGATGATTGCCAGGGAGTAATTAATTTCTCGTGTCTTCAGATATTTTCGTAACAATTATAACACGCACTACTCTTTGCTATGAGATCGATGTCTGTTGTGTCTTGCTATCGATCACTCTGTTACAGGGACTGTCAAGTGCCACTGATTTGGCGAGCAATCGAGCAATTAAACAGGAATACCCTCGGAATTATTGGAACGATCGACTTCCACGTTGAAACATTTTCCAACACACATTATTCGCACGATAACGTGTTAGTACCAATTTGCCCTTTTTAAATGTTATTCACGATCTCCCTGGATAACATGCAGAATCGGAGCTGCACTTAAGGTGCTCATAAAATGCTCCATTTTCGATTTTAATCACGATGCTAGTAAACCAAGAGGCGTATTCCGACTATATTACTACCGTGTAATTTATATTTAAGTCCGTTAAAGTACGAGCCACTTGTCGACGTACTCACTGTACTCGCGAGATCACTCCAGATATAAATTCTCGCATGAGCGAAGCTCTTATGGTTAACAGTTCGATATATCGACCCACATCTTTGGAGCCGTCAAAGAAAGTTATGACGACAAATGGGAAGAAAAATACTAATTGCAAAACGTCATGTAAAAGTTTTCATATCACAAAACCTAATAAGGAAATTTTTAGTAGGCCCGAAAATCTGTGGAGAGCCTGATAAAATCTCAACGCGATCAGAAAATCGTGCTTGAATTTGATTGGGTTTCCCATTTTTGGTTTTTACAGTGTCGAATGAATCGTTTTTTTTATTCTTTCGGTACAGCAAACATTCCGGAACAGCATATTTCCTGACAACTGGCGCGAAGGCGGCTTTTGAATGCGCCTGTACAGCCGCGATACTTTCTGGTCCTTTTTTCCGCGGTACATCAATGAAAACCGCGTTCTGAGAGAGAGCGCGCGCGCGCGCTTGTGGATAGACTCGGTGAATAGAGCACGGAGAATCAGCGGGAACGAGGAGAATCGGCTCTAGCTTTGCGGACACTCGCGGAAGTCGAGTTTGCCAGAGCGCGTTGGACTGTCACACTGCGTATGGGTTATTAGATCGGTATCGCGAGCTCTCACAGTAGGCTGAAACATACTTTTTACCTATATACACATTCGTACGAGCGAGGCTTTGTATATAAAGGCAGTCGCGGTTTGGTATGTGTGCACAACAAGAGCTTACAGTTCAGGCCGACTGACACAAGCCTCTGCTGTGAGAACTCTACGGTACTTTGAATTCGCGCGTTTATGCGCTACTCCATGCGCCGCGGCACCAAGACCTCCAAGAATACGTGACGTCGCGCCACTGCGCCGCGCGCTGCGACCCTATGCACCAATATACACGATGACTATTCACCTGCCCGATATAAGTTTCTCTCAAACGCATCAATATACAGATATATAGATTATTGTTAAACCTCGCGCGCGCGCGGTTACGGCGCAGCTTTGCCTGACCGAGATTTCCAAGTGCAATTGAACTCTAATTTTTTGAGCTATTTATCTAACAAACACAGGCACGTAATTCAATGCAGCTCCGCGGTACTTTTACGAGGATTCAACTATTTTACAACAGCTTAAAATGCAATTAATAATTTTGCTTTTAACTGTGTGTTGAGCTGCGATGAAAGATCGTTGGCACATCAGAATATATATGATAATGCTCAATAAATCAAGGCATAAATTAAAATATTTTAATTGAGCAAACAGTGACGAAGCCAGTTGTGCTTTAGAATTTTAATGGACGTGCGTTTACATTTAATCTTATTAGCCACCGATCCACCTGACAGATCTATTTCATCGTAAAGTTGAGGAATCTCGTTTTACTAATTCCTCGCGCTAGCGAGTACAAGGTCGACACATATTTACCATATTTCTACATATAAAATCTGATGACACACATCTATAATTTAGTGCTACTCGCTGAGATATATGCTTCTCATCGCGACAGCTGTACACCAGCGAATTTATACTCGCCTAAGCAGATGAGCTAAATGACAAATTGGGCAAGATGACGAAGTGCTTAATTTGCGCAATTAACCTGTGTAGATCCTTGCTACGTGGCAAGCGAGAAGAGCACGTACTACTTAGACAGCCAGAGTAAATCAGTCTTCATTCTTGACTCGCCTGTGCTTACACTCCGCCGATTCAACGCCGCGCGCAGATTCTCCGTTCATCAACTCCAGACAGCCACCGACGAATCAAACGTCAAACTCTTCATTCATTTACATTCTATATGCTCTGAATATAAATCATTTTCTTCAATCTTCTCCAAAAATTCCACATTTATTTTCATTCTGTTCTCCAAAGAATTCTGAATCTGAGAAAATCTTAAAAATTTCTTTCAAGGCAGTAGCGCCATCATTTCTCCAACTCTGAATTTGACATTTTTCATGTATTTACATTTCTGTGAGACACGACGGCGATATTATGATATTTTACCGCAAATTATAGTGAAATTTTTCCAAAATTGACTGAAGAATCATTTTTTGAACGAGATTGTGACGAAACTGCCTTAATAAAAAAAATTTTAATGTTTTTATTACAGTTTTTTTTTTCTGTGGTTTTGAATCGGATTTTTATGTCATTTTATTCGAATCAAAATGATTAGATTATAAAATTCGAATTTTCTCTAATCCCCTTCCAAAAAGTTGGTAAGTAACGCACGAAGTTGGCGATCATTGTCGTCACCGTTTTATTCGTTCTGTGATTGGTCGCTTAGTTATACACGGGGGGTTTTTCGAAATTGGGGGTCCTGCTGTCAGTTTGACAGTTTCGTGTAGAATAGTGAAAGATAAACCAATTCGAGGACGAATTAGTTCCTTCAACAGTGTTTAATCATATGGCCCAGAGAAGGAAAAATTAAAAAAACGTTCTCGCCAGAGTCCACTCGTAGTCTCTGTCCGTAACTAAACGAAAAATATTCAATTCAACCATTTCCAACATAATTCGATGAAAAAAAAAAAAATATACCCCAATGAAAAAAAAAAAAATTGAAAAAACGTTTTCGCCAGAGTCCACTCGTAGTCTCTGTCCGTAATTGAACGAAAAATATTCAATTCAACCATTTCCAACATAATTCAATGAAAAAAAAAAAATATATATACCCCAATGAAAAAAAAAAAATTAAAAAAACGTTCTCGCCAGAGTCCACTCGTAGTCTCTGTCCGTAATTAAACGAAAAATATTCAATTCAACCATTTCCAACATAATTCTCAATATTGTTATCCGCGATTTATTCCACTTTTTGATGAGAAAATTTTTCATTTTATTGATAATTTAAGGACGTTGTATGGCCACATAGTAAGTTCCACATTTGATTATATAAACCCCAATGGAAAGAAAAAAAAATTTCAATTTAAAATAGGTTGCGTTCAAGACGCTGTCGCATATCTCGATTAGTTATTATATATGAAAGGAGCGCTGCAGCGCTACTAAAAAACAGTTCGCGCGCGTTAGCGCGCGTGATGCCCCCTAGTTATATAAAAAAAAAAAAACAGGCTGTTGATTTGAAAATTACAAAAAGTTTGCGTCTGAAAGGAAAATATTGAAGAAAAAAGAGATTTCTAGAATGGAAACAGTTTCTGGAACCGGAATATTTTATTTTTAACCTCTGGATTAGTTTCGTAGCACACACTCGCTTACACTTTGTGCTGACGAGGTGAATGACTCGATCCGCGCGCTCGTTCGATTGCGTCTGTTGAGCAGGAAAAAAATCAGAGGCTCGTGCGGAGATTCTACTCGTAATGCGACAATTAAAAATCAGTTTCAGGGAAGATCTGGTGACATGCGAAATCATCGCGCGGCGTTTTCTTGACTAGCGGATCGCCGGAGTCCGCGCAAACTTACGATCTTCAACGGGAGACGTCCCGAGATTTATGTACAGGACGATTTTTCAAATTCTCCCTGAACCTCGATCAATTTATTCGCCGACATTCTCATTTTTATTCGCTTCTAATTCCAAAAATATCGAAATGATTCGCATTAGAAAATTATCAAAAAATTGTGTTTTTTACGATGAAAAATCATAATTTTTTCAATTTTTAAAATTATGGCGTTCAATGAAATTATAACAATGCAAAAAAAATTTTTTTGCTTCCATGAATGATGGCCTGGATCGTTTATTGATCATCATTTTTAATCATATAGTGGGAGATTTTTAAAAAATAGCTGAAAAATAAATGGTGATTCGGAAAATTGAAAATTGACATGGAAAGCCCTGTAGTTTACTGAGCGCTGTATCGTGATGAGGTCTCGGGAGGATTCACCTGGATGGTATTATGCGTCCTTGGACAGTCGATCGATATCGACATGGGCACGAGACCCGGAACTCGTCCTCTGCATCCTTCTCTTTTCATCTCTCTTTTGCTCGGTCTCACGCGAGAAATCGAACGACGACTACTTTTCAATTGACTTTGAAATTAAGTGGGATCAAGCAAGCCCCCACTCTTTCATTTTATTATCTTTGAATAATCTCTCGAGTTCTCGGTCTTTTCTAACGTGCGTTACAGTGCCCGCCATTTTTTCTCGCAGCAGGATACAAAAAACGAGAATCTGATTCTCAGAATCCGAAATAGGCGATCGTGACGTTTTTTTTTCTTCGTTTTTCAAGATTCTGGACCAAATAATTCGATCCAGCTTGGACGGGAGACTCTCACGACAGGGGGAAACATGTGGACTCTTACTGTTATCGTAGCCAGCGCGAGATCCTTCGAGCAATACATAATACACGAACGTAAAGCCTATGAGATCTCTCTCTCCCTCTCTCTCTCTATCTCTCCGACTCTTTCTCCCGTTCTCTATACTTTGCTCTCGTCGTCCGCGAGTCGCCTCCGACTCCGGAGATTCTTAATTACAGCATTTTACGATCAGACGAGCTTTTTCAGCCTTCTATTGGTGGATTATGGAGGTTATTTACGGCCAATAAAATAAACTGGGCAATATGCCTATGTATACACGTGTATATAATATAAAACGAGAAGATTCTCCGAAATCAGTTTTGATGACCCCGTGCCCCGGGAGAGCTTCGTAAGATTGTTCATACTTTTGTACATCGTAACCAATGCGCGTGTTAAAACTAAGTACAACCTACAAAATCCGATGAACCAGAAGCAACATTGATTTTCACAATTTTCCGCGACAACGCGCTGTCTAACTTTCCGGCAAATGACTTTTAAAATTCACCGATTGTATCTTCGGATCGGCGAGAATCTGGCGTTTCGATTCCACTACAATAAAAGCCCAATCGGCGCGTTTGCAACAATGTTATGAAGCGACGAAAGTTACAATGATGCAGTGAAAAGTTTAGGAATCGTTATTTTTCGAATAGATTCTCGATCCATACAGAAAACTGGTCGGTTGCCTGATTTCTCGCAATATCAACGCTGCTGATTATCCAAATTAATGGAGAACCCACCACAATGACCTTGAACCAACGACTTTACTGAATAAACGATCTTTTGTCTTTTCCTTGAAAACCCCAATTAATACGAGAAATATATGCACGTGAATCGCGTCCTTAATTACGTACCAAGAACTCATAATTATATGCACGCTTAAACAAGCGAGGTTGGCAAAGTAGTCCAAGATTGCGACCATTGCAGATTACTTGCGATGGAGTTTAGCAGCGAAATCTTTGCGACAGAATGGATAAAGGTTTGTGGATGGCGATTTTTCAGAATTTAAACACCGCAACTTGGTTGCTGATCTGCAGAAATCGATTCGCGCACGACGATCCCCGCACACATCGTTAAGAGCTTACGTAATGGAATTTTCCAGCGATGAGACGCAAGCGTGGCATTTTATTGGCCCAGGGATTGAGAAAATGTTGCGGCAAAGCTCGAGAGGCCACGACAATTTAATCGAAATATTTGGGACTTAATGACGAGTTGCTGAAAAATCGAAGATGAGAAACAAGTGGCTGGATGATTTCGCGGAGTGGACCAGCATCGACGCGATGCGAGAGAAAGTGGAGCGACGACACCTCAGAGAAATGATGTATAGAGTAGCCGAGAGAGAGAAGGTTGGAAGAAGCATTTATGGAAAATAAGATTCACGATGGTGTAAGTAAGTTGAGCGGCCATTTGTAATTACACGGTGTCGCGTCGTCGTCTTCGGAGCGAAGGATCATTGTAATCGAAGCGTTTACCGCTTGCCAGCTCAGCTGGAGTAATTGCGGGACTTGCTTCGAACCCTGCTCCTCCCCTCTGTCCCCGCCATTTCCCCTTTTGCTTTCCTGCTGATCACCATCGCACAATCTCGTTGCCGCGGTTGTCAGACGCGCAACGTAACTGCGACGTGCATATAAAATACGCACGCGGGTCTCTTTGGCCGCGATGATGATGCTCATCCAGGGAAAGCGAGATTACTTTCGTTCTCGTATCCCCTTCATTAGCCCCGTACAGTTGTTAGTAAGAACCCTTGTCTATGTCGCGATCCCATACGGCAACAAGGAGCCATGATGCTTGAGCGATCGTTACGAGTGCCCTGAAGGCATGAAAACCGATTTCTCGACCCCGGAGCAAAACAATTCCATTCCACCGGACCTGAGACATCAAATAATTTTCGATTGGACATTCACGGTTGATAAGAAGCACTTGGCTCGGTTCCTCGCAATACCGTGCCAAAAGGAAGCCAATATCAACGAGACAGATCGATCGTGAGACCGAGCAAGGATCTTTCCTATACAGAGCTCTTTGGTCACGAGTCTCACGAGTACGAGCGCGGCTTCATAGTAGCAAAAGTAATAGCTGTAGAGGAATAAGATTTTTGCCAGGCTCGTTGATTCCTCGTGGTCGTTGCTTGATGGAAAATCACCCGATCGATTATGTTTCATAATTAAACGAAGAAAAATCCCACATTTTTGTAATGACTCTCGTTAACCCGACGCGTTGCTATTTTCATTGCCAGTTGGGCGGAATATTCAATGACTGCTCCTTCGAGGAGGCACTGCCGATCGTAAAAAACGCGACGAGAACTGTTTAAAAAATGGGAAATGCTGTTTATCAAGATTGGAAAAGCTTCTACTCCGTTTATCACCATTTTTTTGGGGTCACGTTTACTTCCTTGCGTATTTCTCGATCTAACCCCCAGCCGTTGCATCTTTGGGACGAATCCACGGTATGGATAATCGAGGAAGCGCGGTTTCATCTTTATGAGAATGAAGCCTCGTAACTCGTTGGAAACGTCGTCGTAGTCTCACAGGAGCCGTTCACCACGATTTTCTACGGCCCAGAACGAATGTGCAATATCGTCGTTAGACCTCTCTATTTCTCCTCGTGTTCCTCGACCTCGCGAGCATCGAGGATATATAGCGTGTGTCTGCACCCAGAGTCGCCGATGTATCCTTGCTGCCCTCTTGGAGAAAGGACAGAAGGAAGGAAGGAAGCGAGAGTGCAAACATCAGGAAAGAAAAGAGGGGAGAATCCTCAAGCTCATCGAGGTCTCTGGATCCAGAAGTGAACTTTTGTGATTTTTTAATGTCTTTGTAATGTTTTTCAAGATCTTTCATATTAATTAAGATTTCAGGACTGAAAACTAATTTCTGAGCAATCGCGCGGTTCGTCTCGTAAGACAACGAGTAAAGCTCGGGCGGTTGACATCTCACTCGGCAGCCTTTTGCCACGTGAATACTCGAGCACCTTCGAATCGGTGATTTATCAGCGCGATAAAGTATAAGAGAATGGGAAAGAGAATGAGCGAGAGAACCGGAGAGATGGGGGCGGGCTGTCTTTGATATTTTCAGGGATGCTGCGGACGGAGCGTTCGGCCAAAGATGCTGGTGAGATAAGTCTGAGATCACGGGACGAGAGCAATTCTGTGCGATCCTTTAGCAAGTCGCCCCCATAAGGACGGCTTAGAGCTCACGGTTTATCAAACAGCCTCGCGGCCATATTGCTCGGGGAAGAAGAGAGGAGAGAGAGAGAGAGACGAGAGAAAAATCTGACCAAGCTCGATATCTTTCGATCCAGTAGATTATTCTTCTCGCGCGGTCTTTCGTGGTCCGGGCGAACTCGAAGCAAATGACAAAAAGCCCCGAGTCTCGGGAATTAAGGAGAAGAGAAAAAGACACGAGAGTTTATACGGGAGAATTAAATTCTTCGGGTACGTCTGGTCGCTCTATCTAACGATCCTCCTCCGGGTTTTAGGATCCCCGCGGTCATTAGCTGCCTTGTCACTCCCTGATCTAGACGATATACCTCAGCCTCCTCGCTGGTCGCGACAGCTCCGCGGACAACCCCATCTTCTTCCTCGTTTTTCACGTCGTCGATGTTATTTGTTACGAGACTGGACCGTGAGACTTTCCTACCACTCTCTTTTCTTCCATTCATTTACGTATTTTATTACGCACGATTAATTTGCCCTATCACTTCACATACTTGAGACATTTGTCACGTGACCCTTCGAGTCGTTATTTTATATCCCGGAGTCTCGAGCTCCAAATTCTCTCCAACAAAAAAAAAGGGAGAACGTCTGTTTCTCTACGACGATACGATAAATCCGATGATTGTTAAAAAAACACGAAAAACGTTCGTTCCGAAGACGCTCGTGTCTCGTGGAATCTTCTTTTCCCTCTCTTTCGACTCGAAGCAATTGGGCAGCGCGCTGCAAGACCTAAAACGGTTAAATACAGCATTCCGGACGATCTCAAGAATGAGCAAGTATGCTGCTGTTTTGCAGAGCTTTTGGCCTCGCTCCATATAATTTGGAGCACTCGAACTTGCCTCTGAAGCGAGTCAAGAGGTCAACAGCGCATTCGTGATGTTTGGAAGATTCTGCTGACGGAATTTTGCTGAATTTACAATCATTCGCCTCGTTTTTTCGTCAGGTATTCCAAGTTCAAACACCATCATGTCGTCGACCTCATTCTTTATCGGTTTTTGTTCAATATCTTTTTACAAGATCGAACAATAATATTATTATGGCAAACTATTTGGGTGTCATTACGAAAACCGAGGTGGAATTTCTCTTCGTGTCGTTGGGGTTTCGTCTCCGTATGCAGGATGCCAATATGGGCGTAAACAAG
Organism: Diadegma fenestrale; assembly: GCA_037043255.1. Taxonomy (NCBI): domain Eukaryota; kingdom Metazoa; phylum Arthropoda; class Insecta; order Hymenoptera; family Ichneumonidae; genus Diadegma; species Diadegma fenestrale. The sequence continues at coordinate 4,198,903 of CM073317.1, forward strand.
TCGGGATCTGGAGTCGTGCTCTTTACGAAACAGCATAGTAGCAAACTAGCGATGTATCCGAACAGCATGGTCGTTATCATTCCTATGGGAGTGTACCACATGTAGGATATCCGGTAGGGATAAAAGTAGTCGGCATCTTCAGCATCCCTAGGAATTGAAGAATAAGATAATGGAGGAATAATGTTCAAGGGGAATCGAAACGTTAACTGATACGCACATGAGAGCCAGCATTCGATTGTCGTAGAGTGTCGTGTCGATGGTCGTCAGATTAGTGCAATTTGCGACCGAGACTGGAAGTTCATGGACCGGAGGTTTCGGCGAACCAAAAACGATCCAGACGGAAAAGGCTAGACTGAGTAGAATTCCTATAACGGATCCCACCTCGTTGGCACTTTCGACGAATATCCCGAGGCTGAAAAGGCCCAGGATGGGCCCTCCCATTGCCCCATTTATTGCCAAAGCGAGTTGCATTATGCTGCCAAGCTGCGAGGCCAAGTACGCAACCGCCAGGATCAAAAGCCCGTTGAAGGTCCCGCATACTTTGCCGAGCAACGAAGCCGTCGAGTCAGAGAGATCGTGCCCGAATGTGCTGTACAATGGCTTTATGTAATCCGCGACAGCAACCGCTGCCAAGGAGTTGATCATCGCGGAAACTGTGCTCAAGGAAGCGCTGAACACACCAGCTATGAAGAAGCCTGACAGTCCGGGTATTTGGGACATACGAATCTTTGCGAAGTACGGCATGACCTGGTCAAAGGAATACACCTTCCCCGAAACGACTGGATCGCAGTCTTTGAACCAGGCGTATAATGCCAAGCCTGCCAGCGACGTGACCAGCGACATAGAAACCGTCAATGGAGCGTTGAGAAAAAGAGCCACCTGGGCTTGTCGCAAAGATCTAATAAAAATCAAATTCAATCACATGTCCAATCATCTCGGAATAATATAAACTGCATACTGCAACAATATAGGCCGTTACCCACTTGGCAGATAATAAACGCTGAATCGTAATCTGGTTGACTGCGAAGTTTGACAAGAAGAAGAAAGCACCACCGATCATGAGAGCCCAAAAAGTGTGTCTTTGAGTAGGATCCAGGTTGAAACTGAAAAAAAAACATTGAAAAAGTTGGTTTCATCGTGTTTATTGATCTTTTGGAGCCAAAAGCGAGGCCCGCAATAACTATGCAACGATGACCACGTACTCGAAGAAATCTAGTCGACCACCCTCACCCGCCTTGGCCCAAATCTCTAAGAATCCACCCTCCATGTCGTACCAGGCGACGCCAACGATGCAAAAGAGTGAAGCGAACATGAGGACTCCCTGAAAGACATCGGTAGCCAAAACGGCCTTCATGCCACCGATGCTCGAGTAGAAAGTGCAGATAAGGCCTATCACGAGGACACTCATCATGCTGGACAGCCCGGTAGTCGCTTCCAGAGCCAACGCCGGAGCATACAAAACGACTCCGGTGTAAAAAATCATTTGGACAAAGTTGGTCAAGCTCGCTACCAATCGGGCAGTCATTCCGAATCGCCTCTGCAGATACTGCAAGAAAATATCGTATCAACAGCATCAATCTTGCTCCTTTCGATTCGCTCGATTTACTGATTCGTTACCTCGTAAATGCTCATAGTTTGCAGACGGTAAAATACAGGAAGATACAAGAAAGCTGCAAACGGTGTGCCCAACGTGAAGCCAAGATTCACCACCGTAAATTGACTCCCATAAATGTAAACCTCGCCACTGATACCAAGCATCGCAATCGCGGACAGGAACGCCACCATGAGAGCGATTGCCAAAAGTGGCACGCTCATCGAACGATTCGCCGAAAAGTATTCCTGCGTAATTATTCATAAGAATCCTCGAGAAAGTCTTTGGACCCATGGCTATTGGATTTTTTTCTTACTTCTGCTGTTTTCTGTCGCCCACCACTGAATCGATAATAAACTCCTATCGAGGCAGAAATGGAAAGGACTATTCCGAGCACTGCGTAATCTGGCCATTGCAGAGCCCCAGCACTTTCGTCCACGGCCTTGTGGGAGAATGGAAAATTAACGAAACGAATTCGTTTCTCGGCTGGAAACGACGATAAGATGATTTTCCAAAACTTACGTCCATCTTTGCCCTCGGAGTTGAATTTCACTTCTGCGACACCTTTTTTTTCAACACCACAAATGAAAACACAAGCACGTAAATTTTCTCAATGAGCAACGAATCGATTTTTATTAAACACGATCCAGAAATCTCGGACCATCAACAGTGTACTCCGGAGAATCACAGACCAGACTCAACTGCATGTTTCGTGCCGTTGGCACGTCGCGTGTCAGCCGTTACATAAAGTACTTTGTTCCCATATTTCACGACGTCACTCTGTCATATTTGTCACTCGGTCATGTTCCCGGCGTGCCTTTCGTCACCGGGTATTTACGTGACTCGGCGAGGGCGGATTCTACTTGGTTCGTACATGCACTTGAACATTTCTCACAGCACAATGACTTTTTTTTCACGTCTCGATGAAAATGCACTTTGCTACCGAGTTCCCCAAAAGTCGCGGTCCGCAGCAGGTTAGGAGGAAAGTCGGATTTGCCGATAAAAATCTCCTTGGTCATTTAGTAAATCGAGACTCTTCAGGATCATTCCTATATTCTTCCTATAAAAGAATTTCGATTGGAATGCACTGCCTAAAAATGAAGAATATAAAGACACGGAAAAACTGGATGAAAAAAAGATTTTTTTTCTGTGGACTCTGCTCTCCTGTTGATCGTCCGTGTGCCAAAGGAGCTCCCTCTGTATGTCGTAACTCGTAGCAACGCGAGCACAGGCAGATGGCTATCCAGGCTTTTGCGCGGCGCGTCGTAAGTAAAAGAGCCTCGAGAAAACGAAGAGAAGGCGCATAGCGTGTCCTTGTCGGTGCGACCAGGACATGCACGTACATACGAAAGTATGAAAAGGATAACGGGAGAGTGAGAGAGAGAGAGAGAGAGAGAGAGAGATAAAAAGGTTAGATCGATTTTTCATAGCTAACCGAGAAAATTACATTATGGGATAGAGAAGTTCTGACTGTGTGAGCCGTTTGAGGTCGGCTAACAAGCGCCAGATGCAAATCGGACGAGGGTATCCTCGCGCGTCCTCGGTGCCCTGTTCGGAATACAGCTCGACTAGCACACGGCTGCGGCTTCTATCCCGGATTATGCCGTTGCAAGAGCAAGCCCAGGGTTCTCAGATGCCAAGAAGCGTTCCGCAGAGCTCCTCGTCTTTGTTCAACAACCGCGCAGCAGTAGAGAAGGCTAAGTCAAAAAAACGTTTGTGATGCGTCACTCGGAGCTTGTGCGGCAACGGCGAGCAAGTGAAAAAAGCTTCCTCCCAGGAGAAAGTAAATCCTTCGTGATTTTCCCTCGATTCGCGAACAAGTAAGATATAAGCTATTCGAGGGAGTAATACAGGTGATCACAGGAAAGAATAAAATAATAATGGGCGAGAGAACGAACGAGGGAACCAACTACGAGAGGGAATCACGCCTACCTACGACGTTTCGCCGATTGTCCAAGAAATGGGAATACAATTGTATATCCTGCTAGTGCGCTGCGAGTAGGACTGCATAAATTAAAGAGATGGAGAGACTCTCGGAGCTGGGAGATTTCATCTCTACGTAGAGCCAGCCTACATCTTTCCCGCATGAGTTTCAACGCCGACACGTATGTGCGAAATATGTGTATATCGATGTGCACATCTCATCTGTGGTACTTTTCGCTTGGGCATTACGTGAAACAAAGTACACTTTTCAATATTATTTTGTATTACGTCTTCCCTATCGCACAAAGTCGCGAGATATTCTATTCTCAACGCACTCTGCGCTGTTACATGGGAAAGTGCTCGGAATATCTTTCGTTTTAATAACCCCAAGAGACTGCTGCATTCAATGGGAAAACTATTCCGAACCAAAGATTCAAAACGATCAACAAAACTCAAGGATATGCTCGATGCAATATAGTACGTTAAATATTCACACACGTGTCGCTGTGCTCTTTGCGTCGTGTGCACGCGTTGCTCGGCGTCCCTGCACGAATCGCAAACTCCACGCACCAGTACAATATCCGCTGGAAGAGCTCGCCAGCCGCTACTATCTTCCGGTTCGTAGATAACTAAAACGCTTTTGACACCTCGCCTTACCGACGCATAAACCGTTCAGATACCCCGGAGGCAGATACTCCCAAGAGTTTCACCTCTCGGCGTTCCTGCTCGTACAGTTCGTGTCAAAAATTACATCTGCAATTAGCTACGTTACGTATAAATATGACAAGGATCAGGAATGAAGCTGAAGTTCGCAATGTTGGAATCCAACGAAAAATATTTCGTTTCATCGATGATTCGTTTAATTTTGAAAATTATCCAAATTTTTCGAGCCCATATACAAATTTTGGTCGCAAAAACCGATTGTTTTAACCTCCTAATTACATTTCGCATTTAAATAATGAGATCGCCGCAGAAAAAAAAATAATAATTTCGTTGCATTCCACACTGAAAATTCAATTTTGTCAAAAAACGTCGATATTTTCTTGAATACAGCAAACTAAATATTTTGGGATAATTTCAAAATTTTCGTTATTTCGACAATATTTTTCATTTGTAACGGAACTGTCAGCAAAATGTACGATTGGAAGGACGAAAATTCACTTTTCGAAAAGATTTTCTAGTATGTTTTTTGCCGGAATGACAAAGTTTTCGTGATTTTTGGAAAAAACGTTTAGTTGCACGTATCCAACAAAATATCGATCATTTTCAACAAAATTTTATTTTCAGTGCAACAATGCGAACTTCAACGTCATGGATCAGGAATGATCCTTTTTGTGTAACGATCTGTATAACCGAAAGCTGGAAAGTTGGATGGAGTGCACGAGCAGGCGAGCCTAGGTATGCTCAATATTCTAAAAGCTTGGTAAGAGCGTATCACTCGGTGTTTGTATGTGTACGAGGAGCATATAGGAAGGCAGATTAAAAGACGTAGGTGAAGGTGAACGCGACCGATCGCGAAGCAGGGCCTTAGCGCGGAGGGCGCATCCGCTCGTAAGTCGTGCGGATCGTCGATACGAATCTACCGCGACGTAATATTTAGCGGTTTGGTGTGGCGAGGATGCTGGTGTCGTCGTCGGCGCTCCCCCGTACAAGTGCTCGATTGTGCGATATAAATTCGCGCCTTCGCGTATATATCCACGCCGCACAGTCTCACCGAGCAAACGAGCTCAACTTTCACGTATATTTAACTAATTGGAAATACTTGGTGTGTTAAGAAATTTCTCGTTTAGACCACGAACCTGTCTTTTATTTTCACATATTGAGCTTTACAACTGACACATTATTCAAAATAAAAAATCTCTAATTACTGTTTATTCCATTGACCTATTTTTTATTTTCTATTTCTTGAGGAAATAAAAAAAAATGTTAACGAGTGTTGATCCAACCTTTCAAAAGTTGGCCAATAAATAAATAAATAATATTATCTTTACTTACATTTCTGTGATGTAAGAGTCTGTTAAGGTCGAACGTACAGCCGATGGAACTGAAAAATGGCAAGCTGATCGCTTTGATCCGAGGTCGAATGTAAATAATATCAAAGAGAGAGAGAGAGAGAGAGAGAGAGAGAGAGAGAGAGAGAGATGAGATTCAATTAAATTCATCGTCGTAGACCAAACTCACGAGTTTTCTCCGTGAGATATATTAGCACGTGTCTGTGCCACGAGCACTCGCACCGAGGATACAGAGTATCCTCGTCCGCCGTGACTCTTGGTCCCCGAAGCGTACGAAAGCAAAAGAGAGGGGGGGGCAAAACTCGCGTGCTGAAAGATCAGAACCCTCGTCGACTGGACGCGATCTTACAAGTGCCAAACAAGTAAACGTTATATGGCTCCCGAGTCTCTCAGCTCACTGGACGCGGCTCCACTACTGAACGTCGCTCGAGCGATCCGCGACCGCGGTAATCGCAATTTATTGCTCGATAAACAACCTCGGTGTAGGTATATCCGTCGGTTAGAGCTCGGCTCGCAGCTATGGCGAGACGAACGGACGGTGGGGTGCGTCGCAACCCCAGTAGCATTGCAAATTTATTCCATTTCGGCATATCCAGTCAAAATCTGGAACGCGAATCAATTTAAAAGCGCATTTGGCACATCGATCGTCGTAATTTTCACATTTTTATGTCGAAAAAGCAACTTGGGGACAAACTGCATAATTTAGAGACTGCTGGAGAATTTGGAAGGATTAGATTTTCATTGTAGGGATTAAATTAATCCCAACGATCGTCCAGACAGATTTTTCTGACTAATTTTCCAGTCACTATTTATAGGAACGAAGCGAGTACTACGATTGTGGAAAAAAGGATGCAAGACTGTGAGGATAAGAGATGAAAGAGAGGCAGAAAGCTGCAAGAAAAGAGGAAGATCGAGGCCGCGACGTGGCTGCGAGAAAAACTAGTAGCGGCCCCATAGATCTGCGCGTGCACGTATTCCACAAAGTTCTCAGGCTGTTTACGATAGAGGGCGAGAGCAGCGAGTTTCATCTCTTCGCTCCTTGACCCCTCGCGGGTGTCTTTAACAGTCAGTCCCTTTTTTTACCCTCGTTGCGTCTCTTTGTATCACTCGATCTCACCGATACGAACAGAGGGTGGGGGGATTCGCTAATAAGCCGCGCTCTCTTTGCTGCGGCAGTCCGATCCACCGATCGTGTTTTAAGTTCACCGTAACGCACCCGTAAACCAAAGCCGCGCAACCTGGAGTATATTCTACGCGTGTACGCGATCTACAAGCACTTTGTATTACACACCGTGGGCATCCGATAATTGGACGCGAATTACCATCGCCCGATTCGTTCGATCTTTCTCTTTATTTTTATTGCGAATTAACCGACCGTTCATTTTTTTGTAATCTTTCACACGATCGTATTAACGCGTCGGTTGCATTTTTTCCTTCCGCAACGGAATGAAAACGTAATTCGACAAAATTCCAATTAAGACACGAGGACACGAGTCAGATCGATTTTCCAATGTCTTCGTAAACTTTTAACGCCCCGAGGCGTTTTTACGGGACCAAATTTTTTCGGAAATTGACGAAACTTTCTCAGATTTGAACGCGGGAGAAAGTTTCTAATGATATTTGTCTCGTGGCCGTGCGCACGTCCGCCTGTTTCCCCTGTCGAACGATAAGCAGCTTGTAAACTCATGGAGAACGCGCTCAGATTCCCGTTTTTGAAGATCCACGCAGGATGAGCAGATTTATCTCAAAGACCGTGGGCCAAATAAGCCAGATGAAAAGAGCTCTTGATCCGCGCGCGCGGGGAAAGCCCTCGGGGCACGAAAAGACCTTCGTGATACTGACAGAGCGAGCATATAAATCGACCGATAATCCGTGTCTTCCTCGGCCACATTCTCCGCGTTCGTATACATATTAGTAGGGCAATATAATTCCAGCAGCATGCAAATAGGCGAGATTCGTTTTTTTTTCTTCTTTTTTTGCTTCTTCTTCCCATAAGTTTGGTGTATTCATAAAATCTACTTGACGGAATAATTTCGCTATTAATCAAGACTTTTTTGGCTGAATTTGGGAGCGGCGTGGAGATAAACATGTCTCAGTGTCCGACTGTCCACCGTCTCGCTTGCTTTTGCGCTTTTTCTTGTGTCTTGACCGCGTATAAAAATAATATTAAATCGTTTCGTATACCGCGTGTCCCCAGACTCGAATCTAATACTCGCGCAGTCGATTTTTCTCCTCGATCTCCGCGCATCACCAAAAATATCATTCAACAATAAATAACGAGCCAAGAAAATTTTCCTAAGGAAACACATGTTGGAAATTTCGTGATCAATTCAACAAGCAAAACCGCGATGTAGAAAAATGATTCTTGGATCAAAGTCCATTAAATCGAGTCGAATGTCGCGCATATGCTGAATAATCGCTTGTTCGAATAGTCCACAAGATTTTTCGTTGAAAGTTATACAAGCGAGAATAGCGATAGGAGCGTTGAAATTTATGAAAGCGCGTACGAGGGCGTTAGCAATTTGAAACGAAGCGACTGGTACTACGACACAGGGTTCTCCCTTATATGAGCAGTACAAGTAAATGCATTCGTGGGTGGATCTACTGATGCTATAATTGTGCACTCGGTTCTCCTGAGATCTTGGCTTTTCAATGAAAAATCAATACGCCTTTGTAGACACTTTACCCCGTGTGTAATATTCATTCACACAATACACGTTCGTTGCGGTGTATACAGGGTGTGGCGAGAGTCAAGAAAAAACTTCAAGGGGAACGTGCAGTGAGGAATTCAATTGCAATGACCGAGTCTCTTTGATTGGATGCGCGTTAATTAATAAAAATCTGATCCCTGGAGCAATCGATGAAAATGGAACGCAAAAACTTTTAGTTTTTCGTTTAAATTCGCGAGGAAACTTGGCGGAATATGAAGTGGAAATATGGCGACACAGTGTAGAGGGAAACTTTTGTTTTACGTTATACTCGCGCTCTTGTATATCCGAAAAGGAACGGAAAGCACGTTGTCCGAAGGATCTCGTGTATATACGCGAGTACAGCACTACTTATGAGCGTAAGTATCGGTCGAGCTCGGTGTCCCTGGTACTGTGTACAAGGGTATTATCTGCCTACGCGACCAACGTGTATAAGTACGTTTGCGGCGGCGAGGTATAGCACACGTTCGATGCAAGTGTATACACGGTCGAACGAAAAGCTGAACGAGATGGTGACCGTTAATGATCTTCCCACTCGTTCCGCGATTCGTATGTTCAACGGACCAATTGTCCAGCCCCTTGGTCGCCCTGTCGCTGATATCGGCGTGTTCGTAAACGCGCGGACCATAAACCATATGGGTTTGATTAACGGCGATGCAAAGAGACGTGCGCACGGCGGTTTATCAAGAAATATCTGCGGAAAAATCGAGTGCAGGATGTGTTGAAGAAAAAATATGGATATTGTTGATTTTTTTGCGGATTTATCGAGATTGCGCGATATTCGTGTCGACGCAGTGTGTGTGTGTGTGTTATCTATAAAGATATTTATATGAAGCGAGAAGGGTTCAGGGTTGAGTGTTTTAAAACTCGACCCGTTCTTGCGATTCTTATCCGATTAACGGGGCAATTAAAAAGGAGGCGAGAGGGACGATTTGTTCGAATGTATGTGCTCCATGGGAACGGGGCTAGGTTAGGTCGCGAGAACGCGGTGCGAGCCAGAGGCGTGTGCGACGGGGACCAGCAATCGAATCGGTAACAAACGATTCGAGATACGGTCAAAAAGCATTCTCCCTGGGTCGCGCCACAGAACTACGGAAAAACTTCTCCACAGGATATAGTATTTATATAGGCGCATGTATAAATGCATATTGGCTGGGGCGTACCTCGCGACCACACACACGTTCTGGGAGCGCTCCGCGCGCTCTCAAACTCATCCCGCTCGCTCTTTCGAGCGAACCAGCACGCGGCCTCCTCGAAGCTAATGTTTCTTTTAAGTGCGAACACAAATTGTAACTGAGACGATCTGGACCCGGTCGAAAAATAAAGACTAACCATACTTCTTCACCCTGCTGCGATAATATTTGTATTCTCGCCCGCCGCTGTTGTCTGCTTTTTCGCGGAGAACCCCTCGCCGCGCGTGGATCAAATTTCCAAAGTCGTACATTCGCCTTCGCGATTACCACAGGGAGCTGGAAACCTCGCCAAACTCCTCGACATAATATTCCCATACATCTTCCCAAATCGTTTCTACATCCATGTACATCGAGATTCATTTTTATGCCAATTGTTATCGTTCTCTCACGAGCTTCCGGATACCGCGCGATATCCGATTGCGATCGTACGTCAACCGCGACCCTCTCGAACACGAAACCCTTTACGATTTCAACCTGGAGCTTGGAATTCTGTTCGAAATATTCCGTGACTAAAAGGCGCAGGAAGATTAACTTTTTGTATTGTTTTGCGTCCTCGATGGAGCGGACGAAACACACTGAAAAGAGAATTTTGTTGAAAAACGTCGATACTTTGTTGGATACGTTCAACTAAACGTTTTTTCGAAAAATCACGAAAATTTTGTCATTTCAGCAAAAAACATTCTGGAAAATCTTTTCGGAAAGTAATTTTTGTCATTGCAATCGTAAATTTTGCTGAAAATTCCGTTACAAATGAAAAATATTGTCGAAATAACGAAAATTTTGAAATTATCCCAAAATATTTAGTTCGCTGTATTCAACAAAATATCGACGTTTTTTGACAAAATTGAATTTTCAGTGCATAATTCACATTCGAGTCAAGAGGCTGCTTCCCGGTGTCGAAAAAAAAAGGAATTCCGTCGTCTCGCAAATTCTCACCCATATCGCATGCGACGCGTATCATTAAGGGACTGCCAGGAAGAAAAAAGATTGGGAAAACGCGGAGAATTGCGGAGGAAGAGAGAAGAGAAATAACTTGATCGTCCACGCGCAACGAGAAAGATGAGACGCTTTAAATATTTGTACCGTAAATCGATGATGTTCATGATCGTGTAATTATACTCGAATTGCGAGAGATCTTGGCGATGTTTCCATATTAATACCCGCGAGGCCGGATTCTTTATTTATCCATGTAACATGGACATCGATACGCGTGTGTGTAAAGACGCGCGAGAGATGTCTGGTTCTCGGATGGTATATAGGCATGTATGAAGATAATTGATCGTGGAACTCCATTAGCATCTCATTTTCGAAGCGTTTTCTTGGCGTTGTGGTCTCGCGCAACACACAAATCTAATATATTGAAATAAATTCTCTCTCTCTCTGTTCGACGAGATGAATTTTGCTTTCGATCGAATATCGCGAAGCAGAATTTTCCGAGCGCTAATGTAACGCATGAAAAGTCTGATTTTCACAAGAGAGCCGTCGCGGCTTGATGTCGCGATTCGAAAGAAAAAAAAAACAATTTCAAAGTGTGTTTTTTCTCGAAAGAAAGCTAGACTCGTGCGATGGACGTGGTGAGATAAAGATGGAAGGTTAAGTGACGAGTTGCGAGGAAGAGCGAAATAGTGTGACGCCGGTGGGAGGAGGAGGAGGAGGAGGAGGGTAAATAAATCTCTGAGAGATATGATCCCGAGGGCAAATTCCTGACTAACGAGTAATTTCTGTTTAGCATTGAAATATAGTGTACTCGATCCAATTCCTGAGACAGTAAGAGAAAGATATTTAGGAAGAGAGGGACGGAGAGAAAAGTCGCGCGTGCAACATCAAGTGCAACGAGAGACTGAGCCAGCAAGAGAAAGAGAGAGAGAGGGAAGCGAGAGAGTGAGAAAGGATGAGGGAAGAGACGATTGGATGGAACGTACGTGATAATTTAGTGCACGATTAACATTACACATTGTCCGCGTAATTAGTCACGATCTTCTAGCTACCATATCACAAGTACACAAACCTTTCCTATGTATCATACGCACACATACATATTTAGATTTTCATTAATACTCTGATGATCCGGATCGCTATCAACATGCCACTTTCTATTCGTCTCTCGCGTCGCGAACACGCCAAACGTGCGCTACCGTTATACACTCGCTGTCATCGTAGCAGATTCTTATTTTTCCTGACCCAATTGTTACGTCGTTGTAGATCGAGCTATCGCGAAATACTGTAAATCCTGGCATTTCATTAATGACAAATTCCTGACCATGTCCTGAGCCCTCGAGCACAAATGTAGATTAAAAAAATACAGAATTTGCGAAATTAAAGTTAATTGACGAGATTTTTGTGAATTTCATTTGGAAAATATCGAAAATGAAGCGTTATCGCGATACGATGAAATCACAAACGTACTTGTACGTAAAGCGATGTGTATGGATAGATGGGAAAATGTGGGTAGGAAGAGAGGAGATGATCGTGAGGCAACTCTCGGTCCCCTATGACCCGCGATTCTATGGCAAGCGACTGTATACGTATAAGAAGCGCGGTGGCTGATTTATGGCCTCGAGCAAGTCCGCCGCGTCGCGGATCGCGAATCGCGGCCGCTCGCAACAGATCTTCTTCCGCTCGCCTCGCAGCCGATCCCGCGCGGCGAAAGCTACTCTTCGCTCGTTCCCGGAGAACCTCAACCTCCTCTCATTCCCCGCCGATCTATTCCTTTTTCCTCGGCATTCGTCCGAACCGAACGAGGAAAATCCAAACAACAACGCACAAAAACTATCATCACACATGGAAAAAATGTCAAGAGAAGAAAAATCTCTGTACAAAAAACTGCAACGAAAAATATTTAACCGTAACGAAATGTTTCCAATTACAAAGTTCACAACGATCTTGTCGATATGAAAATGAATTTGATGATTTTCGCAGATTTTTTAATTTAACAGACCATCCAATTGTTTTATAGTTCTCCATGATCCATGGGAGATTGATAAATAGAAAAAAAAATATTCATAATCATTATTCGATACTGTAAAAATGTCGCAAGCGGATAAAAATTTCTTGAGATTTTCTCTCGAAGGTCAAAAGGGCTGTGAAGTTTGCGGTATGAATTTGATCTCACGACAGTAGCGTTCCGTACTGTAATAGTCATCTCCTATGCACATGCACTTCCGCAATGCTCTCGTGTTCCATCTTCCCTCTTCCTCTCTCTCTCTCTGCTGCCCTCTCTCGGTCTCTCTTTCTCTGAATGTATTTTTTTTTATTTCGTCTTGTTCGTCTTTTACTCGGAGGGATTTATGCTACACGCGGTAGCTCTACGCGTATCCCGCGAGCGAGTTTACATTAATGTATGAGGGCAATCGTAAAAGTTGATGTGTACATACGTCTCGATCTGGACCGTCGAAGGAGGCGCACGATCGCGGCTCGACCCGAGACATTTTCTCGTTTGACTAAAAAAATTCGCTACATGCTTCTCTCCTTCTGTCCATTCTACACTATACATACGTGCTATATGCATATATATACAAGATCTACGAATCGCTATAAGCTACAGACTCTCAGATCGAATATCTGTTACGGAACTTTAGCTAAGAGAACGCAGCGGGCTAATGGAAAACATTTTTTCATTCGTTTTTCACGAGGATGTAAGTATTTTGCCGATATATAAAGAAACGAGAGTTTTTCAACCCTTGCACTGAAAATTCGATTTTGTCAAAAAAAGTTGATATTTTGTTGAATACAGCGAACTAAATATTTTGGGATAATTTCAGAATTTTCGTTATTTCGACAATATTTTTCATTTGTAACGGAACTGTCAGCAAAATTTACGATTGGAATGACAAAAATTTACTTTCCGAAAAGATTTTCCAGAATGTTTTTTCCTGAAATGACAAAATTTTCGTGATTTTTCGAAAAAAACGTTTAGTTTAACGTATCCAACAAAATATCGATCTTTTTCAAGAAAATTTTCTTTTCAGTGTAGAAACGTAGAAATCGATCGTTTTTTTTTCGCTGAATAAATCGTTAAATATTGATAATTTTTTTCTCTTTGTTATAAGTCACCGACATAATTGACGCGGGCATGGATTGGAACGCGAGTTATAAAAATAATATATGAAAATTGATAATTATTTAATCGCGATGAATTGCCGAAGTGAAATAAACGATGGCAACATGATAATTTCGGAGTAATACGTTAAAATTTAGATACGGTTAAAATTTAATGATGCAGGTATGCGTAAGAGAGAGAGAGAGAGATAATTGATTTGCCTCGTCATCGATGACCTCGCGCGTCCTCGGCGTCGATTGATCGCATGAGAAAAATCGTATTAATAACTGACAAAAGTCATCGAGATGAATTTCATATGCTCGCTGCATCTTCTCACAGCTGTCTATAAATCTACATCCTCGCGTTTTATTTATTTTGCGTTTTAAACTTCATCTCCGACCCGCGCGCGCGGTTTGTCTGTCTTGCTCGCTTCTCGTATCTACGTCCAAACGACTCGAGCGCAATTATTCGAGCAGGAACTAGTTATTCTAATATGAGTCATTAATACGAGAGAGCCACGTTGCGAAGAGCGATCGTAAAATAATTCAGGCACACGGGGTGAGGTCATCATCTCCGCGCGGGCTCTCTCTCCCACAACATCTTATAAATAAATACGTTGCGAGTATTTATATAGTGTCTATATATATAACATTGTTCAACATACAACTGAAAGGAAGAAATCACAAGGTTGTGTGAGAAACGATGAAACGATCTTTCGTAATTACCAACTGCAGCAGCAGAAAACGCTCGTACGCTCAATAAATGCGACGCGAGTACGAGAGTACGGCGGCGTCGCCATCGAGAATATAAAAAAAACTGCAAAAAAACAAAAAAAAAAAGAGACGAGCTCCGAGTTGGCGAAATTAGCAAAAAATGTTGCGTTATCGATTTTTTTCATGTGTCGAAAATTCTAACGCAAAGAAATCGAACTGTCGGAATAAAAAATTGATAAAACTTCATTTGGCTCAGCAAAATAATTGGAGAATTCTTGTTTTTTATTTTTATTTTTATTATAAAAATGTCGCAGCGAGTATAAAAAGCAAAAGATGGTGTGAGCGAAATGGACCGCGCGCGTAAAAGTCCTTATAATTCAGGGAATCTCGGAGCGATTGGTTTATTGCCGAATGGAAGGATGAGTGTAGTAGAAAGCACCACTTAAGGGGGTAATAAAAGTAAGCGCTAGTTTCGAAGAAAAGGACGATACCGCGCGCGGTCCAGTATCTTTCCTCTTGCTCTCGCTCTCGTGACACTCTTCGAATGTACTGCTGGACCCGCCGTATTGCAGCATCTTTCCTTATCAGACGACGCGATCATCACGGATTTAAAAGAGAGGAAGAACTCAGCCAGTTATAATAATACGATAAAAACAAAAAAAAAACAAATTAAAAAAGAAACGTCACGATTCAAGGATATTATCAACGCTCATGTGCTCATGCGTGGGAGAGATGACACGATTTTGGACGAAACCACCAACCAGCCAAACTCCCACAAGACGAAAGTGTCCAACACACTCACTCGCCACTCTACTATCTTATAAAAGAGACATTTAATACTCCTTCTTCAATAAAATATATGATTTTTTCTCTCTTTAATGTTCTTACAATATTTATGCTAGTTTTTGCTTCTCCCGAAATCTCTCACCGACGTGAGTTAATGGAGGATAAAGAAATACAAATTTACGAATTCGAAAGACCGCGAGATTTTACGTCAAACGTCCACCATTTTTTTTAATTTTATTGAAATTTAAGCGTGACACACGAATTTCGAAATCTGGTTTATTCGAGAGTTAAAAATAAGATTACTTTTTAAAATAGACTGAAGGATCGTCATGAGAAATCAGTGTCTCGTAAATATTCTCGCAATCTCACAAATTTTCAGCCTTTTTTTCTTTTTTTCAATATCGAATTGTCTTGTTTACGTGCGTGTTTTCAACTAATTTCTCGACGCATCATTGGAAAGTAAAATCATGACACGTACTGGACAAGAACGCTATTAACGGCGACGCACTTACGGCACTTCTCGACAACACGAATGCATGCATGCAAGTAAGGCAAAGTACAAGGATTGGTAGCAGGTGGTAGAATCCCGCGCATGAAAGTCGCGACCTGACATTTCACTACTGGTGCCTTCGTCCGCGTCGGTCGCCTCCTGTAACAACACAAGAGAGAAAAAGATGGAGAATGAGAGAGAAGAAGTCAACAGCATTGAGAAAATTCTCTGCGAATCTGGCAATCGATGATTCTCGGTCGTAAAAATAATCGATTGAGTTTTCGTCTCTTCGAAATGACCCAGAGTGTCAAAAGTTTCGTGATTTTTTAAATTCAACGTTCCACAATGAATGCCGTTGCAGAAAAATGCTCAAATCTGTGAGAACTAATTCTGCACACTCGAGCAAAAAAAAAACTCGCATGCCGATGATTTTTTTGGCTCCAGGCATTATCAGATCTCGAGCGTTAAATTCGAAGGGGAAAATTGCGATCGCGAGCACGAAGACGCAACAAGAGACGACCGCGGTCCTCGCGAGAGAGGCATTTTGCTGCTCTCGGATCGGGGGCCCGTCAACTGACCTTTTACCGGTCCCGCAAGACCGATCGAGAAAAGAGGGATGGACCGGTATCTCGCTCCCGCAATTCGAAGCGCATTTTGCCGCCTGCGGGGGTTCGTCGAACGCGCTCTCGCACTACGAGCCTTGCTCGACTTTCCCCACTAATATTTATTTCCTCTTAATACACCAACTATTTAATACACACGCATATTTTACCGTTCGCAAATATCTTCGAAGATTCGTTATGCTGTACAATTTATTATCATTCAAGTCTCACGATGCGATAAAAATTCAGTTATTTCATTTTTACAACGTACTGCTTTCCACCAACGTCATGGAAAATCCTGCCTTGAGGCGATAATTCTTTTGGGAGCCAAATAAATTTTCGATTTTTTTGTTTACACCGAGAATTTTTTATTTTTCATGAAAATTCATGAATTATCAGACTGTACTTTGGAATTGGAAACTTTTTTTTCTCATCGTCAACGGAAATCGATCAATCGATCCCTAATGATGACGTCAATTAGTGCTAATTAGTATTTTTCCATGCGATAAGGGACGAGAGATTAATAAATCTTGTTACGATCGAGCCCACAGCCTCCGGAGCATCTCCGCGATAAAAAAAAATAAGATGGCGCGTCTTGAATCGGTCTCGACGAGCACAGCAGTGTGATCTTTCGAAGGAGCGACCAGAAATCGCGTACAATTAAGGGGTGGGGGTGGAGGAGGGAAGATGAAATGAGAACGCGTGAAAGTTGTTGAGAATCGCCAAAAATCCACTATAAATTGAATTAATGCGCGATACACACCGCCCACGCGGCAAATCTTGTCGGAAAGAGGAACGCGCGCGCGTCGATTAACGGGAATTACTCGAGTAAAATGTCAGATATTCGACGCTTGAGTTGTTTTAATTTCCGAATTAATTTTATCTGATCGGAGCAGCTCGCGCGGGGGAATCAAAGGTCTGATGAGGAAATAATTCACAGTTCACGCAGCATTGCGGTATTCTTATAAAAATGATATTTTGTTTACATGTTTTTTAGGCATAAAAATAAAAATGATATTTGAAAAAAGTGGATGCAGGGATAATGAAATTCGGCAAACGCGCGGATCAAGATATTTCTTTAGGATTTGAAACTGCCGCCGACTAATTGAACAATTTATAAAATGAGAATGGGTCGCGCGCGTGATTATCGATCGCGAAATTACGTAATTTCGAATCCTCGCACCAGATTCTTCACTCGTTCCTCCCGTATCGTGTTTCAATGTCGTTGCAAAGTACACGGGGGAAAGAAAGAGGAAAAATATTAAAAAAAAAAAACGTGATGATCGAGCCGCGTGTCCTGCGTGGCTCGAGCGAAATGGTTTCTCGCACGCAAGCGATTAAACTGCTTTTTCTCACTGGAAATCGGTTATTTCATTTGAGCACTTATGACCGTGCGTGCCTTATCGATTTCGACATTTTATTAGCTGCTGCAAAAGGATCCGACATCATCGCATCCAACGGTATCATCGTTATAGTTATCCCAAAACAAAAAAAATACACACACGAACGAAATGCAACACGCGTAATAGTTTTGCACGCGTTCTTTCAACGTATAGGGCAAGGCTGACCGGCTGACAGACTGCTGTCATGCGATATCACCATTTGTATGCGAATTATACACTATCGCGCCAGATTTATAAATTTATCCTTCGCTTTATCACGCACGGACACGCGGTCCATCCATAAATATGATCCAACAAGTTCGAGTGTCAGAGACATTCGATCACGAAACAATCATCGCGCTTTGCAATCGCGAGTCTTTCTCGATCGGATATTCGAATAAAAAATCAGTGCCAAAAAATTAACTGCGAAGCTTTGAGATAATCGGATCGCGAGAACCTCTTGCGCACGCGGGTTGAATAATTGTTTTTAAGCCGCGAACACTCGCCTGTTATTGTTGCGCGGCGATCTCTCTGGTGTGTATAGCGACGAGAATGTAACGGAACCTGATCGTGAGGAAGGGAAGCGCGGAGAAGCGCGAGAACAATGTTCTCGCCGTTTTGGTACGTGGTTCGCAAGGATCGAAGCAACTTTTCTATTTAGCAAAAGATTTATAGGGCGTCTAAGGTGTTTGGAGCACCAGAGCAAAGTGTACCGAGAACGTCAGAGTCGTTGGATGTTTCCGAGCTGGATAATGCGCCTTTGGCCATTTCGTATACGAGCTGCACACCGTAACGCTAACTCGCACGGCAACTTTGCAGCCGTAAAATCGTGAATTATTAACACTAATATGTATAACAACAGCGTGGCATCGTGTACAATCGTGCCAAAAAGCCGATTTCTCTCTGCGACGATCTTTCCGAGGCCTCGCCGACTCCTCGAGATCCAACAGAGAAAACGTTTCGCGGAGCGTTCAGCAGCCTCGACTGTCCTTTGGTTCACTCATGATACTATTTTATTCTCTCGTCCAACTTATCGAGCATCGAATTGTACGAGTTCCATTTGCAAGCAACTGTACCCCGTGTTCTTCCTCGGTGGTTTATGTCGATCGTGTGTTTACGCCTGGCGCAGAGTATACAACCGCGGAGCCGCGACCGCGCGGTGAATCTCGCTCTCGAACTCCGCGCGAGCGCTTGTAATCCTATCGATTTGCTGATCCTTGTAAACCATTTTTTTTTTCGAGTAATTCGTGACCAAAATTGAAACATTCAGTCTTCGTGGGTATACGAGGAAAAATTGATTGTTCCGATCACCGCGATTTTACACACGTGACAATAATTCGTACGCGCGAACCAATCAATGACATTGGTTTATGAATTTGAATGAAATCGACTCTCGTTATTAATTTCTCCTTGTACGTTACGATTTTTATTACGATTTACTAACGCGGAACCGTTGGATATTTTTCACGTTTATTTTAAAAGCATCGCTGACCATGAGCCGCTCTCGATCGCGTTCTCATTAACTCGAGGTCGTGCTTAGTTTCTAATTATCGGTTTGCCGCGGCACGGCGACTCTCATCGGCGCGGCTCGTCCATCAAAGCGCCGAGCTCACTCTCCCCATTGTATACCAAACGCATTGTGGAAAAAGAAATATATCGCGTCTCCTCGAGAATTCCGGAACGAAAACTCTCGCCGGGAGTGCTTGAACTTTGATGGAAATTGCAATTGTGCTTTGCACGCAAATTCACCGTTATAGAGCTGCAAAAATCGTCACAATGTTGTTCCCGGAGTCCGAATTGAATTATTGCAAACGCGGTGGAGGAACGAGAGGGACGAAGAAAAAATATGAAGGGGTTGAAGCGATAGAACGGAAATTACGAATCGTGAAACCAGGAGCCACGCGGTTTCTCAAAGTAGCAGAGACAAGAGATCGAGGAGGGAAAAAAAATGCTGCTAACCGTAATAACCAGTTAAACGTTTCGGGATACGGACGAGGGAACGCGAGGCTGTCTTTCGCGGCGAGCAACTGCACGGAGGAAGAGAGAAAAGTGCGCGCGCGGTATCTAAAACTAATATCGAACGAAAGCCAGCAATTGTGGTCGCGCGGGAGAGGAGAACGCTACTCTCCGCCCTCCTCTTCTCTGGCGTTCCTTCGATCCGCGCCCGACCTGGGGAGGATTGATGCAGCCAAGAAAGTAGCTTTCAGGAGCGATCCTCATTCCAATCGAGGTGAATCGTGAGCCTGTGGCCTACGCAAAACATTTCTTCGATTATTTCTTCCCCCCACCCGGTAGAACTAATTTTGAATGCCATTATTATTAATCATACGCCGCTATACCGGATAAATCTGTAGAACGTTTCCTCATTTATTTATCTGATTGTCAGGGTCAAAAATGACGATAGATTCCGACGCAGCATGCGCAACCAAAATCCATTCCCGCACTCCAACTTCGATTCCCTGTATCTCCCTCGAAAATTGATGTAGAAACTCAAATTTTTTCTATCAATTTCTTCACGATTTCCAAAGACCAAAAAGTCATCGAGAATTTTTTTTTTTCTCGCACTTTCAGAGATATCGCACGAAACGTCAAAAAATGGGATTTTCCTGTGTTTTCAAACAATTTTCAGACAATTTTGCCATCGAATGCATCGAAAACACGATTTTGCAAAATCTCGATACGGTACGAGGATCCAACGAAATCGCTCCATGTTCATTATCGATGTAAAATCTCGCATGTGTAGTTAATTATAATTTTGCGGCGACGATTCAGAGATGAAATTTATTAGTAAAAGTTAAGCATTAAATCTTGAGGTAATTGTAGACGAGGTCGATGATGGTGCAGAAGGAAAGAAAGAGAAAAAGAAGAAGAGGACGAAGAAAAGGGCGAGATGCCGAGACGCATTGCATGTCGATGGAGCAGCATCGCTCGAGCTGGATCCTGGCGCCGGCTTGAACGACCTATTCCGCACGATTCAATCGGTGCATGCGTTTGCAAATGGAGAAACGGAGGCTCCGCGTATACATGCACTCATAATTACATATACAATATGTTGTTTAACAGTGCGCTGGATATGGATGGGAAACAGATAGTGGCATCTGGAGTATGTGGAACGAAGGCATGAGCCTTTTCTTCATACATCTCGAGATAGCGTAGCAAAGATCAGTAGTGGAAATTGGTTAAAGTTGCAATTCTATTATTGTGTTGTATCGTGTATTGTACGGGTCGATGAGGGATCTCCGTTTTATCTCGTAGCAATGCTTTTTATTCGTGTTTCATTCGTGTTAAAATAACAAACACCTTTCCGCGACGAGAGCGTTCATTGATTCGAATCAGCGTCCAACTCGCGAGTCTCCAACGCGAATTCCTCGAGCTACCCACTTCCCAGCCTCCTTTATTCATTATGCGCGCTACTGAGAACCGACGAGTGCGAGGGGGGGCCGAATGCTCGTTCCCGAGCACCGCCGCGCGCGATCTTTCGCGCCACAATTACATTTACATGTCTGTATTGTTAGCATTGGTTTATTTCTCATGATTCTTCCGGGACACCCGTGGGCGAGCATTGCCCGCCTCGTAATCAATGCGAGAAATAATTCTGGATGTGAAGTCGATGATTCAG
The DNA here is from genome assembly GCA_037043255.1 of Diadegma fenestrale. Lineage (NCBI taxonomy): Eukaryota > Metazoa > Arthropoda > Insecta > Hymenoptera > Ichneumonidae > Diadegma > Diadegma fenestrale. The sequence goes on from CM073317.1 coordinate 4,219,961, forward strand.
AATCTCCAACTCCGAAACTGAATTACAAAAGCGATTCTATTTCGGTGTAGACATAATTATAATGAGCTTGTGACAGGATTCTGTGACTATGAATGATTCGACGTTTTTTTTTTTTGAATAAACGAAAATGACTTTCGATGCATGGATTTTCTCACTCTGGGTGTCAATGCCTGCGCTCGCATCTGCCCGGCGGGCTATTCCTCGCGAGCTCGCACGTATCCTCTCTTTGAAGCGAACCGCCCTCGCGCCGCATCGTGGATCCATTATACTCCATACACGAACTGCTGCTCACTGAAAACTATATCTGACTCTTTTTCTTTCCCTCTTTCTCTCGCTCTTATGTCAGTATATGGCTCCGCGAGTTCGATAATCAAATGTGCTCGAGTGCTCAAGTATTTTCTCGCGCTCCTATAACATTGTATATGTGAATAGAAAGGCGCCGGTGATACGTGATGGGCGTCTACAATCCGTGAATTTATATATTACGTAAAACAACGGGAGAAACGAATGCAGGAATAAAAAAAACAACAACAACAATGTTGAAACTAACAAAAAAGATTTTTCTCGCTGCTCCGGAATTCAACATCCGGGTCCAGATCGATAATAACCGATCGGAATGAATCGAAAGATCGTAATTAGGCTCGCAGCTCATCAGAAGCTCATCAGAATCAAGGTACGATGAAAATTTTCGTATTAGATGAAGTTTAAACCGCGAAATTTGAGGAGCGAACGATTGTCGAGTAATTGGAGAGGCTTGTAAAGAAGAGAGTGAACTTCCGTGCTACGCGCGCGGCTCCAGAGAAGCGAGAGTGATGGTGAAGCTGCGTGGAATGGCTGCGCGAGGGAGGCACTGTACGGGGCAACCCTCCTGACCAGCCGCTCTGTAATTTGCGCGGTTCGTGCCCGAGGGATTTGCCGCCGTTTGCTACCCCCCCGGACGGTCCGATCTTATTCCGCGGGACCGTGGCCCCGCCGCCGCGCACGTATCTCGACGGAAAGAGACGCCGGCGCCATCATGCACCGCGAGAACAACATCTCGCTCTCGAGGAAACGGCCATGAACGCCCGGAAGCTCTCTCATCCAAAGGATAAAGAGCAACGAGTTTGCTGCGAATAAAGAAGCGCAGCAGAGACGAAAACAAAAAAGACGGAGACGAAAGAAACGATCGACACTGCGGAGAATGGCTAACCTTTTGCGGATCCAGCGCGGATTATGTATGTATATATAGTCGCCCTTCCTATCACTCGCAATTATCCGCCGTCTTCGCGGTAGCCAGAAATTTAATCTCGCCCGCAATATAATTCGTAGCGACGAAACAAAAAAAACATTCACATATATATAATAAGCTTTTTTCGCCCTTCCAACAACTGAGGCACATTTTCAAGCCTTATTATTCCGAATCCCCGCTCAAATAACTTTAGCATAACTTGGAGAAATGATATTTTAAATATTCGTCCGGGGTTCTCATGAATTTCCACGCCAATCGTTATCCCGACGATTCTGGCATCGAAACCTGCCAAATTCGAGTTCCGCGCTGTACGTAAAAATAAAGGATTCAAATGAAAAAAGGACAAGAGTCAAAGAGGCGTCATTGTCATCGTTCAAACCTTACACCGTTGCGTAATCGATCAAACACAAGATTGAGCCAGCACACGTGTGGCAAGAGATAGCGCGACGTATACTAATCAAAGCCCCCGACAATCATTTGTCAGGCAAACAAGTTCCATCTGCCGCCTCTACAGGGTGATTCGAATCTCGAAATCGATCGAATTATATTGAACGGAATGTTATGGCTCGGTTGTTTGGATACACCTTGTATGTATATTCTTCATCGGGACCCCCGGGGTTATCCGTAGATGCACGAGGGTATTACGAGTAGGTACATGCGACCTCTCTCCCTCTTTCTTTCTTGCAGCGAAGAAATCTTGCGCGTCGTGTCGTCGCGAGAGTACGCCATTTCTGTGCATATAACAGACGTTCTTCGCGCATTTGGCTCATCGCGAATGCGATATTAAGAAGGCAAAAGAAAGAAAGAGAGAGAGAGAGAGAGAGAGAGGAGGAGAGACGTGATTGCCAAAGGAAAATCGCAACGAACAAGAGTTCACAAGAGTGACATTTCTATTGCCGTGTATCTTCTTTCTTCTATATGAATCTGTGTCAATGTGTGTGTCTCTGTGTGTAAGTGTAGCTACGGAGATGGATATACGAGACTCGCAAGCGTTAACAATCCCAAGCGACGAGAAGATATTGATGGCCCAGCGAGAAAACGGGATTTATTAATCTCAACGATTAACGACGAGCATAGACGATTCTATCCAAGCTGCAGCGCGACGTACGACTCTGGGACACGAACACGACCCAGACCCTCCTTCCTACTTTGATACCCAACTTTATACCAACCCGCGATATAAAAATCTCCCTCTCTCTCTCTCTCTCAGTCTCTCTCTCTCTCTCTCGTTGCTACTTTCCCCGCCTGCGATTGCCGCTGCCGCTCAATCGTTTTCAAGTACTTCATTTCTCTTGTTATTAATGCTCCTCCGAAGACGGAGATACACACGCTCTATCGCTTACATTTTTTACGCCTTTGTCCGCGTACGCGCGCGCGCGCGGGCATCTTCGCGGTGATGATTATAGCGTCGTTAGTTACCGAGTCCTCGTGATTAACGAACTAGGAAATTATATCGAATGAGGGAGTGATTAGCGCGATAATTATGTACCCGCGCGCTTAGTGACGGGAAACATTTCTTTCCTTTCTTTACCACGTTTTTTTCGCTTCGTCTCTCTAGATTGCTTCTCCTTCTTGTATTGCTTTCTCCTCGACAAAGTATCTTCGTTCTTTTCTTAAATTGTACCGTAAACGATATGAAATACGCGCGATTTGTCTTAGACCTTGAATCCTCCTTCAAAAGCTTCCTCTCTCCACACTCCGTACAATTTTCTAGTGAAATTGATATCGGTGTCAGACCAAAGACACTTTCTCCTAATTAGATTTTTATTACTAGCCTCGCGAGACCCCGTTATGGCGCATTAAGGAGTTGATACTTCTCCGCCCGATCGAGAGATCGACATTGGAGTTCACCAAGAGTTCGAATCCGGATAAAAAAAACTGGATAAAAACATATGGAAGAGAATTAAGCTTCGTCCTGATGGAACTGGCGCCTCGAATCTTCAATTTTAAGTTACCGTTTTAACGGCCGATCGCACCATTTGGTACACTGAAAGCGATGATGAAAAGTTGGGCAAACTGGGGAATTCTGGACTGATAAAAACCGATTTTTTCCAACGATCGCCAGTCACGCGCGGAATAGAGTTGAAGGAGCGATGCCCTTTGATCGTCGCAATGAGCTGCAATACTGGACTCTTGTGCAAAAGACCCGCGCGCTTTGACTCGCGACCCACGTTGTTGTGAAATTTTCTCACTCAGCCATCGATTATTGCTTTATTAAATATTTTCGCAATTACGTACAATTTTTTGTTTCATTATTCTTTATTTTTTTTTCTCACTCGGTATTAGTACGTTGTTGTGGTAACGCACCCGTGGCAGAAGCTACGAGTCGGGCCATAAATCAACGGCGTACAATGCCAACGGGACAATTTATGCCGGCACGCAGCGTCGTCTTTTCTTCTTCATCTCCCTCGTATTCTCTTCTTGTTCTTCGTTAACGCGGACTCTGTCGTTTCGTTTCTTTCTCTCGTTAAAGAGAAAATATGCACCTTGGGCGCTCTCGAGCCCCGCGGGATGCGATCGACGTTTGAGCCGAACTTGCGCAAACGCCTTGCATTCCCGAGAAAATCTTTCGCGACGAACGAGCCCCGCGCCAAGTGTTTTTTCCTATTCCTCTTTGCATTTCAACGACCAACCAAGTCGCGCGCGGCAAACGTGTGAATAATAAATCGCCAGGCAACGAGTCGTTGATTAAGCGAAATCATTGACTATCTGGAAACTCGTTTCTAGCATGGGGCAATTCTGAATTGAGTGATTCGTAACCACAATCTTTTTCCAATCGCTTTCCGAGTCACCCACCCCCGTCGCGCACATTCCACCTGGAAACCATTAATCGAGACGGTGTGACGAAACTCTCCCCAGACCCTGAGAATCTTGACACTTCGAATCAGGCCCTTTTAGACTTTGGGCTAACGCACTCGCATCTTTTGGACGTTACAGGCTCCACCAAAATGAAGAGACTCGATCGAATCAAATGTTGAAAATCCACCAAAAGTTTCGACTCTCATTCAACTGCGTCAATTGATTTTATTTTTCATGGTCAAATCTCGCGTTTGTCAGGGCAATATTGGACTTTTGGGCCTGAGGTTGGCAAGATACGAGACACTCGCGATGATTCACCCTGTATCGCAAGGATGCAAATGCATTTTTTTCGTATACACAATAGCCATGAAGCCCAGATTGGCGGATCATGCTCCATAAGAACGTGTGTATATTCTCGCGATGTAGACGAATGATTGATATTCGATCGAGGGAGCAAAGTCCCTCGGCCACATGAGCGAACAACACTCTGCGGCGAGGCGAGAGCAAAAGAAAGAGAAAGAGTATCTCGCGCGTATCCAACGAAGATGAATTCGTTCTGCGGCGAGTCCTAATTGTGCGCAGTCAGTGGTCCACGGAGCGAGGCTACGAGAGCAGCAGACTGCTCGACGAGAAATGAAAATGACTCCACCTGCGCGCAAAGGCCTTAAGTACGGCGTAAACGAAGCGAGATTGGACAAAATGACCCCGACGACCCCCTATCGATGATTTCGAGTCGACATCGATCCTCGTCAATCATCCAACTCGATGTAATTGGAAGAGCTCATCGAGACAACGTTTCTACGACATAAAAAGGCGGAACGAAATGTTCGATCGAATATACAATGCTTCTCGTTCTCCCTTTAAAAAATAGAGAAACTTTCTTCGATCACTGCTCGAGCGATCTATTGTATTAATATTGATACAAGTTCGGTGAGCTGCTCGTACCTGCGAGAATTTTGACAAGGAGCATCGGTTTTTCGAGCCGAATCATTAGCCACGAAGACCTCTCGCATGATGGACGTTTCTGAAGCTTTTCCAGACACATTCCGAGCTGTTGTTACGACTCGGTTACATAACGATCGATCTCTGAGGCGCGCCGCCCGATGAAAATGTATCATTAACGCCATAAGCGGTCTTCGTAAAGATTCTTTCACGCCTCGACTGATTTTCCCAAAGTCTCGTTTCTCAAGTATAAAGTTCATGATCGCGGCAGATTGGCATATCGTAGTGTCAAGATTCCGGACGAGAACTGCGGAAGTAAAACCGAATAAGACTCCGAGGCGTTTACGATAATTGTCGATAAATTGCCAAGAGAATGCCGCGCCGCCGACGCCACCGTTGCTGCGAGAGCCTCGCGCGGATGATGATCGATAGGCGCGTTACCAGCTGACGATCGTTCGACTGATCGATCGACCGCCCGATTGTTTTAAACGATCGAACGTCACGGACGACGCCTTACCGATCATTTGCTCTGCGAGCTAGACAAGCGCTTTTTCTATATATAAACGAAAGGAAAGTTGTGACTCAGGCGAAATCAGATTAAAAATCGTCCAAGCTCGAACGTTCTCCTCGTGCCAAAATGAAAGCTTGAAATGATGTCAAAAAAATGAAATGCTCACGACGGGTGCTTGACTAATTTGTATCATCGTCGTTCAAGCAGCAACGATCGAGAAATCTCATTAATCCAGCGCCACTTACAGTCGCATATGTCTAATGGATAATTTCGCGGCTTCGAGGAACGAGGATAAGAAATAAAAGAAACAGCGATCGGGTACGGGGGGCCCCGTGGCAGTGACTTGAGAAATACCCAAATGAGGCATCGTAAAACAAAATGGTACCATAAACGCGCCATTCCACTTGTATTACCGGCACATCGTATATACACCCATTGCTTCGGGCTCAACCTGCCTCTATGTGCTCAACAACATACACAGACACACACACACTGGACACACATATTCATGTACATTATGTCCAGTACTTTGTGCCTCGCGCGTCCAGCCCGTTCGTCTCATTGCACTTCCCGTATGATCGGTGTGTGTCACTTCGATATGTACGACATCGCGTTCTCTCGTATAGCCCATACCGCCGTATCTCCCGGCTCGATCTTCTCGCCTTCTCGCGCGAGATGTACACGAGAGCTCGCGTCGTCGAGACCAATCCGAGCTCTGCTACAGCGAAATATAACCAACAGCCATGCACACACATAGACACCAAACCCCCTTACTGTAACTCGGTCACACAGTATATTTTATTAGTGCGATTAAAGCGTACGTAATCCTGGAGCTTATCTAGAATGAAATCTACCGGCCACTCTCAGCATTTTCTTCTTTCGTACACACGCGACCAAAAGTTACGTTCAAAACTTGAAAACCTTTTTCCTCACGCAATCATGTACAGTTTGGAGAGTGTGGAATTGTCTTTAAAATTGAAAAAGTCCATGCGAAATCCAGTGAGTTCGCGGACCGCAGTCGTTCAGGCCCTCGAGACTCTGTTGCTCGCGAAATATATATTTGGCGAGATATGTGAATCGTCGCTTTTGAAACGTCCGCTACGAGGACGTGCTCTTTTTGTAGGCATACATGGTGCTTGCGAAGGGTAAATATAGTTATACATCATGATTACCCTTTCCCCACACCCCGGCGACTCGCGGCGTTAATTCACGAGGCTTTGATTCCCGCGCCGAGAAACATGTCGCAAATTTTTCAAAGCCACATCGTATTAAGTACAGTGTCTTGTATAAGGAATTGGATATCTTTTCTAAATCATGCACGCGCGGTCAACTGATAAAAGAGACCTCCGAGAGCAAAGTGCTTAGGGATGAGAACAAGTTCTCAAATATGATTATTGAGGGACTTGGAAAATGCGAATTGTTGGGTGACTTTTGGAATGAAATACGAGCCGTACATCATTTTCGAGTATTGACGGACGTGAACGAATGATATCTCACGTGACGCGATGCCTCTTTCCACATCATTAACATATTAAACTCGTTTGTAACTACAGATTGAGTTACCCCCGCGTTGAACAAGCTTCGCCAGTCCCTTCGCGCGCCTGCATGCGGACCTGCTTCGCCTCACCCTCTCCTCGGGGCGTGCAGATATAAATCTCGGAGGAGCACAAGTGTCGGTAAACGAGAATAAATCGATTGGCCGAACGATCGAATATACAGGGATCGCGCGCGGAGATGAGGGCAAATTTTCTTTTCTTCATTATTCAACTCTCCAACGATCTCGCTGACGAGATACAGCCATTTTACAGGTGTCAAAGAATTTTGTTGCAGCTTTGAAAGATTCTTTTCTTGTTTTCTCGCACCCGCGGAGCTCACGCGAGTCCAGACACCTCGTGGACCACGAGTTCTCTTCCGTCATGTCTAGAGACTCTCTTCCGAGCTCCGCCTTAGTCTCTCCTACCACGCGGCTGATGACTAATCCCTGATTTCGCGGGACAACCGTGCAGAACTTGTTACACATTGTCCCTTGTTCGAATTCACCGATGTGACGGAGATGCAACGCGTGGGCGACGAGAAAGACTCTCCAGCAGTCTCGTGCTCGTTGAGCTTTCCGTTTTCACGGGAGAAAGAGAGCAAGAGGGAGCGGATGGAGCGAGAGACGCGAGAGAGTCTCATTACGAAGTGAGTCTGTCGCCAATTTCCATTTTGCTTCTCCGCGCCGCATCTATCCTCTCGGATCCCACTCTTTTTCTCCCTCTTGAATCTTCTCGTCTGCTCGCTCACACACACCTCGCATGAGAAATCCAAGCCCACGTAACTTCGGAGCGTCATTTTTCTCCAAGAATCTTCTTCGTCTCACACGAGATGAACGAACGGCGCACACGAGTGCAAAATGAATGAAAGAAACGAAGAAGCGACACTCGTTACACGAAACACCACTCTCGCGGTCGTCACGCCTTTTTCCTCTCAATGCCTACCTCGTAATCTTGTTCCGAAACTCATTATTGGCAGTTTATATTTTTTGTGCCAACGTGTGCGATAACGGAGTTGCATGATAAGAGAATATCGTTGACATTGCGACAATCAACAAAGGACTAGGAAAAGGTGCAAACTGCGAAAACTGCCAAAGTCTCGAATGAATAATTTCGTTTCGCATGCCAGGCAAACTCCCGCACGCCGTCAATGTTGCTGGTGAGCCCAGGACAGATCAAAAGGGCGAGATCCTCGTGGGAGCTGTGGGACAATGAACGCGGAGCGTAAGAGCGACGAGGACTTGGCAAAGCTCAAAGCGGCAAGCGCGGAGCTAGAAAACTTGGGACGTCGATACTTTGCACAGGAAAATTGCTCAAGAAACAACTTCCTCCCCGTCTCTCACTCTCGCTTCCCGCGCTGAGCATTTAGGGCAAGGAGCGTGGGTTTGGGTCTCGTGTTCCAATTACTCAAGAGCGAAACGCCCGATGCTGTTACAAGCAGCTCGGGCATTGACTCACTGGCAGAAAGCGACGCGCGAGAATGATGCACCCACACGACGCGCCATCCCCCGAGATTTTCCTCAAACATCGCGATGTCTTCCTTGCCAAGTTACAAAACTCTCTCCGTGGCTGACGTTCCGAGGCGCTGTCACCATTTCTCACACAATCACAAGCTCGTATCACAATAAATAACAACAACTTATGATGTATTAGCCGTTGGGCACGCTAAGCGTGACTCGGCTCTCCCAATCCTGGCTTCCCTGTCGAAAAGTTTCCGAGATCGCGACAGGTCGACAAGAACCAGAGCGCGCGCGAGAGACGAGAGTGAGAATCTGTTCTACATCCTGTCGTGCCCGCGTCACGGGCGGAGTACCTCGTAAAATCGATATAGCAGTTTCGCCGAGAGAGCGAGAGAGAACTTTGTGTTATTACCGTCTCTGTGCCTTGTGACTATCGCGTCCAGACTATCTAGTGTGTAACGAATACCAAGAACGAGCGTGCTAACTCTCTTCCCATACGAAAAGCATACATATGCATATTCTAATATAAATTCATGCAAGTGCATATCGTCTCGATACACGAGGTGCTGACTCGCGAAAATAATTGGCCCCGCGCGCATACCAATTCCATTCCGATGCGGAGATGATCGCAACGTGATCCCGATAAAACAACCGAACCGACAAACGCGTCTCGTAATTGGCTGCCTGTTACATAATGCCATGACGATATCATCGAATATCCACACACCCAGTTTTTGTATTTATTAAGTAATAAATTGCTCCTTCTGCAGGAAAAAAAAACGAACAAAACGCGAGCGAGAAGAATTTCTAAACAGGACGGTACGAAACGCATCCTCACCTGATGATTCCGACGTCAAAATTTCATCAAGGATGACTCGAGAATCGTGAAGAAGAAAAATCATTCGGAGATTGATACTGATTCGTCTTGAACGTTCTCACGGCCGTCCAAATGGACACGCAAAGTCCATTTTGATATCAAAAGCTTTCCTCCATGATTTATATGATATTGGTGCAGTGAGCGCGTTGTCCATTCTGCCAGCGCCCTGTCTCAGCCCACGCCCGGAAAGCAACTTGAGTATACTACGTTCACATACACACAGGTCCAGAAAAGACTTGTGCATACACGCAGACAACAGGCGGTTGCAGAGATGAGGTTAGGGACGAAGGAAGATGGCAAAGGCCGCCCGTGAGTGCACTCACGTTTGCGCTCGAGTTACACGTTTATACCGCACGTATAATAGCCTTCGTTACACACGTTTATACACACGTTTATAAATGGGGAAAACCGCGCACGCCTGCTCTATCACCGCGAGTATAAAAGTGTACAAGCAGCTAGGTCTGCGATAAAGTTGGATTGGACGATCGGCAATCTTTGCCCCTTTAAACGTCGCAGTCGATCCTGACGCGCAGCTTCTCTATTTTTCCTCTTATGCCCTTAAGAATGTTGCACGATCGAACAACTTTTGATTATCGATGCCAATTAAGATTGATGCGATGGAAACGGAGCTTATTGCGAAATAGCGAAGAGAAAAGAGAAAAAGGTATGAAAATTAGTCATCGCGAGGTATCCATTGTCGAAGAGGAACAAGAAGCAGAGAGAGAAGGCACGCGGTGTGGTGCAACGCCCGGCCGGTCTCAATCGATCTATGATTCACGCTCCTCGAGATCTTTCACTCACTCTCTTTCACTTTTATCCTATACCTGCGGCACCGTTGTCGTGGGTTTCCGCCCGCGGCTCCTCTCGCTAATGCACCCAGCAGCCTCGGTGCGCAATCCCTCCCTCGCAATTACCCTACACACCATTTACATTAATAATAAACGCGTACGTATATAGGTATTATATATTGCCGCCGAACAGTTGGTTTATCTACTCGTAAATCTGTGCTAATTCGTATCCCACTCTTAATTGAATATATAATGCGGCTTTTAGCATGCGCGAGTTGGTGCTTTGTGCATTCGACAATTATATGGCTGCGTAATCGCGCGAGACTCGCTTTGAGCGCGCTCAATTTGTTGCTCGCGAGCAGCTAATTGATTCGGTTAATTCAGCTCGCGTATAGTCAGCGAAATTGGTCTGAAAATAGTGGCTAAAAAATGCACGTATACACGCGTTTTTTCGTTTGAATTTTTTATTTATAAATCCACCGACATATTTATATCGTAAATAGGCATAAAGTAGCAGAGCCAGCCGTCCGGCGCGCCGCAGAAGCAGTTACACTGATTGCCGTGTTTTCAAACTCGAAAGAAGTCGAAAGAACTCCTCCCGTCGTGCTCTCTCGTTGCTGCTTCCCCGTGGGAACTCGCCAGCCCGCAAAACGCCTCGCTGGACCACGTACTCCTTTCTGCATACACACGTTTCTATATCTATAGAGATATTTAGTACGAGCGAGGTACACGAAGATACGGAGCATACTCTAGCTCGTGTACTAAACGGTGCACACGCGGTCGAGTGTGGTTTACGCGTCGAATACACGTATATATTTTAAAGGACTGTACCTTTACTCGCGGGTCCCTCGTCGTCGTTCTTCCTTGCCCTCGGCCCCCGACGCCCCCCGTCACACTTGGAAAATGAGCGAGGGAGACCGAGAGATCGCGTTGGACAAAGATTATTCGAGCAAGCATGTTAAAACGAGCAACGACTCTTTGCTGCTCGTTTATCGCGGCTTTCTTCATCCTCATCACACGGGAATTAGCTCTTTCAGTCTTTACTCACGATCTACCACATGCACTCACTTTTAATACTCCTCGACAAGACTCTCATACTTATATTTCTCTATACACAGAAATTTATCGGATAAACTTTCTGTTATTGTTGCCAGAGAGAAATGTAGAGGAAAAGACTCGAAGCAGGGGGATAGAAGTCTCTTCGTTTTTCCTCCAATACATCCCGCCTCGCTTTCTTTTTTATTTCGCACAATCTTTCGCGCAGCTTCGACTATTTAATGCTCCTCGCAACAGCACCCAACATGATGCTGCATATTGGTCCACCGTTTTATGTCCCATGAACTTTCTATCCTCGAGCGTTTTGACCTCTCCCCGCGTCTCTAATATCTACGAATAAACTCTAAACCGTAATGTTCTCCCTGCGATTTATCCTCTCTTTTTATCTCCGCGTACACACCTAATACGAGTATTCTCCGTGATTTTAATAATTATTAGCATTTTAACTGGGTATTCTCCGAAGTATTTCAATCCGGAGACTTTCTTTTTGTATATGAAAAAAAAAATGTTAATTATATTTGAACCCTGTGGATATAAACGATTTTTTGGTGAGAACAAATAAATCGCGTCGTGCGGCATAGAAACGATCGCGCGATAGAGACAAACATCTCGAGATCGTTTGGTCCAACGCGTGCGAAAGAGAGTCGAGTGAAAAATCGATCCAGGATTCAATTCATGACAAAATCCCTCGGGATCCATCTATTTATCTCACGTCATCCCCGTTCTTGGAGATGTTTGCAAAATTGTATGGGTGTAGCCCTCGAGAGTGAGGACGGAACCGCACACGGTATAATTTAACCATTTTTCATCGTCCTGAACGAGATTTTATCGTGTCCTTGGAAGCGCCCAAGGGGAAAAACGATCGTTCCTTTGGCATATCGTAATCGCTCTCTAATTTGTTTTCATAACAATAAATAACACAAGGATTATAAATAAATAGTGTATAAGAAAATTGTGTTATATATTTGTGAGGGTAGAGAAGAAAAAAAAGGTGGAGTTTGAGCTGTGAATAAAGGACGATTCGACGTTGGGAACCACTGTTCCGTGTCTGCGACCCATGACCCTTCGCCCACACGAGAACGCAATCCACTGGCCCCGGTCGATTCGCCGCCGTCGCCGCCGCCGCTGCACTCCCGATGCACCGGCTGCATTGGCCGCATCCCTGCACGCCGAGAGAGGATTTATCCTCTCTCTAGCGCCAAGAGTCTCTCCGCGCGGACCTCGCTCTTATACACACGTACCACAGCCATACACCGTGAAAGATCCACCGAGACGAGAAACTCGAGAGCTTGTGTGACCGCGAGCACCGCCGCGCGCAGCAGACCACGCGGCGGCGGCGAATTCTCGTACCCCTGAGATCGAGCAGCAGCTCAATGGAGCCCCTGCTTCGAGCAAGGTGTTGCTGCGTTGAGGCTCGAATAAAAAAGATTCTCGCGCGGCGATGACGCATTTTCGCATCGATAAGTATAGAAAAATATGGATTCGTTTGGAGTGCGTCGCGGAAAAGAAAACAAACGAAATGGAAGATCGATGATGATGATGTGGGTCAAACGCCAGGACCAAGAAGAAAATAAAGACCGGATAATATTGCGTTGTGAGAATAAATATAACGCAAAGGGGGCGCTTGTGCGCACACGCGCGCGCACAACGTCCGTGAATTACGAGTGACCCCATAAATCGTTGCTGGGTCACTCAGTAATTGGCGGGGCCCCAATTCTCGCACCCAATCAGCCCGCCAGTCCTGATGTACGATGACGCAACGCATTACTAAGGATTTACGCGGGAAAATTAGAGCCCGTCGTCCTTTTTGCTTTCGCACGTATATATATACCAACCAGCGCGAATCTGACGCTCCGAGAATACGAGGTGAACAACTCCGCGCTCCTCTTAATAACACCGCCCGGCGATCCTTTACCGCGCGCAGCAGTTGTTACCGGCCACGATAGATCTTTTCGATTTTCTACCAATTTTCGCCTCTCGACGCGCCAATTCCTTCAACACCCGACGATATTACGTCCCATTGTCATTAATCATCATAGTCATTCTCACACTCGAAAGATTCTTTGTCCATTTGCTTCCAACTTACTAATCTTCCAATATCTAATTGTACACGCGAGGCTCGCAAGACCGAATCAATTATTTCAATTAAATGTAACATTGAGAGTCATCAGGAGCTGTAGGACGCGACGACGAGAGGCAAACGAACCGGTGTGAAGATTCGACGAAGCAACACATCTTAGAAAGTGTACAAGAATCTTTTTTCCTCTCACTCCCTGCTCTCATCATTCCCTCTCTGTCCGCCGCGTCGTTAGGGAAGATGGCCATCTTTTCCCTCGTTTCGCTGATCGACCATCGACCCCTCGAGTTCATTCTCGTTTCATCGAACGCGATACTAATAATTAATTACTATTTCGGCTCGAGTTTCAACGTGCGATGTCCGTTGTACTTGCGCGTCTTACACACTCTCAACGTGGCATTTCGAATCTCTGAGAATTACGGTACACGCCGTGTCCGATTCGAACACACACACACACACACACCAACGATATGATTCCCATCGTCGAAATAATAGATTATAATTCGTTGAAGCGAATGCGATGCCGAGAGATAGAGAGAAAGAGCGAGGGAGGCGGCAAATTGAGATTGTCGAAAACCGTTAGACCGCGCGAGGTGCGCGAGCTCTTTCATCTTTCCTCAGAAATGCTTATTAGACTTTTTTTTTACCCAACGAAACGATCAAGCACATCGAATGACTTTGTAATCGATCAGTTGACAAAATCATTCCAGCTAAATTGAGGCTTCGAGGCAAATCGAATGAACTTGAAATTTCGAAAACCGTTGAAACAGGAAAAATAGAAATTCGAAGTATCGCGAGGAGGGTGCGGATGATCGAGAGCACGGAACAAGGCCGCGCGCAATCGAGTCGAATAAGAATCGAGATGATTCCGAGGTGTATGCGCGAATCTAGTACAAGAATGGTTGTTACGGCAATGGTTTCGCCCACGCCATACCGGCTGGTGGGTCCGATTGTTCTCAGGATACGTCGGACTCGTGTCTGCGTACCGTTTTGATCCTCGAGAGCCGAGTGAAACGACGTCGACATCGCGGAATAGTCGACAATAACCAGCAGGTCTACTCGATCCTCAGTTCTAGCTCTTATCCCTTTCCTTCGTGTGCTCTTTGCTGCTCTTCACCGGAGGTGCAAACTGCGCCCAACCTTCGCCCTGGATACCCGGCATAGTTATTCGCCTACGGCTCTCCTCGATCCTCGTCCTGCCAGCTTGCATCGCGCTTGTACTGCGCGGATGGAGCATCGTTTCTCTTCAATATTTTCTCTCCCTGTCGCGAAGCCTCACCCTACGAAATATCTCTCTGTCATTGAGCGCCGCCCCCTCCCTTCTCTGCCTTTCTCACGATATCCCGAGACGGTAATCGCACCCGAGATACTGATAAATTAATTGAATAACAATTGTGCTTTGCTCGATAAAGCAAAACTGAATCCGTGGTGAGATCGTCCGTCAAGTTGCGCACGCAACTCATGCAAGTACAAGTTTGGATATAATTGATGATTTCTATTCAACGCCTGCAACGCGACTGTAGACTCGCGCAGTGAGGCAGGTCACGGTGAACACTCTAAATGGTAATCCGCGCGAGCAGTGTCCCTGCGCGTGTATCTGACGACAAAATCTTATGTTCCGTGCGTTCGAGAAGAAGACGCATCCGCGAAGGAAACATTGAAAACGAGGGAGAGCGGACCGGAAGCGGATGCACGGCTAGACGATTTCCAGCGAGTGTGCGATGGCGTACGTGTGACGTAAACGCGGTTGGATCGTGGCGAATTTCAAGGAAATGAGAGGAAATTCGTTGAGAATTTCTCCGCAGCGATTGTTAAGATTCGTGGATTCAACTAATGCGCGGATTAAATCGTGCCAAACATCGAGAAAGAAGCTCTCGCTCGCGCGGTAAGAAAAATTCCGCCCGAGTTATGACCTGCACCGTGCGCAAGTTATTCGCTCTCCTCCACATGCACCGGGCCATCTCGTTGGCGGTCCATACAGCGAATAGAGCGAGCGCATCCTCCATGTGGCACGACCTCGTTGTCGTGTCCGAGGATCGAGCGCGCACGGGCATCGTGACCTCGTCCTTTAGGATGCGAAAACGTCTGCCTACATACCAGAGAGTCATCCATACCGCGCGCGGCAACGCCGAACGGTTAAAACGCACTATACAAGAATAACCGCAAAACTTTCTTGCTCCTGCTGCGAGAATAGCTCGTCGTCGCATCGTCATCGTCTCGTTACAGTGCGTGCTGCAGGTACACGTAATCGCTGCATGTAAATACACCGCGTTTCTTATGGATATTTCCCACGGGGGTCAAGTAAGATTTTACGGATTACTGGATAAAACGGACCAGCAACCGAGAGAGCTTATGCGGTATGATAATAGACCTCGGCATTCGACATTAAGGGAGTACGTGCGCGGGTCGAGGCGACCCGGACTGCGCGCGCGAGTATAGAAACGACAGCAGCTCTCTTTTCTTACGCTCGTTGCATTATTTTCATGGGTGCGTTTATCTTTTTCTTCCCATCCAACAACTCGCCAAATTGACTGATAAAAATCGAGAAATCTTTCTATACGAATTGATCGGTACACGTTTGTGCTGATTTTTGTAAAAAATCATCGAGCAGCGAGAACTGCGAGCACGTTGAATATATTGAATGCTAGGTAAGGACGCGGTTTGTTACTCGAGCGGAATGAGAGAGCGTCACGATGAGAGCGAAGAGGCCGCGAATAAGCAGGCCCCGTTGGGCGAAAGCAGCGACTCGCGAAAGGATATATCGGCGCGTATAGCAGCGTGATAGCACGCGGCGCGGGTGAAATGGCGCGAGCGGTTTGCTTCGAGAGCACACAGGGAACTGGCGTACCGAATTGATGCACACGAAACGGCATCCCCGGAATTTTATAATCGCAAACCTTTGAACCAGCGAGCCAAGACTCCCACACCCCGCGTGAGCAGCTCTGCTTTCCTTCTCATCTCTCGGTCTTTTACTCTTTGGTAAAAAGTCCGTTTCCATCCTTGAAATTACTCCCGTAAGTCTCGTTCGTGCTAGGCGCGGTGCGGCCCTCTCTTTCGTTCTCTCGCTTTCGCTCTCTCTCTCTCTTTCTCTCACCCAGTCCTTATCTCGCTTTTGCCGTTTTTCCCTTTGACCGATATGCTTCCAAGAATAAAGGAGAGAGACTCCCGTTTCTCTTTCTCAAACGCTCATGTGTTATTCTTGCCTCCCGCGGCAGCAGAGCGCTTCGCGCACTTGGCACACACGTGATATTCCTGCAGGAACGTTTACGCGTGTCGAAGTATCTTTGCGCTCGTAATACGAACCCGGAGAAGCAGAAAGGATTCGCAAGTAGTCACGATGCGGCTGCCGCGTTTCTGTTGCTTCGACTCTCGTTCGAGATCCATACGGATACCGGGATCCTCTTGGATCTCTTCACGGAAGCAAAACATGCGCCGATTGTCCGTCCGCGTCGGTCTGTGTGCATGCGCGCCCGCGTGCCTGCGTGTGACTTCAAGTTTGTGTGTGTCTGTGTTTCACCCTGCCAGTCATCTCACGAATTCGCTTCGCTCGCCAGTTCTCTCGTGCTAATAAGTAGCTGGGAAAAATCTTGCCTGCTAATACCCACTGCTCGATACGCGTATGAGAAATATTCGGCGCGAACCAGCAGAGAGCAACCAAACTCGACGAGTTTTATTTCAATATACGTTTATCGAGAATTTCTCCTGTTTCGATGCTCCCAAACCCTAATGAATAATAACTCGTAAACTGATTTACGAGCATGTAAAATCCCCATGCAGAATATCACGAGGAAACTTTATTCAACTCGAAGAGCAGGGAAAGAGTCAACGCGGAGCACGCGGTTCAATCCACTGCCGCTGCGGAGACTCTAACGCGCGCCACGGGATAAGCGAATGTAGAAAAAAAATGGCGCGCACTGCTCTCACGTACTACGCGAGATACAGAGAGTCTCGGTGGGCGTTGCGGTTATTAATTTCTCCTGGATAATTAAGATATCCGAGTCGAAGTTGTTGGCGGATTGCCGAAGGGAGCATATCATTTTTCAGGCTCGCCAACAGCTCTCCGCATTTGACTGGATCACACACTCCCCCTTACAATTAAATCCGATCTAAATGGCTTCTTTTTTTAAATTCATTTTTAAACGCAGATTCGCGCGGCTTTTCGCGTCTGTCTAAAGAATGAGAAAAATCTTTGATTCTCGACTGCGTATGTAAAAAAAAAATGCAAGTCGAGTTGTTCGTGGTTGTTTTCAACGGCAGGAAGGCAAAGATATTCGTAGCGTGGATAGGGGGCATGTATTCGTGTAACTTACAATATATCCTGCTCGTTGAACGCTGCGCATACAGCGTGAGCAAGCAGGGAAATAACGTTGGATGTTCGGAGCAGCAGTGGAGACTCGCAGCGAGGATTATTAATTGTTTCATCGCAGCCCCGTGCACCTCCCCCGAGTACAACTAAGCAAATACGGGAGGCGTAACCCCCTGTGCGCGTACGGTGATGTACGAGCTTAAAAAGCCCCCAACAATCCCGCACAGCACGCCGTTTGCCGACGAGAGATGAGAGCGCGAGCAAGAGAAACGCGATTGTGCTTTTGTGCACGCGCGTTTATCTCTTTTGCTCGTAGGAACGCGAGCCAATTTTAATTTAAAAATATGAACGGGGTATGCGCGAGAAACACACACAGCATCCGGTATGAAGAGCTCCGCCGCGATGCTCTATCGTCGTTCCTCGCGATCGAACGTGTTTTCCAGTTCAAGAAATGTAATTGGTTTGCCTCACCCGCTATGGAACCATCACCCCTCCTTTCCAATATTCGCCCGTTTCGATCCTCGCGATAAGCGAAGAAATCGCGAGAACTGCCGAGAGTGCAGGCCGCTCGCGGTTCTCAATCAGACGTGCTGCTCGTCGTTTCGTGTTTTTTACATCAATCTCATCGCGATCTTGGCGATGATGTTCCTCATTCGTGGGCTGTTTATCATCCTGTTTTCATCCTTAATGGATTTTATTCTCTCGCTGTATACCGCAAGAGCGATTCGCGCTATAGATCATTGATTAAATCCGCTCTGGCGATTGTTGTTTTTTTCATTCTGCGCTTATTTTTCCGGATATTAATTTGACGGATTGAATAATCATCGCTGTTATGGCCGCGCGTCCCTGCTATAGCAACGATATTACAGTTTCAAGGAAACAGCGTCGCGTCCCTGGATCAATATCGCTCTGCGATTTGATCAATCTTCTCGTTTGTGTACAGATTTATATACGCGGACGAGCGGGATACGATTCATCGCAGCATCTCTCATCTTTCTAATTAGCGCGCGCGAGACCGTCCGCGATATCCTAACCCGAGAATTTTCTTACGAAACACGTCCGGGAGTCACGTACGTCGCGATGGAAAATTACCACCTACGTGCATGTTTTGTTCGGGCGACGTGGCAAATTACGTTTACGACCCGCTCTCTCGCTCGCTCATTCGCTCGCCCGATCGATCATGCCGATACTTATTCCGTTCGAGTATTGGACGCATACCGTGTGCTTCGATATAATACAGCACGTCATACACACACCAACGCGCTTTCCATTCCATCATATACACCAAAGCCTTTAGGTGTTACAACTTGATCGCGGGGAATAGATAGAAATTTGCAGAAAACAATAGTCCGCCGAACGCAAATGCTCATAAGAATTTTATCCCCCACGATCAGCTCGCATGCTGCATACTTATGCAATAAACTAGACAATCTTGCATTTTTGTACAAAATACACTCGAGAACTTATCCTGCTAGCTGTACTAACGAGAGCACGAGCAGTCTCTCTCGCTATATACACGGAGCTGAAAAGGGTACTTTGCTCCACGCGGAGGAAGAAACGAGGAGAGGAGGGATGTAATCGACCTCCGGGAAGTGGGTGTTGCCACCTCATAATTCACTCGCGCGTCAAGTCCGCTTTTCCTCACGATCATCCTGAACGCCGCAGATATGAATAAGATGTTGACGTTAACGTTTCGCGAATATAAACGCGCAGCGGCAGAGAAACGCGCGTTGCCGCATGCAGCTTCTCCGACAGCGAGAAAAGCGTGCCCTGCAGCTCTTTCCAAATTCACAAGCTCAGATTGGAGTCAGTCGCGTCTGATCCTCTTAACCTGGACCCAAACGAGACTTTCTTTGCTGCACTTGATCGGGTTTTGATCTTGTCCTGATGTCAAGTTTTGGACGGAATTATCATGCACACGAAATTCCTGGTATCGATTGTATTCGATGTTACCAGAGAGAGCCTGTGCGAGGATTTCGTCGAACGGACGATTCCGAGAAGCGACAAATTCAAAGTGTCCTCGAAGACTTCCTCCGCGCGTAGTATTGTATCGGCCGAGACAAAGGGCCATTAGAAGGGAAGCGAGGAAGCGAGTGAGGATCTCGGCGATGAAAAGAGCCGGACGCGAGATAACGATTATAAAGCTAATAGTAAGAGTGAAAAAGTTGCAAACGAAATCGAGAGGAGCATCGTAATATTGAATGAAAGTTAAATGAACGCGACACTCTGCTGCGGGTTATGTGATGATGAGTAGCGGCGAAAGACGGAATATATTCCACGCTCTGCGCGATACGCGTGAATCAAAATGCGGAGGGCATTCGACATGTCGGTTGGGATAAAAGAAAGATCGGAGCGCGGGCGCATTGAGCGCGGACGAGGAACAATGAAGCACGCCCGACGGTGTGGTCGAGTACACGCCGCGCACTGTACACAAAAATGCACTCGTTCTTTCTCTCTCGCTCGACGTTTGCTTCGCCTAAGATACTACGAACCCTTGACGAACGCGCATCCGGCCCGACATACGCTTTTCAAGGAAGCCTCATCGGCTCGTGTGTCCCGCGACACATATCAATTGAATTTTCTTCCATCTCGTTAGTAATTCCGCAACGCGGATCGTCTCTGCGAGCTCATCTCGACGACCGCGATAACAGCTCCACTCCGCATGCATGTCAAAAACTCATTTACACTCGTATCGCCTTCGAAACCTCATCACAAAATAATTCGTCCAAGTCCAAAACGTCTGTCTTTTCTCAGGATCATCGACTATAACTGCGGAGAGTGCAATCGCCGCGATCTCTATCCCGGATATCGCAGAATCTCATCTCGTGACGATACCGAACAACAGCCTTGAGAAAGATTTCTCGCAGGTGAGCGCATCAATGACATATCGAACCGCCACCGCAGTGCTGCGATTTAATAGTCGAGCCAGTACATTATAGCGAGAAAAAAGTAATCAACGCAAAAGTCAAGAGAAAGAGATGCAACGGAGATTAAATAACACATATATCCGCAGCTTGTCTCTCGAATGTCTTTATACGTTGCGCGTGATTGAACATGATTTCGATCATTGTCGATCCACAGTGATCGGATGATTACGAGAATTTTTATTTTTTCAACGACCGTCACAACGATTACGCAATCGTTATACGAGATTTATGGATTCGTGCAGTCACAAGTTTGCTTTGTTGAGTCGAAATTCGAACAACTTTGATTGTTTCCCATGAATCTTTATGAGCTTTCGATGTTCTCGGGACTTCCGCTTCTGCATCCGAGAAACGCGGCAATATTTTTTTTTTTTAACTCAACGATTTCTCGCTTATCGATATTTTGAGAAAAAAGCTGCGAATTTTTGGTATGTAGCGAGGGAAATAATGAAAGAGCGATTAAAAGAGAGAAACAGGATAAAGTTGAAGAACGCGCGGCCTTGCCGGAAAACTTTTTCTCCGCTCCTACGCCCGCGAGAGTCACTGCAAAACTATAAATACACGTGTATGTAGTTCGCAGGGTGATGGCGTATCGCGGAATTAGATTACGCAGTGATTTATTTATCGGTTGTTGCGAACGAACCCTTGGAGCCTGCCGAGGTGTTGGGTGCAGGCGCTTTGAAGCGCGTATATCCCTGCGATCCTGTACCGAGATCTCTCGCGCTCGCAGCATCCTCGCGGGCAGCGTGTAAAGCCTGCTTTTTTGCTATACTTTCTACTATGTATATATAAACGTCGAAGAAGAGGTTGCTCCCGCGTGTGATTTCAACACCTCAGCGAGATGCTCGATCCGCGACGCGTGTATTTACGATTATGAGAATTACACGGGGGCAATTAGAGTCGAACGGCGCGCGGCAATGGTAAATACACGAGGATATACTCGTGCGTCGGGCTCTGCCATCTCTCGCTCTGGCTCTCTCTCTCTCTCTCTCTCTCTCGTCCTGTAAATTATAGGCTGTGTCCGCGTGCCTCCACTCTCTTGGCGTCTATAGCGAACGATAGAGCGAAAGGATAAAAAAAAAGACTCGATGATCGGTCGTGGAAAAGTGAAGAACGTATACCGTAAATCGAAAGTATCGGAGAAGAGGCAAATTCGATCGATCTTACCGCCGTTGAGTTTCGCACCCTCGATCGCGAGCTCGATCCTCGAGTTGTTGATAGTACGAGCACGATTATACTTGCCCCGCCAACTTTTTTCCTCTGGATTCATACGTGCATAGAACGGCCAGTGTAAACATTATTCTCCCATAACGCTCGCGAGTGTGCTACGAGCTGATTCATACTGCCCGCACCTCGATACGAGAAATAAATAGGCTCGCAGTCATAATTCACTCGGCTAATCACTCGTTACGCTGTGTGAACTTGCCCTACCTCGTTCCCTACCAAATCTGCTTTCCTCGATCCTATTCGCAGTCCCGAACAATCCCAGACTCTCGATTCTCCGAATCGCAGCCCGACGCATCTCAAAATTGTATCAAGATGTCACAAACAATCGTGGAGCATCTCGAAATTGTTGTGAAGGAGGGAAAAATCTCGGGATCCGAGGAGCGAGTACGACGCGCGATGTAAGGTGCACAAGTTTATAATCCGCGTGCGATCATCGGGCCGATAATCGTGAGAATAGTCGAGCGGCGATCGCTGCTACTCCAGATCGACCTCGGAGTGCACGCTGCTCCTCCGTAACCCGGAAAACCGATATACATACAGAATAAATCTATAGCTATATGTGTTTATACACGATTCTCGCGGAGAGCGAGAAAGATCAGCCACTATATGGCCAGGCCGCGGCACTTAGCTGACCCGAGGTGTATATATCTTGCCCGCTCCCTTCGATACATATACCAAAAGCCAAGCTACGTGATATTATAACCTATAACCGGTATTTCTCGCTAACAAAGTGAGGATCAAATAATAACACGTTGCTATCGGGACGCGCGCGCGTCCGCGTCTGCTTCTTGCCCCGAAGATAGATGGCCGAACGTTTCGAGTGAATAATTTGATAATCAGGCCTCGCAACCACCGCGCGCGCGAGAAAAACGAGCTCTGTTCATCCGCGTGCGATATGGTCTTCGACACCATGCCATAATCGCAATTATCTCATCGACAACGCGCGGCGGCGTGCGACCGAATTATGTGACGGAAAAACAAATGACGGCGCCGCGAGATCTCATCGCCATTATGAATTCGCTCGAGCGATAAAAGATCCAACAAAGAAATGAAACTGAAAAATCGTCATGGCGTTTTTCTTCTACATAAATATCAATGTGTTGCATTCATATATATACGCGCGGCGCTTCGGCTCAATACGAGATCGCGCGCGCGGATGAACCGCGATCCGGTACGTCGATGTGCTTTTCTGCACGCGATCCGCCTGCACGATCTTCCGACCCCGCGTTCCCCAGAACTGATTTTCTACGAGTTTTTGCTGGCAATAATATGCATGTCCGATTAAATATTCACACGCCACCACACCGAGTCCTTGCACGACCAGAGTCCTTTCCTTCGCGCGTATCCCAGTCGGTACGATCGAAATCCTCGACGCGAATAAATTATCACAATTTTGTTTTCAATCTTGATTACCATGATTGACTTTCGAATCGACCTTTGAAAAAAAAAACAAGAGAAGGGGAAAAAAAGTGCACGCGCGCTGCGATCGACTACATTTTGGAACGTGTCAAAACTTTAAACACTGCGGATGATTTTTCAAACGACTTTGTTTCCGCTTGAAAATCGTGCCAGAGGAAATTCTTCCTTGTTCACACTTCGCGACCCCGTAGCTCGTAACCGGAAATACTTTTTCTTCCTCGGCCACGGTGCGATTGTTTGGAAAATAGAGAAAACCGAGAAAGAATACGAGAGACGAGAAATGGAGATGAGTAACGAAATAAACGAGACGAAAGAAAATATCGAGCGGGTGTGAGAAGCTTTCTGGAAATCGAAGAACTCGAAAGTATCCAGAGCACGTTCACTATATAATCAAAGTAAACTGACAGCAGTGTGGAGTATTTTACTGCGACGAGTCTTTTCTGTCCACTGCGTGAACGCTCTTCAATGACAAGACGAGAGAATAACGACGAGAACGACTCATTGTCGTTTCACCGACGACCGGGGCATTTTAATATTTCCGTTCGAGACCATTGCTCTCTCGCTCTCCCTCTCTCTGTCCCCTCCACGTGGGATCTATCTCTCGCTGTCGCGGTTGTTTAACGATCAGACGTAGACGTCGCGACAGCCACTGGTTTTACCCTCTCGCGACGACTGCTAAAGAGACACGACCGTGACTTTCCGCGCCCTCGCCCGGCATCCTCCGGACCCCTTTATCCGTTTCTTTACAAAATGCAGGCGAAGATGCGAGGCAGATTCATAAAATAACAAAAATAACCGACACTTTCTTTGTTTGGTTTGTTTTTTCAAGAAAAATGTTACAAGCATGGAAAACTTTATGCTCGTTATTGTATTTTGACAAGTATGAATATACGCACGGCGCGTATATCGCCTCGCGGTGATATATGCCACATACGCGAGCGCATTCGAGAGAGGAGAGTAAGAGCGAGAGAGCTTGCCTCGACCCGCATCCCATATGCACCTGTCCTCCGACGGAGAGTGCAATAACCGCAGGAACCTCGTCATAACGAGTTTTGCTCTCGTACACAAGAAAACTGCTGCAACATTTTATACCGATCGTGACCTTAACTCTCGCACACACTGCAAAGAGTTTCACAATGTGCGGCGGCGAGAACGACGAGGCACAAGAGACGCTCGATGACGATATTAAGAAAAGGAAATCGAACGTTCTTGATAATGATGATGTTTGGAGGGAGGAAAACCTTGGAGAGGTTAGGACGAAGACAAAGAACGTCAAGGATCAAGGATTCCATGCTAGTTGTGGATGTTGGTTGTTTTTTTTTTTTTTTTTAATTCGTCTCGGAGCGATAAATTCGTCGTTGTCGATCCGCACCCTGGCGCGTATCGATCGCAGTGGATTATGCGAGTTTCTCTCTGCAACCCTCGCCCCCTCTGGCCTCTCCTTTAAAGACGGTAGCACCGGAGACGCCGGAGACGCGATGTTCGTCCGTCTTTTTCGCGCGTTCCTCGAAACGAACGACGAACGTGAGCTCCGCGCGCGACGACGAGATCCCGACGAGACGAGGATCGAGGAGATGGAACAAGTTCTCGCGCGTATATACGAAAGCGTTGAGCCGATTTTAGAAAAGGTCTCACGTAGGTAGCGCCACGGATACTCGGAAGAAGGTTTCGGGCGCGTTGACGCGATCGCGACGTGCTGCTGTCCGCGCGCCGAGAGACAACACGCTCTCGCGCCGAGCCGGGACCGAACCGGACAAGGACAAACTCGAATTATTCATATAACGCGCCACAGTGACGATTAAAAATCTTTGGCTGATTTCTCAAATCCTTCGAAAAGTAGAAAGAAGAAACGCGGAAGGATGCACCGACGAATATAAGCAAAGAGTTTTGGAGCGAGGCAGAAAAGCGCGATATTTACGAGATCTCTCGATCTACGGGCTGGATCTTTCGCTCGTACATCTCTAGCGAGAGCTCCCGAGGGACAGGTGCGCTACCAGTGAATTTCCTTACGAGGAGAGAGTGAGAGGAAACCCAACGACTCTTCGCTCCCCGGTTATCTGATTACTAATAACTCTCTACGCGCGGCTACTCCACCGCGAGTGTCTCTCGGAAAGACCGTGGTGAAAATCTCCAACGAGAAACCAACGAGTATATACTAAGCGATTTATTTACCGAGCGTGACGCAGCTTGCGCCTTTCGTACTGCGAAATGAGGGAAGAAAAAAGCCCCGTAAAAGAGGAAAGTGGAATTGCTGAGGACGTGGGAAAAATATACAAGCCAGTTTGCTTCACGTGTACCTTAAACACTGAATTTACAAATAGAGACGTTTCTTTCGACTCGCGCTTTTCGATCTTAATCCTGCTCCACGATCAATTCCCAACCGCGCACTAAATATCGAGATTCTCCGATTATATCGCTCGCAGTTCGAAACAATCTTGGACAGTTGGGTCACGCATCTCGTCCTGCGCGAAGATAAGATCGTAACGCTAAATGAGAGAGAAAGAACGACGACCGGTAATCGCGCGAGGAGAGCCGCGCGTGCGGCAGAGTTTTCTTTCCCTCTCTCTCTCTCTCTCTCTCTCTTTTTCTTCGTCTCTTGGATGCAACATCCTCCTCGGTTGCGAACGAATTACAACGTACACATCGGGGTTCGTCTCTAGCACGCGATCCAAGTTTGTGTCGGGCGTCGATAGTTGCGGCAACCTCCTTCGTCAGTTGCTTCGTTTACTGTAATATTACAGACACGACTTTGCCTCGTTCAACCAACATACATTGCTTTTACTTATGCACACACACGCGTCATCCTTGTACGGATCGGAGAGGTGTGTGTCACGAACAGCAACCACGTATCATCGATTCCCCCCCATTATTTCTTCATCTTGATATTAATCGTATCTTGCGCATTAATTCAAATGATATTAATCAATCGATCAACGCTCCAAGTTTAATATTACACGATGATCCTTCTACCAAACTCTCATGCTCCTCCGGCCTTCTCCCAGCTCTCTCCCTCTCTCCCAGTGTTTGTCTCTCAATCACTATAGTTTCCGCTCTTTCGTTTGCCATGTATAAAATCGAAAGTACACACGAGTTGGCGTAACCGATACATTCGTTTTTCTTCATCTTTTCATTCAACTCGTAGGAAAAAAAAAACATTTTAATCATTTCACACTGAAAAGAAAATTTAGTTGAAAAAGATGGATATTTTGTTGGATACGTTCAACTAAACGTTTTTTCGAAAAATCACGAAAATTTTGTCATTCCAGCAAAAAACATTCTGAAAAATCTTTTCGGAAAGTAAATTTTTGTCATTCCAATCGTAAATTTTGCTGACGGTTGCGTTACAATAAAAATTATTGTCGAAATAACGAAAATTTCGAAATCATCCGAAAATATTTAGTTGGCTGTATTCAACAAAATATCGAAGTTTTTTGACCAAATTGAATTTTCAGTGCATATAATCCCTGCTAGGAAAAAAAAATTGAATATTGTGCGAAAAATTTACAAATAAGGAATAAAAAACAAATTGATATTTAAGAAAAAGGTCATTGACCTCCCGTGGAGTTTCCTGGTGAGAGAAAATCGCGGCCAACATGGCAAATTTTCTTCACAGATTTCCCATAAACAAATCGATACCTCAATTTTTCAATTCAATTTCGAAATAAATTGAACGTCCAAGGTTTTTATTGGGCGATATTGTTCTCTCGACACGTACCGCAGACCGACGTGTTTTTGGGTTTGTAGTTGAGTCGCTTTTTTGTCATTTATATTCGTTTTTAAGTCACGCGGACGAGAAGTATAATAAGCGCGGGAACATATAGATGGAGCGAAGGATCAGGCCTCCCGGAGGCGTTACACATCGTCGCCGGATACACGTGTGCCCCCCTCGCTTCCGGCCGTAAGAGTAGGTAGGCGCCCGCCGTTTATCGAGCGACTCATTGAGATGCGAACCTGGCGAGCCGCCCCCGCTCCCGGAATATCAAAACAAAATCATATTCTCCGGGGCGTCCTGCGACTCAAACGCTTTCCAGCACCTTTTCCCCCAACTTCCTCCGCGTCCAGCCTCGTCAGCGCTGAACTACCTGGCGGTATGCACCTGCAATGGGATCTCGGACGACTCGCAGTCTCCTCGATACGAGAATATCAAATCGACAAAGTCAAATGACGAAAAATACGATGCAAAGATTTGGATTTGAATTTGAAGAAATTGAGGCGACCAGTGGCTTTGGTTGTTCGTATCGTTTTTGCATTCATTTGTTCGAACGATGATTCATCAGCCATTGGCAGATCGCCGAGTTCATCGAACTGTGCGATCGCGAGCGCCTCGTGTTCCGAGCGTTTGCCACCGCGCGAGTGCAGATGAAAAAGACTGCGAGGTGTGTCAAAATGCGTCCAATTTTCACTGGACTCGTATTAATTAATTTTTTTCCTCGATTCTCGTTTCCTTTGAATCTCTCGATTAGACGAGAGAGCGCGCGATTATAGCCACTGGAAATTATACTGAGCGCTTCACCGCGATCTGTTGCTGATCTCATGCTCATCCCTCCCGCACCCGTGCGCCTGCTTTTAGCAAAAATAATAATTCATCTCGTCGCCGCTCGCGTATATAATATCTGCGACAAGAGATCCACGAGGAGAGTGTACATTATATCGTTTGCGAATGAGGAATCTCGGTGTGTTGCAGTCTCTGCGAGAGAATCTTGTCCGCAGCCTCGCCGCTGCTCGCGTCTCGTTATTCTCTCTCTCTCGCGTTCTCTGTCTCGCTCGTTTTCGCATATAGAGTTGCAAGCTCGTTAACGCAGTGGCAAAACCCACTGCGCATTGGCGCGTAATCGCGCAGCAATCAGACTCTCCTTCGCTTGATGACTCGACATTATAAATGTATTAAGTCGGAAAACAATTACGATTAAGAAACTGACAGAGCAAAGAGACTCCACCGACGAGGTTTTTCCTCGTTGCCCTCCTTTCGCCGAATTAGTCCCGGGATAAGAATCATCGCGAGAGGATGAAAAGCGATTGCTCATTCCGCGCGACATTTCGTCAGCAGCAGTGTCCCGAGCGATAATCATCGGGATAATAATTCTCGTAGAAATTGACCTTTTACTAAAAAAAACTCATAGACCCCGTTTCTCGCGCGACAATGTCGCGTCTCTGCACACACAGACGTTTCTTTGAAATTTCATTTCTTTTCAAAAATATATAATTCAGAGTCTCCATATATCTTTCCAGGATAATTATGCGCTGGCATGGAAGAGCTGAAAGTTGCGCAAATGAAAGAAGAAAAAAAACGAGCGAAAAAACAGAGGAAAAAAGAAGCGGGACGAGTAGGTACTTAACGCGAGGGAAAGAGGGCGTTTCGCGAGCGCACGCGCGACCTGGTACGCGCGTCTATATACGCTATCCTCGCGCTCGTACTACATTACACACGATTGTGTCACACGGATGTCATAATTTTACGTAACTCCCCCGCCCGCCAACGCCGAAACCACCAAACACTCACCTCAACACTGCGCGCGAGATACATGCTCGCCGTTTTTTTTTTCTTTCCTTCTTTTTCGTCTTTCCTTTACCCACACACAAACACACAAGAAGCTATTCGGATTGGTATATGTTGAAAGTATAAAACGTAAATAACGTAACGAATAACGTACACCAAGAAAATCGGCACGTGATAAAGCTTCGGCATTCCGTGTGTACGCGTATCGGCCAAAAGGCTATTTGTAAGCTGCACGCATTGCCAGGAACGCACGCTCAATAATTTCTTTCACTCGCGCCATAGTGTAATTCGACCAAGCGAATTTCAACGAGAGATCCAATTGCTCTCGTAATCGTACAATCGAAAAAAGTGAAATTCCAGTCATTTTGAGCGTGCGTACGCAAATATTATTTAATGCCATCCAAAGACGCCGGCAAAAAGCCTCAATTTGCGGAAAACTTCTTTTTTTTCGGAATTTCGGAAAAAGACAGAGCGAATGGGCGGCAGTTGGAGTTTCAATTCCCAATACAATAAAAATTCCATGCGATTATGTGAATCGATATAAAAAATTTGGAAAATCGATATTTTTAGTATTTTTGTGGGCACTTTTTTTTTCTTTCACCATCTTTGAGAAGAAAAAACTCGAAATTGTGTTTCGAATCGGGAGTAAAATTATCGAGGCAGTTCGAGCTTGGTGTAAATCTCGGATTTGCGTGCACTGAAAATTCAATGTAGTCAAAAAAGCGTCGATATTTTGTTGAATACAGCGAACTAAATATTTTGGGATAATTTCAAAATTTGCGTTATTTCGATAATATTTTTCATTGTAACGGAACTTTCAGCAAAATTTACGATTGGAATGACAAAAATTAACTTTCCGAAAAGATTTTCCAGAATGTTTTTTGCTGAAATGACAAAATTTTCGTGATTTTTCGAAAAAACGTTTGGTTGAACGTATCCAACAAAATTCTCTTTTCAGTGTGTGAGATTTTTTCCCATGCCAGACGCAACGGCTCTGGGTTATGATTGTAGTTAATATTTTTTCCTGCTCGTGTACAATTTATCGATCAATTGACCAATTACTTTTGTCAATGCCCACACGTTTTATTGAACAAGCACGAATAAGTCGAGGTGAGACATTGAAAGAAATTCACCGTACATTACGTCCGTTTGATTTGCATTTTTTGAAATGGCGTTCTGTACTCCATTACTGTCGAATAAGTGGCTAACGTGTGTGGAGCGCGCGCATTATACTCACAAGTATCGCATAATGCTCAAGAGGAGAGCACACAGTCTACCGGCTGCACCCACGCCAGCCACCAGCAGCACACACTTGGCAACGGATATTGACGAACACAGCGTATTCTTGTCTAGCATATAGTCGCAGTACGCGAAACTCGATACTTCTCGTCCTCCTCCTCGCTCTGTCTGTCTCGGGAGATCGTTCTCCGAGAGCTAAAGACAAAATGTACCCATTGAACACGCGTACTTGAACGTTCGAATCAAAATCATTGAGTAGAAACAATAAAATCTATCGGTTAAACCCGACGAGTATAGTTTCTTTGAGCAATATAAAACCTTCAAGTTTGTTCCTCGTATACGCGATTTCGCGGCTGGTAATTCACGCTTATTCTGACAACGAGATCTCAATTAGACGGTGCGGATGACATTATTGATCGAGGTGTTTGCGTCGACCAAGAGGCGATCGACGAGTTTGTTTTCCCGCCGCATTCTCGTCCTCGATGCAATAAAAAACTCGATATTAGAGATGGAACGAAATCTAGCGAACAGAATGGATTTTTTTGTTCGTCGAAAACATTCGGCGATTTGTATTCTGAAAAAATTGAATTCGGAGCAAATAAAAAAATTCTCCATATACGTTGTTGACGGAAATTTAATCAGTTCCTTTTATTTTGCATGACTCGCAACACGCCCTCACTCCTGCGGCGCGTATGTGAATGTACGTGTTAATTATCCTCGGCGCGGTATTCGCATGTACCAACGCTTATAAATACATTTGAATATTCAGGCTATGCGCGATGATTCAGTAACTAAGAATCGTTGCCGCCCCACGCGCGTGTAGTCGCGAAGCTCCTTAACTACGAAATAGTGGCGATGCCTGTGCGTGTGTGCAAATAAGCCGGTGGTTATGCAGTTGACCCGTGGTCCTTGCAAATTAAGTGCAAGAATCTCCGACGCAGCAGAATCCACACGTTCCGGGTGCCGGCTGCCAAGAGGACTCGGAGATTTAAGTTGCATTTCCGCGTTTGACTCTATTCGCCGCGCGAACGCGTACAAACTAACGAGACGAAAGCTCTAATGGTTCGAAACGGGCGACATAATAATCCCGATGAACTCATATCGAGACTCCTTTGCGCGCTGTCATTAGCGCAGCGCTTAGAACACTCCGCCGCGAGTTAGACGCGAGGCCTAACGACATCGTGACTCGAGCCAAAATCTCTAATAAACGTTTTTTATCGCCTCGTCGTAAAGAACCTCAACGAATTAATTTTTCAATAAAAACCACGAGAGCTCGAGATAAATATTTAAGCGAACGACGTTCGAGACGCGTAAGCGCGTCGACGGAAATCATTATACGCGCCTGAACAATCGAGCAGCCTGGTGCAAGTTGAGCAAAAAGCCGAGCACAATTAATCGGTTAATTGATGCTTTTCGTAGCATGTAAACTCCTTCGCTGGGTCTTGAGCGTGATCCCTTAAAGAAAGGCAAACGTGCATTATCTGGGAGCAAAGAAATGAGCCGTGCGGCATGAAATTTGCGAGGAGACATAAGAAAAAAAAGCTCTGCCCCGAGACAAGGCTAACGACGACGTTCCAAAGTGTATTCGCATATTATTGTCTCGTGTTTCTTGAGCGCGAGACTCAAGAATGAAAAAATTGCCCAAGCGACACGCCTGCTGAGAGGAAAGAACGGGCGCGCATTAAATTAGCAAATCTAACGCACTAATTAAAATATCGTTCGAGAGTCCTGCGCGCATCGTATCTTTGCGTCCTGGCAGACCCGGAGATCATCGGCTCGCTACACTTTCCTCCGTCGGATTTACCCGCAGAGAATCTCGCGCTGTCTCTCTCTCTTGCGATCGCGGGAAACCGAGACCGGCTAATGAAGCGTCGCGTGTGTAAACGCTTGTCGGAATAGATTTGAATGCCATTAGCCCCGAGCCCGCGAGTGCAACGTCTCCCACAACCCTCGGCTTTACGAGAAACTACGAGAAACGAAATTTTACAATCGAGAAATAGATTTTCAGGCTTTTTCAAAGAAAATAAAAAAAAAACTCGTTAATAAAAGGTGAAAACTTCCGCGTGCGAATCTACACTTTAAGGTGTATTGCAAAGACTAAAGATAGTCGAGTATAGAGAGTGAAACGATCGGTACGAAGTAAAGTTAACAGTAATTCGAGAGTCTATCGAACGATGAGCACTCGCCGAGACTCGTTTACCGATCGGAAATCGGTTTAGAGCCGAAAGGGGCTCTCTCGCGGTAGGCGAGCGATTGATTCCGAGGGCTAGGAGGATTCCTCGGCAGGATGAGCGTGAACGAAGACGCCCGGAGCTAGCGCGAGGAGCCACGCGCTCCTCCGCTACGCTCTATCGCCTTTGATGGGTCAATTTTGTCTCGCACCGTGCCGTCACGCGGTTTATATCGTGTGTCTTCCTTTATCCATATAAACACAACGATATATATGTAACCACATACTATATCCACTATATTTACGTGGGCGAGTCGCGTGTGACGCGCCAGATGTACGGGCGCTGACACGAGGGATCGTTTTCTCAATTACCGCACGTCGATTATTACCCCGGTTCAACTTACCGCGTTACGCGTTTTATCCGCAATGTGCAACGAGTATATCGAGTGTGCGCGCGCGGTGGCCACGAATACCAGTTTTACTCTGTCGGAGCGTAAGGGCGTAGAGCGCGTACGTACATTATACGCATGTGTGTTTGTGCTCGTAGCTTATTTACGCGTTTAATAGCGCGCGGCTCGGGCGCACGTGGCGCGCTATCAAACACCTGTAATATCGGGTTTGTCGTGTATTAAGGAATAGTCTACCACGTATTTATATCCATTACCCCCTTACGCTGCATACGACTGAACGCTGTTTATATTTTTTTTCTGCGTGTATTTATATAGCGAGACTAAAGAGCGGACGAGGGGATCGCGCTAATTGAACACGCGCGCGCGCTACCGCAGACTCAATGACAAGCCGTTGAGACGCGTGTCGCCCTATCGACCGGCACGATCTTAATTCGATTAGTCGAGGCGGTGGCCAGTGGACCGCGACGCTCCGCCGCGCGTCCACCACCGCGCCGTCGAGATCTCTCCGCGCGGCTATATTCAAATATATATATACATAACTATCATAGTGTGAAACCGGACGCGAATTACTCGAGCGAAAAGCGCGTAAATCGGTAGCGCGCGCGGGCTAAAATTCATATAAACATCGCGGGGATTCCCGAAATCGCTTATTCCGCAATGGAGAACGAAAATGTTGATTTTTTTTTTTTGCAGATCTTGAAGAAATCTTGCTCGTTTTTCATGGTATCCAAGTTTTTGCTCGTACCTTATGATTTTGAAGCTTTTGCTTCACCCCGAGAGATCAATAAGCGGCTTCGTATACGAACTCACGAGTTCACGTGTTCATTATGTTATACGGGAACGTGGATGCGAGACGATGTTTTGATATTTTCGTACGTCTAGCCGGCGAGCGGTGAAAGATAACTGTCTTGTTGATCCATAGTGCGCGAGACACGCTGTTCAACAGGTATATCGTGACTGGGCTCCGCAGCTCTCGATGAGACCACGCGGGAACGTGAGTATCTCGTATGACGGAGGAATTCAGGTTCATCGCCGCGCGCAAGGGGAACACTGCGAGCAGGATAGCGTCCTGAAGAAATAATGAAGACGTCGTGCTGCGGGATAATCATAGGTGATTTAAACCTCGCGGATTTGTTAAATATTATAACGGGGTGGAGAGCACGAAAGACCTCATCGCATACCGCAATTTCTCGATTCTTTGACATTATCTGGTTACGACGACGAGTCTCATGCAAAATTACGCGACTCTCCTTCATTTTCTTTCATCCAAATGAAAACGAATTTTATTCCAACTTCCCCGTGACTTTTCCAAGTCCGGAGAAACAATTTTTTGCTCTCTGTCTTTCTCTAGTTGTTGGCGCGATCCACGTGCCGAGCGAATTGCGTGCGACACGCCCAGTCCCGGTGTGTACGCGACAACCGCGCGCGGGTTTGCACGTTCGTGCGTATCCCTGTCAATCGACGATCCGCGCGATGCTATTCAACGCGCGATGATTCAGGGCCAGCTCGAGAGCCATGCCCTTTTTTCCCGTTTCAAACGCTGAATAATTAACGAATTTTTAATTACATCGAAATGTGATCAACAGTCAAGGAAAATCTCGACTCCTCTCTCTCTTTTTCTCTGGATAATCAGCACCTCGCGTCTGTAACAAAATTTTCCGATACAGAGACGCGTTCGCTCTACCATCACTCCGCGCGGCGCGGAGAGTAAACTGTTTAACGATTCCTCACGAAACGTGTGGGCATATCGCGTAGCCGCATGACTCAGCGATCGAACCCGCCGCTCTAGGACAACGGAACAAAGCTTACGAAGGGAAAAAATGAAAAAGTGAGATGGGAGAAATTGTATATGAACGCGAGAGTAAAAGCGAGAGGAATCTTTTGCAGCTTGTACGCTCTCGTCGTACACCATCACTTTCCCGCGACGATGGCTTTCAATCGACATACACACACACACACAGGGAGGGAACAAAGAATAGAAGAATAAAATGAAAAAATATAAATGAAATAAAAGAGAATCGAGTGTTTGCTGGGGATCGTGGTCGTCGCGCGCCGGATACGCGCTCTCTGCATTTGTAACGAGACGTATATAAGCAGCACGCGGGGATCAAGCTCAATGGACGCGTCAAGATCCATCGTCACGCTCTCCGTTGTCGCCTCCTTCCCCACCGCGCGTATATACAAACGACGTCGTTGTACTTTATCGCGTATCGTTATATATGCAAACGCCATTTTATCGAGGTGCAGGGACGCGCGGAGGCTGCCGCGTACGTTGGTCGCATAAACTTTTCGTATACTGGTGCGCGCGCGATTCGCGATCGATCCAAGAGATCGAAGCAGCTCTCGAAAAGACGTATATGGGATGAGGATCGCAGGGATGTATCGAACGGGATACGCAACGCGGTGTGCGACCTCTCGCGCTGGAGACACCGCGCGCGCCCGTTCAAAATGCAATCCTTGCGCCGATGATTTATACCTCGACGTTGCCCGCCCGCGGGGCAGGATGTCGCACGTCTCTTATTTATGTCTCTATATCGTCCTGGCCCTCCCGCGCCCTCTTCCTCTCCGCGATAGAGCGTCGAGAACACTCAACTTGTTCGATCTTTTTTCTATACAACTTTCGAACGACATTTTGCGATCGCAATTCCAACAAAAATTCTTTTTCCATCGTGCGATTTACAGAATTCGCTGGCGCATTCTTTAATCGGGAAAGCGCGCACACCTCTCGCAACTGCGCTCGCGCGTATACCTTCTCTATACGAAACGTATCGCAAGCCCCACGCTCCGATCGATTCGAGACGCATGACCTCCGCGCAAACTATATAATTTAGCGGTTCAGGGGTTATCGCAATATGTATATATCGCGCGCGCATGCCGTTCGTAAAGCAAGAGTGATTTATGTGAACGAAAGCGAGCTCGCGTCTGTCCTCATTTCCCAGGGGTATGGCCCCTCGTCGCTGCATTCGTGACTAGCGCAACGCGGAGCGCGCGTGCGACAGACGCGTGGGACGTCGATGTCGATCAACTCGTTGACGCGGCCGCGCAACAAGTACGCCCCTCGAGTCGCTCGAAATCCTACCGCGCGTGCACAATCGTAACGCTTTCAATTTTCAATGAAAAAAATAAATCGCAAGACAAAATTTTATGATTTCGCGTACAAAAAAGCCTTGATCGGCAATATGACGAATAACACAATTGCCGCACGAGCTCGTCGAGCATCCCGAGATCTATATTCAGACACATTAAGAACGCCGATCGTGTAATAAGCGGGGACCGAAAAATTAGCATCTGCCCAGCTCGCCCGCTCGCAGGAGACAATGCCTGATTTGAATAACAATGTTCGCTACCGTGTGGGCTTCTAACTCTCAGAGCGAGTACATGCACCACCGTCGTCCCTCGCCGTTGACTGTCGACATATACGCAACGTTGCAGCTCCAACGTACGATCGCGGACCAACAAGTACATATAGAAATCGTGTATCGTCACAACAAACTTATGGTCCACACATCGCGTATTGTTATTTCTTTACGTGCGTATGCAAGCGCAACTCCCTGCCTAGTTCTCGCCGGCGATAATGTCGCCCCCGCGATTCCCGTGGCCTCGTTCCTCATAACGCCCAGAAGAAATGACTATTTTTCGCATTACGCGAGACAAACCGCAGCCGTGCACCGGGGACGACAAAATTCGCTCCTCCGTGCCAACCCCAGCTCGCGCGAACGATACACGAAATACACTCTGAAATAAACCCGCGATCGATCGGCTCGATATTTTCGAGGCATTTTTTTTTTTTAAGGACGTTGAAATTTATGTTGGAATATACGAGCTTGTCATATAGATGCGTTAATGTCTGACCCTGAGGCACGTATTTTAAAGCCTCTGCAGGTAGATAAACCCGATACGTATTTTATTATTACATCAGAGGCATCACCTTCGTCGCGATCAAATGAATTCGTGTATGGCGATCGCGCCCGCGAAACAAATATAGTTTCTTCGTGACTCGGGTTACGATTTCATTTCAACGCGTGTATTCGATACAATACACGACTCATCGTAAAAGTGCGTAAGCTTGAAAATCTTGGAGCGATATATGCGGAAAAATGCTGTCGGTGCGAGACGTCGGACGCGAGATTGAGGCCGCAATAAAGGGCATTAGCGCGGCTCTAAGGAATTTCCGATGATTGCTCAACGGCTCACTATATTGCTCGGGAAACTCACGATATTGAGGTTTTCTATCAACCCAGCAACGTCCTAAACACACCAACGAAAATATCATCGATCGCATTAGCCCGGGCCGAGATTCCGTTTGCCGGAAGAGCAGCAGGGCAGAACGTTTTGGAGCGAGCTAAAAGGCGGAGGAAAACAGGTGTACGTTTTACCGATTCGCTACCGAAGTTGCGGACATTATTATCGGGCAAGGGGGCTTTAGTGCAGCGCCGTTGGCTCATAAAACTTTGGAAACTCCGTTTCGTTCCTGTCGCTCTGCAAACAGGTAGTTTCCGAAAGAGCAGAGCCGGCGGCGGGCCAACGCAGATACGCGCGTGCATGCATCATCGTCCACTTTGAACCTCAAGAAAAAAATGTAACACTGCGCTGTTAAGGTTTTATTGGAGTTTTCTCCTCCGAGGCTGTTTCTCGTGTCGGTCAAACTCTCGTGCCCAAAGGGCGATTGTTCGGTCTTTCTTACGGAAAAGGAAAATAAAAGGATTTTCTCCAATCGCGCATATCCGCTTGGGAGAGATAAATTTCGGATTCCATCTCGCTCAGGGAAGCGCGTCCATAAAATGCGAGAGCTGAAAATATATTTGTTTCTATGTACCGCGCTGGAAAGTGTCGGAGCTTTATATTTATTTATTAATCATGGTGCGCGAACCGACTCTCGATGCATGGGCAAGAGGGTAGCGACTCGTTGAAATTCCTATGTAATCGGTGCTCCTCGAGAGCGTCAACGCCCGGGAATTTATAACAGGAGAACAATGGCTCGTATCACCAAGTTGGCAGTCCGTCCGCTCTCTGGGGCGCGCGTTATATATACTTAACGAATATAATCGAGTCCGCATTTGTCTCTCTCTCTCTCTTTCTTTCTTTCGTTCAGCCGTTGCGATTCTCTCGATATATATACGCGAGAAATCCAACAGCGCCTCGAAGCGTGCCCGCGTTGCCCGTACATATAAACGTTCTGCGTGGGCCAAGACGCGTTATTCCGTGTCGTGCTTAAATTACAAAGTGAACGGTGAAACTGTACAACTTGGAGTATTATTACTCCTATAGAAAATATAAACTACCAACATGAATCCACACGGGGATAAACATTTAATAGGAATAATATATTTATATATTTATATAAATATGTATATTTGTACGATTGGCGATGGTGTGTAGCGGCGGCGGGTTGAAGGAGTTGAGAAGAGAATATATATAGTACGACGTGAAATCGTCGGCGAGAAATCTCAGCGCAAAGAGTCTCTCGAGAGTCAAAACGAAACGCGCGCGGGCCCTGGAGCTAGGCACGACTTCTGGCTCGACTGCGGCGCGCAGTCCTAGCAGCTTTGCGCGTCTCTATACGCGCGCTCATCTTCCCGCGCGCCGTTGGGCTCTGCTTTTTGCTCCGCGCGACTAACGTGTGATGAAAAAGAATAACAATTTCCCAACTCTCCCTCTTTATCCCTGTAGCGCTCTCGTTCGTAGACGTTGACGTGCGAAACGAGCGGTTCGTTAAAACTCAACGACCAAGACGCGCGAGAGTCCGCACGTATTTCCATGCTCGTATCTATACGCGCGCGCGAAGGAAGGACCAATTTTCTCGTCACCGCATTTTCTCCCACAGGCTTCTCGTATTTGTATATAACTTGACGATACTTTTTCTGCTCAGTTTGCAACGTTCTCGCACCATCTTTTGCCGCGCGCTGCTTCGTCTTTATCGCGCCTTATACACCCCGCTCATTTTCGACATCGTTTCTCAACGCCGTGTGCCGCCGCGCGAGGATCTCTGTACAATGCGAGTTTTTAGACGAGCTCGCTCGACCTCCTCGACGCGCTCGTTTATTTCTGTCGAAATGAGCCTCGGATTTGTTCCTGTCATTAAACAGGTTGATATATCCGAATGGGAAAAGTGTGCTTTCAAGGTTCGACCGTGCGCGCTCGCGATCCACGTTGACTTAAAATAGTACTCAACGTGCTGTTGAGTATATCTCTCGGGTTACGCAATAGCCAACGTGCGGAGTCTCGAGAGTGTGTGCGAGTTGGTGCAAGCGAAAGGAAAAGTTGTCGTAGGGCGAGTCGCGCGGTTGTTGAGCGTTTGTACGAGCGAGATGGGGGGCGGACACCGTGTCAAATTTTCAACAAAGTAATTCCCGTTCGATTGAAAACTTGAGCTTGTCTCAACGGCGCCCTTTTCCAGCCACAACGTTTATACCCACGCTCGCATTATTCCAGAGTCTTTAAACTATTATAATAAGGATTTGTATCATTTATTGATCTCGAGAGAGTTGCGAGAGAGTCTGGCACTTCCTACGATTGGGCCAACACCTCATGGGATCGTCTCATCTCGTGCGGAGCCGCCACTCTCCGCGATTCAGTGGGCAGTCGCAAGGGAAAGAGCCTGCTGCCATCTCGCATGACTCACATGCGCACACGTTACACACCCAACTTGATTCCCTTTTCACTTTCCGCCCGCTGGCATCGAAAGTAATTAACGAATTGAACAAAACTGCATTTGCACGAAATGCATCCTTGGAATGAATAAATGTTGTTGCGGCATTGTAGCAATAACGTGCGGCGTTCAAGGGGTCGCGGGGATGTTCGGGGAAGGTGCAACGAACGAGAGCGTTATAATGAGAGCTCCTCGTACCTGGGAATCTTTGTAGAGGATAAAGGATGTGATATCGTTGGCTGGTGGATTAGAAACGGTAATGCGGGGGGCGAGAGAGGAGGCTGGAATAATGGGAACCACTGTCGAAGCGTTACACGCGCGTGAACCTTTCTCGGAGAGCAAGGGACCTGGGGAAGAGATCCGATAAGATAGAGATCGACTTGCGGCGTCGTCGTCGTCCATTCATTCGCTCGCGTATATATTTATAAATATGTGTCTCGTATATTTGTTGGCTCGCTCTCGGCCGCCCGCGCTCGCACGCGTTTAAACTCGGTTGGATCGGACTTGGTCGTCGTTCCACCGATCGCGGCGTGTATTAGAGCCATTGTGTTATCTGTCACGGTCGAGATATCCGAAGGGCCAACACACTCTCTCGATATACCGCTATATATGTACGAGCCAGCATACGGAGCGAGAAATGGAAGATCCTCGGCCTGCGGCCGCGCGCGATGTCGTTTCTTCGTCTTCTTCCCATTTGCTCTCTTCTTCTTCAGCAGATTCTCGCGCACACGACTCCGGAGCCACACAGGCTCAGAGTCGGGATTCCGCCAAAGAAACTGGTCCCGTCAGAGGCGTCAAAAGGCGTTGCGTGGGTGGCGCGGTGCGCGCGAGCATCTCCGATTTCTTGACCACGATCCGGATCGCGCATCGATGACTTTGTGCGTTTACATCGATTCTCCCTTGTCCGGCTTTCGCCGCGTTCCGTTCATTTGTGCCTTAAGAATTTAATTTATATATTCATTCTCGATAATGCCGCGACGAGCCGCGACGACAGGATCTTTCTGATCGAGTAACAGCTTTTGAAATCCTCCTGAGACGAATCTCCGCCCCGTTCGTCTCGAGATTCCGAACGAACTAACGAATCTGCTGCGCGAATGAATAAAAAAAAAAAAATAAGGGAAGCGCGCGACGATTTGTACGAAAATTGACGAGTCTCCTCGTTACATTTTCATCGAATTGCCCGGTGAGACACTTGTAAGTACGCGCAGGAGAGCAGAGGATTGAATCAACGACGTAATATCGCGTTGAATGGTATAGTCGCCGCGGTTCGTAGCTTCGTATGTGGAGCATGGGATCCCTCTCGCCCATTGTTCATTGTTGAGAGACTCTCTCGAGTTATCGCCGGGTCATGGCCGCCGCCGGTAATTCTCCTTCTCGGGAGTGGAACACCGTGAAAAAAGATCGGACACACTCGCGCTTTTTTTTTCTTCCTTTCATTTTCATGCGCACGCACAGCAGTTTTGGGACAAATTTCCCGAGCCAACGTTTGCTGTTCGTATTGTTTTTACTTTTTTCTCTCGCGCGCATCCGGACTCATCATGACGCTCGGCGTCACGATCTTCGCGGCGCGAGTGTCTTTAAATATAAATGAACTCACTTTTTTCTACCTTTATCGCGATCGGACTCGAGGCGTGTGCGCGATCATCCGATCCGCCCGTCCGAGTCCGCCGCGGTAAAGGGTGAAGGTTTAAGGGCGTCCAGAGATCCGCTCTCGGCTCGTCCGCGGCTCGTGGACTATTTATCACAAGATCGATCGGTATCTCGATGCGATACGCTCCACCATCCGTGCCGCATCGATTTTCTTCCAAGAGCTTCAATTAACCTCATTAAAGCATCATTAATCTTATTGCTCGTTGCATTATGCGCCGATCGATCGATCGGCATTTCATTCAGTCCCTTAGATCGTCAAAAAAAAACAAATAATTGACGATTGAAGGGATAATTATAAATCATTTATGAAAAAAGTTCTGTCTTGACGAAAAAACGTTAAAAAAATCCGAAGAAATGGACGCAAAAATGATTTCTCCGGAGCATTTTTGCTGGTGCATCGCGAGACAGCTGCCGAAACGAGAAGCCAATTCTTCATTATTGTATAATTTATGCGAGAAATAAATTGAGCCGTTGTCAACGCAGCGGAAATGTGGGCGCGAGCGTCTGTGCCGGGGGGTGTCTCGTTGACTTCCCAAATCCGGCTTTCGAAGTCTTGACAAGAGATCGGAGGACGGATCTGAATGATCTGCTTGCCAAAAGCGCATCATATGGGGTCGCGACGATGCAACGAGAATTACGATACGAAGGGCGACGAGTCTCGCAGAGATAATCGCCCCCGCGCTCCGTTTATATAAATGTTAAGTCTCCAAACCGAGTGCAAGTTAGCGCGGTCCTCGCACATCTTGGCGAGAAGAGCTAATGAAGCGGACGAGACAACGACGCGGCGAAAAACGAGAACCACCGGCGAACCGCGCGCGGTTCTGGAGTCTCTTGGCGTCGAGTGCTCCACTACCGGGGCGTGGCTGCATAAATGAATACCAAAGTCCTTTTTGACGTACGAGAGATCCGACAGACTCTCTCAAGACGACCGAGACGTCGCACTCTTCGCCCCCGTCACTCCGGGTGCACGCTGCTTTTTATTTTTTCATTCATTCGCGTTCCTTTTTGTTATTTTTTTTTTTTTTTCGAGCTTTTATCTCGTGGTTTTGCGCGTATGGAAACCGGACTATTGCGCACCCGCGTAAAAACGTGCCGTGTGACCAAATTTGAATGAATTTTATCGAAGAATTAATTTCCCAGAATCGCTTATCAGTGTTTTAAGTACAAAAGAACAAACAAGGCGTGTGTCGTTTCGTGTTATTTTCGCAATGCCTCTCGTGACGTTATAGCAACACTCGAATCTGCCGGAGGAAGGTGAAAAGAGCAAAAGACGTAAGAGACATTGACGCATAGAGAGGCGACGGAACAACCCGCGCTACGGTTGAGTCTAATGTGCACCGAAGGATGCATGTAGCGCGAGGACTCTCGGAGCGTCCTTGTATCGGAGAGACAGTCTCGCGCGCGCGCGCGCGCCGGAAACGCCGCTCCGACAGTTTTCCCTTCCCTCGGCCTCCCGAACGCCCCCGTTTCCGGCAAACGGTAACTTGCAGGCTGCGGCCGCAACAACGTTTTGGCTTGCGAATCTTGTCCCTCTTTTCTGCTCGTTGTGCGGCTGGTATTAGCCTCGTTTTAGTTGCGATACGCCAGAAAGATGTACACACGTTCTATGCGGTCTTGCTCGCGACCGGAAATGGCAGAGAAACGCGATTGCATCGCGGGCGTACCATCGCGCGGCAGGCTGCTCATGAGTATCGGACAGCAAGACGCCGCGTGGTGTGGATTAAAAGAATAATAAAATAAACGCTAAGCGCGCGTCTTTCGTGCGAGTGAGCAATGTCCACCGAGCGGTGACTTAATTATTCTTTCCGTGCGAATCTCTGGAACGATCCGGAGTATACGCGATTGTACACCGCGACCAGTGGATTACGAGATTGAGCGGAAACCGGACGGAGGAGAGAAGACGAGATCGTCAATTGCGCAGTAA
The DNA here is from genome assembly GCA_037043255.1 of Diadegma fenestrale. Lineage (NCBI taxonomy): Eukaryota > Metazoa > Arthropoda > Insecta > Hymenoptera > Ichneumonidae > Diadegma > Diadegma fenestrale. The sequence goes on from CM073317.1 coordinate 4,262,646, forward strand.
GATTGAAACAGGCTGCGGAGTGGGAGTCGCGGACAACGCAAGCATGCATCAGGGTGGAAGAGCGCGCACGCGGGTACACGCGACAAGAGGCACGAGCATAAGGATAACGTGTACATCGCTGTCACTCGCGATCTATCCATCCGGAGGAGAGTCCCGAGAAAAACGAGCAAAACGGAGAGGCTTTACTCTCCCGCGAGACAATGGGCGGTGTATACCGATTGCGCAACAACTCCTTCCGGTGCGCTCTCGACAACGAGGAGTTGTCCGTTCGCTGCGCGCTTGTCGCAATCCTCACCAGCAGCAGGATGCCGACGAGGCTGCACCGACGCAGTGCCCCTGCATGTTCTTTCTCTTTCTCTCATCATCACGCTCGCAACTACGATGCACAAACCTGCGACCTCGATCCTTCCTTCCCCCATTTCGATAATCTTTTCTCAATTCTCACTCGCTTCGACGCACTCGCGTCTCGACCTCTTTTTTTTCATTCGTATCGGACAAACACGCACGAGCATCTTCCATCGCGCGCGTCTCTTTCAACATATCGCCAACTCTGTGACTCGAATTTCCTAATTATACGAGAAGATTCAATCGATCCTCGACCAGCATATTTGCAAAATCATGCGATTCCGGAGACAAAAGTATATCCGGAGCAAGGATGCTCGCACGAATTACTTTTCCCTGCAATATCGCGTTCGTGCCTCGTAAAAACGATGATTCATTCGCTCTCGGTCCTGCCGGTCCGTCCCACGTCCTGCTCTGCTCAGACAAACGCGCTGTATGCAACGAGCTCTACGATAATCATTGCACCAGCTGCACTCCTGCTCGGACTCACGCCTCGAAAAAAGAGAGAACAACGCCGATGAGCGGATCTCGAGATCGCAAAATCGACACTCACGATATCGAACGGACGCGTGTTCGAGAACTCTGATTCCTACGTGTTTTTCGTGTCGCGCTTACGATTGGAAGATCCAGTAAAAACGAATCTTGCTTCTCACACGTTTCTGACTAAAATAATCATTATCGTAAAGTTTCCCTTTTATTGTGCTTCTGGTGTTACCCATCGTGGGAAAAAACGGAATTTCCAGCTGAATTTAAGCCCCGAGATCCGGGAATCCCATTTTTATCGTTCAAGGCTCGCTCGATTATTATTCCATGTGAAAACGACGAGAACTTCCTCCTCCTCTGGATTTCTGTACCTGGATCTTCCGTATTTATAATTCTTGTGTTTTTCCTACTTTTGTCACGAGCCTTCCAACTTCCTTTCTCTATGTACTTTTCCCTTGACGTCCCTTGAATTTAAACCTACTGATGTAGATTTCCAGCAGCGCAAGGTGAATGACGGGATGACCGCGAGAAGAGCGATAGACCCTTCGGAAATCCGTGACATCCCGCTGGTTGGCGTGCTAACGAAAGCGAGGCACGTGCGCAAGCAGATCGTGAAGAAAAATATTTGACGAGCATTTTAGTTTTCCTTGCCTCGATCGCTCGGCAGCCTCGCTAAATTGCGATGAGCAAGAAAAAAATTCCATTCGAGTGGATATCGCATGGACACTATTTCGCAAAGCGTAACTCGATCGAGCGCACTGAGAAAAACAATTGTCCCGGAACGATGAAGCTTCGTGCCACGTTACGGAACGTTGATCAATTTAATCGCGAGATCCTCCCCCCCCCCCCCCTCCCTTAGAACGTTCCACGATGGCAGAGATATGTGCTAATATGTAACATGTGGATCGTCGCTTACGGAACATACAAGGTCCTCCCGAAGGTGTCCCAAGGTTCACCTCCTTTTCGCTTCGTTTCTTTCGCTTCCTCGTGAGTAATCGCGTATCGTCGTCCTACCGTGACTCGATTTTTACACGCATGCTTATGTCACATCCGACCTCTTGCTCGACAATTGCACTATTTTCATTCCCACTCGCTCGCTGGATTTCGTTACGCGCTGAATTTACACTTTCAATCTTCTCAATGTCTGTACGCGACAGTTTTCTCCGAGCCTCGGATTTGGAAGTGGGCCGAGGGCTAATTAAGGGCTCGCGCATAGCGTTTGTCCTTTTATGAATTCTTCACCGAAAGTTTATGAATTGGGGAGCTGAAGAATTCCGAATTTTCATCTCCTCCGGAAGTGAAAAACTTTTTTAGGATAATTGGAAAATGCAGATAAATGGGAAACTGGCATTCTCGTGTGGACGCGATGCGAGGCTTCGCGTGCGAACATGAACCGCATGCGCGCGAGTGAATAATTTCTCAATATGTCGGTGTGTTCGGCGTGAAGCGCGGCGGAGGGGTACGTTCAAGTCTTAATCGTGGTACGACATTGAGAAATATCCTACCTCATCTCTGCCATCGCGTACGAATCGAGCTCTCAGTAGATTCGAACGGGGATGCTAATGATGCGTCGTTCCTAAAGAGCTCATCGCAGTAAAAGCCTAAATCAATGTATAAAGGAATGAATACCTTAATATACATAAGCGCAGGAGGAAGGTACATGCGCGGCAAAAGCGTTCGCTCAGTTCTCGTCCTTATATACCACGGCGAAACCATTAGGCGCGCGAGGATCAATAATTAATACGAGGGAGGGTTAAAAATCTGTGCAGCCTCTCTATATCAGCGGATGAACCTCGAGAATCGCTTCGAGTCTCTTTTTTTTTGTGTTTTCTTCTTTGCACCCCATACAGGTCGTGCCAAAATGGGATGAAACTAAATCCGACATCGAGCGTCAAGAATTTTCGTCCACGCCTCCCGATCTCGAGACGATTGTTGAGCGAGGGAAACGCGGCAATGTTTGCCAAAACTTGTTTTTCCCCTGACTTTTGCGGTCTCACGGATGGGAATCTTTTCCCAATTGACACGAGCAACGATCGCTTTTTGCGTCAACTGTACGATAACTTTGTGGCCATATGCAACGATGGGAGATTCCCCGGCTCGAGACAGTCTTCTCATCAGCGCGTTGCAAAAGCAATGCGCGTGTTACATCCTCCCTCTCAGACTCCCATCGTCGTTAAAAGGATAATACAGAACCGGGGTTACGTTTTGCACCTTCGCGCAGCCTTTACCGCGATCTATTGCAATCCGTGTCTGCATAGCCGACAAGCCGAAGCGGAATTTATTAACGGCATGAATCCACTTTGAACGTTTGTATTATTAGATCATCAGCATCAGGAAGAGGAGCGAGCCATCGCAGCCTGCTGCACCGTGAGATCCGTCTACGTACGTCTCACTCAAGCCCTCACGTCACGCCGAACGCTCAATTTACGCTCTTACACATTTGCATGCACCGACAATCGATTAATATTAATTTAAACTCAACTTTCTTTCAAATTCTTTCGTCCAAGATTATTTGACATGGTGAAAAAATATTGAAAGAGTATTTCGAGCGTTGGAATCGAGGCGAAAGAGAGCGAGGAAGAAGAATCGAGAGATGAGAAAAAAAATGAAAATATTGCTGAGCGATGGAAGGCCATTGGAGTGAATACGAACGAACGAGCGAAAGATCGCGTGCCATGGACCGATTTGGCGCGCATCGAGCTACCGAACTCCGCTATCGGCTGCTTAATGCTCGATTAAAGTCGCCCGAAATTTCAGTGGCTATTTTCGAAATGGAACTCGAATCGGGCGCAGCAGAAACGCATCGAAATATATTTCGTGGCCTTGGCGTGGTTCTGCATGCCCTGCCTCGTCATTCCTAAGGCGACGTTTGCCGCGCGCGGTTGGACTTTCGTTGTGATCGACCGCAGGGATAGTGAAAGCAACTCTCTTATCGGAATGGAACCGCGCGAACCGATAAAACGCGAGAGGGCCAACGAGGAATGACGAGATCATTGCGAAGGAGACGACGAGGGGACGAGCACGAGAGATCCTGTTCGCCCCTTATTCTTATTCGATAATCGCAGGAATGATGCCCATAATGTCCACTCCGGAACGTGTTTCGAACGAGTTTAATACATGGCCAACCTCCAAGTACCCATATTTTACAAAGGCGCCAGCTGATAAGAATGAAACTCAAGGATATACAAACAGATTTATGAAAATGCGAGTTATGCTCGCATCTCTCAGAATATAGTGGGTCATTAAGTCGAATCGGTAATGGCACGGCTTTAAAATATGAGCCCTAAAGATCTTTATGCTCCTGGCTCGATTCCGCGACGATTCATCGGGTTGTTATTGTCGCGAGCGTTGTTATTGCGCAACGCCTGCAGTGTTAACAAGCTCCACCAAATCTTGCAATAACGAACGTGCACGAGAGGTGCGAATCGCAAGAAACATGTGCAAAGTTCGTCCGGGTGGTCGAACCTGCTTCGTGCGTCAATGAAGATTCGCATTTTGCCTGACGGTAGCGCGGAAAAGTATCGTCGCGGATTATCAACGACGACGCAACGCGCAACGAAACGGAGAATATATAGAAAAGAGAATTAAAAAAATCGCCTATCCGCGCGTCCTCGACATGCGCGGTGTTTCTCGGATATGCTGGTTGGTACGTACATAATGGCGTGTAAAAGTGCAAACCGGTCGCGGTCATGGGATCTCTTCCGAAGCTGCTTGCCCCCCCCCCCCCTCCCTCCCTCTCTTCTCTTCTCCACGAGCATCTCGCCTCTCCAACGAGTCTCTGCCCATTCTTCCATTCCACGCTACCCTCCCGCGTTCCAGAGGAACGAGCAGGCGCCTTTTCAGATTTTGTAAATCGACGCTGACCCCTGCTTGCATGAACCCTGCTCGCCCTCGAGTTACTCCTGCCGCCTCTTCACCCCGCCAGAGATCGAGTAACCGCGCGCGCGCGCGAGAAACTCCTGGCCATACGGACGCCGCGTACACACCACTCCCATGCCAAGAGCAGGAACTAAACTTAAAATTTCTCTACGTTCGTACGCATGCCTCGGCCTTTCCGGCATCACCAATCTCAAGATTGTTTACGAGATAATAATAAGCTAGGATTCTATTGCCAGCAAAATTCATCGTGAGTACCATTTAGGATCTTATCGATTTATTTCTCAGGCATTTCCTCATCTTGGGCTTCGACTCTCTTCCAACATTTACATCCGACTCTAAGCACCGCGGGGTAGTCCGATTTTCTCGAAAACATTCATTTTTTTCTCTTCGAGTACGTTCCCGATTGCTTTTTCTTTCAGAGGCTATTTTGCGAGGAAAAAATTCCAACTATATGAACTGACCGATAATTTTTAATTTGTTCACTTATCTTTACGGGAATTTCCGTTCGATTTACTTGCGGATTTTTTTTTTCAACTTCATGCAAGCTGCAGTTCGTGAATTTCGTCCAATATTCCTACATTTTCATCGATCAGCTTACCAAAAAGTCTTTAACAGCGAGCGATTGAGGCGAGGGGCTGCTCATTTTTGAAGTCACTGTGTCACTGGTGGATGAAATCATGCTGGAAATCATTTGAAATCGGCGGAAGTCGAGTGAAATCATATGAATGTGATTTCGTTGATTTCACATGATTTCGAAAGAAATCATGTGAAGTCATATGCAATTAGTGAATTCACATGCAATCGCAACATAAGCAAATGGATGGCAAAAGGGATCATCCAGTCGCTTTTGAGTGGAAAACACCAAAAACTATTAATGAAGAGGAGACGTACACGAGAGATGTTTGAAAGGAAATATTGGATCAGAACGAAGACTTTTAGCTTTGTTACGGTCCTTATCACAAAAAAACCGGAAAAATTTCAATTTAATATTGGGGAGCGCGCGATGATATTGAAATTGCTCTTGAAATCACGTTGAAATCACCAAATCATATATGAAATCGTGAAATCACTAAAATAATCTCATGAAATCACTTGAAATTGATGATTTCAATAAATTATCAAAAATTGTCTTGAAATCATGTGAAATCAGCAATCACTGTGTCACAATTTTGGCAGTGAATGGTCCCTCGGATTGAGATGTCACTTTGACGGTTCGTATTTTTCGTTATCAAAATATGACGTGGAGATCGATTTAAAAAATACTTTCCTAATTGAATATACGAATTCGTACGCTATTACCTAATATTACGAATCCCCCGAGCAACCTGGCTAAAAAACCCAATTAAACTGAAGCAAAGCCTCGAGGACCCAAACGATTATATGATTTCGCGAGAAATGAAAATAAAGTAGAGAGCCATGCGCGAGGGACCTTAATGCCAGTAAATAAGCCGAAAGAGAAGGAAAGAGAAAGAGAGAGAGAGAGAGAGCGAGATGAAGTAGCGAAAATAAATCGCGCGGAGTTCTCTCACGGAGATATTTAATTAAGACGCTGTATAAAAACGTTGCACGCAACGAGATTAAACGGTATATTCAGCCAGAATTTAAAGGTCTAGAAATAAAATAAATTTAGAAGCAGTAGTTGGAAAAAAAAAAACGAAAAAAAATACGAGTGAATAGCAAATGACAAACTTGCATGCGATTCTCGACCGATTACAGTAGGCGAATTACTGGTTTGAAAATTTGTCACGATACCGAAAATATTATCGCTTAATTACGACTCGGAGATTGTTTTTGATTCATCAGTCTCTCATTATCCCGTTTTGCTATTATTATCGAACTCTCGCAACGCTAATTTTACAATGAAGAAATCTTGATATCGAGAGCTAAACGACTCGCGGCACGAAATAGTCAAACAAACATGAACGATTTTACGCTCACTTCGCAAGATCGTTCGACTATTTGCAACTGATGAATTTTACGACTCTTCATTATCCCAGAAGAGATCGCTCAGCTACTGTACAATTTTAAAAGACCCTGGTAATTCCAACAAATGGAAATAATTAACTCTGATCAAGGACCGACAGCGTTAGGTTCGAGGTCGATGCGTGGCTTCGGCGATCACACAAGTTAAGCAGCGCTGACTGCGGCCACTACTCGGTTGGGTGACCGCTCAAGAAAACATAGAAACTCAAGAAACTCAGGTAGAGCGTAGTGGGGAAGTGGGGATAAAAAATGAATTCGTCGTAAAAACCCGCAAGGGTATACGCAGGAACAATATAATATAAAAAAAAAAAACTCTGATCAAGGATTAAAAATAAATTTTCAATAAAATATGAAAAAAAAACCGTATCAGCTGCGTCATGGACACGATTTCTCGCTCAATGTCAAGAATCGAAACATTTTTTCAACCCGAACGTTGTCGACCGACGTAATCGTGTGCCAACCATTTTTTTCGTGCGCAGCGGTCACGATAATTATGTCGATACCAAAATGCAATGGAAAAAACGTCGTTGTGTAGGTTTCCGAAAAAAAAAAAAAAAATTCAACGTTCTTGGGCTCGTCCGGGATTTGAACCCGGGACCTCTCGCACCCGAAGCGAGAATCATACCCCTAGACCAACGAGCCAGATGACAATAGAAAAGTACTTGACTTTGAAAAATTATTGGCGTTAAATTCACCATATTTATTGCAAAAATGTATTATTTGATTAAGTAATCGACAATAAACTGATAACCGATTGAGTAACAAGCGAGAAAAAATTTTTTTTTGTCTCAGCGAGTGAAAAATGTCATTCAGCACGAAACATCGTATTGTAATCGTGAATTTTAATCGTTATTTCTTTTTCCGCAACTTTAATGTTGTTGTTGCCAATTTTTAATGGCTCATCAGCTTAACCGTCAACTCGTGGAATGTGCGGAGTATTTTTTCGACTCCGGAAATATTTGTTTGTCGCGCAGAGACAAGCGGGTGGCGCCATCTCTGAGAACGAGTGAGTAACTCGTTTCGTGCTCCTCGATCGAGAGTTTTTTATTCGGAGCTTAAAAAAAGAGGAACAATCTCGTTGAATTAGGGGCCGCGAGTAGACGTTGAGGGTAGGAATTTTGTTTTATTTTGCTTTTGACTCCCGAGGACTGGATTTGTGTGCGGGCATTTTCCAAAAACTATATGATTATTGTTAAAAAGTCGTTTCGCCTAAAATTGAAAGCGAAATAAAGCGATTACTCTCGTTTGTACAATAAAAAACTAGAGTTGTCGGAGTCATCGAGTGTTTTTTTCGTTTTTTACCACCCCCCTCGTGTTTTTTCGTTCATTTTTTATATTTTTTTTCATAAAAACTACGCTTTACGACTGTAGAAAACGTCATTCGCAAATCCCGTAGGAAAAACTCACGCGGGTCACCGTAAAAACGTTTTAAGCTCTTGTTCCTGTGAATACTTATTACTCTCTGCACTATATGCTAGTCTGCACTTTAGAGCGTCGACGTTTTCGTCGCAAGCGTGTCGTCGCCGAGAGAAGGAATTTTTTTTTTATAACCATTTTTTTATGACTGTGTTTTTTTCCGCCTAACCAAAACCCGGGCTCCTTTGATTCGGAGTAAGAGGCTTTTTGATTAGAGCGAGATGTCGCACGATTGTAAAGCGACTAACGAAAAAGAAAGAGACAGCGAGAGGCCGAGAGGGAGGGGAATGCGATGTACTGAAACGAACTCCGATTATAGTTTCTAACGACCACCAATCATCGTTTTATGACAACCGGGCGACCTTTTCGAAGCAGCCTAATAGATCGAACGGCAAATAAGCCGACGCGGTCATACTCGCATTGCTTCGAACGTAGTCCTGACGGTAAAGGAAACCCTCGCTCGGTTCCGGGTAGACGCAAACTTGCCGAAATATCTATGGGAGTTTCGTACGGATAATTCAACGAATCCTGTCGCACTGAGAAATCTCCGCGCGAACGGACGATGACGCCGTTCTTTTTTTTTTACACTCGAGACAAACAGTTCCTCAGGCTCAGTCTCCTCGAAAATGCGATGAAAAAATTACCAGCAAAAAAAGTCGGTAGCGAATCTCGATGAGGTTGAAATAATAGGCAATGAAAGAGAAATTGACGCGAGGTCGTCTCGGAGATATACGACGACGACGATGGTCATAAGGATCGTGTGAATCTCGGACATCGACTCTCAACTGTTTTACGGTCCACACGATCGAGCCTCAGTCGGAAAAAATAAAAACACTAGCGTATGCGTGAGCCCACGACAGGGGGACCGGGTCGAGTTTTCGTTATCATGTCTGTATGCCAGTCAATTAGGAAAATGGGACAAGTCATCGTGAAAGTGACCAGGAACGACGCTAAATCTGTTTCTGATGATTTCGTCGAATTTTTAGAATTTCTGAATAAATTTCGAACGAATCTTTCAGTAGCCTTTCGGGAGATGTGGAAAATGTGTAGGAAATTGAAAAGTTTGGTGAAAATTGGATCGCCCGGCCGCATCGGGTTAAGATCCGAGAATTAAGAATCGTGTCACCGCCGCGCGCGGTCGAAGGATCACGAGAATCGTAGTCGGGTGGTTGCTGCTCATCTTGAGAATAAAAAAATGAATAAAAGAGAAAGAAACTGACCGAGGGAGAGACCGAGGCGCGAAAGAAGCCCCTCCCTTCGTGACCCCCACTCGAGAGGCCATACGATTCATCGGTGAGTCCCACCGTACCCAACGAAACCCCGATCCTTTCCTCGCCGCCGCCGCCACCACCACCACGACCATCGCCACCACCACCGCTGGCGTCGAACCGATCCTCGGGGGCTCACGTCCACCTGTAACCGAGCTCGCGCGCGCGTATGGACCCAGCACGCTTATCCGCGACCCACACTGCAGTCTCTCTCAAAAGGCCCCGGGAGGTACTCTCGCGAGCAGCTCGTGTTCGTGCAACACAGATCGATAATCGAAATTGTCGCATCGATCCAGCGATTGGTGCATCATCAAGAAAGGCAAGAGCCTCGCTATCAAGCGTGACGCGCGGATGAGCCGACGATCCTCATCGATAGACATATAAATCGAGTGGGGAACGCGTTCGTAGTTGCGCGCGCGCGCGCGATCGACCTCATCGAGAGGTCCCCGATGATCCATGCAGCACCTCAGGCCCCTGCTACGACCAGTCAACGGACGCCGCTCGACACTCCGAATCCCAAAAGGGTGGGGGAACGCTGAACCTAGTTTCAGCAGCAGGGAGGTGAGATACACACGACACTTGCTTTGTGCATGTGTTTCCGTTTGCTACGCGCCGGGAGGGAGTAACACACTGAGAAGAAGGAGCGAGACAGACCGGAATTTGGGAGTAACAAATTACAACGCCGACACCCTCGTCCCTCTCTTGTCCTACGAGTCATTCACCCAATGGTCATCGACGCGACGGCAACACGCTGCCGATCACCGATCCTCTCTTTACTTCCACCAGAAATACAACCGTTCCCGAGCCAATCGGTCTCTCACTCCCGTCCGCGTCTCATCCTCTCGCCGCAGCATCATTCATACCTTTCCCCATTCTTACTCTTTATTCAAACCGTTCAAACCCTTTTCTCCATACCTCGTAAATTCGCCGCATTCTTACCCTCAACCTTCGACCGTCTCGATTTTCTTCTGTTCATTCCCGTCTGAGCGACAAGTGCGCGTGGTCGAATAATCGTAGAGCTCTAAAGACTTTTTAATTGAACGTGATTTCGCGCGTGTGTCCTCGAAAATTGCAATCCACAATTTTCACAATACACTAAACGAAAAAACGCCGCGCAAAGCACCGTAAATGAAATACAACGTGACTCGTCAATTACAAAAATTTAAATCGCGAGTGTTCGTGTTTGTGATACGTGTGATGTACGTTTTTCCGAATCGCTCATTTGCGTATTTTCTCCATTGTTCCGCAATCGATTCATAAAGAATTCGAACCTCCGCGAAGCTGCCCGTTGGAAAGGATTACGAGCGGGCATTATTTTCGGGAAATCGAGGCTACAGAATGCGAAAGGAGACAATCGGAGGTGGAAAAGGCTAGAATGGAATATATCGTGTGAAACGCTGATCGCAGGAAAAGTAATCGGTGCAACACGCAGCAGGTTGGACAGTTTCGCTTCCGTGATCAACGAGCACGGATGATACTCGTTCGTGGCCCATAAATCGCGTTTTTCTCCCGCATCCCATTAATTGTACAAAGGTAAGATAACCTCCGTTTTAATTTTGTTGTGTCACTGTGTTTTTTCGTAATTACTTTCATTTAATCATTGCGCGGGGCACCGCGCGTTCGATTTATGGAGCGAAAATCGTCGACCGCTCGCTTTTCCTAGTTCGTGTATGCGATAATGACTTTTTTTTCGAGTGAAAGCCAGTCGTCTCAACATTGACATTGAACCAATTGCTCAATCGACCAAACGTCATGATTAGCTCTAATTGTATCTCAAACTGGACTAAACTGACAAAAGCTCGTGTCGCGTAACGTGAAGATCGCACACGTAAAGAGCGACGTTGACAGCGACGAGAGTTTCCGCGTATTCCGATATCAAAAACTCGCGCATGAAAAGTAAAAAGATTTCGTGCGATTAGTCGAGCAGCGAGAGAAGCGAAGAGGGAGCTTTGGAAGAGCGCTGCGGCGCGTCACGAAACGTCAAAATTTCGAAAGAACGGAAGTTGCCGGTATAGCGAGCGAGGTTCACGAGCGAGCGGCAAACCAGATCGTGACGCGTCGGTGCACGGCCGAGATGATATTGCGGCACATCGCGAGCATGTTACTGTGACTCTGGCAAAGTTGGAACTTTGTCCACGCGCGATCGTCGTTTGTGAATACGAGACGCGGGCCTCGTCCCGATAATTCACCGCGGAAAAGATTCCAATGACGCGTGTTGCTCATTAGCCCGATAAATTTAATTATAATTGCCCGAATAAATATGCGCGATCGTTTGCAAAGGCTCGAGCCAACTCTTAACCGCACCGGTTTCACGGAGCCCGCTTTTCTGTTGTTCTATTACGAAAATAATGTAGTAATTCGCGTATTGCTCGACTCGCGCGCGTGCTCGTTTCATAATCGCGGTGTTCACCCTGGAAAAACGTTGCTCCGCGGATATATAGAAATAAGCCAAGTGTACCAAAAGGCTGTTGTGTGCCGCGAGAGCATAGGGACACAAGCGGCAGGAGGAATTAAGAGGTAAAACGTAACGAGGCCACCTCTAGTCTCTACACCGCGCCACGCGAACTCAACTTTGTGAGACCGTTTTACGCGGCCGTTGATCCATCATTAACCGCGACTCTGCTCTCGTACAACTCACTCGCACAGACCAAACTCACTTTTTAATCGTTTCGCGTACAGTGGTCACTCGAACCTTCCGACAATCATTTGACGATTAAATTACACGTTTTTCCTCTTTTTTCCGATATTTTTAACGACCTCGATAATTGACTCGTAAAATTCGTAACGCCGCACCGTTTCCACTAGATTCCAATTACGTGCGATAATTTTCTCGATCCCCGATTGATTTTAATTCACCTGAACGAAAAACAAAAAAAAATTGAAGAAATCAAACGTAATCGCGATGATTCACATCGTCGTTTCTGTCTCGTTCACTATACTCGCCACGTGTTTTCCAGATTTACCCGGTTTCGTACCGAATGACGTGTGCGATACCGTTGACGATTTTCCCATCGAGAGATAATCGCCACAAGAATGTAGATATCGAAGTAAAAACAAAATAGAAAGAAAATGTGTTTACACATTTTTTTCGTGCGATTACTCGAGACCCGGATAAAAAGGTATTTCGTAGGTCGTCGACGAAAATAAAGAGACTATTTTTTTTTATTGCAATTCCCTCCCCCGACGCCTAGTCCGGAGACTCGGAGCAGAGAAAAAAAAATGACCTGCGTGAGACGAAAGCCTCGCGGTCGCATTTTTCCGAATATCGCTTTTACTGCAAATCCGGATCGAACGAACGTGTACTTACGGCTCTCGTCCATAAAAACGAATTACGGTTAACGCGATGCACCGAGGAGCTAAAAAAAACGTCGGAAGACAGCAGAACAAAAAAACAGAATTGTTTTTTTAGTGCGTCTTCGACACACGGTGTTGGCAGTTGAGATACGAAAAGCTATGCTGTGGGCACGAAAAATCTTAGCAGAGACGCAGTAAAGTTCAATTCACCAATTAGCGTGGGGACTTTCACAAAAATACAGAGTCTAAGTTTAGCTTCAATAAACCGGGACACTAGTTTTTTTTATTGAAGCGAAAAAATGAGTGTACGAAGAAAAAAAAAGCATCACGCGAGTGTTGAACGTTTTTTTTTCGAGGAATACACAGCGTCCAAGTCGGTCCTGGGTCGCGCAACTTATTCGTGCAGCAGCGCAATAAAAGTGTGTGCTGCTAATTAAAAAAAAGCCTCGAGTTGACGTCTATGAATACTTGATGACTTTTTCGTTTATTTTTATTTTCCTTTCTCAATGCTCGCGCCAGCGCGGAAGGTCAAGTCGGCCAAGAAAGGAGGGCGCGATTCGCCCGATGATTTTTGAATTCGCACAAAATCTCGTCACCCATCGACAGAATAAAATTCGCTCGAAATAGCTCCGAAAAGCTCGTCGCATTTCTATGAGGATTAAGAAAAAATGAGACGTGCGCGCAATAATCGTCGCGGAGCGCCGTTGACGGTGCACCTGGGCCTTGTCGTCCCAGAGGCAGCGATCAATCGTACACCGGAAACGCACCTGCGTCGCGCGCACTGGCTGATGAACATATGCGTGTAAATTTCTTCTACATTGCGGATCGCGCGCGGTACCGATCGAGCGAGCTGCGGGCTTGGCTAGGACTCGATTATTCGCGGATATAAATTAACGAGGAAACGTCTGTAAGGGACGATGCACACGATGCCTTCGCGGAGCTTCTCTCGATTGGCGCGATTCCGCTAAATCGACTGCGCGTCAAACGTAATTTCGTTACTGCAAGAACAATTAAACGTTATACGAATTTGTCTCGAATGCTTCGCGTTCAATCGTCATGAAGATTTTGCCAGTCGTCTGAGTGTCCGAAAGTCTATTAATCTTCATGGAACTTTGAAATAAAACTCTCTCACGGTAGCGGCTTTTCTGCATCTCTGTTTTTTTGGTCGAGTCTCTTTCTCGTACATTCGCTGGGAGGAAAATGGGCGAATCTCGTCGAGTATGAAGTATTCGCTGTTGCGGTGAACCGTAGATGAAAATAAGTGAGAAGGTCTGCTGACTGAGTCGTCAAGAGCTGTGCAGCGATGGCGAGCAGGGGGGAAAGGCGAGTCGTACGCCGCGCGGAGTGGATATAAGAGTATGCAGCCGCATCAACACACATTCTCATTATTGTCATTAAAGGTGTATGCGAGAATGAAAAGAGTCAACGACTGTAGGGTGTAGGTCAGGAGAGAGAGACCGTTGATCAAACATTCGATGTCTCTTCCATTAGCTAAAATTTACTTTCCCATTTAGCGATAGCTCGTCATGTATGAAAGTCGCACAAAGGATCATCCAATGGCGGATATGTACAGACGTCTCGTCTTTTATATGAATACGAAATTTATGTAGACACGCGCGTATCGTCTATGCGCGAGAACGCGTCCGAGTTTTGCGATTCGCTCGCATCGGGGCTTACTGAACTGCGAGTTTTGACGGTTTGCTTGAATTTCTCATCAACGATAATTCACCGAAACCGGACACAATATCGGTGGGACCCTGTCCTGCATATTTTTTCCCCGGAATATTTCGTGAAGTACGCGAAATTGAATAATGAAAAAAGAAAGAAAAAAAAATGTTGCTTCGTTCCCGGGAGCCGAGAAGTCGCTGGTCTCGGAATAGTTTTTGATTTATTTGCATGAGAGCTTCGTAAATGGAAGGCTCGTGAGGAAATATGACATTAAAATGGCGTAAACGCACGTAAAGTGTGTGTAGCACCGCTGCAAGGATGAGATGGAGCGAGAACGACAATCGCAGTGAGCGCGTCGATGAGTAAACATATTCCATTGGATTGGTTATATGCGGTGTATGGAGTTTCATCGTGGGAGAAGATCGATGGAATAAATGCGATATATATTTATAATATCGATGGAAAGTCAAGGAGGCGCACCCATCGCGCGGGCTTTGCTGGTGTACGAGGGGGCGGGCGCGCGGGGCGAACATCTCGCGCGCGCGGCCTCGTTTCGCTCGATCATCATTTGCCGCATCAATGAATTATTATTTTCACATAAAGAACAAAGATTGATGCGAGAGGATGTTGGAACAGCGAGAAAAAAATCTAGTAAACAATTTAATCGAGTCTTAATCGCGCGCCGCGATAAAAAGGAGTAAAACGCGAAAAGAGAAAAAAAGGAACGAGTTTTCCACTGGTTGAACGTAAGCCCCGCGTGCGCGGGGAGCTCTCCGCGCGAGTTTGCCACGATTGAGCGATTCCCGAGCGCGCGAACAGAGCAAATTGCGCAACATGTACGCGAGAGGATCTCCTCCGCGGTTTCCCACTCTGGCTCTCGATCTCGCATCACACGTATTATTATCCTATTCGCATATATCCGCAACGTCGCGGTGCCCGCATCGCGTTCGATATTTTATGTAATTTCATGAAATTTCCTATCAAAAACGTTCGCAACGGATTATTCAAATGTTTATTTTTTATTTTCCAGATGAATCAGCAATGCAAAGTTTGCGGTGAGCCTGCCGCGGGATTTCATTTTGGCGCCTTTACCTGCGAAGGTTGCAAGGTGAGATTTTTTTCGAAGGATTTATCGATAGAAATAATCAATACGATTCACCAATCGCAGCTGCGATCGGTTGGTCGGAACGAGCGTGCGGTATAGGGGTTAGCAGGGTGAGGGGGCGAGGGGGTGGGGGTTAAGAGGACGAACCGTGAGGTAGGTGATGGCCGAGCGTAACGAGCACGCGCCTATACATATATACGCGTATAGGCAAAAGTATATTTACACGGAGCGCGATAAAAGAGCATACGCGCGCGCGCGCGGAGAGCAAGAGGGAGAATATGGGGCTAGCACGGTGTAACGGTAAGGTTGTAACGATCCGAGACTCCGGAACGCGTGTATACGAAACGAATATAACGAAGGAGGTGGAGGAGGGCGCGAGGGGGGACGGTGACACGCTACGATGGGCCTGAAAACGAAAATAACGAAACCGAAACAATGTCGCGTATTACGCAATGGTTAACTAGGGCGGAAACAATTGTGGCGGGCAAGTGCGAAGCGCCGCCGGAAGAGCGAAAGAAGACTGAGCGAGATAAAAAAAAAAAGGAGCATGCGCGTTTTTTTTTCTTTTTCTACGCGAAATGAAGTTTCTGGTCTCGATCTCCGCGGAGCCGCGCATTCCCGGCCATTTTTCGTATCATCCTCGTTGTTGCGCGGTCGTTTTGCCGCGATCTCAAAAGCCTGAGCAAACAGATGAGCCTACGGAGCTCCCCCGCTCATGCACCTGTGCGCGATCCCGCCGCCGCTGCTTCGGGCTCTCTTTTCGTTTGCGTAACCCCCCGTTTTACCGCCGGTTATACCGTAATGCTCGTATTTTCTCGATTGTGTCATACTCACGGTCCTTTACCCGAAGACCCTGTTGTCATTTTCGTACAGTCGTCGACGTCGTCGTTTCACTCCCGTGCACTCGTCGTCACAGACCGAAGCTAGACGTTACGCGATAAATCGGCGCTGTAATGCGTACGTATTGCAAATATATATGTGCGCACGAGTCGTTCCACGACGACTCGGCCTCGTTACGATTCCATGCACCGTGTTTGCCGAAACTCCGATAAAATTCTCAGCAATAAATAACGAAAAAACCGAGAAAAAAAAACATTAGCAAAGCAACGAAAATCAATAGATCGCGGCTCGTTTCATCGTCTCCGGGAAATTCTAAGGAAAATCACCCGTACATGGGCGTTTGTCGTTTGCGTGCTGTGCAACGCGATTGCACACGCGATGCAAGTTTGGGCGCTACAACGAGACATGCAGACACGAGAGGTCGACTCGGTTGCATACGCGAGTAGCGAACGCGACGCTGGTGATGCGTCTCGCTGATTGCGAATCGCTCACATTTTCTTGTATACGCTTTCAAGAGGATTATCAAAATTCGAACGGGCGCGCGCGCGGATCGCGGTAGTGCAAACTCTCGTATTTTCCATAAAGAGAAAACGTGTCTGTAATACAGGGCGGGGATCGATCAAATTTGAGAATGTATACGAGACATTCGACGAGGCGGCTCGATTTGTCGTTGGTCTCGAACGTGATCCAAGTTTTCGGTGAATATCTCGCTTGGTTTTCACTCGTCATTTGGGCAATCTCCGAGAGCTCGCATGTGGGTCAATAGCCACGTTTGTTTTAACCTCAAACGCGAAGAATAATTCAATGTTGCATTATTGTACACACGCAAGCAGTGTGCATTGTTACCGTTACAGCAGCGTGTTTACAGGGGACACGTTTAGACGTTTCTCGCGCGCGGTGTCTCTTTCTTTCTTTCAGCGTTGGTACGGACGATTCTCGAGAAGCGTGTTTCTCTCATTGCGCGCTTCCATTGCTGCTCTATTGTCTGGTCGTCGGGCGACCGTGTCCCTCTTAATCGAGAAAACGAAACTGCAATTACTTTTGTTTACAGCATACCACTCGCACGCCAATTTGTTTCTTTCCTGCCGCGTCGGCCTGTTAATCGTTATGTCTCTTTCTCTCTTAGTCTCTATGCGCGAAACGGTATCAGAGGCGAATCGCGGCAAAGCTTGGCGTTTATTCCAAGTCTCGCGGTTGTGTTGGAATCACCGCGCGCACAGGTCTCCGTTGGCGTCTCGGGAGTTTCGTCATAATTTCGCGTCGACAATTAGCAACGAGTTCTCTCACCGCACGCGCCTCGGTCTCCCGCTGCCACGTGTTTTGTTTTTTCTCTTTCCTTTCATTTATTTCCCTTTTTGTCTCACACGCGGCTGTTAGCTCGAGATTGGCGGATGGGTACGAGAGCCAGGCTCGCGCGTACTCATTCGCGAGACAACAAACGGCCGAAATCGCGAGCTCTCGCGCGCGATGAATGAAACAATGAGATAACGCGAGTCCGCGCGGGCGTTACGCGATAACCCCGCGTGAAGAGACGATTATCCATCGGATTGGCGAAAGATACGCGCGTACATTTGACCTCGAAGCTCCGAGCGTCGCATTCTATTATTTTCTTCTAGCCACGATCAATTAAAAGTCTACATGCATGCAATTTATAATAATGCGCGCTTTCGCACGGTTTATTTATACGCATATGTGTTTGTTCTCGTTGCAGTCGTTCTTCGGGAGATCGTACAACAACCTGAGCAGCATATCCGAGTGCAAAAACGGCGGAGAGTGTGTCATCAACAAGAAAAATCGTACGGCATGCAAGGCTTGTCGATTGCGAAAGTGTCTGTTGGTCGGCATGTCGAAATCGGGCTCGCGCTACGGAAGGAGATCCAATTGGTTCAAGATCCATTGTCTGCTCCAGGAGCAGCAGCAGCAGCAACAGCAACAGCAACAACAGCACCAACAACAGCACCAACAACAGCAACAACAACAACAACAACAGCAACAGCAACATCATCATCATGGCCAGAGGCTGCAGCAGCATCACCACCATCAGTTGCAGCAACAATTGCATAATCAAAGGCAACGAACGAGTCCGTCCATGAGCCACCATCAACAGCATCAAGTCCCCGGGCATCAACAGAGAAGCAAAGAAGAAGCCGCCCTCATGTTAGGACTGGAGGATTACAAAAACTCAACCTCGCCGAGTATCAGTTCACCAGAGTCCCACAACAGCGACAGCTCCGTCGAAGTTTCCGAACGCCGAGCCGCCTACGGTCTTCATCCTGGATTCAGGCCCCTGCATCCCGCTCATTTGCATCCCCAACAACACGGCGAACTCTCCGCTCTCAGCAAGGAAATGATGAATCTACCCCTTGGCTTTCATCTCGGAGGAATGCCTCTCGTACCTCCAACTTTTCACCTTCCGCCTCCGAGTCTGAGCATTTTTTCTCCGTACCTTTATGCCGCTGCAGCTGCCAACGCTGCAGCTCCGGCTCCCCCCCATCTTACGGCGCATCATCCGATTGCATTGACGCGAACTTCCCCGATCGGCAGCCGAAACGGAACTTCCGCCACGACCCCAATCCCCTTTTCCCATGAAACTTGCAGCAACAACAACAACAACGAGGAAGACGACGACGAAGAACACGATGACGAACCCAATGTAAACAACAACAATCGTAACGCCAGAAATCAAAACGTCGGCTGCGCCGAGAGACTCAACGAATCGCCCAGGCTCCTCACCCTCCCCATAGAAACGTGCAACAAGCGATTCTACCTCGACGCGATACTCAAGAGCCAACAAGCTCCTTCGATACGATCCTCCCCCTCCATCAAAAACCTCTCGCGTCATAATTCCCCCAGGACCACCCCCGACCCCGAATTCCATTCCGCACCTCCCCAGGACAACCCCATGGACCTTTCCATGCGCTCGAAACTCTCGATTGACAGCGAAGACAGCGAAGACGAAAGGGAAGACGTCGATATGACCGAACGACACAGCGATAACGAAGGCCCACCCCTGAAACGCCGACCAATCGATCTCACCACGAGATCGTAGTCGCCAATTCCCGAACCCGAAACTCCCCCCCCCCCCCCCCGGCCTACGCATTTTCGATCGATTCCTAATCACATCCCGCACCCTTAACTCCACCGAGTAAAAAGTATCAACGTGCAAAAAATACTCTAGCGAGATGAGAACGAGACGATCGAACGCCCGCGCGCGTGATCAACGTCAACTCAGCGGCCAGTATTTATTTCGACACCACGTGCGCAGTGTGTATGTGATAGTTTTGCATGGCTGTCGTTATTTTTGGCCAATTTTGTACATAAATGTATATATTTAAAGTGTTTGTGTATGTGTGTGTGAAGAAAAATCAGATTTATAGAGATGAGAAATGCGTGAGAATGGGATCAAGGCCAGTAGAAAGTATTCTTTGTAAATATACATACGAATTTCATTAACTTACGAAAAGTGGTGACAGCGTCAAGAGCGAAACATCTCACGAAATTCCCGGGTTGGGATTATCACACGAGTTTATTATGGAAACAAACTTTTTCCATATTTTATATTTATATCGATACCGTCCGCTCGAAAAACACTTAGGCTTAACACTTGTGCAATAATAAAAACAAACAACACTACGACTTGACCGTTCCAACGATCGATTCCCTCGCTACTGCTTATATTTTGCTTTCCCAATCGCTCATCGCTCGTTACGCGTCGACTCGAATAACAAAACATCGAAAACTGTTTATAGTCGATGCGTTCGGTATTGTTTCCGATACATTGAACAAATCCGAGGACTACGACCGTTTTTTTTTTTTATTTACTTTCATTTTCGATGTTATCAATACGACGTCCTCTCGCCTTTGTGTTCAGTGACGCGCGAACGCGATATTTTGGGCGCGCTTTGTCGGTGCATAGGCGGAGTAAGCGCGGCATCTCGTTTTTCGACTTTTTTGTACCGACCGATGGTAACAACTTTGGCAACCCACGCACGCGTGTTCTTTATACTTTGGACGTTTCAGAATTCCGGCGAGATTTTTGAAAAACCGAAATTAATGAAATAAAACCATGTCAAACGTAATAAGTTTGTTGAATTCTTGGCCAAGTGATCGCGAAGCGATGAGAATTTTCTCAAACGTCATCGACTGATGGTAATAGTCGTCGGACGTAAAAGTCACGAGAAGGAATGAATTTCAGATTCTACATCAGCGACAGATGGCCTGGACAACCGCACAGAGGGCGTCTAGGCACGGAATTTTTGCTCAACGTTCGGAACTCCCAATCGCTGTGTACACGGTGTACACTTTTTCATGGTTACTGTCGCGGTCTCATCGAGAGTATCGTCTGTAAACTTGAAACTTGTTTGGTTGCTCGTCGCGAATAAAAGTGTAACTTGAGTGACATATTGGGCGAATAAAGATGATCATCACATCAGCAGGTAATTAAAAAACATAGCAGCTCTTCGCTAATACTTTGAGAAATGTCCCGAAAATGACATTTCTCCGGAAACGAGTCTCCCGACCGTCCGGGGCTGAATGCTCAGACGCGATGATTTGCAGATCGTGCTTCACTTAACCTCACTCCAGATTTCACCGACTCAGTAACAATGATGACTCAAACGAACGAAATCACCAACTTCATTGCAAGGAGATCGTTCCCTTAATTAATTCTTAACCTCTATCTTTTTGATATTCGAAAAAAAAACATTTCTAGCTTCGAAACTGGAGAATTTAAGTAGCAAAAGAAAAGCGACACGATCTCCAGTCGCTGTTTTCGTTTCAAAACGGCCAGACCCAGTGGAATTTTTTTTTCATGACCAACCGTAAATCGAGGCCTAATTGTTGCCAAAATTATTATTATTTCAGCCGGTATCATCTCCTTGCTGGAGGAGCCAATGCCGGAGCTCAAAGTTTTTGCACTGCAAAAACTCGACACCATTGTCGACGAATTCTGGCCAGAAATTTCAGAAGCCATAGAAAAAATGTGAGTCTCCGAAAAAAAACCATAAAAAATGGTTTTTCGAATTGAAAGAAATTCGTTATTCGCTGATTTATTTTTTTTCAGCGAAATTCTTTACGAGGATACGGCGTTCACCCAGCACAAGCTGGCGGCGTTGGTAGCGAGCAAAGTTTATTATCATCTGGGAAGTTTTGAAGATTCTCTGATTTACGCTCTCGGAGCCGGAGAACTTTTTGACGTCAATGCTCGCAACGAATACGTAGACACGACCATCGGTAAGACGAATTTTTCGCTCACCGACCGTCGATTCCAATCCGTTCTCACGAGAATTTTGCTCACACGTTTTTCTTTCTTTCGTCAGCAAAATGCATAGACTTTTATACTCAACAACGGATTCTGATTGCGGAGAGCAAGCAGCTCGCAGAGCCCAAGGACATCGACCCGAGATTGGAAGGGATCGTCAACAGGATGTTCCAGAGATGCTTGGACGACAATCAGTACCGTCAGGCACTGGGACTCGCCCTTGAAACTAGGCGAATGGACATTTTCGAAGCTGCGATAATGCAGTCGGTCGGTATTTCCTCAAACATTACGGAGAATTGTTGTTAAAAATTGGAAGATGGAAAAATAGCTTGCAAAATGATTTTCAACGGAGAAATAAAGTTTTCGTGTATTAAATCGTGCATCGAATTGGCAATTTTGCAGGACGACGTGGGCGGAATGCTGTCGTACGCGTTTCAAGTCGCGATGAGTCTGATTCAGAATCGTGGATTCCGAAACACGGTGCTGCGTTGTCTGGTCAGTTTGTACAGGAATTTGGGAACTCCCGATTACGTCAACATGTGCCAGTGTTTGATATTCCTGGACGATCCGTTGGCAGTTGCGGAGCTTCTGGACAGATTGAGCAAAGGATCTCAAGAGTGTGTGCTGATGGGATACCAGATTGCGTTTGATCTGTACGAATCGGCGACGCAGCAATTCTTGGGTCGAGTTTTGCAAGCGCTAAGAGCGACTGCGCCGATACCGAGCGCTTTGACGGTAAAACCGATCGTGAAGCCGACTGCAAAAGCGACGAACGGAGCGAGCGCGGGGAGCGAAGCTACGCCGAGCGCTC
Organism: Diadegma fenestrale; assembly: GCA_037043255.1. Lineage (NCBI taxonomy): Eukaryota > Metazoa > Arthropoda > Insecta > Hymenoptera > Ichneumonidae > Diadegma > Diadegma fenestrale. The sequence continues at coordinate 4,284,995 of CM073317.1, forward strand.
CGGAGTCGGGAGCAGCAGCTGCTGGAGCGGAAACTCCGGACGCAGGATCGGCCGCGCCTGCGGTAGCCGTCGAGGAAAAAGCACCGGAGCGAAGTCTCGAGAGCTTGGTAAGTATTTCTCGGCTCAGCTCGTTCGTTTCTCCAGTAAAACGTTTCGCATCTTTTTCACGTAGTTTTGTTTTCTTCAAAGACGCCGGAAGAACGTGGACGCCAAGAACGTGTCGATGCTCTCTCGAGCATCCTCGGAGGCGAAGTCTCGATCGATCTCCATCTCCAATTCCTCATACGAAGCAATCACACCGATATGCTTATTCTTAAAAATACGAAAGACGCAATCCGCGTCTCGATTTGTCACACGGCGACCGTCATCGCCAACGCTTTCATGCACTCGGGCACAACGAGCGATCAATTCTTGAGGTACGCATTTTCCTTTTCATACCGAGTAGCCCGGAGACAAGAGCTTGAACAAACTTTATCAATGGAAAATTCGAAACAGAGACAATTTGGAATGGCTGGCTCGAGCGACCAATTGGGCGAAACTGACGGCGACGGCGTCCCTCGGAGTAATTCATCGAGGTCACGAGCAAGAGGCCCTTGCCCTGATGCAATCCTATCTGCCGAGGGACACGGGTGCCGGAGCAGGTTACTCGGAGGGTGGTGGACTTTACGCTCTGGGTCTAATTCACGCGAACCACGGAGCAGCCATAACTGATTATCTTTTGGGCCAGCTAAAAGACGCCCAAAACGAGGTTCGTGCCCGGCAAATCTGTCGGATCCAAAAATCAGTTTCGTGTCGAATTTCCTTGAAAAAACGGGATAAAATGTTGATTTTGGACTCGAAACCGATCGTCAGAAAGAAACTGAAAAATTTCTCAGAATCTTTGTCAAAATCCTCGTGAATAGAGACATTTTTTATCGTTCCAGATGGTCCGACACGGTGGATGCCTCGGGCTCGGACTGGCGGCCATGGGATCCCATAGACAGGACGTTTACGAAGAATTAAAGTCAAATTTGTACCAAGACGATGCTGTGACCGGAGAAGCGGCGGGAATAGCGATGGGAATGGTGATGCTCGGTTCAAAGTCAACCCAAGCGATCCAGAGCATGGTCGCTGTACGTACGACACCATAAAAAATGCCAACACTCCATAAGAAAATCGAAAAATCGATTTTTACGCAGAAAAACTTATGAAAATCTTTTTATTTTTTTTCTCCAGTACGCTCAAGAGACTCAGCACGAAAAAATTCTTCGTGGACTCGCGGTAGGAATAGCTTTTACTATGTACGGACGTCTCGAGGAGGCTGATCCTCTCGTCGCTTCGCTCTCGGCTGACAAGGACCCGATCCTTCGTCGTAGTGGAATGTACACCCTGGCGATGGCTTATTGCGGCACTGGCAACAATCAAGCCATAAGAAAACTTCTCCACGTTGCAGTAAGTTTCTCTCGCCTTTTTGCCCAAGTTTTTTTCATCATTTTGCCGAAAGCGCAAGGAATTCTTGTGTCAAAATTGCACTTTTTATGTTTTTTCAGCAAAGAAACGTATTTTCTTGAATTTTTTTGTTCTATGGGGTTTGGCTGCTGAAATTTTGATCGAATACGACTTTACCGCACATGATTCTATCGGTTTTTTTTTTATAACGAAAAGAATGGCGTCCGGAAAAACTGGCACGAAGTTAACGTTGGGAAAAATAGATTGTAGGGGTTTAGGGTTGAGCAATCAATCGAATCGACTATTTATCTTGGTGTTACTTTGGCTTTCGACAGGTTTCTGACGTTAACGACGACGTCCGTCGAGCTGCCGTGACCGGACTCGGATTTCTGCTCTTCCGGTGAGTTTTCCTCGTTGATTTGTGGCTTTGTTTTCTTTATTTCAGTGAACCTCGTGCCGGAGACGTTGACGACGACACGCGCGTCTGCTTAGAGAAATTCGAGCTTCGCTCACTACTGAGCTCTCGAATAAAGCGGGACTTTCGTGACTCGAGTACAAAACGTACACGCTTTTGACTCGTTCTCCAAATTTTGCTGGCTTTCCGGCCGCGTCCACAAACTTCAGAAAGGATTCTCTATTATACGCCAACCCTTTCCCAATTAATTTATACAACGTTCGTTCTCGTTGAGCCTCGTTACGCTGCTCCGAGAGCCCGATTTACAAATTCAATTTGTATCATTCCGTGATGAGTTTTCTTTCTCTCTCTCGCTCGAGCTCCAACACCAAACGATCGAGATCCTGCGAGAGACTTTAATTCGCTTGTCTGTCTTTCGCCTCGGACGTAACGAGCAAATCCCGCACAAAATTGTTGCTTCTCCCGCCTTTTCAACCCTTGGCGCACGTCCGGCTCTCGTGTCAGATTTTCCATCCCATCGACTTGTTATTCGAAACGACCCTCGCTATTTCTTCCCTCCACCGAATAAGACACTATTTGTCGACATCTCTCCAGAGCAAATAATCGGCAAACCAGACCGCCGTGTACTCGCCATTTTTCCATCATTTATTTATATTTCGTCACAGGCACGAATGACCAACTTTTAACAATGGCAAAATAATGGGAGAAAAAAAAACATTTTTTCCTGATCATTGAAACTGTCGGACGCAACTTTTCCATCTTTTTATCGATAAAACGATGAATTAAGCAATCGCACGTGCCAATCATTTAATTCCAGGATAATCCCAAACGATTCGCGACACGACTAAAAAATTCAATAATCCAATCGAGCTTCAATTTTTAACTCCCAGTCTGAATCGACGAAAAATGACAAATTCGTTTTTCCGTGAATTTGTTGATTCCTTCAATTTCGTTATTTTTCCATTATTGTGTTCAAGGAAATTTCGGCTTTTTTATTTGGAAATTCATGATTTTTCATGTGAGAAACTTGCGTACAAAGAATCGGGCAGTTTTTTTAGGAAGTGGTTTCTTTTTCTTTAACAATTTGACTGTTCGTTCGAGTTCTCAACGTTTTGTGAGCCGGAAATAAAATTCCTTCGGTTAGTGGCGAACTGCATACATTATTTTCATTCTCATGACTGATTCTCCGCCGTTTCGGGTCAATGAAGAACGCGCTGTTTGCGGCAACGAGACGAGCGATCGATCCTGAGCTCGTTTTTCCTAGAATCTTTTCTTATACCTCTGGAATTATCGAATTACATATTTTTCTCGAGAAACGTACACGCATCCGAGAAAACATTGTTTTTTTGTTGTTTCTTTTCTCGGTGACTCAGTCCGCCCTCGGCGACGAGCCTATTATTATCCTAAAGTTGATGGTCCCTTCAATGGCATACGCATACAAATAACGCTTTTATAAATGCATTATTTATGGGGGTGGAAAAGAAACGAAGAAAAGAACGAAATGGGGCCGAATCCGAACAACGACGTACTCTCGAGGCGCAAGATTATTAATGACGAATTCGCGAGAGACCTTACATTTTCCTGTTATAGGAAATTGAAATAGTTTCTCCCGGACTGACTGGCTTCTTCAAATGGGCTATTCCAGTCCAAATCAGTCATCCGAGAACCTTTTACGTTTCTGTCCAGCTGGAAACTCGTTCGACCCGATTCTATTGAGAGACATCAATAAATTGTCGAAATCAAGTTTTTTTTCGCAATTTCATTAATTTTTTTTTCAAACGGTCGTAACTTTGCGAAAAATTGACCGATTCGAGGATTTTTTTTTTCGAAACGTTGGATTTTCTTTACCGTGTGAATTGAACGTAGGAGGAAATTCGAAAGTTTCAATTTTTCTCGATTTTCGAGGTTTTGGAGATTTTGATTGTTTTTTTTTTTTTGAATTTCGAAAAGTTTTTCGACACTTTTGACGATTTTCCAGACTTTCGGTCGTCGTGAGATTTTTTCAAATATTTTTCATCGAATTATCAAGCAGAAAAAAAGAATTTGGTTTTTTTTTGTTTAATTAGAAAATTAATGGGTTTGACGTGACGGATTCGACGGGGAATGGCCCATACGCGTGTGCACATAAATCCGCGCTACTCTATCCATCCCCGTAATGCCGTGGAGATGCTCAATTTCGATTTTCAACGAGTCGAAATTGATGGTTGTTCGTTTATCACGAGCGATAATTACAGCGTCTCACATTTGCGACGTTTTTCTCGCACTGTCTCGGATTTCTCTGGTTGGGGGAGGGGGCCGGGAGTGTCAATCTTTTTCATTTATCCCGACGGTTTTTTCGCCCGGTGTTGGGATTCGATAGAGAAAACTTGGATGGCGGGAATGTTTTTTTCTTTTTTTAAGTTCTAGTCCATTGGCAAGAGGCGGCGATCAACGAGTTGGAAAATTGCGGGACAGCTCGAGGCGTAACGACTTTTCCATCACGGCAATGCGCGTCCCCGGCGTTTCTCAGGTTCGCGAGATTATCGCGTTAAGAGGGCGATATCGAAGCTGTCGGGAATAAATATCTTTCGATCTTGTGAAAGTTTGCCCCGGGGGTTGAAAACGAAGTAAAGAAAAAAAAAGGGGAAAGTTAATAAATGCGTGGCTGCATTAATCCCGGGATTTAGGGGCAAGGGAGGGGGAGAATTGACCGAGACAAAAATCGCGATGACCGCCGTTTGGTTGTGCCATCAATTCCCGGTCTCTGTATCAATTTCCGTTGGATAAATCTGTCGCTCGCGGACGTGGATAACGCGGCAAGCCGTCAGTGCGGTCACGACACGCGTCATCGGCCAAAGGGACGACTATGAAACTAAAACCTGCTGGCCTCCTCCCCCGCCGCGACACACTCGGATCGATAACCTCCTGCGAACGGGACGAATTCATACATTTGGCGAAAGGTGAAAGAAAAAAAGTAAAAAATGAAAAATAAAAAGGTCGCACCTTTCATACTGGCGAAGGAAAAACGTACGTCGTGTATTTTCCAACCTCTCGGCTCTGCTCGTGAGAGCAAACACACATGTTTTATTAATTTTTTGTTATACCCGGTGAATAGCGTCTCCGAAGCATCTCAGCCACATGAAAAATTCAGGGCATCTTGTTTCTCGTTAAAAGATCGTAGCCGCGCGCGTATTCTCGGGCAGCAGTTGTTTCGCCGAGGCTTGATTAAAATTACCAAAGTGGATTCTTGCTCCGAAAATGATTCTTGCCGGCTGGAGGACGCGGGACACGACGCTACGAGTGTCGTATTCGCCTCCTGGAAGACGCGCGCGAGCTTCTCTTTAACCGGCTAATTACAAATTGCCACGTTAATTGCTCCGGCCGCTTTAATCAGCGTAAAGGCCCCGAGGCTCCTGCATGGCTCCTCTTCGACAATATCGCTCTCGGAGCAGCCCATGCACTCTCCTCCCTCTTGACAAACAACCCTCGTCTTCTCCTCTCCCGGCGTCTCCGCTCGCGTGTTGCTTTGTCCCGGTTCGGAACGCGACGTTTGAAAAATCCATTTCAATTCGATATCCGGCCGGCCAACTCGCTCTCTCAATCTCCTTTCTCGTACTCGCTCAAGTATCTCCAATTTTCACGCTTCCGTTTTAATATTCCTAACCCGATGTAGCTGCTCGCTCAAAGGACAAGAAAACGAGGCAGAAAGGATCAAAAATACAAAGAGAAAGAGCATTTCGCTGCGTTTCAATTGTCCGGGACTCGCGTGACGCTTCGCTGCTCCAAAAACCAAGCGCGAATAGTCGATAAATGATTAGAACGTTTACCGCGCTCGTTAACTCCCTGACGTTTCGGTTTATCCCGACCCAACGCGATAATAATTCACAAACTCGTGCCCGGCTTTGGCTCCGATCCCTTTTGCTTTCTCGGCGTGCATCCCACTGTACGCTTCGCGCGTTACACGCTCGACCGAACATTCGCCCCTACAGCACGCGTAATCTCTCTGAATTATGATTTTCCGCCTTTTTTCACTTTTTATCCCTATGGACCGACGCTGCGGAGAGAAAAAAAGGGATAGAACTCTGAAAGAGGAGAGACTGCGCGCGCGGAGGGCGGATTTTACGAAATTGAATATAGTTGAGGCCTCGCCAACGCTCCGACTCCTTTTGTAGTCCATCCGGATTCTAATTAAATTTCTTTCCGTCTCTCTCTCTCGCTCCGTCACCGTCCGTTTTTTGTAACCCCCACTCGCACCGATCCACCACCCGCACTCTTTTGCCTCATTCAGCGTTCCATCGAATTAGCGCGATTGAATTTCCTCCTCGACGAGCCTTGTAATATTTATTTTTTTCCTCTATCTCCGCTTTTCTATCGAATAGTCAATGGAATGGAGGCAAAAATATCGTCAACACAGACCGTCTCTGACTCCCTCGTTCCCTCGCTCTCTCAGCGGCTCGTCGTCGGTATTCAAGTTTTTCAAACGCGATGCAAAAAAGTTAAATGCGCGAGTTCATAAAGTATTTGATGTGAAAAAAAAAGGACCAAAGAAATTGGTAATTGTTTTGGAAATAATGCAATACTCCGAACAACGAAGCTGACAAAATACGCTCGAGCAGCCAAAGTTTAAACGGACAAAAAGCCGAGGAGTTAAATTGGCAAGTTGTTTTTCTGCTCGTTCTCCAATCTCGCAGTTTCAGGCGCGCTAAACTTTAACAATCGAAAGATTAAGTTGGCGATATTGGGGCAATCCTTTCGTGGAGAACGGCCTCATTTTTGTGTTCCTCGAGTCGGAGATCGCGGCGGTTTCGCGTCGCGTTTCTACTACGTTGCAAAATTGATTTTCCTAAAGAGAGAGCGTGTGTGTTGGTACGAGAAAACCAGAGAGAGAGAGAGAGCGAGAGAGAGACTCGGGAAACGCGGCAAAGGACGAAGGTCGGTGTTAAGCTCCGAGAAACCCATCGCCGAGAGAAAAGCTTTATTAATCTTTTACCGACAGTCTCTCAACCGTGAGAGAAAGAAATGGGAAAGGAAAGAAAAGGCAAAGTCGTTTGATTCGCGACGATTCGCGCGCGATACACCGGACTCGATTGTTTCGGATTTACGAGCGTTTTATATATCCGGCCCCGAACAGCCACTTTTCCAACCTCGCGCATTCCCTTCCGCCCTTTCTCTCGCCCGCCACCCTGTTTTCTAGTCGTCGAGGAAAAAAAGGTGAAAATCGGACTTGCTGCGATTTTTATGAAAAACGAGACAGAAAAAAAACAACTCGTAATGTTTGGATCTCTCACCAAGGCCAGCTAGTGCTCGAGTAAAAAAGCAGGAAAAACATCGAGAGCTCGCTCGTCCCTACACCGCGATAATGGAATCCATTCCCGGAGTGCGTGTCTGTATGTTTTTCCACGACTATCCGCTCTCGCTAGCAGCACTCGTTCGTCCTCCCACTCAACATGAATGAGAGGAAGAGAGAGAGAGCACAATATACCTTCCGGGTTAAGCGACATGACCCTCTTTTTGCCCTTCGCACCCTCTGCTTTTCTGGTGTAATGGACGCGGCGATCGCTCACTCGGATCCTCCTCCCCGTTCTCTCCGCCCTCGGATTCTTCCCTCCAACAGATTCACCCAAATTTCCTATTCCCCTTTTCTCCTCGACTCCGTGTTGCATTAAACAAACGCACAAATGTGCAACAGCCAATTTGGTCAACTTCCAACTTCAACGAAATCAACTCGCTCTCCGCTCATTTTCTACTTTCTTCACCAGCCAGTGAAAAGGGCTCGGTTCGAATTCTCAAATTACAGAATTTTCGTCGTCCATCCACCTCGAAAAATTCGCCAGCATCCAAAAACCCAGATTCCCAGTTCAAAGATCATTGAAAATAAACAATCAAGCGGTGGCTGCAATTTGAATGAAAAATTAACGAAAAAAATGCGTAATTTGCAATTGAAATGTTTTTGTGAATTCCTGGATACGCGATTAATGGAAAATTAATGCTGGAAATTTGGCTGATGCTCGTAAATCGTAATAATGAAAAATTCAAGTATTAATTTTTTCCATTCTCGATAAAAATGGTTCAATTATGATCTCAATTATGTCGACTCGGTTCGAATTTTCAAATTATAAAATTTTTGTCGTCCATCCACCTCGAAAAATTCGCCAGCATCCAAAAACCCAGATTTCCAGTTCAAAGATCATTGAAAATAAACAATCAAGCGGTGGCTGCAATTTGAATGAAAAATTAACGAAAAAAATGCGTAATTTGCAATTGAAATGTTTTTGTGAATTCCTGGATACGCGATTAATGGAAAATTAATGCTGGAAATTTGGCTGATGCGCGTAAATCGTAATAATGAAAAATTCAAGCTTTTCCGGGACATTATTTCAATCGTGATTTATAGATAGTATTAATTTTTTGCATACGCGTTTTAAAAATGGTTGGATTATTGTGCGGGTGTACAAGTTTGGAAGTGACGCAGAATGTCTGGACGATACGGCTCGTTGATTAACCGAGCGATGCTATTACGAGCTCGGTATAACTCGACGAACCAATTCCGCATTTGGGCGAGTCTCTATATCGCTCGAGTGGTGAGAATATCTCTGATAAGCCGGGCGCTTCATTCGTACTCAATCAGCCGGTGCGAGCGGAAATTATCAGTGTACGAATTCTCACCGGTGTACACAGACGCGTTACGTACATGAGAAGCTCGGGGTGAAACGCATGTACACACGCGTTACCCAGTTTTGATCGACCCGGGCTGTTTCTCCTCCGCCTCCTTGCCCGCTCGTCCGAGTGCCCTAGGCGATTAACATCGCTGGTCCGGAGCGCGTTCCGTACGAAAATATAAACACACCAACAATAATTTATGTATTTTTTTAATATTTACAATTTCGCAACAATCGCGAGATCGTGGGATTCGCTAATCGAGTCCATTTTAAATAGGAAATTATAATATTTTCTACACAAATTCCTATATGCACCTCGGTACGCATCAATATTTATATGTAAACATTTGTTTTTGTTTTTTCTTTCTTTTCAACGGGTGACAAGACTATTTACGAAGATTGTTCTCTCGCTCTTTGGCAATACATTTTTCATCGATGATTGCAAGATGAATCTTTTCGTCAAATTTCCCTCCGGAGAATCTCCGCAGCGAGGAAAGCACTGGCTCGTGTAAATGGCTGCTGCGGCCGAGTGTGATGGTCTGTACGGGCGAGTGGAAGGCGTCGGTGAAGCTATTGAGAGAGCATCGCGTCACTCTCGCATCTTCGTTCGCTCTCCATTACGTTCTCGAGCGACGACAAGTAAAAAGAAGTCTGTGGAGGGTTGAGAATGTTTTTTCTTTTTGCTTGCTCTTCCAACACGTTGAGAATCGAGAGTTTTGCTCTCGAGCATCTGTCTGCTGCATCATTTCTATCAATTCATTCGTTCGCTCATTCATCCAGGCTGGCAATTTGGTCCAATAGACGATGACACATATTTTTTTTCATTGAAATTCAACGGGATCGAGGAAATAATAGGAGGATGGAATTAAGTGGGTTTTCAAGGCGCGGAGACGAGTCGGCGAAATTTCATGAGAATGAAAGCCTTCGCGCGCGGGGCTCGCGGTGTTTGGCACCGTTTTCTCGCTGCTCACACCTCTTCAAATAATACAGAAGCACTGCGGTCTAAGGAACGACGGCTGCGAGCTTTCTCACTGATCGATCGAGTCCCCTCCCACCTCGTGCCGCTTCGTACGAATACTCGCAAGCTCGTAGTTGCGATATTTTCAGGATGCCGGTGCATTCTCGTGCCTGAGATTCTTCCGGAGTGGAAAAAAAGCATGTTCGATTATTTGTTCGCCAATATTATTTATTTTTATCTCGTTGGTCTCCAAGTTTGAGTTTTGTATCGACAGAGCAAAACTTTTTTGAAAGCTTGACGAAATACTTTGTTGAAGATGGTGTAGAATATCGGATTTACCATCGAACTGGCGTAACCGAGCCAAGTTACGAGATCGAATATTTTACGGTTAATACGCTTCTCGCAATCCGGACAAATGGCGGGAACCAAATTCAGTACGAAAAACGGAGCCCACAGTATGACGAAAGTAAAAAACACTACACCCAACACTTTAGTTGCTTTTTGCTCCTGCCTTATGATCCTACCGTGTCGCGAACTGTTTCTCGAAATAACGCTCGAGGTCATCGCGCGATTGCTCTTCGTCCCGGAGGCCGTTGAGCCCCCGAATCTCGGCAGACAAGGCGACGAGGCGCTGCTCTTGGCGGTCGACAAACTCGTCTGGCCGTTGTGGGCTCGCATCGTCGCTGCTCGCCGGAGCGGACTTGCTCTCGAGGACGGGCTTGCCACAAGAGTTCTCGCGCTCCCTGCAAATTTTCATCACGCGTTCAACACGCACGAATCACACTTTTGACAGATATTTATGAAATTTATTGCAAAAAGCCGAATAACGTACCGATGCTCGAACCGCGTCTACCGGCTCGCCAGGTCACCACGGATTCGCACATTTCCGTGTCGGACTTGCCCATCGGCTCGAGAGTGTCGCTCGAGACGATAACGACTTGGCTGGGAACCGGAAGCGGTCGCTGCGTTTGTTGTCCCGAAGATTCTCCGAAGTAGGGACACGTGCACGGCGGCGGAAGTTCCGCCACTTGCTGCTCGTTCGACTCGTCAATCCCTTGGTCGGAATGTCGTCTGCGTAACATTGTAGATTCGTGAAAACTGACCGATCGCTTTCTCGGCAACATTTCGCTCGAGTTGGTTTTCGCCCGGACGAGACGAGCTTCGTTGTACGTTGAGGCTCGTCCTCGATGTCTCCAGGAAGGACTTTTCGTCTTTTCCTCCCGAGCGACAACCCCCGAACAGTTCGTTTCGGCGTTGTTGTCCTGGACGCCGTCGTCCTCGACCTCGAAGTCAGCCTCTTCCTCGAGGGCAGTCCTGAAAACGTTCCTTAACGTAAACGTTGGATCCCGAAAAAACGGAAATAAATCGGCTGCAATATCGTTCAAATACTTTTCGGAGATTCCTCGCAAAGTTTGTAGACAAAGAGAGAAAGGAAACAAACCGGAAATGGCGAAATGCCATTGTGGGGAAAAAAAGAGTAGAGAAAAATGGTAGATGACGAAAAGTTAGTGGACGGCTTGGAATGGTGAAGCACGAACTGTTGTCGACAAATTGGAAAAAATGTTGGCTCTCGCGGTGCACGTGGGGGATAAGGGCACGGGCGCGGGTAACGGTTCGCGAAGCAAGTGACAATGAAGGATAGCTCTTCCGCGAGGAGAAAATGGTTTGGCCTCGATATCGCGAGAGCGTGGAAATAAAGGTTTGAAAAGTTTGAGAGGACAGCGAGATTGCGGATGAACCGGTTAAATTCTCTCGTTGGTTGAGGCGCAGAAAGGAGAGAAGAATGGAAGAAGCACGTGGATGGACGGGTGCGAGTGGTTGGCAAACAGCGAGCTGCTGCTACGTGTCGGCGGCAACGTTCGGCTTCGAGAATATGGCCCGTTTGATGTTTCGAGGGTCAAGAGGGCGTCTCGTGGCTTTTCCTTCTCTCCTCTGCGCTGCCTTCTCCCTCCTTTTCATCTAATTTAGACACTCTATCCTTTCCTGCTCTTTCTCCCTCTTGCACTTTGTTCGATTCCCACCCTCTTGGCCAACTCGATAACTCGTCAATCAAGAGACTCCTCAGCGTTGAAACTCGTGACCTCTCCAAACATCTCCGAGAGTTATTATTGCTATAAAAGCTCTCGAAGTCTTTGTAGTTGCTCAAGCGGAAAGAGCAACGGTAAATGAAGGGAAAAAAGGTGAAAATGAACTTGGAGAGAGATTCGAATTAGCGAAGATTCTAGGGCGCGAGAGGAAAACGTTTTTGCATTTTGATAAACGTCTCGAGCGACACGAGACTTATTTTCTCTCACTCATCAATTCTCCCGAGATTTTGCAATCTCGCGTGTTGCTCGTCTCTAACGCAAAGATATTAATGATGATACGTGTGACGGCGGCGGCGTCGCATCGCGGTAATAGAGAATCTTCTCCTGCTGCCTCAATCTCGCCGCCCCCGCAGCCCTTTGGTTCCCGCTGAAATCTCCGCCGCCGGGTTGAATACAGTGAGACGTCGCGTACAAACGAGAATCAAGCTCGACGGAGCGCGAATCGATTTATGTACTTCGGACGTTTTCTTTGCGAAAAGTATATGTTTGACGGATACTCGCATCCAGGTGGTGGTCAACATGATCGCGAGCAAGCAAGGACCGAGCAAACACTTTCGATCGCGCGCTCGTGTCGTGTATGGCCTCGGCTTCCTCGTCCATGTACACGCTCCTCGTCCTCTTCAACCCTCTTCGCCCCTTACTGCCCCGTTGCCCGCAATCGCATTATCGCCAGGCGTGTCTCCAGGGACTGTGGCCAACTGCACTTTGCCACACAGAGAGCAAAAAGACTATCAGAATATTATCAAAAGCGCAAAATCATAAGATGACACGCGGTCGAATAAATTATCGATCGGACCCGCGAAAAAAAACCATCGCTGCATTATTCCCATAGAAATTCGACATCGTGGTCGATCCTTTTCCCCTTTTTACGGGCAAATTCCACGCGAGGTCAATTTTACCCAGGCCAAAATCGATCTTTACGCGGAAATCGAGTTGCAATCCCAAACAATCATTTTTTCACATCGATTCTCGCAAATGTCTCGAAAAATTCGAATTTTACCGAGAGTTATGAGCCCGCGAACCGGCTCGGGTCAATTTGGACGTAGAAAGCCTGTGGCACGAAACAAACGGCATGAACCTTCGAAAATATGCACGTTTGTCTGTCACATGCGATAGTTGCCGAGAAAGGCTCGTCGCTCTGAAAACTCGATAAGCCTCGAATCGGGTGTGTACGATGTTCGGACGATGCAAAATATTATTTCTATCTGCTCGCGAGGTTTTCCCGAGGGACTCGACCTCGCGCGAAGTTGACGGGCAGAGCAGATACTCCGTACGGAAATTTCAAGCGTATAGCGTATTAATACATTAGCGTGCGACGCGGCTACCACTCTCGACTATAGGCAGAAGCTCCCCGTGGACCCATCCGGGGATGTACCTGAAAGCAGTCAGTACCGAAGCGTCCTGATCCTCCGCCTACGCCTGCGGCCCCTCCCCCCTTTCCCCTCCGCCAATCAACTACTTCCGGCGATCTTTCTCACGATTCTCGTGTCCTTGAATGATTCTTGCTTTATCTTTGCTACCAATCGTTTCCACTACGCGCAACCCTGCTCCGTTCTATTTTAAAGGGAAAATAACTTTTCGATCAAACTTTACGACTGCCCGGACGATTTGCTCTCCATTTTCCACGACATAGCTCGCTGCCCTTGGTTTTTATTAAGATTCTTCGTTTCGGACGTGAAGAATCTTCGCGAAATGATAATTACGAGCCGGCACTAGAGATCGTGGAATTGGAATTGTCCACCCCGCGTTTTCTCGAACGACGCGAGTGACCGCGTCACCATTTCGCGATCCAATTGTGTTTTTTTTATTCGTTTTTTCTTCTTAACATCGAGATCAATCTCCGTCACGAAGCCGTTAACGAAAGACGAGACTCCTTCCGGAGAAAGTCTCTCGAACTCTCGGGTCACACAAGACGCGAGGTAAATCCTATTGGAAACCGATCGCGTCGATGCGCTCTCGAGTCAGACTATCTCGCTGTCTCTTTCGCGATATAAAATCCTCCGGGAACGATCGTGTCGCGTTATTTCTCGGCTGGCGCATTCGCCGCTCCCCACTCGCGGCAACCGCCCTCGACAACTTCAATTACACTCCCCTTTACGGTATTAGGATCATTGCCACTTTTTCAAATCAACGTTCTTGCTATCGAATAAGAGAAGAAAGAGGATCTCGAGGCTCTTTTGCTGTCTCTCATCGTAAAATCCCTTGCTCTTAATTCGCGAGAGACATTCTCGTATCGAGAAACAAACAAATCTCCGCCCAGAAAAATCGTTTATTCGAAATGACGTATGAATGACGGAACAAAAGAGAAGAAAAGAAAAAAAAAACATTTCTAGAAGCCTCGCGATATACGTGCGCCGGGAATCGATGCAGCTCGCTTGCCAGAGAGCCTCGTACCTACTCGTTTCACTGTTGAAAAACGCCAACTTTCTTCTCGTACGCCGCCTCGTGTTCATCGAGGCGGAAACCCGATACGACGCCCGAATATTCCCTTCCGCCCTCGCTCCCTATACTCGCCAACACAATGCATACAAAATCGATCGAATTTGCACAAAATTTTATCGTTAAATTGGCCTCTAGTCACGTCCTTCAGCTGCATGCCCGGGACCGCGTTGAGCGATGACCATGGCTATTATGGGAAATGGCAAAAATGCATAATGTCCAATTGTCATCTTACCCCTCGCGGCATCGAAGCGGAATGACGGCTCGTTGTCGATAATGTCGTTGATGATGGTGGTGCCCGGCGGTCCCACCGACCATTGGCGTGGTTCGTTGACCGTTACTCTCAACCTCACTAGTGCCCATGCCCTCCAGACCTCGCGATAACTTCAACATCTCAGCCCCGAAAGCGTGCAACGCCGACATCGCCGACGGCGGTGGCTCGCTCTCCGGCAGCCACAATTCGTGCGTATCGGTCAGTTCCGTATCCGTCGAGCCTCCGGAAGTGTGCTGTGGTGTCCCACCCTCGCTCCCCCTTCCGCCTCCGCCCTTACTCGCCAGAAACCTCTTCCACGTGCAACGTCTATCCAAACCTGTAATTATTCCACGACCTGCCGCATTAACCCCTCGAACCAGGAAGCGCAAAATCCCAGAGGCTCCCCCAGAAATTTATAAACCTCCAAAATTTCGTATCGAATTCCCTTCAAAAATCCAATTCTCCGCAAAAATCACCAGCCAACTCAAAAACGTTAAAATACGAAAATCCTCAAACTAGGCCACGTCAAAAACGACCTGAAGCACAACAATTTTTCTTTTTATCACCAACTGCTCGTGCTGTTATCGAGATATTCAGTCCTGGAGAAAACGAGAGCATTTCCTAGACACTTTCCATAACGCGAGCCCTGCGGTATTTCAAACAGCTGTCAATAAATTAAAAAAAAAAAAAGGAGAACTGAAACGTGCTGGACGTTACAAAATGATAAATCGCAATTTTTTAACCTCATTTACGAGAAAACCAAATTATTACTTTTTATCATACACCGTCAGAGTTGCAAATGTCTTCCGCCTACGAAATACGTGGAAAAAGGAGCTGGACTGTGAAAGTCCTACAAAATTAATATCCATCAATTAAGCTCGCCGCTGATTCTGAACTCTCTGATGGTATCAAGAATTTTAATTAATTTCGGGGAATTAGTCCATAATCGATATCAACATCGTAGTTTTATTCGCAAAGATATTTCTGGTCGAAGGTGCAGCCAACGCGACCGGAAAATTATTTCAAAAATTCATAAAACTTGAAAGAATCCGCAGGTAATTTTCTCTTTTCATCGAAAATCGAATATTGGCTCGTCAAAATTGCGTTATTGAGTTTCGAGTTTTTAGAAAAATCTTGAGGAAAAATGAAAAAGTTTTCATGAACTTGGCAATTTTAATGGAAAATCGAGATTTTAGGTTGATTTTTTTTTTTTTTTTTTCTAAGCATCGCAGTACGTTTTAGGCATAACCGCCCGATCGTCGACGTGTATCGTGCGGGATTATGGATCGGCGTATAAACAAGACAACAGCCAAATGCATTCTGTGTGTAATATCTGGATGGCGTACGTAGGAACACAAAGGGAGGTTTTCTGATGGAAGTTTATTGCATCGTCATGCTCGCTTTTTGTTCATGGACGCGAAGCTGGCGATCCCGATGACTGACATGTCCGGTTAATATATTTTTTTGCGGTGTCATGCCGAGCTATTTGCAAGTAGATTGCCAGATGCAAATCTTTCACGCTGCTTTATTTAGGAGAGAAAAAACCCCATCGTGTTTTTTTTTCTCGACTTTTATGATTTTTTCTCTCTTTTTTTCGACGTAACGTTTCATTTTTGCTCTCCTGCCCCTTTCTCGTTAGTTTGCTTTAGCGAACTCGAGAGAGAGAGAGAGAGAGAAAAGAGTGCGCGCGCTCCATTCTCCGTACATTTCATGTCGTTCGAGCCAAAAATTATCTCGACGACTCGAGAGCTTTTTTCTATACCTCGTTCGCTCACCCCGTGTACGAGCATCCAGGCGTTTAAACGCGAGAGTCAGGAATAAAATTTGTCCGATTATGGCTACGAGTGCGCGGAGCTGACTTGGCGAAGGCTGGAGTTGGAGAAAAAAAAGAATTTGAATAAAAAAGAAACGAGAATGAAAGACCGAGGTGGGTTTGGCTCTGCAACCAACTCTGGTAAAATTGTGACAGGGCTAGTGAAACTTTTGGTGGCTCTTGCGGTGAATATCCAAAGTACGAAAGTTGAAAACGACCTGGCGAGGAGCAGGCTGAAAGTTTTTGGTTGCTCCGTTTGCGGAAAGAGAAAGAGACGAATCGCCCGATTGGTCGGAGCGCTCATCCGCTGCTCTTCCGTTTACTTGCTGGCTTTCAAAAGTTTTGTATTAAAAAATAATAATTCTCGTGGGAAAATGATTTTTCTGGTAAGCCTGCTACTTCGCTGGTAACTTCGGGGGTAATTAGTCGAGAGTGAACTAGTCGAGGAGTTGAAGGAAAGGAGGGGGGCGAGGGTAATCGAATTCTGGACTAACCTCCGGTCGAGGCGTCCTGACTCGCGCCCAGCCATACCGAAGACCGGATGGTCGTGCAGCTCCCGATATTTTGACGCTCCTGGGCGAGCAGTCTTACAGTCAGGGCGTAGGTCAGCAGCATCACTCCCAGGGGAATGTAGAAGCAAATTATACTCCCGATGACCTTGTACAACGGATCCGGTATTTGACATGCTCCGTCGATCACGACCGACTCGTCCTCCTGAAACAAAACGTTGCGGCGTCACCCCCGCACCAATTGCCAACAATCTCAATCGCTTATAAATCTTTTGGCTATTCGCATTTGTCCACAGAACTCCTGAACAATGTCCCAGCGTTGTGTCCTTGCTAGCTGAGAGTTACAACCCCCACGTCAGGTACGGAGCAGCCATGGCTTTGGGCATCGCCTGCGCCGGAACCGGCCTCAAAGAAGCGATCGCTCTTCTCGACCCCATGACCAACGATCCCGTCAACTTTGTCCGACAAGGCGCTCTCATCGCTTCCGCAATGATACTCATTCAGCAGACCGAGGCGACGTGTCCACGAGTCAAAGACTTCAGAGCTCTGTACGCCAAAGTTATCGTCGACAAGCACGAGGACGTCATGGCCAAATTCGGGGCTATTCTCGCTCAAGGAATCATCGATGCCGGTGAGTTTTTCTCCGGGATCTTTCCAGCTCGCGAAACAAATCTAAATCTGACTGAAAAAAATAGTTTTTCCATGCGAATTTACTCCGGGAGTAATTTTCTGTTAAATCGGAGGAAAAATAGAATTTAAAATGGATTTAAAAACGCCCGGTTCGACCAACAGGTGGGAGAAACGTGACGGTGTCGCTCCAGTCGAGAACCGGACACACGAACATGTTGGCAGTGGTTGGAGCTCTCGTCTTTACTCAATATTGGTACTGGTTCCCATTGGCGCATTGTCTGGCTCTGGCATTTACTCCAACCTGCGTGATAGCCCTTAATGCTCAACTGAAGATGCCAAAGTTGGAGCTGCGTTCGAACGCTCGCCCGAGCGTGTACGCTTATCCGGCTCCGCTCGAGGAGAAGAAACGAGAAGAGCGTGAAAAAGTAGAGACTGCAGTTTTGAGCATGGCGTCGAGGACTCGTCGTCGGGAATCGGAGCGACGAGCTCTGCGTCATTCCCACGAGATGATGGACGTGGTTGGTAGAAATTGATCCAAGATTTTCCCATCGCGATCGACCTCCGGACAAATTTTAATCGCCTTTTTATTTTTTTTCTCCTTCGCAGGATCCCCCGGCGAGCAACGCCTCGAAAGAGTCGACTCCAGCGGCAGCCGTCGCTGCGGTCACCGCGACTGCGACCAGCGCCGCTTCCGCCGAGTCCAAGGACGCCAAGGACGATAAAAAACGCGAGAAAGAAGATAAAAGCGACAAAAACGATAAGAAAAATGCTAAAGAAGATTCCGGAGAAAAAAGCGAGACCAGAGAGAAAAAAGAACCGGAACCGACTTTCGAGATTCTTCAGAATCCGGCTCGAGTTTTACGTCAACAGTTGAAAGCGATTCAGCTGGTCGAGGGCAGTCGATACGCCCCGGTCAAGGACGTGCAGATCGGTGGAATCGTTATGGTGAAACACATTAAACCAGACACCGAAGAGGAGCTCGTAGAGCCAGTCGCCGGTGAGTTGAATTTTCAAATTCCCACCAAGACTCCATCGTTTTTAATCCAAATTTGATATTTATCGATGATTTCGGTTACAGCGTTCGGGCCGAAACCTGACGAGGAAAAAGAGACCGATCCACCCGAGCCGTTCGAGTATACCGAGGATTGAACGGATCTTACCACGAGCTTATTTTCCTCCATCGAATAATCCACTCCCGCCAGCTATTGCGATTCTTCCCTGTAATCCGCGGCTATTCGTTTTCCTTTCTTCCTCCTACGCTCTCTCTTTCCCTTGCCCTTTCCGTCACTCTTTCGTATCGGTCACCATACAACGTAGGAAATTGTCAATCTTGTTTTGTAATGCGAATAAAATGATCCGGATCGAAAGGATCTTTTGCGTATTTCCAGCTGTCCATTATTCCACAATAACTCTCGCCCCGTTGTCGTCGTCGTCGTCGTCCTGCTTTTCCCGCGGAGAGCGACGATCTTGCGTAGCCTCTTTTGTCCTCACAATCCACAGAAAGCGAGACGACCCTCCGTTGATGGAATAATGTTGCTCTCTTCCGATTACACGCCCCGTCGACCTTCCCCAAGTCATTGCGACGCTCCCAGCGCCTCCCGGAGCCGGGAAACTCGAAAAAAGCGATAAAAATACTCGTACGCGAATTATTCTCACCTTGGAATACATGAGACTCAACGGCAGACTCATCGCGATGCTGAGCAACCAGACAAACACGATTTTCAATACGACTCGTCGTCTCGTCTTGTTTCGGCCAAATCTCATCGGATATCGCAGGCTCAAGTATCGGTCGACGCTTATCGTGCACAAATGCATTATACTCGCTGTACAGAAAAGCACGTCCAAGCAAATCCACACGAGGCAGTAGACCGACGGCAAAGGAAAGTATCCTGAAATGAAAAATAATCAACGGCCAGACCTTTTATGATGATGCAGCTCTTGCAAGGGCTCGTCTACGTTTTTCACTGCGGATATTCAAGAGCTTTTTCTAACAGGCAACTGCGCCAGACCAATCGCGTACGTGCTGCATACCAAACCCTTTCCTCTTTCTACTCGGTCACGCGATAATACGCCGTTCCGAGCTCGAACAATGATTCCTGGAATTTATCGCCATGTCGAAACGTTTGTACGCTCTACGTCGAAACCATCGCGATAAAACTGCCCACGATATCCAGTTCCGGAACCAGTGATAAAATACGCGATCACGCATCCTCAGTTTTCAACCAACGAGGTCAAGTATCAACGGCAATTACCAACTTTACCATATTTTCTCTTTCGCAATTATCTATTTTTCAATTACAACGTTACGTTTGTACAGAAACATTATAAATCAAAGACAGACGCAAAAAAAAAACAAGCAAATCTCCACGTTTTCTTCGGCATAACGAGTTGATCCTCGATCTCACTCGAGAGTGTTCCTCGCAGCGATCCGAAGCTCGTAGACGAGCGAATATTCCACATTTTTCTCGATTCAAGTTTCATTGCATCGGCATTTTGTTGCTTTGCCCTTGGAAAAGAATCTGAACCACTTCAGACCTCTCGGAATCTTTACAAACATTGAGTTTTTTTCAAATTTATAGTGTAATCAAACCCGCAGGATCCAATTACGAAATCCCATGAGAAAGACCCGAGCAAGCCTCTAGAACGGTTGAGGGATCGTAATGCATGAGAAAATTCAACCGGAAAACGGAGATCGCAATGGATGGGTAAAAAATACAAACAAAAAGGAAAAATCAGCCAATTTTTCAGATTTTTGCACTAAATTTGATTAATTATTGATTTTTCTATTTTTTTTATTGTAAATTTGTCAATTTGATGGTTTCAGCCGATCGTTCGGGAGGTCTCGATAAACTTTTAATATTTTTTCATCTTTGGCGAGCGTTAACGTGGTGGAATGATGAAATAAAAAGATTGACACGAATGTGTGATTCGTCGATAACGAATGAGGTGAGAACCGCGAGGAAATAATTGCTGCGGATGAAATGGCCGGACGAAAACTAGCGGTGAAAATTAAACCGAACGAATGACAACAGCGTTCGTGGCTGTTTGAATTCGGTCGACCAATATCGCTGGGAATTGACTTTTTATTAGGGGAATGAAAAAGAAAAAAAAAAATGAAAATTTCGGAAGCTTTTCGTGGTGCATGGTCGCACGGTCGGTCCCTAGAGCGAGGGTTTTCATATTGTCGATTGAAATTATGTACGGAGGTGAGCGTGCTAAAGTTTATTCTGACGGGGGAGGAAAGCGGGGGCGGCGCCTTGCCGCAGGTCTCAGTGCATTTGCCTGGCCGAGGGGTGCACGGGAAAGCGCCTGCAAAGCTCGATCGCGCGGGACCTCTCGGTAACCTCGCTAAACTTTGCTGAACGTGTGCATGTGTAAGGGAGAAACTACGAAAATCCCTGTCCATCGGTGTGAATGTGTTTATTATGCGTGTGGGTGTTTTTGTGTGTACTCGCTCGAGCCATGGATTCGTAGCGCGCTGTCTCCATCACTTTGCATCTTCGCGCACATAGTTTTAGTTGTCTCGTTTCTCTCTCGTGGCTCTCTAGTAAGTGCGTTAAATGTTGCATTAATATATATGATCGTCAGAGGAATATAATGGCCGTGAGCGGGTGAAGGAGCGCTCTATATACACAAATAACGGTTGAGGAGCGCTCTCGAGTAATTGTCGTCACACCTCGCAGGGACATGGGTCGCAGGGAGGAGAGATTCGATGCATAATTCATGGTGAGAGACTCTGTACACACTCGCTGCGAATATTTGCCTCCCGACAAGCATGTTTTAACGAGGCGAAACTCTCGCAGCTGAGAGATCGAGAGGGGATGAGTCTCTCGCTGCTTGCTCGTGCGGTGATATACGCCAAACACTAATTTTCGCTCTCGCGGTGTTTACGTTCGTCTATAATACAAAGAGATGGCGCGAGGGAAGGGGTCGAAGGGGATCGAAGGAGGACGAATAGCGACGAGTTCTTACCTCGAACGAGAGTCAGTATTCCGAGCGGCATCACGAGTATCGCGACCATAAGATCCGTCACCGCGAGACTCATGAGAAAATAATTAGTGACGTTTTGCAATCGTCGCTCCCAAGCGATCGCCAGACAAACGAGAATGTTACCAGCTGCTGTACCTACTACGAGAACCAAAGCGAGCATCGCCCACCAATCGTTCTCGGTCGCCCCGATGCTCACCTCGTGCTCACCGGCGACGACCTCGTCCCGAGCTCCAACCGTCGTTCTCCCGCTCGTCGAACTTACCCCGATCTTCCTTTCCTCATCCCCACCCACTCCCACACCCTCTCCGTTATTCACACCCGTTATTATCTTGTCCGAAACTTTCCACACGCTTATTACACTCGAAAACTCGTAATCCCCTCCCCCGCTGTTGCTTTCGTTAAATATCCGAGTTACAACCGCCCGCACTACCGGATTAGCCTCCAACAGCAGCCGACCCTCGTCGCCGACGATCATCGCCGGCGACACGCTCTTACGACCACACCGAGAGCTCAATCTTTCCCAAGATCTTTCTCGCCGAACGATCTTCTTATAGTATTCAGCGCGAATCACTCGGCAAACCTGTTGACGCCGTCTCGGTTTTCCGACTAATTATCGACGCTGCGGATTCGAGAAAACACCTTGTTTATCTTTTATTGCACGAAAAATCGTCGTCACGACATAAAACCGACCAACATTATTGAGTTTCGGGCAATGTATGAATTTTTAGCCAACAAAAATCGAATTTCGGTTTACACCAAAAATTTCATTTCGTTTTCATGAAAATTTCCATATTTTTCTTGAAAAAAAAAAATTGCCATTTTTTCAGCTTGTAGCTCACAAAACATTCAAATTCTAATGTCTTACGCTTGAAAATTTCTGTACCGCTTATCGCAGCCTCAGGGCGCGATAAATAATATTTATTAGCGATAGAAAATTTGCTGCGGAAAAAAAATGGGATCGGTACTTCTGGGCCGAGGATACCGATCGGCGGCCGATCGGTCGCGGTCCCCCTTCCCGCGGAACGATCAGCTGGAGCGCGTATAAACGCGCGAGTCTCTGAAGAACACAATAAGTGTTTCATTCACGCGTTGTCGCGTCTCGCTAGCTCGTTCGACGGCTACCGCGCGAAAAAGTTCTCCGTTCGGTGACGGACGATCGCGGTCTCATGTTGCCCTTTTGGCGGGGTCGCCGTTCTCCTATGCGGACAGCAAAAACATTCACGTGCTCGTAAAACGACGGTTTTTTCTTGTTAAACAAAAAAAAACGATCGGTAAGACGTTGGCGATTTCTTTGGAACTCGCGGACTCGAGGGAAAGAGTCGAGGAACGTCGACGCGCACCCGCGAAGGTCGAAGATATACTGAAGGAATAGAAATCGCTGCTGCTTCCTCGTATCCTCGTCCTGCCAGCGTGTTACTCCCTCCATCGCAGGAATCAAGATCGCCGTACCGCGAAAGCTCCAAAAATCAGTAACGCGCATGCGCTACACCCCCAATCGCCTAGTTCCTCATTGCCGCGCTCAAAACATTCTACATCCTACAAGTTTTCCCATTTTCCGCACCCCTCCACATTTCCTATCGTCACCCCTTTGCACGCGTACATTACACTCCGCCCGCATGGGCGATCCATGGATTGACGCACGTTCCATCCATCGAGTGCAAATTCCATGCCTAACCAGATTACACGCATTTTTATTTACAGACGGATTGTATTTTGTCCGCCAGGAAAAAATCGCTCAAACGGACTTCGGGGCAAACGCCTCGATCGGCCAATGAAAAAGCACGATGCAAAATCTTATAGCCCGCAGCGTTTCTTTTGTTGCGGTGCCGGGAAAAACCTCAAAATCCTTTTAGGAATCGCCGGCGGCTCGCCGTCGTGTTCTTTTTTTTTAAGCCCCACTTTTCACCGCATTATCTTGCAGCCGCTAGAAGCCTGATGTGTCTGTATCTTCAGGATCCATTAAATCCACCAGCAACGCGATGTCTATTTCGATTTTTTTTTTCCAAACAAAAAAAAACGTTCTAGTACAAGTTCGAAGTACTTTCATCGAACGTCGAATCTTCACTATTCTCCTCGGTTAAGAAAAAATCAAGGATTGGATAAGTCAAGAAATCATTACACTCGTATTTTTGGAGTCTGGAAGGATTTTCGAGAAAAATCGCCTCCTACAGATTTATTTACACATTTATTTTCTGAAAAAAAAAGCCGCAGCAGCGTTTCTTCTCGCGTTTTGCTGACTATCAACTAGTTTATAAATAACGAGGATGTTTTTATCGCGGGGAATTTGTCGATGCGATTGCCCTCGAGTGAACAACGTAATTTTCTCAACAATTGCGAGCATCGTGGAGAGAAAAAAAAAGAAATAAATACCGTGAGGGGATTCAGTTTTCGCTGAAGCCACTGAACACGAGTTCGATCGCG
This sequence comes from Diadegma fenestrale, assembly GCA_037043255.1. Taxonomy (NCBI): domain Eukaryota; kingdom Metazoa; phylum Arthropoda; class Insecta; order Hymenoptera; family Ichneumonidae; genus Diadegma; species Diadegma fenestrale. The sequence continues at coordinate 4,308,576 of CM073317.1, forward strand.
GCTTGCACGTCGCCGTTGGTGAACTGGAGAGCCTGGACGTTGACGGTGTCGTCTTGAAGTCCGATTTCGTGCATCTGAGCCAACTGTCTCTCGAGATCGGAAATTTGAGGAATCGCTGGTTGGACGAGTGGGAGCGGCGGAGCAGAAACTGGAGGAGTTCCGGTCGAGGCTGCTGACGTCAATGAGTTGGTGGGAGCGGCAGGTGCCGATGCGAAAGCTTGCTGAATCGCCTGAGTAAACATCTCCGTCGTGATGAGACCGGAATTGGAAACTCCGCTGCTACCGGACGTCGAGGATGACGAAGTCGACAAGGGAAAACCTCGGGCTCCGGCTCTCGAGAGAGCGGCTGCGAGCTGAGCCGTCGTTATTGCCGCGGCGTTGGAATTGAACGCCGAATGTAAATTCGGCTGCGCCGAGTCCGAAGACTGAGAAGAATCGCCTGCCATTTCTTCGTCGTCGCTCAGGTTGTCCAGGCTGTAAGAATACGCGGTCGAGGGCGCGTTAGCCGTCGAGGCGTTGCCTCCGGAACCGCTACTGCCTCCGGGGCCCGACACCAAACAACTCAAACGGGCTTCCTCGTGTACGGCCGCTGCTATCGATTGAGCCGCTTCCACCAGCACCGGATGCAACTCGGCGATTCTGTCGGCCAAAACGAAACTCTCTTTACCTTTTTTACTCCAAAAAAAAAAAAATCATCATAATTGCATGATTGCCCTGAGCCATACCTGCGGACGGTGTCTGGGTCAGTAAAATGGGCCATGAGATCGGGATCTTGTAGCATGGCAATGGATACGGAATCTTCGTTCAATCCGGGAGACGTCGAAATTATGTTTTCTATGACTTCCGGTCGCTTGCTCAATCGCTAATTACGAAAATAAACTCATAATCAATCCCAGCAGGAATTCAACATTTTTAGAAGAAGCAAAATCATAAAATTGTGTTTATTTTACGTGTAGCGCGCTGCGAAGAGCAGGATTCTCGTTGAACGATCTGAACGCAGTTGCCAGCTGCAAAACGCTCCCCTCCGTTATGGATTTTGCCGGGGTAGGCTTTTCCGGTTCCGTCTTATTCAATACGTGAATGGTAACGCCGTTTCTGAGGCCGCACGACTCCATAGTCGCGTCGTCCTCCAAAATACAGCCACGATAAACCAATTCTGAGCCAAAGAAAGCAGGACATGAATTTTGCAACATTATTAGCCAAAAACTTAGAAAATTAGAGATTTTTTGTCAGAAATTAGATTTTCTGTCAGAAGAGACGAAAAAACTCACCGAAAGAATCTTTCGCGAGTTGAATTCTTTCCGCAGTCTCTTTTCTCAATTCCTCAACTTTTGTTCGCAAGTCGACGTCGCTCAACTTGATCGTCTGCAGCGTATGCGTATCGAGCCGCACTCCCAAAAGTAAATTCGAACCCATTTTTGATCGGAATCAAATTGAGAAGGTTGTCTGAATGCTTCAAGGAAACACTAACCTTGAATAAAACGAAATTACTGTCACTCACGACCGCACAGCGATTGAAACGACGGAAATACACAGATCAATGAATAATCTCTTTTGTTGCATCGAGCATTCAAGTACCTTGTCACGAAAAAACTTCAATTCACGAAAAAAACTCTGATTGATTGTCCTACAGCAAGATGACTGAGCGAAAGTCACAATATAAAACAATGTCTGTTTGTGCCTAGAGTCTGGGTCTCTGACCTGCAAACTTTCCTGCTGTTTCTTTGTGTCAACTGTTTAAACCCCGAACGCTATACAATGTAGGCAGAAAAACACTGCATCGCGTTTTTTTTCAATGTCAAACGACCTTGTGTTGGTAAAACCAAAATAAAATCGTGATTACTTACGATCGGTAGTGCAGATTTCCTTCGAATAATTTTATCTGCCTTGAAATAAAAATAATCGAGCGAAGTTGTCGTGATTCGTAACGATTCCGCCAGATCGCGTTGAATTCTGGTCCGTTTTTTTGAATCACGGTGTGTTATGATTGCCATTGTTCTTACAAATCGCGAGGTGGCTTGAGTCCCCGTTTCCGTTTTATTTTATTATTTATTCTTTTCTACAGCGAAGCCACTCGTTTGTCCAGCAAGTTTTCTCACTCTCGGTTCTTCGAAATAACGTTAATTATTTACTTTCGTTGTTTAACACGTTGTATGGGAAGCTCAAAGTTTATTTGGAATTATTTGCTATTACCGCCCGGAAATCGGGTCCATTTCTACAGAAATCGTCGCCGGTAAGTACAGCATAACCTGAAACGACTTTTTCGAAATATTTTCAACGTCTCCGTAAAATTCTTTCGATCACCGTTGAAAATCTCAAAACTGCAATATTTGCGCGTAATTTTAATACGAAATTGCTTTGTCGTGTGTCATTCATCTCGCCTCGCCCATCCATCTCATAAATGCCGATAAATCCCCCCACCCCATCCCGTCTCTTTGTCTTCCGCTGCGGAATCTGATCCCTTTTTTCTTGGAAACGGAAATAGTTGGGAATTCTCTTCACTCGCAGGTTTCGTCTCAGCTTCAATCCCTCTGTCAACGAGAAATTATCGGGGCAGCTTTCGGCAGCAGTGAAGCAAAGCGAATCTGGAATAAAGAAGACAAGATGGCCGAGTGGGATTATATATTGAACAACGAGGAAACGGGATGTTTCAGTTGCGCGATTTGCGACTGTTACATGGATGCCGAGACAACGGCGGACGAACATGTCAAGGGTCGTCGTCATTGCAGACAAGTAAATCGATACGGAATGTACATCGTTCCCCAAGCAGGCGGAGAATATTATTGCACCTTGTGCGACTGCTGGATCTATTCCAACGCGAATATTCTTCAGCACATGAAAGGTCAACGCCACCAGAGCGCACTGGACAACGACGAAGACTGTCCTGAGGAAGAAGAAGAGGTTGATCCCTTCAGCTTCGTAGTGCTCGAAGGGGATGACAAAAATTATTGTTGTCTCTGCGATGCTAATCTCACCAGCGATGCTGACGTTTATTTGCACGTCGATAGCAACGAGCACAAAGGAGCTGTTGGAAAATATGGCTACGACATTGTTGCTTCCAAATACAAGTGGCTCGAGTGCACTTTGTGCGAATGCACCATCAGCAGTTATCGAGAAGTTCATGAACATCTCATGGGACCCGAGCACACCGAAGCCCTTGAGGCAGCGTTCAGCTTGGAGTGACAAAAAAACAAAAAACAGAAAGAAAACTCCTTTGATGCATTTTATGCACTTTGCTGACTACTTGCTTTTCGATTGCTTCGAAAAAAACGTTATTTATTTGCCTTCATTCCATTCTCATCGGAAATTCCGAGATTTTTCGTTTCAACTCTTTTTTACAATTATTTTATGTTTATTCGTCTGTGGACTGTTTTCACCACAATAACGAAGCCTAATCAAAGGGTAAAATTAATTTTTTCTTTTTATTTTTCATTTATTTTGCGACCTTGAGTTTCATCCGATTGCGATGCTACTTGGGGCTGGGAAACGTATCAACTATGTTGTGTCGGTTTCATCATTTTTGTGCCTTTCGGCTTCTATTCATTTTTACCAGTATTTTTGTTTAATGCAAATACAGAGTTTATTTTTTTCCAATTTGTGTATTCGGCACAAATTCGATTGTTTTTTTTTTTTTTTGCTATATTCAAATATTTATCGAGCGAGAATCCCCGGAGAGTCTCAACCTCAAGAACCTACCTGCAGGCACAACTGCCTCAAACTTTGAGCGCTCTCAACTCGCATGACAAGCAGATTCCAGGGGAACCAAGTGCCAAAGGCTTTAAACAAAGCTCAACAAGCTTGAAATCCAAATAATAGTTTTAATTAGATTTAAAAGAAGAGCATCGGAAACATGAAACAACAGTTCCTGAGTTCGAGTTTTGAACGAGTACTGAAAATTCTACGAACTTGACAAAGAGCGCGATCTCTTCAATCAACTTATAAATAGTGCTAATTCTTTGTTTTTTTTTTTCAAAAGTTGTTCCTGACTATTTCGTTCGTAAGCTTATTTTTATATCAGAGAAAAAAATCTGGATATTTTTTTAAACATTAAAAATGTACGAAAACTTAATAAAAAGTACAAATTTTCGTAAGAAAAACGACAAATTTCGTGATTGAAAAACCATAATTTTTCCTCATGTACAGAGAATCGTGAATTTACTGAGACTTTAAAATTCGTTACAACTTGAATTTCGATGCGTGTTGTAATTTGTTCGTTGTTGCAGTGAATTTTATTAATTATTTCTTGCTTTCTGTAAGAATTGCTGAAAAAAAATTAACAATTTTGTTAAATTCGCGTGAACATTTTATTCTTCAACGGCAGGTTCGTCATATTTGCGAGCGTGTAATTAAATTTCTTGAGATCACGCGAGATGGCGTGCACGACTACATGTGGTTCGTACGCATGGACCAAATTAACGAGGAAAAAAAGAATAAAAATGAACGATATTTTGCAACTTTTGTGGTTTTGCTGCATCATTTAAAAATGCAGAGGAAATTTGGAAAGCTCTCTGCTTAGAAATTAAGTGGGAAACAAAAAAATATGTCGAGGGATGAAACTTGAACGACGCAGTTGGACTGGTCGAAGAGCTCGTTCGTTGAAAAGCCGCGAGCTCACCGGAAGTCGAAAAAACAAAATGTTTTTACTCATAAATTCGTTATGACAAAACAAAAGAAAAACCATTAATAAAGGGCTCTTAGGAATATGCAACAGAAATGTACGTCACAGCAAAGTTGAGTGAGAAATGTATAAAAAGTATAAGCAACAACGCATTTTTTCCGCGCGATTTTTCTTTATGGAGGGACTTTTTTTGCGACTTCCGGCTCGCAATGCGCGCTCACTGGTGGCGCTCACAACAGCAGTCCAGCCAGTATTCCGCATTTGCCGGTGCCGGTTACCATTCTGCTGATTCCCCATTCGTATCGTGGACGAGTCGCTTCTCACATTTCGGAAGAGTATTGTGAACGCGAAGTGTCGAAGGTACGTGCGATTTATAACTTCAAGAGCTTTTTTCATCAAACAAATAAAGGCGGTGACGGATTTTAATAATAAAAAGTCGGAAAATGTGAAAGTGTAGCTTTCGACAGTAGCAATTTCTTTCTCGAAACTTGAATTCTGTCCGGAAACAAATTACTCTCGTAATATATTTCAACATTCTTTACGAATTCGAATGTTTGTCGTCCAGAAAAACAGAATATTTCGTTAAAATTTGTGTGAACAATTGAACAATGGATATTCAGCCGGAATTCAGTTCGAAAAATTCCAACGACTTTGCGACCTTTTGTTCTTCGTGCGTGCACATGTGTGTGCGTTTTTTTTCTATCCTGTTTCGTTTCTTCATAACATTGTAACGCAAAATCGACGTTTTCTCGGTAAAGACTACGACGGACTTTTATACGGCTTAAAATTTCCGAAAACTCTCCAAAATTCACTCTAAATTATTTATCGTTCATTTTAATCTACCAATCGTTACCGATTTACGAAAATAATGCTAAGCGAATTAACATTTCGATTGATCCAGCAACAAAGAGACAAAAAATGCCGAAAACATGAAAAAGTACAGCAAATTTTTTATTGAGGCCCATTAAATAACAAATTTTTATACCCTTTCTATAAAAATGAACCGAAATAGTCACCATCTCACGGCAAAACGAAACCTCATAGGACTTGGACACTTAAAAAGTGCGCGAGGGGTGGGGGAAGACGCGAAGTTTAACAGGAACGAGCTCCCTTTGTTCTGCTCTCGAGCGCTCTGATTTTTTGACGCGAAACAGTCGCCGGGAATTAACAATTCGAATTTTGATGAATTTCGTTCGATTATTTATTAAATCCATGTTCCCATTACGTCCGAAATAATTTTTCGATCAATTTTCAAATTAAGTCATTAAATTGAGAATTTTACGTTCCATCATTTCGAGAACAAAACTCAAGCGCATATTTTAATTATTCCTAGTTTCAAGACGAAAGGAAAACGACGCGTGATTTTTCGTTATAAAAAATTCAACTTTTCGATTTTTGCCACGGGGTTTTCATTCGTTCAAGCCGTCGATTTGCCTGAATGGTAAATTTTCGAATATCAGGTCGTTGAAAAAATTCCATCATCGTAGCGGCGAGGAATATTTTGCCGGTGATTCTTTGTCTTTGAAAGTTCACAAGCTCGAAACAAAACAAGTTCGTTCGTGTGGCATCTTCGACGGTCTCTCCCTCCCCCCCCCCCCCCGGCCTTTGCTTCTCTCGCTGAAAAGGCCGATTCGCCGCGACATAAGAATTCGTTGTATTGGTGTTTACATTATTTCTACGACGTCAACATTGCATCACAGCCAAGGTTGGAGAGTTCTTTGTTCCTCGAGCTCCACGTTTGTCTCCGAAACACGTGGTCATTTCACGAGTAAATGCGCCGAACGTTTCGATCTTGTTGGATTTATTTTTTCCCAATACTTTTCGAACATTTTTCTGAAACAAATTCATTCAATCGCCATTTTGTTGATTTTTCGTAATCTTCAGGGATTGTTTGTAGAAATTTTCAATAACAATTTTACATCGTATTTTTGCATAGCTTTTCGTCCTTTTTTTTAAAACGATTTTGATGACGCAATCGAACGGTATAATTGAGCGATTAAAATGATCATAAATTTGGATAATTAGATCGAAAAATGAGTGAAAAACCGAGAGGCGCCTGGGGGCGAGGTCGAGGCAATCGAGCCCAGCAGGCACAGCAACAACCGCAGCAACAGCAACAACCGCAGCAACAAAAACCACAACAGCCGCAGCAGCAACAACCGCAACAACAACAACAACAGCCCCCGAAACCGGCGGCCGGTGCTCCTTTGCAAGGAGCATGGGCCCGAAGGCCTGGGCCTAGCGGGGCCGCGCCGCCAGCTCAGCAGCATCAGCAGGTACGTCCATAAATTAATTTTTACCATTAATTCGACGAAAAATCGGGAAATCCATAATTGCAGAAAAAAATCGGGAAAAATTAATTTTTTCGTTGAAATTTTTTTGGAAACATCGCAAATCGAATGCTCGAGAGAAAAATGGCCCCCGCGAATATCGATGTTTTTTTTTTCTTCAATGTTGTTGCTTTTTTATGTAAACAATAATTTATTATTTCATGGTTAAAATTCTTTGTAATTGAAAATGTTATGGGCAAATTTTTTTTCATGGATTTTTGTGAGAATATTTTTTCGTATTGGCTGATCCAAGTTTCGTGAAATTTTTATTCTTTCAATAGAGCATTGCACGTGGATCGGAAATTGTCTCCGCGGCTCCGCCCGCACAGAAACAGGTCGCCAGGCCGGAAATTCCCCAAGCCCAACCAGGTAAACGTCGAAATAAAGTTTTTCCGAGGGAAAACCCTTTCGAGAAGCCTCGTAAACGACCCCAATATTCTCTTCAGTCCCAGATGTTGCCTCGACTTGTGTTTTTATTTTCTATTTTTATAACGACCAAAATTTTCCGCCCTCTAAAACGAAGAGACTTTCGAAATAATTTAGAAAATAATGTTGCTTGCAAAAGAAAACAAATGAATTTTTGTTTCTATAATTTTTGTCCTTGAAATATTTTTTTTATGTCGGGAACTTGTTAAAAATTATCTTTAACGTTTGAAGGCGGCGGAGGTGGCGATGCAGGTTCGCTCGGACGTGGAGCATTGCGAGGACGACGAGTTCTCCCGCCGGAACTCCTTCTGACGCGTCCAGCCAACATTTTGACAAAACAAGGTTCGCCTTTTTCTTTTTTCATCGAAGAATATTTTTCTCCTGCTAGAATCCGAGTAAAAAAATTGATTCGTTCGCGTAGCGACTGGCGGCACGCCCGTCAGACTTGAGGCCAATTACTTCAAAGTCTTGACCGCAACCGACTGGTGCCTTTACAAGTACCGAGTGGATTTCGCCCCCGAAGAGGATCGAATTCAGGCTCGAAAAGGTCTCCTCGGAGTCCATCGAGAAACTTTGGGCGCGTACATATTCGACGGCACCGTTTTGTACACGAGCCATAAACTGCCGCAGGTCAGTTCACGTTTTTTCTATTGAAATTTTGATCATACGATTCTTAACTTTTTACTTATTTCGGTATTTCGCTCAAACCGATTATCAACCGACATAATTAACGGTTTCTCGCTTTCCCAGCCATTGGAAGTCTTTTCGACGAGACGCTCGGACGATGCGAAGATTCAGATCATAATCCGTTTGGTCGGCGACATTTCAAAGGGCGATGAACATTATCTCCAATTTTACAATATCATCATGCGCAAATGTCTCCAATATTTGGAGCTCCAACTCGTCGGCCGCAATTACTTCGACGCTGAAAACAAGGTTTATATGCGACCCACGTTTTTCAAGTACTTTTCAATCATCCAAAACCGCCATGACTCTGAAGTTTGCAACGTTGAGATTCAACGAAAAATATTATTTGCATAAATTATTTGCTGAATTTTGAAAATCGTTGTTATTTTTCGTCTCGATTGAGTTTTTGGGACTCGAGAGACGTTCGTTTTATCGTCTGGGCCAAATATTCAATAATAATGATGAGCTCTGGCGAAGAAAAAACAGAATTTCGTTGCATTCCAACGATGCAAACTTCAACATCGTAAAACCGCCTCCGAGTCCAAAGCGCCTTGTCCTGTGTTTCCTCGTCGATTATCCTCGTACAAGACAATAAATTATCGATTATTCTTGCTTCTTCGGAATTTAATCGACTGGACTGACGAACCAACTTTTTATATTTTTAAAGATCGAAGTTCGGCAGCACAGACTCGAACTCTGGCCCGGATACGATACGTCGATTCGGCAACACGAAACTGACCTTCTCATGTGCGCGGAAATCACCCACAAAGTTATGCGCCAACAAACTCTGATGGATATTCTAAACGAATGTTACAACCAATACGGCCAGCAGTATCAGGTGACAATTTTTTTTTTACCCTGATCGATCGTACAGTCCGGCAACGTTTTTAACGTCGATGATTGTTCACAGGAACGATTCAAAGCCATGGTGATCGGAGTCACGGTTCTCACTGATTACAACAATCGCACGTACCGAATCGACGACGTCGATTATCGGCAATCGCCTCTTTCGACCTTCACTATGAAGGACCAAGAAATCAGTTACAAAGATTATTATCGTATGAAATATCAAATCGAAATACGCCACTCGACTCAGCCGCTATTGTTGTCGAAGAACAAGGACCGGGATCGTCGTGCCGGAGCTTCCGAACTCGTTTGCCTCGTCCCAGAATTATGTCGATCCACCGGTTTGTCTAAATTATTTCCATTCTCGAAATTCCACGCTTCAAAATGCGATGTAAACGTATTTTTTAACGTCAAATTTCAAGAGATCAGCATGAAAAATTAAACTTGCATCGACAATCAATTTTTTGTTGCTTGTTCAATTTTTCATGCTGAATTTTCTTGGAAATTCACTTTAAAAAATACTTTTATAAAAGTATTTTACTAAAAAAAATTTAATTCTATTTTACGTTCAATACTTTTATGAAAGTATTTTTTAGAGTAAAATTTCAAGAGCGAAAAGTTGAAGAAAATTCAGCATGAAATTTTTTTTAGAAGTATTTTTTAAGGAAAATTTCAATAGCATGAAAATTCTGTATAAAAGTATTTTTTAAAGTGAAATTTCAAGAGAATTCAGCATGAAACATTGAACAAGCAACAAAAGATTGATCGTCGATAAAAGTTCAATTTTTCAAGAGAATTCAGCATGAAAATTCTTTATAAAAGTATTTTTTAAAGTAAAATTTCAAGAGAGTCCATCATGAAAAATTGAACAAGCAACAAAATATTGATCGTCGATAAAAATTCAATTTTTCAAGGGAAGTCAGCTTAAAAATTTGTTATAAAAGTATTTTTTAAGGTAAAATTTCAAGAGAATTCAGCATGAAACATTGAACAAGCAACAAAAGATTGATCGTCAATAATTTTTGATTTTTCTTCGTCTTTTCTCGATTATTTAGGACTGACGGACGAAATGAGAGAGAATCGCACAATGATGAGAGAACTGGCGACTCACACGAGGCTCGATCCGAGAGGACGTATCGCTCGGCTGATGAGTTTCAATAGGCGTTTGCAGCAGGAGCCACGAGTTGTTGCTGAATTCACCAATTGGAATCTCCGACTGGACGACAAACTTGTGACGTTGCCCGGGCGAATACTCCCTCAGGAGACTATAAATTTCGGTCAGAATCGGAAAGCAGATTCCGGCGAGCAGGCTGATTGGACCAGATCGCTTAAATCGAATCCGATGATCAGCAGCACGAAACTGGACAATTGGGTCTTGGTCGTGCCGAATCGAATTGTCCGGGATGCCGAAGTAAGCTTTTTCCACATTTTTTTCCTACATTTATCGTAGTTTTCGTAGCGACTCGTCTGTCGAACGAAAAACGCGAATTTCGTGTGAAAAAAAAGTTTTTGACTTTTTTTTCAAGATTTTTTTGTTTCGTTGCTTTTTTTTTTTAAATATTTGCGTCGAACGAGGGTCGTTGGAACAAATATTGCAGTGTGAAAAGCATTTTTAAAGAAACGCGATTGTTCCAGGCGTTTATAGGGATTTTGAAAGGCGTCGTGCGTTCGATGAATTTCCCAATTTCCACCCCACGGAATTACGTTCTCTCGGACGATCGAGCCGCTGGATACACTGCCGCAATCGAGGAAATCATGAAGCAGGCGAATCCTCAACTGATTTTCTGTATGGTCATGAACAATCGAGCAGATCGTTATTCGGCGATTAAAAAAAAAAGCTGCATCGATCGTCCCGTACCGACGCAGTGTATGCTCGCAAAAAACATGAACGCCAAGGGCGTTCAATCGATCGCGATGAAAATCGCCGTGCAGATGAACTGCAAAATCGGTGGAGTTCCCTGGTCGGTTACGATTCCCGGAAGTGGCATCATGGTCGCTGGATTCGACGTTTGTCACGACACGAACAGCAAGGGCCGCGATTTTGGTAAGTTCCTCATTGATTTATTCCATGTTTTGTTACTGTTTCTATTTCTCGGCTAAATCTTTTTCAATCGTTCAAATTTTCACGACTCCGAGCAACGAAAATTCGACTTTTCTATCGTGAACACGATATTTATCCAATTTTTCATAACTATTCTAATTCTCTACAACTTTTTTCAATGATTATCAATTCGAATTTCATTTATTTATTTATTTATTCGATCAAACAGTTTCTTCAGATTTTTCCCATTGAATATTCGTGCTCCACGATCCTTAACCCTCCGGTGCACAAATCCTATAAATACATATTGGGTCAATCTGACCCAAGGCGACGCTCAGACTGTTTTGGTAGTAAATTATCCGAATTTTATGGCCCCAGATTTATTTTTTGACGAGAACGAACCTTGAAATTCAAAACATTCGTTGTCATTGAATTGTTTGAATTCGTTTTGAACTTGAATTGTTTTTTGAATTTTGAGTTGAACTTTGAAAAACCAAATTGCAGGCGCTCTCGTAGCATCGCTGGATCGTAATTTCGGCCGTTACTTTTCGGCGGTGAGCGCGCACACCAACGGCGAAGAGCTGTCAAACGATTTGGCAATCAACATGTGCAAGGCGTTGCGGAAATACAAAGAACTGAACAACGCTTTCCCTACGCGCATCGTTGTCTATCGGGACGGAGTGGGCGAAGGCCAAGTTCCGTTCGTTCTCGAGCACGAGGTCGAACGGTTGAAACAAAAATTGGCGGAGCTTTACGGCAGCCCGGACCTGGTGAAAATGGCGTACATAATCGTCACCAAACGGATCAACACCCGATTATTTTACAACGGCGGAAATCCGTCTCCGGGAACGGTCGTTGATGACGTAATTACGAACCCTCTGAAGTACGACTTTTTCGTCGTTTCACAGTACACGACGCAAGGCTCGGTCTCACCGACTGGCTACAGCGTCATAGCCGACACGTCGACATTCACCGCTTCGATTCTACAACAACTTTCCTTCAAGTTGACCCATCTTTACTTCAATTGGAGCGGAACCGTTCGCGTGCCCGCTCCATGCCAGTTCGCCCACAAACTCGCGTTCCTTGTTTCCCAATCGATTCACGCCAGTCCGAGCAACCACCTCGAGACCCTTCTCTACTTTTTGTAAATTTTATCATTTCTTACAATCACTTTTCACGAGCTTTTCAGAATACTTTCCGTTCATGGCTGAAGATTCTATTTTTTGTTTCATCGACGAAATCGCCAATTGTCTTTCTCCCGCGACCCAAAGGAACATGTTTTCGCTTTTAAGTTTAGGTTGAAACGCCAAAGATTCAATATTTTATTTTCAGAGCATTGCGAGTATAGATTTTCCACGCGCGAAATAAACTTGCGGACTCCCAACCAGTATTCGATCTTTTACGAGCGTGAAAAGCCCAAAGAATATCTTTTGTGCTCCTCCCACTCGTGCCACGTAAAGACAAAAACCAACTTCCGCTTCGGAGCCGAAAACTCAGTTTTTTATCGCCTTAATTTGGAAAAACTATATCAACGGCGCATTGCGAGCAATGTGATCTTTTTCGTACCAAAAATTAGACTTTGGTAAGTTTGCAAAATAAAAACATGTTCCGGAAGGATATTCGTACACGAAAAAAAACGGATCGCTAGAAAATTTGGTTGAACTGGGGAAGAAGTTGTTAATATCATTTTTTTCTTGAATCTTAATGTATTTCTCCATCTTAATCAAAATATGATGCATTACGAATCAACTTGAGAGCAAACGATCTTGATAATATGTTATTATTAAAATTAATCATTACTAGATTAGTAAATCATTCGCTCGTTTTATACTCTCACCTCGAATTCGCCGATCCAGAGATTTGGCATTTTTTCTTTGAATCGAGGTATCGATTTTTCTTTATTTTCAACCGCGAATTCCTCGATGGATTCGCGACTCTCCCATTTGTGGTACGGACATTTTTATTTTACCAATACGGTTCAAGTTGACGGTTCACTTTTAACATTCCTCACGAATTGTTTTTTTTTTTTTGTTACTCTATGATCCTGGTATTGCTAATTCCGAACTTTGTATTTGGAAGAAATGTAATAAATAATATGTACCAGAAATTTCGTGTTTGTTCTCATTCTTCTTCGTGTTTCGTATTTTTTGCGAACCTGTGCTCGGGTGAGAAGGTAAGACAATTCTTTTCTTTGTATTTTGTCCAATTAAAGTTCATTCATTTATTCGATGAAGAAATTTAGCGAAAAAAATCGTTCGCACTGTAAAATTACGACCGCAATCTCGCATGCATTGTTGGTTCATCGTTACTCGCTCAATTTTCGTTTTATCGAATCGACAGATAGACGCGATCTCGGCGAATCGTTTGTATTTGGCATATTCTCTTTGCCGGCTGTGTAGAAATTAGTAAATTACGAACGCGTGGAGCTCGAGTGTGCGGTTTTCAAATTTTCGCCGAGTAGTTCGATACCGCGTGACCGGAAACTTTGTAGCTGTTTTCGCTTTGCATTGTTGAAAACAGGACGATGATGGATTCGAATGAAACGATATGCACTTGATGAGAATGGCGTTTGGTACTGAATCGGTCCTGGGTCACGTGAGAATCCGATCGATCTTCTCCAACGAATAGGCATTGCTGGTTGCGTTTTCGCCAAATGACCTTGACGTTATTTTGAACAGTTCGAGAACTTCTTTCTTGAACATAGCCTAAAAAAAACGCCACAATCGAACGGGGGGAAACGACGATCTCGCATTGAAGTGTTGGGGAAGAAATGTTTCGTTTCCTCGGGGATTTCAAGGACATCTTCCCGCACCGTTCATTCGATGGAACTGAGAAAATTCGAGCCCTTTGTTGCCATTTTTATACGCGTTGACTGGGAGTTTTTTTCTTACGATTCAGTGCAAGTGGAAATCTCTGCTTCGGATAAAAAAGAGGTGAGTCGAGGTCGTGGCTGATTGTTATACTCTCGCCGTCAACGTAAACTTGATAATCGATAAAAACTTGAAAATTAGCACGATTTTTTTTTTTTCTTTCCTACAGAAAGTCGTAAACTTCGAAACGCGTGTGTCAGTGAAGACAAATAATTGAAAATTGAGGGAAACAGAAAGAAAAACAATAAAAATGTCGCAGAAGGTCAAAAAGACAGAGAAGACGCGCTATTGCAGCTGGTGTAAAATAAATTTCACGGGTACATTAGAATTTCACGTAAACGAACGAATTCACAAAAATAATTTGTGCTTCGTGGACTGGAAATCTAGAAAAGGCTATGTTAAGCCGTTCGTTCTCATTGAGAGGTTCAGTAAGCGCACGTTCCTGTATGTTTGCTTGATTTGTGATTGTACGATCCCAGCCACCAAAGAAGATTATTTGCATTCACACATCATCAGCGAGAAACACTCCAGCCAGTTGAGTCAGTGTTCCAGTATTTTCCCGCTTCGAGGCCGGCTGCTTTACTGTGCCAGCTGCGACTACGTCATGATCAGTCCCTACCACATTTTTGCTCACATCAATGGGGAAGTTCACACGTCTTTACAAGTCGGATGCAAAGATTCCGGAAAGCTGTTACGTACGACATGGAAATCTTTCGTTTCTCCTTTCGTCACGAAGAAAACGGAGCAAGGCTTTTACTGCATGGCCTGCGGCGTGTCGTTATCGAGCAAAGACGACTTGACGGAGCACGTCGAGAGCAAAAATCACACGAGTGCCCTAACGTGTTACGGGGCTTATCTGACTCCTATGGAAAACGATTATTTTCATTGCGAACTCTGCGATCTTGTGCTCCGGCACGCGGTCAATGTCCAGGGACATTTGACGAGCTATTCCCATCTCCATAATTCTGAGCTCCAGCCCATCGATTGGTCAGCCAAACCGCATTACGTCGCGCCGTTCGTTTCCCAAGCTGGGGAAAATGATTTTTATTGCATGGCCTGCGACCGGCCCCTCAACTCGTTAGTTGCTCTCGAGTCTCACAAAAACGGAATTGAGCACCTCGAAATAGTCGAGTGGGAAATGGACCACGTTGCGCCTCTGGAAAACGGAACTTTCACTTGCAAATTGTGTCGATGCTTCATTCACTACGAAGACAGGGTCAACAAGCATCTTACGGGGCATAATCACTTGGAAAAATCAGGAGTCTCCGTTGCCATGAGGACGAGAATGAAAAACAAACCGAAACTTGCATCATGGCGCTCTGTAAAGAATGCCATCCAACGTTTCGTACTCAGGGAGGGAAACGACAAATTCTATTGCGCTCTCTGCAACTACCACTTCCTCGGGCCAAAAGTTCTCGAGTTCCATACTCTTGGCAGTTTTCACAACGACGTTCTCTCAGAACAGCGCTTCACCCACCTCTTGGACGACGGATCCTTTTATTGCTCTCTCTGTGACCAAAACGTTTCGGATTATTACCGAGTGAACTCGCACCTTAAATCACCGAAACATTGGTCCCTTCGGTCCATAGTCAGCGGCGAACAAGAGACGGAAAAATGCGAGGAAAACGACGCTGGAAATGTCGAGAAAGCAGAGGAAGACTTTGTGCAAAAACCAGAAATTCAATGCAAAATCGAGTCAGCTGAATCAATTACGAGGAGCTGGCTCAGTTCATCGAAAGCCGAAAAACATCGCGATGTAGAGAGCGAAAGCTCCGAACGAGAAGTTGCACAAATTTTTGAAAATTTCGATGAGAACGTGCTCAATTTCCGGAAAAGATGTCGCGAAAAATCGAATTGTTTTGAAAACGACTCCCAGGTCGATGGAACAGCCGATTTGAATGATTTTAGGAGCGTCGGCGACAGCTCAGGAAAAATGCAACAACACGATACAGAAAACACTGCCGCCAATACTTGCTCGGGGAATCTCGGATCATCGGAAAAACCGAACAGCTTAGCGAACGCTACGGAACGAAAAACTCGACTTTTGTCAGAGAAGGGCAGTCACGATTTTGAGCATCCCAGAACTGTCGACGAACAGCAACGAAATAAAAAAAACTTCGGCCCGGAGGCTAAAATTGCGGATCCGGAAGAGAAAAAGAATTTGTGCGGATCTGTCGACAGTGGAATCGAGAATTTATGCCCGTTGACACCAACCAGCAGCATTTCCCTGGAAAATCCTTTAGGCAGGAAACGCGTTCAGAAAACTTATCTGGAACGAGTTGCTACTCTGTTGGATTTTCAAGAAGATATTTACGATACGAGCGAGCGAATGATGCAGGTGGAAATGGGGCTTGACGTGCTGTTCTTTACCGATTCAACGCGCAGTTATTGTCTCGCGTGTCGAGAGATTATTCCATGCAATGAAAAAATGAATAATTGTCTCCTGCACTTGTGCAGTCTGGAACATTTGCACCGGCTCGATGAGATGAAAAAGCGTCACGAAGAGACGTTGGCTGGAAAATGCGACGAACTTTCTTTGGCCCTTGAGTCCATGGAAATCCTCTCGAATGACATCGCGAGATGTTTCGTCTGCGACGAGAAAATGGAAAACAACGACAGCCTTCTGTTGCAACATATCAACGATGAAAAGCACCGGAAATCACGAGAAGAAATGCTCGTCAAAACTCAAACAGAAAGAAAACTCATCACTTCGCAGATTCACTGCGATTGGTACCAAGTCCTGAAATACGAGTGTGCTGCGTGCTCCATAATGTTCGACCTGGAGATCGAATTCGTTGAGCATTTGCTCGACGACGAGGAGCACAGGAATCAATTAAAAATTCTCGACGACGACGGTGCCAGTATGAACTACGAATCTTGTGCACTCTGCGCCCTGATCGTTTGTTCCAACGTCCAGACCAATCATCACGAGACAGTATTGCACAAATATTTCCTGAGGAACGGGCCTTGGATCCCGGACGAATTACCCGAATCAACGAAAAAGCTATTGATCTCTCTCGGCAACGACGAGACCCACGAGAGGATCGACGTCATGCCAGAAATAGAGAAAAACTGCAGAATTTCCATCGTTCGAGCTTATGGCAAAGGCAGTGGTCACGACTACGATTCAACTTTTGAAATCGAGCCGCCCGTGCACGATATAGAATTCATCAAGTTCGTAATTTAATCGACAACCTTAATTAGTAATTTAAACATCAATATTGATTGTTAATCATGAATTTTTAATGAATATTTTTCAAATTGTTAAAGGTTTTTCAACAAAATATGTCCGTCGACCTTGGACATGATTTCCTTCCTGAAGCAATGGTTGGTCGAGTGCGATTTATTCGGAGCTGAAAAAATCTCGACAATTGCTCTTTACTGGTACGTCGTTCTGTATCTTCAAGCAATTTCGATACTGCCCAGCATCGCCACGTTGAATTCGATGAAGAAGTTCTGGCGTGGATTCGGAGGCGAGTAACTTTCGACTGAATTCTATGGAAATTTTCGAAAATTGTGCTTGTTTGTTGTTGTTTTTTTTTTTTGATTGATTGTCGAGCTAAAATGATTGTTTTTTTCTGACCGCAGAATCAGAACGCGTTTCGGAAATGGAAGAGAAGCAGAAATTTGTCTTGAGGCACCACGTCGTCGGTTTTTTTAGACTCTATACCAATTTCGATTATCGATACGATATCGCGTGCCCGCTACTTGGCATCGCCGTCGAAAAACGAGCTTTTACCGACAATCTGCATTGTCTGCGCGAGCAAATGAAATCCTACGTGTCTTACACGAGCAACAATGAATTTGCCGAACCATTTAGAGTCGATTCGGTAATGTGTCTCCAAGATCCTTTCGACCTGCAAAATAACCTGACGAAATCAGTGTCTAAATTCGACTTGAGCAGGTTCCGAATTTTCTGCTCCAAGAGTCTTAGTATTTTGTGTCCTTCCGAGACGTGAACGTTTTTCTGTCGATTTTCGTTTTTTTTATTTATTCTTTTGTGTTCACGACGCCGATAGCTTTGTTGCTAAACCATGAGGAGCTCGAGGAAATGTCGATCATTTCCGATCCGTTCGACCTGCAAAATAACCTGAAGTGTCCAAATTTGACTTGAGCGGATTTCGAATTTTGTGCTCCAAGAGTTTTATTTTTCCGTCCGAGACGTAAACTTTTTTCTGTTGATTATCGTTTCTTAATTTATTATTTCGTATTCATGACTTCGATAGTTTTAAGGTAAAATCATGGCTCGAGGAAATTAAGCCAATATTTTTATTTCATAACTTTTTCTACCATAAGAATTTTCTTGATTTTTTTTTTTCAATCATTGGACATTGACGTCAAATTCAAACAATCACTGTTCTTGAATTTCTGAGACTCACGTGATAAACAATCAAATTATCACACCACGACTTTGTTAACAACTTTTTTTCTTTGTATTACATTCAAGTTTACCCGAAGCGTATGAACTCGCTAATTGGATTGTGACAACTGGTAAACTTTGAAATATTTAGGAAGTTCTGGTACACAGGACGAATAAATTTTTTTCAATTTTTGAATAAAAAAAACTTTTTTTTCCATTTCTTCGATTTTTGATGTTTATTTATTTTCCAAAAGGAACGAACAAAACTCTCAATCGTTTCCAATTCATCCCACTTTGCCGCGATGTCTCGAGTGCTGCCACCGTGCCATAGAATTGAACTAATTACAATTTGAAAAAAAAGAGCTCCAAAAGCGCCGAGGCCCAGTATTTTTTTAATAATTTAAAGAACGTATTCATGGTACGTATAAATTTAAATAAAATTTTCTCTTCCATTCCAAATTAGCAAAACTAATGAATCTTGAAGGTCACGGGAAATTTTATCTCATTTAATCTTCTTCGTGTTTTTGCGTTATGGAAAAATCGATCGCGAACATAACCTCAAAACGTGTCTGCAGTTCAGAGACCATTTCGACGTACTTTTTCGCAAAACGTCTTCGCACTCACTTTAAAAAACTTCGATAATCGATACGAATTTTTATCCCAGTTTTGACCTGCTTTTAATTCGAATTTAGCGAAGTATTTCGCTAAATTATTTTTCGTTTCTACCTCGATGTTTATTCCCTTCCTTTCTGATCTTGATCGATTCTTTTAGAACTTTTCGCAAAACTGAGTCTCATCGGAAATCAATCGATTTAGAGAATAAAATTCAATTCAGAGTCAATTCCAAACCCAAACAAAGTTAAAAGTGACGAGAATCCTAATCCCGGCGACTAGAAAATATAGAAAGTTTAAAATCGATGAATTTCTTTCCAGTGCAGAAAACGAATGTCGATCTTTCCATGTGAGATTTTTCTTCCGAGCGCTGTGAATAAGAAAACGCTAATCTTTGTTTCTGGGCAACGGGAACTTATTTCTGGGGAAAAAAGATGACGGAACCGAAGGAGCGACGGTTGGAAATTTTCAAGCAAGCCATTGAAGAAAAAAAAAGAGAGATCAGATCGAGCTTAGGGCATCTTGCCTTTCAGAAGGAAAATCGTACAAAACCGCCGAAGCGTATCTCGAAGCAAATGTTTAAGCAATTTTTTGAAAATCATATTATTGTTTGTAAAAATAATTTCTATTGTTGTTGTTGCTGCAAGTTTCTGGACAATCACTGCGCAGCTTTTGAGCATACGAGCGAAATTGAACATTGCAAATTTGTAGATCGTGCAGCTGCGTCCAGACGATCATGGATCATCATGAGCGAAAGAACAAATTTCGAGTTACTCGTTTCCGAAGCTATCGTCAGTTTTGATGCCAATAACTTCAAGTGCAGAATCTGCAACGACGAAATGTTTGCCATTTCCAAGCTCACAGAACACCTTCAAAATTTTTGGCATCGTTATTACTCTTTACGTTTCGATCAAACATCGATCGAGCAACTCGATTCAGCGTTTTCTATTTTTGGCGATTTGGAAGACAGCTGCATAATCATAGACATTGTGGAAACCGTTTGTCCCGATTGTGCCAGCTCCGCGAGCGATTTATCAATGACGCGACTTTTGAACCAGGTGGAAGAAAATCGTAGGACGTCAAAAACGCTGATGAGATCCTCTTGCCAAATGGTGGAAAATATTGTCAAGGAACTGAAGGAAATGGCAACAGGTCGAAAAACTCGTTGCACGAGATCTCCGTCGCCTGATATCCAGAAAATAAGCAAAGCTCCTTCAAGGGAGACGTCAAAATGCCAAAATGACTTGCTCGGAAGCGAGAAATCGGCGACGATTCCGAAAACACAGAAAACGGTGATTCCTCAGGAAACGAGATCTCCGTCGCCTGATATTCGGAAAATAAGCGAAACTCCTTTGAGGGAGACGTCAAAATGCCAAAATGACTTGCTCGGAAGCGAGAAATCGGCGAAAGTTCCGAATGCGCAGAAAACGGTGACTTCCCAGGAAACGAGATCGTTTTCGTCGATCGATTCGACGGGAACCCAAACTTCTACGAGTCGGATTGAGCCGCCGCCGAATTGGCAGAAAAATTGTTCAGGAATCGAGAAAACGGCGACGAGTCTTCAGGAAACGAAATCAAAATCGTCGATCGATTCGACGGGAACCCAAACTTTTACGAGTCAGATTGAGCCGCCGCCGAATTGCCAGAAAATTTGTTCGGGAAACGAGAAAACGGCGACGAGTCTTCAGGAAACGAAGTCAAATTCGCCGATGGTTCAAAAGAACACTGGGCCTGCCTCAAGCGGGATCCGAATGCCGTCAGCAACGAGATTTAGACGAGCGCGATATGGTCGAAGAAAATGGATGGGATCGTGCGAGGGTATATCGTCGAAATCGCCGGAAGAGACGAGTCGAATTTATTTATTCTCGAAGCAAAATCCTGAGGGGTGGTTGTGCAAAATGTGCAATAAAACTGTAACAGTAAATGAAGGAATAGCAAAACATGAAACGGAGATCGAGCACAAAGATTTATACAAAAAATACGGTTGCGAGAATATCAGAATGATCGAGCCTTCTATTTTCACCTGCGTCTGTTGCAATTGCACGATCCCCGGGACAATAAACGTTCTGGCTCATTTGCGAGGATTACGACATTCCACGTGCTTAGCGGCGAAGCTGCGAGACCAAAAATCAGAAACCGAAAGAACCCCAAGCACCAACAACTCGGAAATAATACCGAGCGATAAGAAACAAGAACTCGTTGTATATGTCCAACATTTTCAGAACTTGAGTGTTAAAAAAATGTTAAATCGTCGCTTGAAGGCGCAGGCGCGATCAGCAGCGATGACAAACTTCGAGTGTCAATATTGCCACTTGCACATCGTCAGAGGCGACGATTTTCACACTCATTTGGCCAGTCACATAAGCCTCGAATTTGCCAACTCGAAAATAGATGAAAATGCCAACGATCCACATAATTTCGGCCGCGAAAATCAATCAACTTCACTCCTCAATCATGCTAAATCAATTTCACTAAATTCGCGTTTTCGCAGTGAGCCTTGCATTGAAAAGAAAACTGAATCAAACGATTTTCAAGTTATTTTTACGTTTTAGCGTTATTATCCCCTCGTTAGTCGATTCTTCGTAACTCCGGAGACAAATTGTTTGAGGTATGAGTCTAAAAGTTCAATACCCAACAAATAATCCGAAGAGTTTCGAATTTACATTTTTCTGTTATTATATAATTAACGATTTATCAGTTCGACCGACCAATCGAACTTAATCAATCAATCGATAATTCCTTATCATCGAATGCAAAAAAAAAAATTCAATCAATTTCAATCATCGGACAATTTGTATTTGTTTTTTCACTAGGACGGCCTAGAAAAATCCTCGCAACGGACGCGAATGTAAATTTTCATCAATTTTATTTATTCCTAACTCATCGATCGATGTGCATCCTTTTGACATAAAATTAGTGCCATGTTATTTTTATTAATTGATCGAATTAATCATAAGTATTTATGCGCAGTGAGAATTTACGTTGCTGCGTTATTGTTCGTTCGAACTTGTGAAAGGAAACTGAATGTAAAGAATAAATGGAATTTGTACGACGTTTTCTTCTCTATTTGTTTAATTTTTTTCCTGTCTCTACGCCATTTCGTTTTTTCCAATCACATGTTTCATTTTTCGATCCCGAACGTTTCTGCTCTACTCCGTTCGACGCGCGAGCATATTCTTTAAACTGTGAAAGTTTTTTACATTTAAAAAAGTCATTGTAGCGAAATGTATATTTAATTAGAAACACGGAAAATATTTCAGGAACGTGTTTTTTATTGATCGCCCTTGCGGATTCGACATCCAGCATTTTCGTCAGGATTGTACGAATGTTTCGCGGGTTCCCCATCGCTCGTTGCGATTGGTCCGTTGCGATTGAAACTCTACACTATCGGAACAATCCGCATTTCCGACCTTTGTGAGGCCGGTGAGGCCTCGTCTGCTCGTCGCCCGCGTTTACCACTCAAACTTTTCGCCGGCTGGTCGTTACAACCCGATCTTTTCGGTCGTAATTTGTTTCACGACGACTCTGAATTCTCGATTCTCGGGGATCCCGTAATTCTGATTCAAAGGATTTTAATACACAAAGTAAGTTGCCGAAAAGTGTAATTTTCATTGTTTATTTCCGATGGATATTCAGCCTGTTCGCACCGTTTATTTCTAGCGGAATTTCCGTCCATTTCGTTGTGTGAAAAATAAATCGTCGTTACAGACGACAATATGTTGATTTAGTCGAATATTTGCGCCGCATTCCTTTTGTTACATCGGGCGGAATTAAAGTGTGAACGAATAAATTTCGAGCTCTTGCATCACGAAGCAAAGGGGAAAAGGCATTTTAATAAATTTTACAATATTCATTATGTCAATCTCGTTCGTGGTTATCGCAACCAACACGTGTGGGTTAAGCCTCCATTGTTTTAAGTGTCGACACCGGAAAAAAAGTAATTCTCATTCGCACGTTTCATTCCGACACAAATTTTTTTGGCCGAGTTTTTTTTCCCCATGAATCCGACATTTTTCACAGAGTTTCGACTCGAAATTGTTCGCTCGTAATTTGAACGAATTTTTTACCGAATTTTTGCGCCGGTTCTGACAGCTCGAAAGAAAGGAAAATTTTTTAAGGCTGGCAGATCGTGTCTCCAAGTTTTTTCAAGTCCATTTTCTTTCCAGGCCCTCTGACTAGTCGTTCGGGTCCCAGAGACCCATGTTTAGTCTTGTTTCACCTTGTCAGGAACTTTTACCCATCGACATTCAAATTCCATGTGCTCTCGTTCCCTGCCGTGATTACGAATCCCTCCCAGAGGCCACGGGCCCCATTGGCAAGGCGTTCGGGTCCCTGAGAACCATTTTCAGTCTTCTATTACCTTTTCAGGAACTTTGACTCATCGGCATTCGAATTCTCTCTCACTGACGGTCACCGTGTGAATTTCTTCCAAAGGCACCGACATTTGGGTTGATTCTAAAAAACATTGTTGTCGCCGGACGTTGGCTGTTTCCTGATCTTTTGGTAAGAAGTAATCTTCATCGAAAAGTCCAACAGGATTTGATTCCAAAGAATTACCGGATTTGCTCAAAATTACATTTTTTCGAATTTTTATTTAATTTTTTTTCGTTTCTACAATTCAGTTTTGCCATTTTCTTCGTTACAATATTCATTACTGTACAAAAAGTTACGAAAAAACGTCCATAAACGTCCTTAATGCTGGATGGACACAGTACAACGCACCTTCCTAGACACACATGGGTCTGGAGTGCCCTCTGTTTTTGACTGTACTTGCTCTCGTTTGAAAAATCCAAAAAAATTCTGGAAAGTAGTTTTGGATCCATGGAAATTGAACCTGGAATGAGTCAAGGATAAAAAATCGATTTTTTATTGTTATTTAATGGTAATCGATGGGAAAAACGAGAAATTGACGCGACTCGTTGAATAGGCTGGACAGGGCAGACCCATGTGTGTCTACGGAGGGTCAAAGTTTTAGAATAGATGATTTTCGAATTTTTATGAATATTCGCAGTTTTGATTGTCCATGTAAAATTTAAATGCGTTTCAGGTATTCAATTGTTATCAGGAATCCATCAACGTGTCAGACGAATGATCTGTGAAAAATACTGGAAAAATGTTGGGACTGAAAAGAAACGATAACGTCGATTATGGGGGCGTGGTCAATGCGAAGGAGAATCCGTATTGCGGCATTTGTACTGCAGTGGCGAAGGAAGAAACGTGGGGAAAGCATATGCAAGGCAGTCCGCACGGTAGGGCTGAAAAGAGGTTTAAATTCCTTTATGAACACCGCAACGGCAGAATTCGGTGTAAATTGTGTTCTTGCGAAGTGGCTTGGGAAGATAGAAAGCAACACGAGACGTCGCACTTTTTAATACCGTGGGACAGTACAGAAACGGGTTACAACAAATACGAAATATTTTTTGAAAACAGGATATTGGTGTGTAACGATTTGTTTAACTGCTGTTTGTGCGATTTGTCTTTCGCGGAATGGTCCGTAGCGCTCGTTCACGTTACTGACCCCAGACACCAGATCCTGAAGCAAAAAAACGCGAGAAAATTTGACAAAACAATGATAACTTCGGCGTCCGAGTTCAGCTTCAAAAAATTGGTGGAGGAAGGAATGTTCGCTTTTGACGAGACGAACTTTGAGTGTAAATTTTGTCAACGGGCGGACATTCAAATTTCTCATGTCGTGCGACACCTCAAAAGCCTCATCCATGTCTGCAAAAAATCGAAATTCGTTTTGGAACGGCCTGCAGAACTCCCAGTCGGCGCAGGCGCACTGTTCGCATCTCCGAGTTCCTCCGAAGCAGCAAGTGAAGACGAAGAAACATCGGAAAACTGCGATCAGCCGGATTTACGAAATGATTACATCGTGAAAATCAACGAGAATCAAGTCCTCTGCGTTATCTGCGCGGTTGAGATATCATTCTCATCCAACAACATCCATTTACACAATCAGGGAAAAGCGCACTCTCGATTGCTCGAGAAATACGGTTGTCAATATATTTCTCGAGTCAATGGCGATGTTTTTCACTGTAAATTGTGTGAGTGCGAGCTTCAAGGGCATCCTGAGATTCACCTCCATATTAAGGGGAAAAAACATGGTGAAGCTTCGATGGGCAAAACCTTGGGACTGATAGAAAGAACTGCTGGAAGGCAGACCTCGAGCTCGCTCCGCAAACTCAATCCAATCGGTTTAAATCAAAGAATCACTCAACTTTCCAAGATTTCGAGTTCCCTGCGCAAACCAAATTCTACCAAACCGCATCAAGAAGTAATTCCCGTGAAAAAGTCGTCGAGCGCACCGCCTGAACCGAATTTAATAAATTCACGCGACGAAATAACTCCGAAAAAACTGCCCTCGACTCCTGCGCGGGAACGAAATTGCATAGAACTGAAAAGAAGAGCAACTTCTGTGAAAATGCTGGCAATCCCTGTACGCAAACCATTTTCCATTGAGTCGGCCGGAGCAATAGCCGAAAGTAACCCGATGACGAGCTCCCTGCGCAGACCGAATTCCGTTGAGCCGAGAAGAGACGCGGTCCAAGGGCAGGCGCCCCAGGATTCTTTGAGCCAACCGAATCTTTCTGCACCAATGGGAGGAAAAACCGCGTCGGAAAAGCTTCTTCAGAAATTATTACCCGAAAAATACGTCGATGATCTTGACCTTGCAAATAATTTGGTGAACAACAATCTAACAGTCGCGGAAGATTCCGAAATCTTTCAAAAGTCCTCCGAATACATCACAACCAACGAGGACATGGCGTTCTGCCACATTTGTCGATGCGCATTGAGTCCGTCTCCGCGGAACATCAGCCTGCACGTGATCGGTAAACAGCACAAAGTTTCTTCCTATGCCTACGGATGCGATCACATCGAACGAACGACTGACGCCACTTTTTTCTGCAAATGTTGCAACGTCCGGAACATCAGCCTCGAGCAATTGCATCTGCACGTAATAACTCCGAAGCATTTGTATAATTTAAGAGATGACAAAAGAGAAAATCTTCAGACTTTTGCAAAGCCGAATCAGCAACGAATCATCGAAGAGTCCGAGACTTCTGAGTTGGCACCGAAAACTTTTCAAGCGGCCATCAGCCTCGATGACGTTGTCAATAAAGACGCCGAAGAAGCCGCGATTGACTTTCCTGGAAACGATATTATAGGTCTTGAAAACTCCGAGTATTTCTGTATTCGCTGCTCCTGCCAAATCTCCGGGATACCTAATGTTCAATCCCACGTCGCAGGCAAAAAGCACGAAAAAACATTAAAGTTCTAAAATTCCTCCTACGCTCAGGCTACTCGAAAAAATAAAACGTTATTTTGCCGAATTTAATCAGAAACTGCTGGGCCAGTTAAAAACGTGGAAACGAACAAGCAGATATTTTTTTTTTTTTAGTTTCTAACGCTATCTGGGAAGGAAAATTCCCAAGCTATTCAGCACTTTAATTAACAACTGGACTTGGACGCAGTTGAATCTAAGATTATATAAGTGGTTAAAAAGACAAATAAAATTTATCAAAAAAAAAAATATAAATGACCCCGATCGTTCCTTTCCTTGTTTCGTGAGTTATAAATTTACACTTTTGTAGCTTTTCTACCCAGTTTTGTGGCTTTTTTTCCTCCATTCGTGGGTTTACTATCGTATTAAATTATTATCAGTCGTACTGGCAGTATTTTTTTGACAGTTAACCCATGTCCATGTTCAGGGAAATTTTTTGGATTTCAAAAGTTGACCAAAGGAACATATTAATTTTTTTCTCGGACATTGAGTTAAAAAAATGGCTCACCGTTTATTGAGAGACTCAAAAAAATTTCAATTTTTTCTTACCTGGATTTGACAATCTTGGCATTTCGCTTGACTACCGTGGATAAAAACGGATTCGGATTTATTGACGCATGCACGTACGTAACCAGTTGCCATGCAGTTTTCGGAGCAATATTTTTTTATACCGATGAGCTTTTTGACAACAAATAAACGAATTGCATTAGTCTCGATCGAACTACGTTTTGCATCAGATCCACTTCACCCTGTCCGAGGAATCCATGATCAACCTCTGTGACTTTGTGGACGAGAAAATGTTTTACAACGGCGACTACGATGGTCGTTCGGCGAATTGGATGCTTTTTTTTTTGGAAATGGCCTGTAATAGCATAAATTCAGGGGATTCCTCGAACGAAAAATCCCCCTCTTGCCCCGCCACGCCCATTCAGATACCAAGCGTTTTGTGCTTTGTTGCTCTCTTGTTCTCCCTTGGCCGTTTTGTGGCGTAGTTTGATAAGGGGCTTGAGGCGGATCTGATTTCAACGTTCAACAAGCGCTCAGATTACACGAAACATCGCAACAGTGGACTACTTTGTGTTGTCTAAATTCCTCTGACTGATAAACTCTTGATGGCATTTTTATTAACCATAAGAAAAGTCAAGTGAGGAATAATCAAAAGGCTCGCAGATTTTGGCTAGAGATAGTCGGCGTTTCGACATAACCTCAAATAAATCAAACAGCCAGAGCAGCGCGCGGCAGCCGGTGTTTCGTGGAGGTGCAGAATGTTGATCGAAGTGTGAGGAACCTGTAAAAAAGATTGCAAAAGGACTCAGCGAAGAAAAATGTCAGAAAGCGCGTTATTTTCAACGGGAATTGTTCGTTATGGACAAGACACGGATTATCGTTGTTACCTTTGCGCGGACGGGTCAATCGTCCGTACGCAGGATTTGCACGAGCACATGGAGAATAATCAACACGTAAGTGCAATCCGACAATTTCATTTGATTTTCTCTATGAACTCGGACTCGATCGATTGCAAGGCTTGCAACGCGAGTATCGATTGGAAAGGCTTTGGAAATCATGCAGAATGGCACAGAATCGTTCCTTGGTACGAGATCGAGGACAAAGACAAGAAATTTTTCGAAAATCGTGTTTTGAACGTACACTCCAGTTTCATTTGCGTTCCGTGCGAGAAACGCTTCGACGATTGGACGGGAGCGTTCGTACACGTCGGACAAGAGCACCACCGCAAATTGATCGATCTCGAACCCCCGATACACGAGACTTTTGCTCCTACCGATTCCTCCTATGGATTTCTGATCTCCGAAGGTTTCGAACCCTGGGGCTCTACCACTGTCAAATGCAGACCCTGCCTCAGCCCTAACGTGCGCTTGAATAACCTCCAAGAGCACATCGCTCAGCCTGAGCACGTTGCAGCCAAATTGCGTTTTATCGCCGACACCAAATACCTCGCAGATTCAAACGCCGGCCGCAAAAACGGCCAAAATTTTGTAACCGACTCCAATAGAAATCACAATGCGAGCGGGTCAATCAACAAATCTGATACGACGAGCGCAATAGAGAAACTCGTGGTCGGACTCCGTGCCGGTGCATTTTCTGACCGTGATAAAATATCAAATTTGCCGAGCCAACATCGATCAAATTCCAATTCGCGCATGTCAAACTCGGGTTCCCATAGAAGAGATTCAAATCGTAAAAATCGTTATGTTCATCGATCAAATTCAACATCCGGTTCTCATAATAAGGATTCAAATCGTCAAGGTAATCAATCCCAACGGTCGAATTCAAGTTTGCGACAAAATTCCAGCCTCGATCCTCCAGATTCCAAGTCCCAAAGTAAAAATTTTACTCCCCGGAATGGAACTGCCAATTCCGGCAACGGTCAAACTGTCCCACGTGGCCAGAAACACAATTGGCCTGTTGAAACTCGCGGAGACAGTCGCTGGTGCACCATTTGTAACGAGGTGGTCCAAAGTACCAGCGATGTTCACGTTGCTGAAGAGAGACACACTGGTAATCTCAAACGTTTGGGGCGAGAGTACGTCGTGGCCAAAGGCAGTCACGAGTTCTGGTGCAACTGCTGCAAGGTCAAAGTTCCCAATCTTGAAAACGTTTTTCGCCACATAAAAGGTGGGAGACATCGACTGAATATACCTGCGGCAAGAGACGAACGAAACGAGGCTGCAGATTTCAAGGGCGCAGCAAAAGTCAAGGCTCAGGAAGAAGCAAAAAGCGAGAGGAAGAGAGAAGACAAAGCAGAAAAAAAAGTAGAAAAGGAAAAGGGAAAAGTTACGTCGTTCAAAATTGACTTTTCCGAGGCGTCGCATCCTCCCGCAGTGAATTTGCCTTCGCTGATGCAGCCCATTCCATTCCCCCAGCCTCTGCTCGGTGGCCTTCCCGGAGGGATTATTCCTCCACATGGACGTCCTGTTATTCGTCCGGTCGGCCCGATTCCTGTGCAACCGATGGTGTATGGCCCGCTGAACAATTATCCGCCGCAGCCACTAATGCAGTTTCCTATGGCAATGAATAATCCTGCGCAGCCTTATTTGCCCCTCACGATGAACAACGGCCCTTGTCCGACGATCGACTCGAAATTCACGCCAGAAAGATTGCCTCGTGATTATATTATCATTCAAAATGCCAACGATTTAGTTTGTCGCATTTGCGACGTCATTATTGGTGGCCATGGCAATCTCGATGAGCACATCAAACATGAAAGTCATCGTCGCATGGTAGAAGACTTTTGTGCTACCATTGTGCCTCGTGGTGAAAACAATTATTACTGCAACCGATGTAACGCGAGCTTCAACAATCGCAACGATCTCTACATCCATTTGTGCCAATTTACCCACAGAGGAAATCAAGCTCTCGTGACTAATTCACAACACGCAAATTCACGAGAAAGTTCACTCGGTTCAAGCAATTTGAACGTCCAAAAAAAGTCTCTGATCACGGCGAGCATCTTCTCAGGTGGACACATCGGCAACGATTTTCTCGTAATTCTCGGCAGATTCGATTTTTGTTGCAAACTTTGTCACGTCCTATTGCAAGATCACGCTCTAATCGATATCCATTTGCAAGACCCGGAACATCGCAACGCTTTCCACACGTATGAACGTAGGAAAATTATAATCGATAACAAATACACTTGCAAAAGTTGCAAATGCGTTATTCCGAATTTCGCGAATGTTCCTCCTCACACTTTCGGCGATCAACACAGATTGAAAAGCCCAAGCTCAAGTACCAACTGCAGATCAGGTTCTAGCGAACTCGGACCAAATTTTATTGTCGAAATTGGCGAAGAGGATTACTACTGCGTCATTTGCAACGTTACGATAATCGCTACAAGCCATCTCGAACAACACCTCAAAGACGACATGCATTTAGGTTCCCGTGAAAAGTACGGCTGCGACCAAATCATAGCAAAGAATGGCGGCAAAAAAAATCTTTATTGCAAGTGTTGCATCTGCAGCATTCCGGAATTCGATTGTGTGTACGTTCACCTTTCAGGACAGAGGCACATGCTGAACCTTGCATCAATACGCCGAGGTATATTTTTTGTTTTTTGTCGTTTTCTCGTTGTTGCACAAATTGAATGCATCGGGATCGGGTTGATTCAAGAAATTCATATTTCTGTCTCTTATCATTTTTATTTATTTCATTTCAAAGTCAATTTTCGACTCGATTGGACTGCGGATGATTCATTTGCCTTTTAGTAATTTTTTTTGTCGTTCGTATGGATAACGATAAGTTACTTTTTTTTCTACAGACCAATTGCGACAGAAGGAGAACGAAGCAAGCATTGGAAAGGACGAAGCAAGCGGTGAAAAGGAAGAAGCGCCGAAACCGGTGGAGAAAATCGCTGACGTAGAAATAAAGAGACAATCGGAAGTTGTATCGCCAGAAGTGCGTGAATCGGTTCCGGAAGTCTCTTCGAAGAAGGACGAACCAAGCTCAGCGTCAGAACAAGCGCGCATTGATGCCGAGAAGTTTGTGCGGATGATGGAGGACGAGATGAACGCAGATTTGACGCACAGCCTGAAGATCGAGGAACAAATGAAACGATTCACTGTGGACGAGGACTCGATGACTTCACGATCGCTGGCATCGTCGACCATGAGCCTGAACACGTCCGGAAAGAAACTTCGAGCTCCTCGTGTGAAAAAACCCGAAATCGCAGCTCCCGTTGAGATTGATATTTTCGAGATGCGCGAGAAGCTCCGAGAACTTGAAAACGACATACGACTTTGCGCACATTCGGATGATCCTTTCGGAGACCGGGACTTGTATTTTTGTATGGTTTGCTTGGAAAGTATTGGAGAAAAAAGCGATTTGTACAAGCATTTCCAGAGCCACGATCATTGCGACGCTCTCGTGTCAAAAAAAATGGCTCACAAAGAGTTCGAGCTCATTGCGGACCAGTTCAGCGATTGGGATCTGGCTCAAGAGTTTTTGGAAGAGAAATCAGAAGACATAATTCATTGTTGGGCTTGTAAAGACGATTTGAAGAATTTGGATGAAGTCATCAGAGCTCACATGGCGAACGAAATCCACATCGAGAAACGAGACTCGATTCGAAAAAAAAATCGATCAACGTTCGCCAAGGACATCGAGCCGAATATTCGTTGCGATTGGTACGACATCCAGGAATTCCATTGCACTCTTTGTAACGCAACGTACGACTCGGAATTCGGACTTGCCGAGCACACTCAAAGCTACAACGTACACCGCCACAACGTGAACGAAATCGATTCCACTCTTCGACCGTTGATTTATGATTTTTGCGCGACATGCTCAATCTTGTGGTACGCCGACCGCTCGGAATTCGCAGATCACGTAGCAACAAGTCGACATGATTCGCGTTTGCCCAAAAAATCTACACCTGAATCACAAAAGCTACGCAGCAATCTTGCGGATTTGATATTTGATATTTGCCGCAACGGGATCGAAGAAATGTCCGCGGACCCTTATTTGCCTCGACGACAATTTATTGCCGATCTCGAAGCAACTGTTCAACAAAATTTCCCAGGCAGCAAGGCCCGGGTTATAGCCGCCAATCCTCTGTCCACTGATTCAGGCAAATTCGAGGTTTTCCTCGACTTTGGTAAGTTTCCTGCGATGAAGAAACGAAAGATAAGAAAAACAAGTCTAATAATTTGTTCCACGTCATCCAGGCGTTACGCTCGATGGAAGATCCGAAGATTCGGTTCGCTTCTTGGCCCAGAGAGTTGCGTCCGCTCTCTCCGATCATCCGGCAAAGTGGTACATGGCGTTGACCAACGACAAAAATGTGCCTATAAAAGTAACAACTCACCATCTCCCAAGCAAATCCAGAGTTGAAATATTCCTCGACGATAAACTCGTCTTGACGCCATCGAAATTGTTCAAGTTAGTTTTTTTTTCTTTCCATCTCGAGTCCAGTTCGTTGTTAATATTTTCTTGCAATTTGTGAACTGAAATCTTCTGTTTTTAGTTCTCTACGTGGGGCGAGTGTCTACTTGGATTGGCCAATCAGAACTGTCAAATTCTGCATGACTTTGTACGAAAACGAATTCCATGAATTCATGCGTCCATACATCGAAGATACGATGATTTTCTTCTTGCAGAGCAAATCATTGTTCCCAAAGATTTCGGACCTCGTTCGAAACGAGGATCGACTATTCTTCAAACCTGGCAAGTCAAATCTACTCAGTAAAATGGACGAAAAAAAAAATAAGAATCAAAAATTAGCATTACAAAATATAAACGAAGGATCGCTTCGATTCTTGAGTCATTTTTACTCTCCAGGATTTAAATTTGCCTTCATTCTCATTGGAATTTGCATTTTACTCAGTAAACATTAATTCAAGGTCATGCAATGTTTCCATTTTGTAAAGTCGAAGCCGAATAGTCGTTGGAAAACTTGAAACGAAATGAAGATTTTCGCGTAATTCGAATCGAATGTCTCAACCGATATTTCCATTGCATCCATGAAGCTTTCGAGAGGTCGACACATAAAAAAAAAACGCGCGAATTTCTTGAGGATAGAGTGAGTCATGGTGATTATTATTTTCTTACAGATTGGGATCTCGAAGTGAATGGACTAGAGACGTTGAAAAAATATTCGGAAAAACCGTGGGACTTGATGAATGAGTATCACCGATTCTACGCGACTTTTGATTATCGCCGCGAAGTTGCATGTCCATGGATCGGAGAAGCAGTGAAAAAAGGAGATTCCGCAAAACTTAAGAATTTATCAAAGGGAATAAATTCTACGTGCGATCTTGGAAATGGAGGATTCCTCACGCCATTCTGCGTTCAAAATCCATTTGGCTTAATGGAGAATAGAACAAGAGAAATTAGCAAGGCTCAATTGAATGGATTCCGTGAATACTGTTCGGGGATCGTCGAAATACTCGAACGTCAAGGAGCATCGAACAGTGACTAAATATCCTGAGAAATACGAATTCATGACAAATTCGTAAAATCTTTCAAAGCCAACAAAATAATTTCCTTCATTATGTTTTTTTTTTTATTCTCAGCTGCCAAGTTTTCATTTTTTTTTCCCATCAACATTGTTTTCTTGTTTATTTTCGACATTGTTATCAGTTTTCGTTGACGAGCTGTCTTTATTTTCTTTTATTTTGCCCAATGAACAAAAAAAACTTTGTTTTCACGACCGAAAAACTCGCATTTCGATCCCATGACGAAATCTGCGCGGGACAGAGATTCGTGTTCCGGTTTCAAACAATGAGGTGCGATTTGTAATTCGAGGATATTTTTTCGATTTATGGAACGCGATTCCGATTATTATATCCTGCCCTTATTTTTTCATCGGATAGTTCAGCTCCGTTTTGCAACGAAAAATTAAATGGATAAGATCGATTTAAGTCCATGAACCTTTTTTTTTGTATGTTATTGAATTATGATCGTATAAAAAATATATGATAGCCAGCCAGCAACATTTTTTTTACGACTTTCATGTCGTTACGTTGATTTTTATCATTTTTTCATGTAATTTCGATTACAACGAGGGATCATTCGAGAATGTTTCGTCGATTTCTGTTGCGCTATTCAGACTATTAGATCCTGCAATTATTTTTTCACGGTACGTGCTCTAAAAAGACGAAAAATGGAATGTATAACGTCGATCGAATATTTGGGTCCATCACGCTTTATTTTGTACGTTACTGAGTTATCATTGTGTATTAAAAATTTATGATACAGAAGCCAGTCAGCAAATTTTATTCCACAACCTTCGAATCGTAATTAACTTTGATTTTTATCATTTTTTCCTGTAATTTTGATTACGCCGATGGATCATTGATGAAGGAAGGGGCGCATGGTAAGAAATAACGTAAAAATAGTTTTATCCCGAACGAGACTTTTTTTACTGACAGAAAGTACAATTTTTTTTTACCGCGTTCATTTCGTTGACTTTCATTTGTGATTAGCTACAGCGGGTGATGCAGAATCCATCGTTGAATGGTTGCAGGAACACTAGCGCCATGAGAGGTCCGAGCGTTCTGTGATTGGTCGGTTGGTTCGCGTTCAAGTTTTGTCAAACGCGAGAATAGCCGTTGGAAATTAATACTCGGCGCGGTCCCCTCGTTCGCTTTACCCGTTCTCAATTGTCCCGCGCGCGTTTTCTCAGGGCAAAGTTTTTTAGTGCGAAAGACAGAGAGGAGAGTAAGAATTGGTGATATCGTTGAGAAAACCGGCTTGTGGAAAGAACGAGGTGAATAAGAAAATCGGAAAATCCTTAGACGCGCGTATAGAGATCTTGCTTCGAGAGAAAAGAGAGATCCCAGTGTGTAGTGCAGTGCGAAAGCTGTACATGTCCGAAGTTTGCGAGTGTATGTGAACAGTCTTTTCACTCTGGTCGTTTCGCTCGTGGCTCACTGAAGGAACGTCGATCGTGGATCGTCGATGTTTGCCGCGAATGAAAATAAATAATCGTCGGTTTCGAACTATCGTACGAATTTTCTACCTTTTCCATTTGGAAAATATCAATTATTCTTTTTTCCCATTGCGTCGAGTGGTGTGGGGATAAAAAAAATAAAACGATAAACAACATCGAACGTAGAGTGAAAATTGAGTGTAATTTGACGCTTCGTGAGAAGAATGTCAAGTCCGAGCAACGTTGCTGGAGCTTCGGTCGGAATTCGCGATGGCACGAGAGTCATACTTCGTGAAATTACGGCTAATTTGCAGAATTCACCGCCGGGAACTTCACCCAAACGCAAAGTAAGATTTTGACAGTTATGTTTGACAGCGAGAATCTGCGTATTTCTATTTCCTTTTTTCGGAGCATGAAAAGGGCGGCTACGTCAGCCGGTTCTGTAAATCACGTGGTCGCGACATATCTTTTTACACTTTTTTCTTCAAGTACCGCTAAAATGACCTTTCTTCCCCCACTCGTTCGAATGTTTTCCCACGACGTTTACTCGCAGCAATCGTGCGAAAAATCTCATTTATTTACTTTTCGTTAATGTCAGAATTCGTCGGATTTTCCATGTGAACAAATTTTGACAAGAATCTTCGAAACCTCAACCCTCCTTGACAGCAAGGATGAGACTCGCATATGTTGTATATTTTCTATAAATAACACAAAACTCGAGACGCATCGCGCAAGAAGAGATCTGACGCAGTAAAAATACTTGTCGCATTCCATGCGAAGAAAGAACGCCGCTCGCCCCTTCCGTTTACCATATTTTTTCTTCGTTGTTTTGTTTTCGTTTCATTTTTTCATGCCTCGAATTTCCGTTGGCAAGTTTTGAAACCGTACGACTCGACGCGTTTATGCGCGCGTCTCAACACGTCACGTATATATGCGTTTATATTTCGTGCAATTTATGCGCGGGGCTTCGCGGATCGACGCTTTTAAGGATCCGTTGACATTCAAGAATTACATTGATTTTTGACGTTTGCCTTCAAACAATAAAATCCCCGCGTATGCAAACACTCGTTTCTGTCACGCGCTAAATATCATCGTTGTCATTCGCACATCGCGATCCTCTTTCAGCCCTCCAACACACTCGATGGCTGTGAGCAAAATAAATTGCATATTCTTTATCTCGACGTTCGAGTCGACTAAAAATAGCTCTGCGGTAAAATCTCCTGTCTAAGGCGCTCATGGGCAACATAAAATCGACGCAATTTCCAATTGTCAACGATTAATTATGTGCAATTAAAATCCAATATTTCGTAAAGCAAAAAAAATACGCAAAAAGACGAAAAGTAAAAATTATCCTGCGGTAATTTTGATTTTCTTCCAAATTTGTATCAGAAAACGATGAAAAATGAATTTCCTTGTTTCTTTTTGCAAATTCTGATATTTTTTCCTGAAATTTGATCAACGAGCCTCTCGATGAATTGGAATGAATGTTTTTTTTCGAATTGCTGTGGGTAAAAAGATTCCGACGATAGGCTACGTGAGAAATCTTGAAGATAGCGCCACTTGTCAGTATCCGGAGAGTATGATAAAAACGTTAAAACACAGAGGTCTACGTAAATGTCCAGTCTTTGGAGCGCCATAGTTGGCGATACTGGCCAAGTACACGCACACCAAGGGAGGTGGAAAATATATGTATAGAGATAAAGAATACATGAACAGACACATGCAGCGTCCCACGTATAGAAAGACGGAGTGTGCGCTGTCGGGTGTTCTGTGAGCAATACGTTTAGTATCTATACGTAGTAGCACTCGGCAGTTTCGTTAATGCCAAGTGTTATCGCCGAATAGTGAGAAAAAAGGCTCGTGCAATCTAAAGAAAAAATATGTCAAAAAAATGAAAGAATTTGAGAGTTCGGTGGTCGGTGAAAAAGTCGTTTAACTTGTAAGTAAACAATTGGTAAATTATTGGTCTCGTAGACATAAATTCCTACTCCAAACTCATCTCGTTGCTGACATTCCCAAGACAGACTATTTTTAGTCAAAAAGTAAACGCGGAAACGCGAAGAAAAGTGATGGCCAAAATGTCTCGTTTCTCCGCGATCTTTCATGTTTTTTATTTAGCCCAACAATTTTTTTCACGTGCTATTTTTCATGCAATCCAATGGAACCTGCACCAGTGGTTTACACGCTTTTGTGTGGGACGTTGAAATACACGCACACACGTTCGTAGCAAAGGACTTTTGTTCTAATATTAGAGTTTCTCTTTGGGCTTACGAGAGTTGAATGAAAAAAGGGAAAAAACTTATTGTCCAACCCTTTTCCGGCCTCTTCGCCAATGATCCGCAACGAAAATCTTGGCTTTGTCACTTTTCTGTTAGCCTCGTTTTATATACCTATATATACTGCTGTGTATGTATGTATATACAGCGAAATTGATAAGCGAGGCTTCGCGGTTTTCTCCAGATGGGAATGAGTCACGCTCTTGCACGCTGTCACGGACGCTCCTCTTATAGAGTTTCTCATGGCCTAACACGTTTCTTAATTCCCTCCACCCCTCGCCCTCTCACCCCCGCCTCTTTCTTTCCTCCTCTCACTTTATTCCTCAAGACTGTTCTTTTCATTCTTCTCGTCTCGCAACCAATTTATACCTACGTTATGTTGATTCGTCGTAATTACTGCGCAAATGAACGCCAACAGTGAAAAGAAGAACAACAAAAAACGAGAGCACTATTGCAGTTTCTTGCATGGATTTTTCTTCATTCGCGTGGGACTCTCGTAGGAGGTATTCGTTAGATTTTTTTTTCTTAATCCATTTCAGACGATGGTTGATCGCTCTGTTCAAAAAGATTCTGAAAGAGATTTAAAAAATTACGTTCTCTATCGAATTCCATTGATTGCGATTGAATGATTGGAATTTTTTCATTGTAATTGACGACGTTTTATTGGAGAGATTGTAAAAAACAATTAAACGAATTATCGGTGTGGTGAGTTCGAGGGAATTCAATTTTGTTATCGAACGGAATTTTTTTTATTTCTTTTTATCCTCCAATAAAAAATATTGAGTCGACCAATGCCTTTTTTTGATCTACGAAATCGAAATATACGGTTTTTTAAATATTTACTCCGCACGAAATGAGTTTCGATATTTTGACGTTTTGTCCTCGTGTGCTTGGCCCAAGATGCGCGGCTTTTAACTCGCACGCTTGTGTCGAGAGAAAGGGGAGGGGAGGCTCGAAAAAAGACTCGAGATATATGGTAAATTTGGAAGGGAAAGAAGTTTTGGGATGGGGTGGAAACCGAAAGTAGAATCAGTTTGAATATATCATGGGTAACATCGTCGGGAGAAAGGTAAACTCACGAATCATTCTCCATTTCTTTTCACGATTTGAAAACTCTCGCTTCAACAATTCTCCGGGTCATTTTTCCAAATCCGAAATACGATAAAATTTCTAGCGTCTTTTTTCTTCTCCCGAAATGGTTTTCCAAATAATTCCGCATTTTTATGAAAAAAAAAACGATCGATAGCTTAGGATTTAATTAGTTTTTACTTTTTTTCGTTCGTGAAGTTTGAGCAACACTTTGTTTTCCATTTTTTTTTTTTACTCAAAAGCAGAGAATTCGCAGATTTTTGATAAATTCACTGAATTTTATTTCCTAATTGAATTTCCATGCCGATTGGATTTATTAACTCGTTTTATCGAAACGAAATTTAGAATTAACCGGACCGGGTTCATAGTAAGAAAATCAGGCTTAATTTAGAATTAAACTTGACACGTATTCCTCGTGCGAAACTTTCGCCTTGTACTCAATAGATTTTTTTATTGTCGAGTACGAAGTAGATTTGGTAGTGCAATTCTTACCTCGCGATATTCGGATAATTAAAAATAACACAAAGACTCGAGCGAAAATGAAAACGAATCGGTTTACAGAGGATTCATTTTAGAGTTTGTAAAACGCAAAATCGTGGATGACGTTCTCGTTGGTCAGTGGATTCACTAGTGACGAATAGTCCCATGTTGTTCTCGACGCAATTCGCGAATCGTGTAAAGTTGAATCGCCCCCTCCGTCCAATCCTCTCCCTCTCTCTTGAGGTTTTTCCGACCGATATTTTATAATTAGAAACGTTGATGCCTCTCGAAACGCGAGTTTGTTGCGCAATTTTATATTGAGGACGCAAAAAATGCGACGAATTTTCGGACACTCAGCTGATCTCGGTGTCTCGAGAGAACAGTAAACGTGGTACGCTCTCGTACAACGCACGTTTTCCCTCCGTTAACCTTTCGTTCATTCGAGATATCGATTCCGCTATGGATTATATAAATCGCTTGCTTAATCGGTCACCAAATGCTTCGGGATTTTCGTCTCCCGAGCCCGAGGTACAATTTTAATAACTCGGTCAAATTTTATTATCAATTTATCGTCCCTAAGTCCATGGAATTATAAAAAAACTAAACTATGCCGGTAACTTCTGTTCCGACGATTCGTCGCGATCAATATGTCAACAGCTCATTTTGTTTTATTGTTCGTTTTAAACGATTGGAGTTTGCCAGTAATTAATGGATTTTTTTTTTTTTACTGATTTACAGACCAGCAATGAAGGATCTGCGAGCAAAGTCGAGACTCAGCAGCAACTGCAACAGCACGATGTGAAGGTTCGATTTATACGGGAATTTGCGGAAGCCCCAAGTACAGCAGTACGCGAAGGAATACCGGAAACCAGTAGTTTATCGTCAGCGAGTAGTTTTCAGAGTCTCGCGAGTACTCTAAGTTCAAAGTGTAGCAGTGGAATTTGCGTGGACAGTAGTCCTAGCAAAAGTGCCAACAACTCGTATTTGAGCTCGGAAATAACGGGTCTTGACGACCTTATATCAGCCTGTGAAAACATACGATTGGACGATCCAGCCAAGGATCAGTCGTTCGAATTACGAGTCGATTCCGAAGATAACAGTCCCGACGCAACCTTCACATCAGCAACTGATCGAAACAGTCCAAATCATACGAGAGAAATTTCCGCGATAAATTTGGAAGATCAAGATCATCCGAATCTCAACATCACCGCCGACATAGACAGACCAGTTTCGCCGATCGATCAGCCGAGCTCAACTGACCAAAATCTTAACGTAACGACAGAAATAACGAGTCCAGCGTTACCGATCGATAACGAGGCTGATTGTAATTTCAACATCACAAGAGACATCGAAAGCGATCTATCACCGATCGTAAAAGAACGTGATTCTAATTTGAACGTTCCAGGACAAATTAACAGCGAAAATTCACCTGGAATTTGTCGAAAGGAAGAAAATGTTAATTTGAATGTTACCGTTGAAATTCAGAGAGACAATTTGCAAGAAATCGATGAAAATCTTGATCTCGATCACGCGGAAGAGATCCGAAAGGAATCTCCGTTTTGTCGTAGTCAAGGAAACTCTTTGCTGAACGTTACTACTGACATCACGACTATCGATTATCCGAATGAACCCGATCTCGATTCGACGAGAGATATTTCCCGAGATAATTCGCCGGCTAAATGTCCCAGTGATTTCAATTTCGAGCTCGACACCACGAGAGAAGTAACCAGAGAATTTTCGTCGCTCAATCGCGAAACTCCCGCAACACAGGCGTCTGAAATTTCGAATGAAAACTCTGCAGACTCGTTGACCAATTCGGACACTCACACGTCGGAATTTGTCGACGCTCTATCCACTTCGCCGAATCTTGAAAAATCGAATGAATTGTCAGAGCCTAAAGAATCCGAATTAGTCGCGAAAAACTTTGAAAGTGATGTCGGAAACTCGGAAATTTTGAAATCTACGAGTGACATTAGTAAGGATGCCCTTAAAGGATACGAGGATTGTCCTCTCGAATTAATCACACCGTCACTTTCAGAATTCCACGAGAATCTTTGCTCGCCCAATTTTGAGTTGGCCAACAAAACCGAAATATCGCTCGTTCAAAATTTGCCGAATTTCAGCGTCCAGGACGTTAAAATACCAAATCAATCCGTTGACTTTGTCGACAAATCGAAAGGAATCGTCAAGGACACTGCGACAGATACGATTGTTCCTGCTTTGCCATCTTTGTCGAGTATTCACTTGCCACCGGAGTTGAACGAGAACAGAAATTTACTTGTGCTAGAATCGCCGCCCAAGCAAATCGATAAATCGAACGAAAATCAAGACCAAGGTCCACAACCGTCTGGAACAGAAAAAACTGGAGAAATTCCTGTTAAAGATTGTTCGAGTTTGGAAAAATTCGTTACAGCTGCATCCAGTGAAAATTGTTCGAGGAATTCGTTGTCAGCGATTCAAGAACCGACCTTTTTCAGCTCGAATAATCTACTCGACGCTAGTCTCGACGTTCGTGAACGTGGAACAGGGATATCCGCGGTTTTGCCACCTCTTGACAAACCAATTCTCCCTGCAACTGCGAATTGTACAGTTCCAGAAATCACAAGCCAGAGTGTGACTGAAGACGTTGCTGCACACTCGATAAAAGAGAAAACACGAGGGGGAGAGTTCAATTTATCGAGCCACACTAATCAGGATTCGAGTAATCGAGAATTGGCATCGAACGAGTATCACAGCGAGGAAGAAGAAGGATTCATTCGTTTGGAGGCTGGAATCGCTAATGCAGAAATAGAGAAAGAGAGTTTCCCCGAAATCGGCAAGAAAGGGAACAACTCGAACGAGGAACTGGACGTGACCGTAACAGCCGATGAATTGACCATCGATGAAAATCCTGAAAGCGACCAATTCGCCAAGTTCCTTCCACAACGACATAGCACCACTTTCCAGCCTCAGGAAAAACTACAACCCCAAAAATCGACCCTCGTTGCTGGCGCTACCGGCGAACACAATTTCGTCTGCCCATCGGTCCCCGTGAACGACAACTACGAACAATTCAAGCCGCAAAAACAAAGCACGAGTCTTGATCATTTCAAGTCCCCCGTTTCCTCCAAACCTGAGAGACAAAAAACTCATTACCTCACAGCTTTGTCCCTTGCCGAAGGATCCTCGATAATCGATAAAAGTGGAAAATCATCTCCATCTAAAAACATCAGCAACTTTGATAATCGCTGCAACTTTGAACAATTGGAAGTCGCTGCCAATTCCGTCGCCAACGACATTTTCAACTCGTCTCTTAACCTCCCAGAAGAGAACGAACATTTCGTGAGCGCAGATTCCGAAGGTCAGTGTAAAAAAAAAAAAACAGGAAAAATCGTATATTCTGATCGTTTTTTTCTCGTTTTTCAAAATTTTCGAGAATTCGCATATTTTATTTCAAGATATTTAATATTCTTGTTTTATTTTCATCTCCTACAGTTTTTCACGATCCGTCAAACTTCGAGTTCCTTCTGTCAAAAACCCCGAGGAAAAACACGAAGCGAGATTTGCGAGACTTGTCACTGTACGTAAAGTTCGATCCATTGGTATCGAACACGAGTATGTTGCCACAAGGGAATATTCAGAGCGCCAGTCCACCGGCGAGCGAGGCAAGAAACGGTGAAAATAATACGGCGATGCCAAATGTCGGTTCGCCAAAGCGAAATCCGGCAATAGCAGCGATCGAC
Source organism: Diadegma fenestrale (assembly GCA_037043255.1). Classification (NCBI taxonomy): domain Eukaryota; kingdom Metazoa; phylum Arthropoda; class Insecta; order Hymenoptera; family Ichneumonidae; genus Diadegma; species Diadegma fenestrale. The sequence continues at coordinate 4,350,604 of CM073317.1, forward strand.
CGATTGTTATTTTATAGTCCAATGTCAGGAAACACGACACCGACCAATACGAACACGACAATTCAGAAAACAAACGATGCGCAGGAAAAATTGGTAAGTCAAATGTCACAATCGTAAGTCGTGAGGTTATTTTTTTTATTTCTTTTTTTGAAAGGGAGTTCTGACTTTAAAGTAAAGTCGTAATACAAGATTTGAATGAATTGAGGGCAGATTTTTATGACGTCGTGTCTCGTCAACCTGTAAAAATCTCAATAACGTGAAAACGCGTACATGAAATGTTTGTTTATGTGCAAAAAACAGAAACCTGCGGAGGAAGCGAGTGAAGAGACGATAAACATGGCTAAGGAGTTGGAATTGGTGCGAACGACGGTATTGCAACTTGAAGAGCAACTGGAAAAGCTGAAAATCGATCATGAAGAAGCGTTGGAAACGCAAGCGAGTTATAAAGAGAAAATCAATCAACTGCAAGCTCAACTTGCTCAGGAAGTCAAGCACAAAAATGAAATAACGTGAGTTCACGATTTCCCATTTGTATTTTGTGGATCAAGATATTTGTTGGTTACTCCTTCGAGTTCATTTTCAACATCTTTCCGAATCTTTCAGGGTCGTTGTCGATGAGTATGAAATATCGATAAGTCGATTAGTCGCGGAAAGAGAACGAGATCGAAAAAATCTCGATCTCGAGAAAGCTAAACTACAGGAAGAGCTCGCAGCGGCGAAGCATCATCTGGACAATACCGAAGCTGCGTTCAACGATGTTCATCTCAAGTACGAGAGGCTCAAAGCTGTTGTCGCGACTTATAAGAACAACGAGGCCGAGCTCAAGAAAAGCCTACAAGAGAACGTTGAAATAATCAAATCTCTGGAAAACCGTTACGAACAAGTCAAGAGTCACGCGACAGCGAGGCTCGAAAAGTAAGTCAAAATTCTGACTCTATTTGAACCCCTTAAAATACCCTGGCATTAAAAAAATTGCGCAGCAAGTCGAAGAAATTTCCAACCCCATAAATACAGAATAGTTTTAAAAAATGACGAGGTTTAACGAATTTGATCTTTATTTCCAGAGCAAATGCGGATCTTGAGGAAATTCGCAAGCAGAACGATTCGGAATCGGTGAGACTTCGAGCGATGTTGAGAAAAGCTGAATTGAAGAGTAATTCACTGGCAGAATTGGTTGAGCAAAAAACAAAGGAGAACAAAGAATTAACGCAGATTCTGGATGAGCTGATAGCGAGGGTTGGCTCCAACAAGGCGGAATGAAGGACTTTTGTTGTTGTTGAAACGATCAATTCCACGAAAAACTAACACACTAAAAACGAAACTACCTTCGATACCACATCGTTTTTGGATATAAATCTTAATATCGTCGTGATCTCGATAATCGTACTGAAACGGTGGATTCGTTGTTAACAACGTACCGAGAGTTTTTTTCAATTCTGCGTACATAAGGAACAAAAATAGTGATTAGATATATACATATATATATATATATTTGGCACGATAAATAGCGCAACATTCATTTGTACAAACGGATTGATATTTATGATAGAAGCAAAGGGAGAAAAATAGTATTGTCAGGATCGTCTACAAGAAAAAGCTCACGAAACAAACAAAAAACCGGTGCTTTACGATTTAAGGGGGACCCTCGAACAGTAAACGATCACAAGAAAATACGATCAATGATTTTCACGAGATTTCTATTGGACCGTCCTTAATTCGCATATTCGTCGTTGTCTTTACTTTTGTTTTAACGATTTATTTAACTCCACGCTATTTATATGTAACCGATGATATTGTGCGAAGCACCAACGCGACCGGAAATGTATGCAGATTTGAATGATTATTCTCCGTTCCTCTCTTTCTCGCACTTTAGCAAGCGTATAATAATGTACATGATGCATCTCTCCCGGTGGAGAAACCAGCAGCGAATAAACAAATGGAGGGAGAGGGGGAAGCAACAACAAATACTATTAATAGATGAGTTACGATTTTTTTATTTAAGTGAAACGCCTTTTTATTAATTATTTATAGGTTGTAAAATATACTATTTTATTGCTAATAAAAAAATATGCTTAAATAATTATCGTATGGTTACTCGGTCACTGTTTACCGGCGTTATTTACACAAGGCCGTTTTGATAGTCATCGTTTTCGATAAAGCCCTTGAGTCTAGTCATTATATTTAAAAAAATAAAAAGAATAACGAGAAATAAAGCGAAAGTCAAAAGAAATAACGAAATAAAAAGTTGACGCAAGAGAAAATGAAAAAATAAAAGAAACCGAAGAAAAAAACGAAAATAATTCAACGAATCGAAGGATTTGTTCGAACGGTGGGAACGTAAAATTTGTGTAAACGACTGAAATTTTACTTTTCATTCTGTAGATTTTGATTCTACTATAAGAAGAACGTGACGCTTTGCTAATCTGAGCATTCGGTCGCTCGTACTTCCGGGCTTTCGTGGTAAGTTCGGGTTCTCCAAATCCGGCATGTACTTCTTTACGATCCGGGCGAGCTGCGAAGCACATTGCTTGAATCGTGGGTGTCCCATGGTGATGCCTTTGCCTCGAAGTGCCTCAGCGATCGCCCATAATAATTTCTACGTTTGGAAAATGCGGAAAATACATTTTTCAATAATCTCATTTTTTTAATTGATATTTTTAAAGCGTTTAGACGTTACTCACTTTTCTGTGAGTCTCACTGAGCTCAGATTTAACCTGCTGGAACGACGTTTCGCTTTTCATGCGAAAATTGCCTGTAGAATGTCTGTCGCTCGTCCAGGAATCGGAAGAATTGCTTTCTGTGACGTGAGTGCAATCGAAGGATAAACTTTTGGCCCATTTGAATCGCGGGCCCTCGAGCTCATCCTCGTTCTTTCGTTTTTTCGAATCATCGAAATTCAAAGCTCTCTTTATATCACTCGCGTTCAAGGTCGATGGAGCTGCGATCTCGATTTTTGTTTTTGAATTCGGAAACAAGGCTCTCTTAATCCTTTGTTGTGAATTTGTGTTCACGAGCGATGTCGAGCTGCTTCGGTTGCTCGGGCCTGCACGATCACCCGGTGGACTTTGAAACAACGCTCTTTTCGACGTTTCCAGTTTACTTTTTCGAGGACTCGGCGATATTCTACTCAGCGCTGCCCTCTTCTTTCCTGAACCACGAGGACTTTTTCCTCGTGGGCTCTTTCCCCGAGGACTTTTGCCTTTTCTTATCGTTGGTTTCCTGAAAAATGGAAATTCATGTTGTAAACACTTTTCTATGTGATTCAATCGAATTTCCAGTTCACCGCTCGCATTTTCCACTCACTTTATATTTAGAACGAGCTGTTTCTTATCCGTCATTCCCAAGCCCTGGAGATTGGCACTGGAAAACGTGCGTCTGCGACGGGCCAAGTGACTCAGACGTTTTCCAGGACTTTGGCCATTGTTACGTCGCGATAAAAGATTCCGCTTTTTCACGCTACCCGGTGTCTGTTTCGTGAACCATATATTGCAGGACGATTGAGTTTCGGCTCCGATGTAGCGTTGGCACAATTTCAGCGTAAGGCCCTCGTATTCTTCGACGAATTTGCTTCGATTGTAACTGGAAAAAAATCGTATTTTAAGTTCACAAGATTGTGTGAGACTCGTAAATTGTTTTATCGAACGAAAAATATGATTTGATCGTAACTCACTGAATGCCATGTGTTTTATGTCTATAAGCAAGGTCCCAAGGCATATTTATCACATCCTGGACATCGACAGTCTTAAAAAACGGTGCCATCTCTGTTTGAGGCATTTGGAAAGTGACGTGTTTAGTTTTTTCCTTGTTGCTTATAATCTCCGTTGTCCTATGATTGCTCAAAGTTAATTCATCGATTCGTGAGATACTGTCAGTCTCGTCGTTATCTCTTATCTTGCCGATGATATTTTCGTTGCTCGTGGATTCGAAGCTCGTACGACACTCGTCCGAGGTTTCAGGAAGATGTTCCCTCGTCGATTCGGCCTCCAAGCTCGTGTTGGTTTCGTCGTTTCGTTCACAGGCATCAAAGGCGTTTGTCAAATTTCTTAAGCTACTTTTTCCACGATGATTATTAAAACTGCATTCGCTCAAACGATTGAGTGCCGTTTCTTCCTTAACAACCGTAATTTTCTCCTCCTTCTTGATCCCTTCCTCAACAATTTTCTCTACTTTTTCTGCCTCTCCAGTTTCTTCATCGATCGTCGCAACGCTCTGCTCTTTCGCGTCTTTCTCTTCTTCGCCGCGCAGCGGATCGAGCACAAAATATTCACGATTCGCTTTGATCGAATTCAACAAATCGCTACAATCGCTCTGGCAAATTGTATGCTTCGGCGGCGGCGGAACACCCGCGAGAAATTTGTTGATTCTAGCCAACAAGTAACAATCCGATTTGGCTATTAATTCTTCGTCCGTAAGTCTGTTACTTTTCTCCAACAACGACTCGTCCTCCCAACTCAATTTTCCACTCTGCTTTGGCAACAATTGGCTAAAATCTTTTTTTACTTTCCGATCATCCTCCTCCTCGTCGCTCTCGAACATCTCTGGGCTGGATACTTCGTTGCGCGTGTCATGAGTCTTTGGAGTTCCCGTAGATTCTGAATAAGTGCAATCCATAGTTTCTTCGTTCAGGTACACTAAACTACGGCTCGGATTGTAAAATCGTAACGACGCGTCTGGGAGATCTTGGAGACTCTTGTCTTGCGGGCCTTGACAAAAAGAATGCAATTTCGATTGACGATTTCATGATAAATTTTTTAATGCACAGTCCGGGGCGCCTTGAGGACAGTTGAATAAATTGATGATAAAAATGACGATAAAGACTTACCGAGAGTAGAAGAGCTGAGGGCGAGATCCTCTTCGAGAACCGAAGTGTTATTGGGGGTGGAGGAAACATCCAATTCACCGGATAGTTTTAAAGAGGGACAGCTCTCAGTGTGCATTCTCAAAAGTGCTGATTGATCTTTCTAATGAACGTAATTGATAAAACGAAGACTCTAATCGTTGTCTCTGCTCGAGGTGTATCGTGAAAAGTCGAGCGAGCAACGTAAATCTACATCAACATTCGATGTCTAAAAATTCAGCACCGAATTTGTAAAATCGTTGTGTTTCCATTGTTTTCCTTTCGTTTAATGATCAACAACGAAACATAATTTAATAAATGAAACAAAACAATGAAGAATCATCGGTCGATTATTAATCTATTTCTGACCGCTCTTTTTCCTCCACTGTTTTTTTACATGGCGGGTAATAAAGGTTAAAAACTGCCAACGTTTTACGATTATTGACTGTGTAAAAAAAAGTCTTGTCGTTGTTTTATAGTTTGATAGTTTTTCTTCACGAATCAACTAATCATCACACTAATTTGCAATCAAATAACCACGAATTATACTTTAAAGCAAAACAATACGCGAGTTCGATGATGATCACGACATCGTCTCAAACTGACTCGAGTTGTGCACTCTACCGTATAGAACACTCGTCCATCAGGATTCATACACACACACGCTGTATACACATATATACACGTGTGTAAAAGACCCAACAGCTGCTTACGTGCTACGTGGACTCAGAGCGACAGTACAGTGCACACAAAATACACACCCATCGACATCCCGCCACAACGGACGCTACAGGATCGTTCAAAACTGAAAGTTTCTGCATTAGTTTCCGACTAATTTGCTCATTTAGGAATTATTCAAAAAATGTGATTTCGAGAAATTACGAGATACTGGGAAATGGTTTTTTTTTTCTCACAAGATTTCATGCACGAGAACAATTGTTTAAATTCTACAAAGTCTTTATTCACACTCGTAGTAACAGTTATGTACAAATAAAAATGGAAATAGTTGGTTCGGTAAACACAGATTTGTTTATGATTAAAATATATACGTGAGACACGTTGCCCTTGATCGAAAAATACGCCGATCGTTTGAAAAGTGAAACTTTTATCGATGCGATATGCAAAAGTAAAAAATAAGTTTCCTACTTTTCATGTTGGGGGGGAAAAAAAGTAGAGCCCACTACAGAGACGGGAACCAGGGGAATTTCGATCATAAGTTGAAAACTTATAATTAATGATTTGCATAATTACTCTCGTATGCATTATTTTTTTCTCTAATCAGCATCCAAACGGAGTTGATACGTCATTGCGAAACTAATTTTTTGTTCACGTGATCCCATTTTTTTTCGAGCGCGTTCTCTATCGCAGGCAATAAGAGACTAAGCAAAGCAGGGATTAAAGTTTGCATATTTGTTTTTTCGCCAATTAATCGAAAACGATTAATCGATTCAAAATTGCTGGGACAGCCCTGTGTACATAATTTTTATATACTATATAATCGTAATGATAATACGCTTTTCTGTACAGTTTTTTGTCCACTTGACCAACAAATTTGTGGAAGTAACAAAAAAAAGGAAATAGAAAAAACTGGCAATCCTGCAGCCCAGAATTTCCGTTTGTCAAATGTAAAAAGCAACCAATATTCAGATCTGAGTTCGCAGCAAGTGAGACACGATTGATCGAAAAGACGAGGGTTTTAAAATTGGCAATTCTTCGGCGTTTTTGGGATTTCAGAACCGAAATAGACAGAAATTATGCCATCACGGAGTAAATCGATAAAAATTTTGACGATTCTTAAGCTGTGGTATAAATTTTAGTGCCTTCGGGCAAAATGACTTCTTCGTCGGGATCTGTGAGCGTGACAGTCAAAGGGAGAATAAGTGGCATGAGAATTTCCTGATGCTGTAACATTTGCGATCCGTTGAGATCGTCGGTGGTTCTGGCGATGGTGATGGCCTTGATACTCTGGGATTTGACCAATTGTATTTGTGGCTGTTCCTCGTGTCCAGGAAGCAGTTCATGAGTGGTTGTCAACTGGTGAAGTCTGATTGGCTGTACGAGCTGGTTGTGAACAAGATTTTCTTGTAAGATTGGATTGTCGAGAGTCGTGTTGGTCGGTCGATTGGAATTTTGCAAGTGATTTTGTTTGCATCGTTTGCTGTGAGCGTAGCGACTTCCGTTGTTGTTAAAACGACGATCGCACGTTGGGCAGGCGTAGGGTCGTTGACCGGTGTGAATGAAAACGTGTTCTTTGAGGGATTTGAGGCGTCGGAAATTTTTCGGGCAATATTTGCAATGATATTTGGCTTCGCCGGTGTGGGATGTCAAATGGTTCGCCAGAGTATCGGCGCGAGCGAAAGCTCTCGAGCAATGTTGACAAGTGTACGGTCTCTCTTGGGTGTGAGTTCTCATGTGCATCTTCAAATAAGCGTTGGTCGTGAAGGGACGTGCGCAAACTTCGCAAACGTAAGGTTTGATGCCGTTGTGTGCTCTGAGATGTGCGATGAGTGTGGTCGATTGAGTGAAGCTCTTGGAACATATTTCGCACAAAAATCTTTTGGACGTGTCGGTTTCCTTGGGTTTCTTGAAAGTACGATCGTGCTTCGACAAGTGACTCGACAATTGTTCCTCCTTGATGAAGCGTTTGGTGCAACGTGGACATTTGTACGGTTTTATCATGTTGTGTTTGGCCACATGAATCTTGAGATGTTCACGACGATAAAATTTCTTCGGACAAATGTCACAAAGGTACTTTTTTCCTTCGTGTACTTGAATATGTCGCAAAAGACCTTTCCTCGAGGTGTATCGTTTGTTGCATTCTGTGCATTCCAAGCCGACGATATCGGTTCGTCTCTTTCGAGCTACTTTCGTCGATTCTTTTCGCTCGTCCATTCCTGGCTCGATCTCACGAAGATCCTCTTCCGTCAATAAGCCTTCGTCGACGTGACGACTTCTGTGCTCTTTCAATATGTCGTTGTTTTCAAACGTGTCACCGCAAATGTTGCATTTTCTTACTTGATCCGGATTCTTCTCGGAGCATTTGTCATAATGGGATTTCAGTTTGTCCTTGCGATAAAATTTTACGCTACAAATGTCGCACTCGAAATTAGGCTTTTGGTGCAGCAATTGATGACGCAGCAGCGACTTTTTTGTGCTGTATTTTTTCTTGCACGTCGGGCATTCGTGACTGTCAACAGGCCAATCGAGACCGCTCTCGAAATCGGAATTGTCGTCGTTTTCTTCTTCGTCCTCGGTCCTTTCCTCTCCCTTGAAAATCATCGTTCTGCTTATTTGTTGCTGATTGTTCAACGATCCTGGCCTCTCGGTCGTTTGAGCTGAATTGTTTCTGCGCGAATTTTCCGAGCTGTCCATTGTGTCGGTCCTTTCCTCTTTGGCACGATGTTGCAGCATGTGCTTCGTCAATGATTGCTTCGATCGACATTTACGTCCGCAACTTTCGCACTCGTAATTGTGTCTCCGACGATTACGTTGAACTTGAATTTTTCTCGGTGACGTATCCTCCGTTTTTATGTCTTGACGATCCCAACGGAGATTATTGATTTTCGTATCACTCGAATCCAAGTGCTCTTCGTGGTCTTCCGAATTGTCCAATTTCTCCTCGTCCTCAGAATCCTCCAAATCGTCCTCTGTCTTTATTTTGTCGATTATTTTCTGTGCTGCCTTGGCAGCAACTCTCTTTATTCGTTTGTTCGGATCGTAAGGTTCTCCGTGCATAATAGTTTTGTGATCAGTCGCGAACAAGTGATTTCTCAAGGTCAATTCATTAGCGAAAATTTTGGTGCAATCGGTGCATTTGAATATTTTTGTTTTGCAAGCGTATTCCTGCTCGACGTGTCGCTGCAATTCTTCCTTGCTGGTAAATTCGGCTTTGCACAACTTGCAAATTTGTTGGCTCGCCTCTTCGTGATATTCAACGTGTTGAATAAAAGATTTTTTACTTGAACACGTAATCGTACAATGAGGACATTTGTAATTTTTACTTTCCGTCCAGTTTTCTGAAATCTCTCTCATTTCTTCGTGATCCTCGTCCTCGCCCGCGACTTCCAAATGCCAGGAATTCTCAGTGTCAATATTATGATCCTGATCGTCGTCCTCGTCATCCTGTTGCTCGCAATTCTCCAGTTGAGAATTTTCCTCGAAATCCTCGTTCTTGTAAATTTCGTTGGGATCGTTTGCATGCATTTTCGCGTCGAATTCGCTCTCGTAAACGTTGTCCTCGAGGTCTTGCTGCGACAGTACGCCCTCGACGACGTGCTCAGTTCTGTGTTTCCGAAGTTTTTCCAGTTGGTCGAACTCGCGCTCGCAAGTGCTACATTTAAAAATGGAAAAGTGTTCGCTCGAGTGTTCCAAGAGTGAGAGTTTGTTGGCGAAGCTTTGAGGGCATTTTTCGCACGAGTAAGAAGATACTTCGTTGCGCATTGATCTTCGTCTGTGTTTTTTGGAGGATGAGTTTTCAGCCTCAACCTCCATTCTGAAGTGTTGCTCGTCCTCGATATTCTCATCGACGGCGCTGTCGTTCTCATTGCTGTTGATACGATTGTTCATATCTATGGATTTTCTCGTTTCGTCGTAATCGAGAGAATCGTAATAATGCGAAGAATCTTTGGCCTCGTCACGTCCAGAGTCATCCTGTGAAAAGGACGAATCTTTGGAGTCGAATCCTTTGCTTTTCTCGTGCTGACGAAGGTGTTTGTTGAACGATATGACGTAAAGATATTCTTTGCCGCAATAGGGACACTTGTTGGCTTTTTTTCCCGAGGACAAATTGTTGTTGGGGATCGGCGGACTCGTGCTCGTCGACGCTACGGGACTTTTCGTCGGACTGTTGAGGGATTTATCACATTTTTCCTGTTTTTTCAAGGATAAAGCGCGTCTCACTTCCTCGTGTGAGTGCATGTGTTCCTTGAGGATTTCCTTGGAGAGAAATCTCTTGTCGCACAAATAGCAGAGGAAAAATAATTTTTCACTCTTCTCCTGGGACTGTGTTCGCTTCAATCGGCTGCTCAGATTCAAATTCTCGAAATAATTGTCCTCGTCGCTCGTCCTGCGACGTTTCGTCAACTTGCGTTTACTGCGACGTGTCTCGTTCGGTGAAATTTCCATTTTTTCAATGTCCTCTTGTTCTTGTTGTTCAGACTCGACCGTGTTTATAGTTTCGTCTCGATGCTGATGATCCTCTTTCATCCTCATTTCGTCCTCCATCATTGCCAAATAATTGACAGATTCGTTGTTCACCGAATCGACGCTTTCCTGCGACACCAACTCTTCACCCTCGTTGCGCGTCAATGTATAGCCTTGTTGCATTATGTAATTGTGCTCTTCGGCCGTGATTCCTTCAGCATCTTGGATATCCTGAGCTTTAACGCTCTCACGATAATCCACGTCGTTGCAATCGTCCAATTCGACGACGGTGCCTTCGCTTTCGTCCAAATAATGTGCGTGGCCTTCGTTCGCTTCCAGCATCGCGGAAACGCCAGTTTCTTCATCCAGAACTTGTTGATGTTTGTGTTCTGGAGAAATAAACAAAATGAACGATTCGAAAACACTGAAAACAACAGAAAACGTATTTAGTAATGAAACATTCCGGTACCTTCCAAGACGCTTTGTTGTTTCGCGAGTTTTTCCACTTCCAAAAGTGCCAAATGATCCTTGAGCAGCCCAGACTTTTGATCGTCCGCATCGACGCTGTTCAAACTATCGACAGTCGCTTGATAATGAGCGTCCACGTTAAGACTGTGTACGTCGTCGCCTCTTTCCGCTTCGAGATGAACTTCGACCTCGTTGAAAAAAAGTTCTTCCTTGATGTTGAGTCCGTCGTATCTTTGTCGCAACACATTGTCCGCTTGTTCCACCTGCAGTTTGAATTCGTAGGCTGCTTCCAATTTGTCTGCGCAATCGCAGCAAACTTGGGCTGGCAAACCGTCGTCGGGCACCATCTGAAGATGCCGAAAGTTGAATTTGTTTGTCGGCAGAAAAATCACAGAGACGTGACAGAATTATGGTCCCGTCGGTGACAATGAGTATTCGAAAAATTGTGAGAATTGTCGTTTGTTTTATTTTTTGTTGTTGAGGAAATCGAATCTCTGGTTTGTCGAGGATTTTAATAAATAATCGATTTATTCAGATCGTTATTTACGATGAATGAAGAAAATTTACTGTAGATGTCGTTAAAAATTGTCGTAAATAAATGGAAACAGGAAACATAACCTCAAAATAGGAAATAAAAAACTAACCTTAACGCTGGCAAAGCTCATAGCCTTGGCGGAGAGCGAACTGACATTGTTTTCGACGAAAAGATCGCGCATTATCATGTGTCCGAGCAAGCAGACCCGACAAACTTCGGGCACTGTCTCCTCGATCGTGTCATCGTGAGAATCCTCCGCCGTATCGATATCCACGGCGTCCATATTTTTGTTATGCGTGTTAGCGTATTATTTTTCGGAGGAAATATGTACGGGCCTGAAGCCAGGGCCTTAACGAGTGTTTGCCCCTTTTTTGGGCTACCTGATATTTCGCCGTGATGTTGACACACAACGCGGCGATCTCACTTTTACTGTAGCACTATCATTTATCATTAACTACGCGTCACAAGCCCGACGCCTCCGACGTGAAGAACGTTTCTTTTTCTTTTTTCTGCTTAACTAACGTTCGCTCCCTCGAGACTGAAAAAAAAACGAACGGGCACCAAGCGCCAGTTGAGTTTGCACTCATCTGGCGACTGCGAACCATCACACGCACACACACACACACACGCCCGCTACGACGAGCCTGTAACGCTCCCCCTTCTAGCGATTCTTTTCCATTGCCATTCGCGATAATCCAACCTCAACCGAGGTTCGTTAAAAATTTATTTTATTATATCGATCCATGATCGATAACAACAATTTTTCTAAACTCAATCTTGACAAATATTTCAAAACAATTTCAAGATCAATGTTCAATGAAACTCATGCTGCAAGTGTCGAAATTGGCGCATTTGCCAAAACCTTGATCGATTTGGGTTATTCGTAAGTCGCGTGGACCTTGAATTTACTCATTTCCCGCGCTTTCGGCGATCTCGGAAATCATTTGTGAAAAACGAGAAAGAACAAAATAGAAAGTACATTCGAAATCTCGTCATTCGTCCTCCGCATTCGTTGTTGTTTTTTCAATTATTTTCTAATTTTTGCATTCGTTCGCGAATATTCCAAGTGTCTCGAGATTCTACTGTGTAACATCCAATAATAAAAAGCGCCGCTATGCCATTCTTTTCCTTTACCAAACAGCTCTAACGGACAGTCGCCGAGTCAGTAGCTGCTGCTCTCTGGCGGCGATTTTCGCAACATAACAATCGGGAATATCGGGATTGGTCGTGCTGTCATTCGGGGCTGTCGTTTTGACGTCGACAATAAGCGACACAGCACACACAAAAACATATGTTTTGTTTTTAGTTCGATTCAGGTTATTGGATAGAAATGAAGCAGCGATGCGCATAAATTTCGAAATAGTTGTAAATAATGCACATTCGCCGAAACTTTAACACAATGGCAACAAGAACGGGGACTGAAAGAGAGAATGTGGAAAGGGACGTCGTGTATATATATATAAGAATGCAACTGTATAGGGTGCTGACGGGCGAATGGCATTAGCAGAGCCCAGGGGCCCGCGTGCTATGCGAGTGCACAAGCGTTCGTTGAATTGCGTTAGACACGCGTTAATGGGGTGGGGGATACAGTGGAGAGAGTATTGCTTGAGTGAGCGGCTTAGTCAGGGTTAGACAGGCACGAGCAACACGCGTATAACGGAGTCGCTCGAATACGCACCAAACGTGCTTATCCCAGGAGCAGAGCATCGCGCGCGGCATTTTTTACTATCTCGTTGCTTTAATGCTTTCGGTTATATTTTTTTAATCTTAAGCAAGTAGACTTTTTACGTTCGGGAGCAGATATAGATCATACATATGTGTGTCAAAGTGTGCGTGGGTTGTTTGTGCATCGAAGTATATTGGATTTTCGACAAAGAGAGAACGACAACGTGCCACGAATAAATATATATGCCATAAAGATAAAGCATAAGCTTCTCGACTTCTACCTTGTGCTGCTGCGTTTGAATAATTCGAAACGCGGAGGCATTTTCTTTAGTCGTACCGCCGCGTCGTTGTCACACGTGTCGCGTGTTCAGCTCCACGTGTTTTCTTCGAGAAATAATACACGCTTTTCGTTGTTATTATTTCGATATCGTGCTTTTTATCGTACGCGTTGATGCGCCGCGTATGTTTTCGTTAATGTCCGGATTTTCGTAGCCTCGCAACCGAAATACGCTACGAATCATGTGAAAGCGTAGCAACGCCATCGAATTGTATCGTTTTATCGAAAAAGTGATTCAGTGCAAGGATCGGACGAGGACCCAGGATTTGACAGGGATTCTTCGATAGTCACAGCCGGTAACTCGACGGACTTGGTCCAATCAGCAACGACTATCTTCGTGCTGTATCTGCTGCGGTGCATAATTTTATCTCTCGTTGACCATCGACGAAATCTGGTCAACAGAAAACCGGTCGAGGTAGCTTTTTTTTATTTTTTTATTTATCTTTTTCCTGTTCGCACGTTGTATTTCCGCGTACGCAGCATTCCCAATCGGAATAATTAAAACGCTCCTTCGGTTGGCGCCGTTTTCGTCATCGCGTGTTTTTCCTACTCACAATTTAGACAAATTAAGTTCAAATTCGATCAAACAAAGAAGGGAACGGGCCGAACATAAAAAATTCCACGCAGACGTTCGTGTTTCTACGAAATCATGGAACGAAACTCGTAAATACGTGATGAGCATAAATTTCGAGATAAATGGGCGGGTTAAAATATGAATAATCGTCTCGGACTTCAGTACAATTAACGGATTAATTATATCTTCGTGGCAGATCGCGGCGCGGAGAAAAAAAGAGGGAACGAAGTTAATTTCTCGTTGATTCGTGGCGAGATGGTGTGTAGATGGTGGTTGGAACGCGATGCTCGGTGGCGGGAGCGTGTGGCGACTGGCGAGTCTCGATCGCCCGGAATCCCACTCGTCGATGCCGCCCCCGCCCCAAACCGATTCGGTAATTGAACACGGGCGGTGGCATCGTCGTTGTCGTCGTCGTTGTCGTAAATAACGAGGGTAATTTCATAATTGAGAGAGCCCACGCGGTAGTTTATTGAATAATTGTCTCAAGGTAAGGACAGGTCGATCGGGAGCGATCAACGGCGGGTGGCGCGCGAGATGCGAGTAGAGTCGCGTCACCGTCACCGCCCCGCGCCACACGAGCGCGCCAACATCACAGGAGCGTTTAATTTCATTGAAAATAACGAGTAATCCGCGCGTACTTGGTATTTTCCCGATTGGCGCGCGTCTCTCGATAATTTTATCTTGATAAAATCCTTTTTCCTAAAAATAATCGTCAAGGTCACGAGCTGGGGCATCAAAAACGCTCAAAATGCCGAACGAAAACGGTAAAAATCGACATCGAGCCAACGGCATGGAGGAAGGAGGAGGAATCGAGCTCGATCCGATTCACAGACGAACGAGATTCCACGTGAATCGAGTCGACAGCCTCGAGGGTCGTGCGAGCCTTCTCGGCGACCAAGAATTCCGCAAATCATTGAGAAACATGACGAGAGAAGCGCTCCCGAGACTCGACAATTATCGCAACATCCTGAGCATCCAAGCGGCTCACAGACCCTCGTTGGACGAACTCCACAACCCAACGTTACTCAACAAGGTGAGAATTCCAACAAAACCAAGTCCCGAGCAGTTTCGAGCGAAATAATAGGAACGAGAGAATCGGCGCGACGCGGCCCATGGGCAACGCGCGCGAAGCATCGTTAGAATTTCCTACATCGTCGCGAATCGCTCACTCGATGGACGTTATTCCCGCGCGTCGCGCTGCTCTGATTTCCGTGTCATATCCCCGTCGTTGAATATATCATCTCAGATAAATCTTATCAAGGTCAATTTCGGCGAGACGACGAAGCCCGCGTGTGTAACGGGCAAGTTGCGCCGCGCGCGCGTTACGCAGCCAGGACGATATTTCGCACATCCGATCACGCTCGTTTCTACACTGTATTTATAAAGACATATTCGTCTCGCGAGGAACGACCGAACGTCGACGAAACCACCGAATGAAAAGTCCCGGAACACTAAGATTGTCGCGCTCTAGTCTTTTCCTCTTTTTTCTCTCTTTTTTTTTAGCCGCGTTACTTGGCAACGGCCAAGGAACAGAAGCGACGATGATGAATTGCGGCAGGACATTTCCTCCTTCGCATCGCTCGCGCCTCTCGCAGCGAGCGTTAAACGAATTCACCCGGAATTCATTCTATTTTTAGTTTGCACAGTAGCGGCATTCGTTGCCCGTCGCGCGCGAGCCGCCGTCTCTCTTCTCCCTTCGCGCTCATCGTCCTCGGAGCAACTCACCGTAAATGCCGCGTTTATACCAAGTTTGATGCTCGCAAGTGCCACCGAGATCGTATCGAGTTCTCTCAGCCCAGTTTTCTTCTCTCTCAAGATTTTCATCGTCTTATCTTTCCGCAATCCCGAATCATAATCACAAGGGACAAAAAAAACATTCCAAATTGATAGGACGCCTTAAGGTGTCGCTTAACGCTTAACATTTCCAGGAAAATCGAGACGTTTTTCTTATCTCGCTGCGACGAGACGCGTTTCCCAATCGCCACCAAAAACTTGAATTGAGAACACAAATATTTGATTTTCCCGTTTTACGTCGACGAATGGCCAATTTTTTGTTGGTCCAGCGAACCTGGAAATGCCGGAAAAAATATAAATTGCCCGATGCACCGTGTCCACCGGAAGGAAAAACGTGATTTTCCTCGTGCACGAAATATATTGAGAAAGTATGAAGAAAAAAAAGGAATTTTTTGCCCGTTCATTGTCTTCGTCGCGCTCGTGCGACTGTCGGATCGCCTTAATGAAATAAACGTGTATCGTATAAACAGCCGTTAGTCTCGTGAATGAATGGAGTTGGTTCGTATCGAATTCGGTTTACATCGTACGATACTGTACCGCGTGATGCATCGTCTCAAGAAAAGAGGGAGAGAGAGAGAAGAATGGTCGGGTTTTGCGTGGAAGGGACGTTTGGTAATTCGAGCACGTACGCGGCGCACACGTGGGTATGTTGGAAGCATTTCGAGCTCGAGAGCCGCGCAACTGCAGCTACGGAGGGAAGAAAAATTCCCGGCGAGCATTTCATAAAAGGCGAATTGATGATTTTTTGATTAATGGCCACGTAGGAATGAATCATTTGTTGGAACTATTTGCAGGGATCTGGGACGCATACTCTCGCGATTAATCACGAAAAAAGAAGCACCACCGGCGGCATTAAGTTCGGATGGATTCAGGGAGTTCTCATGCGATGTCTCCTAAACATATGGGGCGTGATGCTCTTCCTGCGGCTCTCGTGGGTCGTAGCACAGGCTGGAGTCGGTAATTATTATAGAAAAACGAGCCAATTCGCTAATTTCCGAGCCTCTCATTTTTCTTACGCGTTGACTGCGAGAAAATAACGCGTGACGATGACTCTGAAGTTTGCATCGTTGGAATGCAACGAAATTCATTTTTACCTTTGACAAAAATAATTATTGAAATGCAGAATGTAATTCCGATGATAAAATGATCAATTTTCGCCATTCAAAACGCATATCGGCTCGAGAAATTTGGATGACGTTGAAAATTGAACGAATCTTGAAAAAAATCAAATATTTTTCGTTGCATTCCAAGTCATGGAAATGGAAAACTTGCTGCGATCACAACGAACGATCGTTACTCAGGGGCAATCGAAAAAAATACATGACGTTGGATAATGAAAAATTCAGCATAACGATATTTTCGTAATTTTTTGATTTTCAAGGAGAAGCGATATTGCTGATTTTAACGACGACAGTAGTGACGACGATAACGTCTCTCTCGATGTCGGCCATCAGTACGAACGGGCTGATCAAAGGAGGTACCGGCGGTCGTTTACATTGTCTCGAGGTCGTGGTGCCAGCATCGGGAATAATTGAATTATGATTTTTCAGGAGGAACGTATTACATGATCTCGAGGTCGCTTGGGCCAGAATTCGGTGGATCGATTGGGCTGATATTTTCTCTGGCAAATGCTGTTGCGTGCTCGATGTACGTCGTTGGCTTTTGCGAGAGCATGGTCGACTGCTTGAAGACTTATGGGCTGTGTATGGTCGATTGCGCGAGCACGGACATACGAATAATCGGTAATTGAATTGCAAGCCTTGAATTTGTTGATTTTAATGTAAAATTGACGAATTTGCTAATGTTTTGTTGTGTTTTATTCTTTTGGCAATTTGGTGGCTGGACGAAAAGGCTGCATCACGATCGTTTTGCTACTTTTAATCGTTATGATCGGTATGGAGTGGGAAGCGAAAGCACAATTTGGCCTGTTGATCGTGCTGCTGATAGCGATTCTCGATTTCACGGTCGGTTCGTTCGTCGGGCCGAAGAACGATCTCGAGAGGGCAAAAGGCTACGTCGGCTACAGTGGTACGCGTGGGCGCCCAGTAAAGCGGTGCATTTTAAATCGTATCATTTTATTTAGTTAATATAAATATGAAAATGAAAGACACGCTTAAATACGCGTTCCCCCCCTCCCTCGATAGCCGCGCTTCTAGAGGAGAATTTCCGTCCGGACTACAGATACAGCGAGGGTGTCGAGCACAATTTTTTTTCAGTCCTAGCGATATTCTTCCCAGCGGCGACGGGTATTCTGGCAGGTGCGAATATATCCGGGGACTTGAAGGTGATTTTGTCCTTTCGTGAGCGTCCGCGCTTTGGCCGTGACACTCGCTCGCCTCGTTTTACTTTTTTTTCTTTCTCTCTCTTTCTCTTTCTATTTCTTCTCGCGATCTCCTCGTTCATCTGAGCCTCGTGTGTGTGTTTTTTTGTTTTCGATCTGTTTTCCTCATTCGAAACAATAATCGACGATGCCGACAAGGATCCCCAATCGGCTATACCGAAAGGAACTTTATTGGCGATCCTCTTGACGACTCTCTCGTATGTTTTGATGGCATTTATGGTCGGTGGGAGCGTCCTCAGAGACGCGTCGGGCAACGTAACCGATTTGTTGACTTTTGCCATCGCCCAAAACTCCACAGCCTCTGAAAATTTCACCTCGTCCGAGCTTCTCGAACGACCTTGGAGCATTTATGGAACGGATTTCAATTGTACGAATTCTTGCCAATACGGAAGCCACAACAGTTTTCAGGTAAGTCGCTCGCGTCGCCAACCACGACGATACGACTTTACGGACAAATTTAATATTCACGTGCACAGGTTATTGAGCTCGTTTCTCTCTTCGGGCCATTTATTTACGCGGGTTGTTTCGCCGCGACCCTCTCCAGCGCCCTCGCCTCTCTCGTCTCCGCACCAAAAGTCTTCCAAGCCCTCTGCCAGGATCGTCTCTATCCCGGAATCCACTGGTTCAGCGGCCAGGAAGGAAAAGAACCAGTTCGAGGATATTTGTTGACTTTTGTAATCGCCGTTGGCTTCATTTTGATCGGTAAATTACGCGTCCACTCGCATTAAAGTTTCTCATTATTTTATCTACTTCATGAACCAACTTTTCACTCTTCAGGCCAATTGAACACCATCGCTCCGTTGATCTCAAATTTCTTCTTAGCCGCGTACACCCTCGTTAACTTTAGCACGTTCCACGCCTCTCTCGCCAGGCCCATCGGATGGAGACCAACTTTCAAGGTACGTCACGCCCTTTCTCTCAAAATATCACGATCAAGCGCCCAGTAAACGAAAATAAACAAACACAGATTGCAGAAGCTTCGCAACGATATGTGAAAAAAAATATTTTTCGGTGATTTTATCAGTTTTTATAATTCGTTGAATACTCCGAATGAGAGACTTTGAGATTTCGCATCGATTTACGATCTTCCGGATACGGAAAAAACTGCCAATGCGACATTATTTTGGAAGAATTTTTATTCGCACGCTCCATCAACGTTTGTGTGTTTTTGTCGAATAAGAAAGCGAGAGAGACAGAAATTGAGTCCGAAAAAACCGACAAATTTACAATTATTTCGAGTTCTTTGTCTCGTGATTTTTCTACCTCAATTGCCATTTTATCGGAAGCCCGAAAATGCAAAATAAATGTACGAAATTGATGGAAAAAAAATTCTCCATACGTTTCTACGCTTTCCAGTAAACAGTTTTGATTTTTTTTTTCCCCAGTACTACAACATGTGGCTCAGTCTCGCTGGTGCGATTCTGTGCGTCGCCGTCATGTTTCTCATCTCGTGGTGGACCGCCTTGATCACTCTGTCGGTAGTTTTGGCTCTTTATCTCGTCGTAGCGTACAGGAAACCAGGTAATGTAGAAAAAAAGAAGATCTTAATGTGCTGAAGTGTATTTTATGGACGAGGTTCGATTGGAATTTTCGCAGACGTGAATTGGGGCTCGACGACGCAGGCACAGACGTACACGAGCGCTCTGACGGCGGTTCAACAGTTGGATCGCGTCGAGGAACACGTGAAAAATTATCGGCCACAGCTGCTCGTACTGAGTGGAATACCGAGCGAGAGATCGGGTCTCGTTAACTTTGCCTACCGGATAACCAAGAGCCAGAGTCTCTTAATCTGCGGCCACATAATCGAGGTGATAATTTTCGCCCTTTTAATTATTTCTTCACCCGGTCCATAAGAAAAATCCTGAAACGAGCGCGAGCTCATTTTTATTTCCAGAGCCCTCTGTCGTACAAAACTCGGGCGAGCATGACAGCCAAGTGCACCGGTTGGTTCAGGAGCCACAAGATCAAAGCTTTCTACACGATCGCCGATGGGGTCAAATTTCAACAAGGCGCCACGTCCTTTCTTCAGGCCTCTGGATTGGGCAAACTCCGGCCCAATATACTCATGATGGGCTACAAGCGGGACTGGGCCGTCTGCCCCCGAGAAAATCTCAACATGTACTTCAACGTTATGCAGTAAGTGAATCGTTGAAAAACATGAAAAAAAAAAGAAATCATGATTTTCCAATCGTCGAGCTTCCAGAATTTTGGGATCCGCACCATTTAGTGGATATTTATTGCATTGTCAATTTTTTCGCGCTGGTTTTTGTTGAAAAAGACGAAAATTCAATTAATTTTGAGATTTGAGATTTTTTCCAATCCTAGAGTTTCCGAATTTTGGGTTCCGAGCCATTTAGTGGATATTTATTGCATTGTCAATTTTTTCGCGCTGGTTTTTGTTGAAAAAGACGAAAATACAATTAATTTTGAGATTTTTTCCAATCCTAGAGTTTCCGAATTTTGGGTTCCGAGTCATTTAGTGGATATTTATTGCATTGTCAATTTTTCTCCGCTGGTTTTTATTGGAAAACACGAAAATACAATTAATTTTGAGATTTGAGATTTTTTCCAATCTTCGAGTTTCCAAATTTTGGGTTCCGAGCCATTTTTTCGAAATTTTTTCACCGTTGATTTTTGTTAAAAAACACGAAAAAACAATCGATTTTGAGATTTGAGAATTTTTGGCCAAGTGCAAGGAAAAGTTTTTGGCTCCGAGGTGCAATAATCGCTTTGGATGTGTTGGCACGTTGCAGCAAAGCTCTTGACATGCATATAGCAGTGGCAATCGTTCGGCTCGACGAAGAGCAACTCGAGGACGACGGGCAGCTCGGGATGGGAGATGGCAGCGAGGCCAGGGGAGGGGAACCGAAGTCATCGGTGGTCTCGATCATCCGAGGGAATCAGAGTTTCTCGCAACTGAGTCAAGGTATTTATTGATTGTTTTGCCTCGTTCGCCGAACGCAGAAACAACACCGGGCGGTTACGCTTTTTTTAAATTCAAAGCGAGCAGTATTTCGGACGTGTCAATGCCGGCGACACCGGCACTGGGAGGACGTTCGCGTCGTACGATCAGCGAATATCCGGATGCCACTGGTTTGCCGGAGGAGCCTCGTGACCCGCTATCGAGAGAGACGCCGCCGCTGTGCGGCGGAGGTCTGGGGGGAGAGACCGTTATGAGATTCGAACGAAAACGTAAAAAGGGAACGATCGACGTTTGGTGGCTGTACGACGACGGCGGATTGACGCTTCTGCTTCCCTACATAATCAGCACTCGACGAAATTGGGCTGACACTAAATTGCGAGTTTTCGCACTGGCTAATAAACATTCCGAACTTGAATACGAGCAGAGAAAGTAAAAATCATTGTTTGTTTCTCGCGTGCATTGAATTTGCGATTCTCCCGTAGCGAAACGCTCTGTTATTTCCTTTTTTTATGCTCGCAGTATGGCCAGTCTCCTCTCTAAATTCCGGATCGACTATTCCGCGCTCAAAGTTATCGCCGATGTCTCCAAACCAGCTCAACAATCAACCAGAGACTTTTTCGACTCGCTGATCGCCGACTTTCGCGACAATCCCGACGCATCACCTTCCGAAGACGGTAAAGCCTCGCTCAGCATATTTTTCCCATGATTTTTCAACTTTTCCACGTTCTCACTGTCTCCCTGTGCAATTTTTCGTACAGATACGACGATAACGGACTCGGAGCTGCTGGCGATGAACGAAAAGACAAACAGGCACCTCCGGCTACGTGAATTACTCCAGGAACACTCGATGGATGCAAATTTGATCGTAATGTGAGTTCCGTACGTTAGAAAAATGTTTACCCCAATCTCGGCTCATCGATTTCATGATTTTCGTTGAATTTTTTCTCCAGGACTTTACCGATGCCGAGGAAAGGCGCAGTTTCGGCGCCTCTGTACATGGCATGGCTCGAGACTCTCACGAGGGACACGCCGCCCTTTTTACTAGTCCGAGGCAATCACACCTCCGTTTTAACTTTTTACTCGTGATCCTTCGCCTTCCGGACTCTCGTTACGATTCCAGGAACTTCGGCCAACGAAACACCGTTTCGGCCAACGAGACTCGAGCAAAGAATATTTTTTTAATAAAAATACAAACACGAGTTACTCCAGCGCGAGTAAGTCAATATTTTTCCTATCGTTCCAATCGTGCGATTCCGAGTGACGAAAAAAAGCTTCGGAACGTCGAGTCAACGGAGAGGATTAATCGTGCCCGATGAACGGGGAGCGCGATTGACGTCAAAAGGGCGTATCAGTCCGTTCGAATTATCCAACATTGCCCCCGATTTTCTCGTTATCGCGTCTCGATGGAATTATTTTAGTCTATTATTCAAAAAAAATAAGCGGAGGAGGGAAACGAGGAATGGCGAGTCGTTGGCTCCGTGCGTATCCGCCCCCGAGCGCAATCTTCTCCGCCACATGGAATTCCATACAGCGGTCAGACGGGAAGCAATCGAAAACAACTGGCGCGTCGCGTCCCAGACCTTGCTCCATTCGTTTGTGTACGTTTATTTCTCTCTCATTCGTCGACAGCCTCGAGCAATAACTTTTTTACAAATCAATATACGCTGTTGATGCTTCCGCGGTATTTTACTCGACGTTCGAATAATTTAATTAGTCTCTGTTCCGTCCGATTCCTGTCAAGCTGGTAAGTAATTATTCTCGCGAGTTTTTTTTTTCTCTCGGATTCTCATTGTTGAATATTTTATCATTATCATCATCGACGGCGTAATTGTTACGCGATTTTCACACTGTTTTTTTTCCTGTTTATATCGTCGCCACTGGCGTCGACACGCGCGCGAATTTGCGATGATTAATTTCGTAATTGGGATAAGAAAAAATGTTTTTTTTTTTAAATTTTTTTTCTCATTTTTATCGAATCAAACGATCTAATTATTTGGAAGAAGAGTTTGTTTATCGAGGTGGACTTTTAAAGTCGATGAGTTATCTCGTCCTTGGTCGTTACCTCCGTGTTTTGCCTTCTCTTTGGACGGCGGGGCCGCGCGTGCGCGCGAACGCTCGTGTCAAGGTGATCGGCTCGTTTTTCGTTCTAACAGCTTAAGAAAAATCTCGGTTCTTTATTCTAACCTGTGAGTGCGCGTTGCGCCGATAAATATCCTTGGGAGTTATCGCCGAGAGCGAGGAGACGGGCTGTGAGTCGCGTGGGAGGCGACTCGTGGATTTTGTTGCCGTTGCAACTCGATTATCCTATTTTCCGCTGATTTTATCAGTTTTTATAATTCGTTAAATACTCCGAACGAGACTTTGAGATTTCGCCTTGATCGATTTACGATCTTCCGGGCACGGAAAAAACTGCCAACGCGACATTATTTTGGAAGAATTTTTATTCGACAATGCGCGCGCGCTGTTCCGTGTTCGGCAAATAATGAAACAAAAAGAATATTGAGGCAGTCTCGCCACTACCTGTCGTTTTGAAACCGTGAGTGTGCGCACGCTCCATCAACGTTTGTGTGTTTTTCTTCAATAAGAGAGCGAGAGAGACAGAGATTGAGGAAAGCCCGCGGCGGCATGCGGGGTAGGTCGAGGATCGAGCGAGTGAATGGTAGGGGCGGGGAGGGGGAGGAAGCGAAGCAGCAGCAGCAGCAGCAGCGACAGCGGTACGATAGGAGCGGGCGTCGAAGAAAGAAACTCTGACTAAGCGAGCAGTGCGCGCTCTCCTCCGGCGGCAGTCTCCAGCCGGACGTTGGTCAAGAGAGTCACGAGTCGTAGTAGCAAAAGCGACAGCGAGAGATGTGCGTCGTCGCGCGTGACGGAGCAGTCAACAGTCGAGACTAAACAAGTACAGCTTTTACGTACTTCTCTTGTTGCTGTTTTGTGTGTGTGTGTGTGTGTGTGGATGTGTGTGCACGCGGTCGTGATTCGAGACGCGGAGGAGGAGGAGAAAGAGAAATAAATAATACGAGGACGCGGGGTGGCGAATGCCGCTAAATAAATCAGGAGATAGGTGAGTCTCGGTCAATCGGTCGAATCCGTCAACGCGCGCGGTACAAAAACGATATCTCATACGTGAACGCGAGTCATAATCACGCGATCTTTCTTTCCGTTTCGACGCGGCGAACAATGCTCGAAATTAGTGAATAAATATCTCGATATCAATCGAACGAATAATAGAATTGCGCGATATGTGCTCGATTCGAGTCTCACCTGCTGAGCTCCCGTTGCGCCAGTCATTTTTAATACCAGATGAGCTCTCGTCGTGACTCTCTTTTTTCATATACTTGACTGTTTATCGCTCGTAACAGCGGGCGAGATTTGGTCCACGAGGACAGAATGCCACTCGGTCGCAACGGTAAACCGATGCGTTGAAAATCCATGTAAGTACGAGGAGAGGTGAGACGTATCGAGGAAGGGTCAACGCGGCTGCGGTACCAACGGTATACGCGTGCGTTGCCATGGGTTACCGGTGTTGTGTCCCTCGTTTCTCGCGCTAAATTACCCCAAACACTCTAGTTTTTTTAGTGCAAAAAAGTATTCATGCCAAGTGATAAAAATTAAACAAAAAAAAATACGAAAAAATCGCGATACTCGTTGGATTCGGGAATGTGAACGACCAACGCAGGGGATACGAAAAGTTTTTGGATTACGTCGTTGCTGCTTTTCCTCGTGGTGAGTATTTCTAGCGAAATAAATACAAAGTCCCAACACCGTATGCACGGTAGCAACAAGATGCATCCTGCGCATCAAGAAATATCTATTACGTCTCCAAACAGAATGAAAGAAAAAAAATAACACGTGATTCATTATTTATTCACGACGCGTATCGAGACCCGAGTACGAGCGCTCACGCGGCCTCGGAGATTAATCTCGCCAAGATGATTGACACTCAACGTCGTTGTCAACCTCGCGTATACGTGCACGAATGCTGACAAATCTAGCAGCAACACCATCCTTGTAAATACACGTGGCTTTTTATTGTATCGCGAATCGCAGAGAACGAGGACGTTTTCTACGTTGTACCAACCGAATAAACGATTTACCTGCTCCGATCGCGCGACAACCTTCTGCAAAATCGTCTCCAACGTGCTTCTTCCTCTCCCGTTCCTTTTACTTTATTTTTTCTCTTACCACACGCACAAATTCGTTTTTTTTTTGGACGAGCCGTGAGGCGCGGCACGCGACTCGAATTCGCGAGTGAATCGTCCGTAGCGCTCGAGCTGCGAGCGAGCAAGACAGAGACAAAGGGTCAGAGAAAGGCTGTCTCGACTTCGTAGTATCGTGATCTTTACGATGTACGTGAAACTTTACTTTTGCTCGAATATTATCAAGCAACCGCATCTCCTCGTCGTTAATCCCTTGACTTTTTGAACTTTAAGTTGGTTTTTTTTCGTTTACAAACAAATGAACAACGTCGAAGGCTCCAATGTAGCGAATCGCGCGAGCCTCTGCATTGTTGGGTTCACGGAGCGAGAGGGAGAGTGCATGGCGTGACAGGAGAAGGGAATCCTTTCGCTACTACGAAAACCAACAGCGAGTGCAATTTATACCGTTGTACTCTTTGTATCCCGGTAACCTATAAATACGTATGATCCTCGTCCATATCGTTTAAACGCGAGGCATATCTCTAGGGAAGGCTCGCGGCACATTAACGTTTATCGCTATTCATGTAAAAATCTCCATTGTTCATGAAAAGAAATTAAATCTGCAAAAACTTCGTGCTCGACCTTTAAAAATGATGAAAATGTGAAAAAAAATTGCGAATAAAATAAAAGTTACAGTTTATTTTTGACGTTTTTAATATTTTGTTGAGAATATTCGTGCGGCAAAGTTTGCAAGGAAACTGAAAATTAGATTTGTTGCCACGAGAGCCGCCGGGGGGCGGGGGGGGGGGGGGGCTGTTGATGTTTATATACAGCGATTCCTTATTCGACGCGGCGGAAGCGCTTTCGCTTTTCTCGCGAATGTTGAAGCCGTGCGCGGCGCATCGGCAACGCCGCGGTGCCCTCCGGAGCGAAACAAAAAATATGAAAAAATATTTGCTCGTAAATAATGCACCGTCCCGTTCGAAACGGAGGATCCTATTTTTTTGTCATAACATGCTCAACACGCCGCGATGGGGGCGGATACGGGTATCGAATCCATGCACACGCGCAGACTTGACGTAATCAGCTTTGAAACGATTCTCTGGCCCCTCTCTCTCTCTCTCGCTCCGAGTTTCTCCCAAAGCGGCTTAACGGAGCTTTAATACGATTGACGTGCATGTTCGTATAGACACAGTGGCCCTGGCGGAAGCGCCCTTGATCGTATCTCCTGTAATCGTGTTTTCAATAACTCTCAATTCGCGTCATTCTCATTTCTATTTATTGATCCCAACATTCCAAAACGCAGTTTGTTTATTTGTTTATTTGATGCAACATAAAATCGACCGAAATCCGAGTACAATGGACCGCTGAGTCTGTGAAATTTCAACGAGATAAAAGTTCGTTGGCCTGCGTATGCGCCGTGACTTTAAAACTTGACGAGTCTTCAAATACCGAGAGATTTCGATGAAACTTTCACGGAAAGTTATAGTTTGTTATCTGGCATACGCGAGCTGCCCGGACTAATAGTTTTTTTCCATTTGAGAAACACAAATATTGAGAAACACGCAACTGCGCACTTTCGTTGATTTTCTCGATTCTTGCGGGAGTGACTAATGAGTTTCGTCACTTTGTTGCTCTAGCGATCTTTCGACAAAAACGATCTTTTGAGGTTATGCGCGTTTGACGAATGGGGACGAGAGTTCAGGGTTTGACAGAAATGAATTAAAGTTCGGATAGAAAAATGACTTTGTACGGCCTTTGATGTTGCCATATTTGTTCAACTTCCTCTGCAGTCGTTTGCAAAGCACAAAAGCTGAGATTTTGTAACAATAGAGCGCGAGCTCGCGGGCACAGCTAGTGTGTCCGTGTAGGCATTTGTTTGTCTAGTTTATAGAGCGAAGCGGATATGCTGCCCGAATACCGAGCGAGGATGCGATGACGATGATGACAAAGTCGGGTCAGGCGTGCGCGTCGCGACGCCGCTTCTGTCCCATGAGAAACCAAAACTCGCCTTATCGGGTGGGAGGGGAGGGGGGGGGCACAGGGGAAAAGGACGAGTAGGAAAAAGTGAGATCGAAACTTTGTCGCGTTGCCTCATCCAGGTGACGTTAGAGAATGGCGTCGTTTTCAAAAAAGTTGGTTTCGTCACTTGCACAAATGAGATTTTGTGCATCGAGAAATGAATTCTGTTGATTCGAGGCGACATGGACCAACAATTGCGAATCGTTCGTTTGACGCAACGGCCTCGTTGCCGTAAGCGCGCTGGTGCGAAACGACTCACGGTCGTTGGCAAGAATAGAGAATTTTCGTCAAACGAATCCGTGCGTCGTATAAAAAGATCGAAAGGGTTATGAATGACGAAGCGACAGCCTCGAAATTCGAAACTCAGGAGCGAAGGCGAACGCGTGCTTTGTGTTTGCATTGTTCGAGAAAATATGTAGCTACATATATGTACATCGAGTCCGTGAAATATAGCATGACTATACGCGGATCGTGATTCGTCAGACCGTAAAAATTCTTTCTACCAGCGTTCTCGCTTTCCCCTTCGATAAGTACCGGACTCGTTAACGATTTGTTTCCGAATTTTCCGTGCTCCGACGAATCCCTCGTTGCGTTCACAGTTTCTTAACTTTGCCCCCTCGCCCAGGGAAAGTAAGGGAATCGAATGAACCGTGGAACGGCCGATTCGATTTGCGCGGCGAACCTAACCTTAATATGCTCCCTCCGCGTCCCGCGACTCTCACAGTCGCAATCACTTAGACAACAACCAATGAGAAACTCGAGCAGCCGAATAAGAACAAGCATTTTCGAAATAAGGGGCGCAATTGGGAGCTCGTTGCTCGCTGCACGTATTGCGAGCGCTCGCGCGCTTATTGTGCTCTATTAGCGCGAAGATGACACGGACGAGGCGCTCGACCTACGAATCAACGGGTCGAGAGACACTAAACTCTCCATTCGTTCGTGTTTACCTCTCGAATACATGGCCGGCTATTACGACGTGTGGGTGAAAATATTCAATACGTAACACACTCGAGTGTTATTCAATTCAATCGACAATGCTCAAGCTGCCGGGCACCGATCTACGAGACACTCGTGATTCCCTCAGCGTCCGCGCGACCACGCGAATAAAGATGAATGCGTCGCGCGAGCATGTGCTCCCGTCTCGAGTTCCCAATTCTAAAATTTCTCATACAAAATCAACCCTTCTCTTCCCTCAAACTCCCCTCCGAGCTCAACATCTTTTTATTTTGTCATTTCCCGTTAAAGATCGTATCGAGGATCCGCAGGAATTGAGAGATGACGGGCGGAAAGAGGACGAGGCAGAATCCCACGGCGGCATATTGGCACGGTAAGAAAATGTTTTCCGGATATGTAAACCGGTTTTTCACCAAGCCGCATAAATTTCGTCTCAGAATAATTTCATCTCTCAGCGTCTTCGTACCTTTCGAATCAAGGATCTTGAGTCCGAAGTCCCGAATGATAAGAAAATTCTGATCGATACGAGATCGTGTCAAAATTTCACGGCGATTTTGAGAATCTCAAAATCAAATTTAGTCAAATTTAGTCTCATGGAAACTTTACGACAAGTTTTTTTTTTTAACTCTCTATTTTTTTAATCTACGATATACTGAAAGCAACGGAATCAAAATAAAGTTTCTTAATCAATATTTTTTGTATGTATTTAAAAAATTATTGGCGAAATTTTAATTTTTTAATAACGAGCTTTCAAATCGTACAAATCGTACTGAATATTCAACATTTTCATATGAATTTTCATTTTAACCCTGAGTAATGATGATTAATTATTAAAATTGTACGATATATATTATTATTAAATTTCACGAGGTCGCGTACGAATTTCCCGACGATAAAGACGATCCTGAAGTTTTTAGCAGAGCTCAAAATTATTATTCAATATTTGGTTTGAGTCGAAAAAACTGAATCGACAAGAGAAAAATTGGCATGATTTCCAAAATTCAATAGATAATCAATAGAAAAAAACATTTTCCGTTGAATCTCCACGTTGCAAACTTCAGAATCATTGAATCATTGATTAATGAATGCAAGAAACTTTTTTTTCCGCAACAACTTCGAAAATGTTTGTGCAGGCTCGTCCACGCCCCTGGGACGATTTTTTTCCCGATATTCCGAGACTAAATCCGCTGATTTCAGGCGCGACAAGCCCAAGTCGAATCCCATGGCTGTCAACACTGCTGCTCGTACTTTTATTGAGTGGATCGGTCCATTCGGAAATTGAGAAAATACAGGACGCGGAAAGCCCGAGTCCTGGCGGTCCGAGCGGGGCAACGGCAACGACGACAGCAACGGCAACTGCAACGGAAATCAGAGCAGAAACAACGTCGAGAGCTCCGACAACCGCGGCTTTCAACGGTAATGAGAAGAAAAAATAAAATAAAATCTCGTCCCGCTATTGCGGAGCTCGACTGCGCGCACGACATTTTTTCCTTTAACGTACCTTCACTTTTCAGACGTTACCGCAATCACAGGAATTACCCGGAGGACCTTGACGGAAGAAAAATTCCACAATCATTCCGAGAGCTTGACTCCCCCCTTGCCGATCGTTGCCAGCTCGACGGAAGAAACCTCCGCTTTTGAGAACACCATAGGACGCATAGAAAAAGAGAGTCAAATTGTTTCCACGCAATCGTCCTTTCGAATTAGCGAGCACACCCCGTCGCCGGTTAATTTGGAAGTTACCAAGGTCACCGTGACGGGCATCCCCGTTGAGAATGAAGGAAACCTCGTCAATAAAGAGCGTGACCTCCCAGAGGACGCCACGACGACAATATCGTTCGAAAATGACGTTTCTCCCACGAGCTCTACCGAAATTGAGGCAAAAACTAAACAGGACGGTAGGAAATTGTTTTCTCTCTTTCCCATGATTCCTCAAATATCGCTTCACTGTCGTGACTGAAAATTCAATGAAAATCCGGAGCTTGGCTCTAGCAAAATCAAAATTTCGCTGCATTTGAACGAGGCAAACTTCAACCTCGTGATTTCTTTCTCCATTATCATCGGAATATGAAAAGGCACGTTTTTTTTTTTTTTTAATTTACATTCCTGAGGATGAAACGAGACGGTTTTTTTCACAGGTGACGAATCGACCACGAGGACCGAGGCTCCAACAACGTTGATGACACTGATCGGGTTGACTCGATCCGTTCCAACCGCAAGTTCGCCAAACTTGGTAGTTGCGTCGGTATCGACGACTCCGCAGTCAACAGCGTCTTCGTCATCGCTCCCTGAAGCCTCGACGTACGAACCAACGTCGAGTTCGACGATCGAGTACGAATTTATTGCTCTGAAGGAAAATACCATTCCCACAGAATATCCAACGAGAAACCGGCAAGAAAATGACACGAGCTCGACGATTTCGAGTTCGTTGTTCGACCAGAGCACGACGGAAAAATATTCCTCGACAACGGAAGCGACAACCGTCGACGTGACGACGACGGAAATGCCAGCAGAATTAACGACCGTTTCAACGACGCCGGAGGAAGTTGCGACGACGCTGCAAGAAACGTCCGGAGTAACGATTACGGAGGAAACAGGCGGAGCAACGATAACGGAGGAGACAACCGGAGCGACGATAACCGAGGAAGCGACCGAAGGAACAACCTCGCAGGACGTGACCGAAGGAACAACGATGATGGAGACGAGCCAAAAAATTCTGGACGAAACTACGGAAAGCTTGAGAGAGACGGCGACGCAGGAGGAAACTGTAACGGAAGCAACAACGGAAACAGAAGAAATAACGAATGTCACGGAAATTACGTCGACGGAGGAAACGAGAATGGAAACAACCGAAGAAACAACTTTCTGGACAACGAACAATACAACGACCGAGGGAGCTACCGAAGAAACTTCGAAGCAGGAAATGGTAACGTTGGAAGAAACGACGGAAGCGATAACGGACGAAATAACAACCGACTGGACAAAAAGCGACTACGCTACGGAAGAAACAACCGCAAAAATCAACAACGCGACCGATCCCAACGTTTACGTTAACATCCCGATATCGCGAAACACTGTGAATCCTGGAGAGTTGACGCCTTTGGTCGAAATCATTTTTGAAGGATCTTGGATGGAGGTTTGCCCACATTTGGCGGGACTTCGACAGTCGCTCGCTGAGCTCTTGACTCTGGCGGTCAAAAAGTACGTATAAAATCCTCGCTGAATCGCGCCTGTGACAACTTTTTCAAAAAAACTCTATTAAATCATGATTAAAATGTAAAAATTATCGACAGAAACGTTTACGTCGGTCAAATCGTTTATCAGAATAATCCCTGCGGAAACGCTACGG
The DNA here is from genome assembly GCA_037043255.1 of Diadegma fenestrale. Lineage (NCBI taxonomy): Eukaryota > Metazoa > Arthropoda > Insecta > Hymenoptera > Ichneumonidae > Diadegma > Diadegma fenestrale. The sequence goes on from CM073317.1 coordinate 4,381,681, forward strand.
ATTCCTCGGCGCCCTTGACGACCTCAGCGCAGCAGTTGATAACGACGGAATCCTCGGTGACGAGTTTATTCCTTTACGTCGTCGATAAAAACGGAAATTTGGATGTGGAGATGACGAAAATGTTGCCTCAAGTTTTTCGCGAGTCTTCCGCCAAGCTACGAGTTACCGTAAGTCTGTTTTGACTCGGTGCGTTCCAGGGTAACGGCGCGATGGACCCGGACTCTGTTTCGTGTACGAGAATTTATCGATTTAACGATAAAATTCGTTTTTTTTTTTTTACAGATTCACAGTTTTCAGCTGGTACAAGAAGCAGATTCTGGCAACGCGATCGCTGTGATAATTGTTTCCTGCGTCGCTCTCCTTTGCCTCGTTCTCTTGACCGGATTGCTCCTCGTCGTAACGTCCAGAAGAACGAGATTCAATTACGGAGAACGTTGTCGGCCGGTTTCTCTCGATGCTTACAGTCTCGACAGCGTTTCGGCGTACAACAGCGTCCGAGGACGAAAAGGAGTTGGTGCGAGCAGCGGGGCCGTCGCTGCTACGAACGCCAGTACGGCCGCGACACTGCGAGCTTCCAAGAGAAGTTACGGCAATCCGAGTTTCGATGATTCGGTAAAATTCAGCCTTTTCTTGACTTTGGAATCGGAGTATTGAACTTTTTTAAACATTTTTTCTCTTGTTTTTCAGTCGACAACGCCGTCGCATCCGTTGAGCTTTGCGGGTCTCTCGAGTTTCGCCAACGACCGGGAAAAAATCGCTGAAGAATTTGCGGCGATTCCTCGAGTCACCGCCGGCATCGACGAGTTGCCTCAGGGCGCCGAAGTCAAAAACAGATACGCGAACGTCGTGCCGCTTCCGGAGACTCGCGTCCCGCTAACGAGGATCAACAACGATCCGCTCACCGAGTACATCAACGCGAGTTACGTTCGAGTGAGTTTTTCATGCGGAAAAATGCGAGAGCCACAGCAGGCGCAGAAAAATCAAATCTGTAATGATCCGGAAGTTTGCATCGTTGGAATGCAACGAAATTCTGTTATTTCTTCAGCAGAGTCAATAATTATTATTCAATATTTGGTCCGGCCAATAAAACGATTCTCTCTTGAACGTCGACTCAGAAAATTGCCACGATTTTCAAAATTCAATGAATAATCCATAGAAAAAAATGTTTTCCGTTGAATCTCAACGTTGCAAACTTCAGAGTCATAAATCTTTATGGAATTTTTTGATTTTTCAGGGCCCAAAAAACGCCACCAAATATTACATCGCCTGTCAGGCGCCCCTAGAATCAACGGTCGCTGATTTTTGGCGCATGATTTGGGAACAACGGACCAAAGTCGTTATAATGCTGACGGACCTGGTGGAGAACGGCGTTGAAAAGTGCGCCGAGTACGTACCACCCTCAGAAGTTACCGACTGCCATAGAATCTTTGGCGACTTTCGAGTGACTTTGAAAAAACGAGAGACCAAAGAGAAATACGCCATCTCGACTATTCTCCTCAAAGTAAATACCAAAAACTCACAATCGCGACTAAAATTTCCACCTTCCCGAAGAAAAAAACTAAAATTATTATTTATTTTTTGCAGAATCTCGAGAGCGATACTTTCCGCGAGATTTGGCACATTTGGTACATGTGGCCGGCGAGCGGCGTGCAGTCTAGCGATGCAGCAGGCTTGATCGCTGTCCTGCTCGAGGCGAGAGCCCTCCAACGCGGAGGTCCAGCTCCCGTCCTCGTTCACTGCAGCCCCGGGACCGGGAGAACGGGAACTCTGATCGCTCTGGACCTCGCGATAAGGCAATACGAGATAACGCGAACGGTTGATGTGCCCAGAGTCGTTTACACGATCAGGAGAGACCGCGCAGGAGCGGTGCGGACCAACGAACAATACGCGTTCATTTACAAGGTGAAAAAAATGCGGAAAAGCGACGCAGTAGCGAGAGAGCCTCGCCGAAGAGTTTCGGGATATTAATTGTCTTTTTTGTTTTTTTTTTTTTTACAGGCCTTGAATCTGTACGCCACCAGACTCGCCGGCGGAGCTTTCGACTCGTAGCCAAAAACGATCCATGGCTCTTCGTCTACTTTTTATTTCCCTGATCCATGGGAACGCGATCTAAGTCAATACTGAATAGACTATTTGAGATTAGATGACCTTGAAACGGAGAGAGAGTCGTTGCGAGCGGCGACAATCTTTTAAAAGCCAAAAACTTTTCGACCACCGTTTCTCTCCCCAAGCTCGTATAATATATTCATATAAATAGTACATACAGAGAGACCCCGTGACATACGTGTATACCAATTTTCAGTTGGTTTCGTTACCGTTTTTTCAACTCCAGAGGACCAAGAATTATTTCTAATTCGCGTGCTGCGATAAATCTGTAGTTTATCATTCCGCGAATCTCTTCGTCGCGAGCGAAGAGAATAAAAAATTGAGAAAAATCTACGTCGATCGAACCGCCGGGTTTTGGAGTTTGAGCCATTTTTACTGTGCGTAATGGACCCAAAAAATCTTGCACAGTTTAAATTTGTCGAAATTCAAGCTCGTTCTTCGATTTTATTGCTCGGCGCTGAGTTTTCTGATCTTTATTCTCTCCCAGCGCGTCATTCGTCATCGATCATTGAAAATGACGATGAAAAAGTCTAGTTAGCGTCCAGTTGCGCCGAAGATAAAGGCGGAACGAGAGCGAAACGAATGGAAATACTTGTGTGATATATGAAACGAGTATAAATCGTGTTTACATGTGTATATACATATATATAGATATATATATGCATACAGTGTGGTATGTGTGTTTAGGATAAACGGTGACGACGCTTTTAATTTCCGACGGATCGTTGAATCAATTACGATCGAGCATAATTTAGACGATCGTAACGAGAAGCAACTGGTGGAGAGCTGCGGAGCAATCGTCACCAACGAATATGTCGTCTCCGTTATATCGTTCTCGTTGTTATTATTATTTTTTGTTTGTTTTCGTCTCGTGTCTGAATCGACACCACGTGATACGAATAAATTATACACGTTAAAATGTGTTGGTTAATTTTTTTCCACGGGTAATCGCGTCTTTGCTTTGTAACTTCAGAGAACGTGAGGAAAACCGATGGTGGAAGGACGAGCACGTTCTTTTCGCACGTACGAGCGTTTTGTCAAGGATATTCCGAGCCGAACTCACCTTCACGATGCCCGCCAGTCCCCGAACGCATTCGGCGACTCTTGATCGTTTTTAAAGAAACAAAATATCGTCGCAGAAGTTACTCTCGGCCGAGGCTGGAAATTCAGTGGGTTTTCTTTACCGCGGGAAGGTCGGCTGCGAGGATAAGTCTCTCGGACATGTTGTGGAAAGAAAGAGCGCGCTCGGAGCCGCTCGAGAACGTACCGGCGAGATCCAGGTGGTTTGCTGGATCGCGCTGGTTCGAACTGGTTCGCAGCTGTTGCATCTCGCGAGTACCGGGTCTCCCTCTCTCTCCCTCGCTATTTCTCTCTCTTTTGCTCGCCCGCGGCCACTGCCGCAGCTCTTCCGCCTCCCTTTCCTCCTCACGCCGCTGCTCGTCTTCGATGTCTCACGAGCAAGCGCCGCCCGCGTCAATTGCAAAACGGCCAAACGCTGCCCGAGGTCCACCGCTGAAGGAACCGATAGAGAGGCGATTACACTCGCTCCAATCGTTGATGGATCATGCTCCAATATTAAATGCCACATCACACGTCCCCCAAACTATCGTCACGATGAATCCTCCAATTCCACGACGTACCTCTCCAGCTCATTAAGACTCGCTCACTCAATTTGAGCGGGCGACCCTTGCCGAATGGAAAATTTTTATGAGTCACTTTAATCAATCATTCTCATAGTTCGATTGACTCTGATAATGAGGTTGCATCGAATTCCACGTTTCTCTCCAATTTTTTAAGGAAAAATGAAGATAAGGAAATTCATTGGTCTAAATCGTCCGAATAATCTGGCGAAATGTCAAAAACTGTTGCATCATCGACTCCAGCTCTGAAAGAATCTCACCAAGTCGAGCGACGAAAGCTGAAAAATAATCCAACGAACCAGTAGAAAAATGAAGCAACGTTTTCTGAGTGTCTTTGGAAAAAATTCAATGTCGAACGATGTTTGTTTTTCACCGCGGACTAAATAATCCTCAGGGCACGAAAACTTGACGTTTCTCAAAGCTCTGCGAGGAAAGACCGCGTGTTTTCGTTCAATCAGAGCCACGCGTCAGCATCTCGTGATCGCGGTGAGAATTTTTTTTTCTCGTGCTAATTGCTGAACCAAGAAGTTGGTAAAACGTTAGAAAATAATCAGGCGAATCAATATTACGATGTACGAACGTTGCCAAAGTTTCGGGGAATCTCGGTAAACGACAAATACGTCGACTCGACGGTCCGTTGTTCTTTAATACGTGTTCAAAATTGAGCATCAACCTCTCATTTTACAATTATCGTCGTCGATTTTGTCATTCAATGGAAATCGTCACGTCAGGACGAAAAGTCTCGAATATTTATTTCCGCAGCTGTTCAATCTTCTCGAAAATCGACTCGTCTCGACGTTCGTCACGTACATCGAAGCGGTTCATTCCCTTCACGAGAGTTTCAAAATTTCACCAATCAATGCCACGTTTACTCGGCAAAGATTTGTTTCAAACGTTAAGAAAAATCTCTGGGAATAACAATGAAGAATTTCGTGGAAGAGACGCGTAAAATTATAGCGCCTCGGTTACTACGGCGCGGCATTCCCCAGACGTCGCACCGAATCATTGACTCGAATCACTCGATCGTTCATCAGCCTCTCGACCATCACAAACCGCCCAATTCGATTCGATTCTTTTTTCACCAATCCTTTGCTCCGCTTATTTTCGGTTTTCTCAAAGTTAAATCGCCGTCTTACAAATTTTTGAAAAAATACACTGTCAAGTTTAAGCCAAAAATTGAACAATTTCTATATATTTATAAATTTTTTTTCTTTTCGAAAGGAGATTTTGGTAATTTTTAAGAAATTTCGTTCATTTTGTTTCTTGAGCCGTTTTCGATCCAATTCCGCCGCCGATTTTCTATTTGTCGTCAATATTGAAAAAAAACGGTAAATTGAAAGGAAAAAAGAAATTCGCTCGAAAAATACGGATCGAACTTCCAAAAATGGCGATGGAACTACGTCATCATGAGATTTGACGTTTATCCGTTAATGCAACTGCAAATTTGTCGTTATTAGTATTTTTTCGCTCGACGTACGATTTTGTGAGAAATGGAGCGGCGTTTTGTCTGGATTTGATAAAACGTGAAAGTTGTTGGGCTTTGAATAAATAAATCTGAAACGCTTATGAAAGGGGATTAAAAAAGTCGAGCGCAGGGAAAAGCGGAGGCCGGTGGCGCGTGATACGATCGTGCAGAGGCTGATTCTGCTCTGAAGTGATAAGAGTTAAGCGGCGCTTTCCAGACTTTTGGAAAATAGTTTGAAACCCCATTGAAATGTTATGGTCGATGAGTCAGCGGGCTGGAGAAATTTTGCATTGACGTAATCCGCACTTTTCGTGCTGCGACGATAACAAGCGCTCAGAATTTTCCCCGCGATCTTCTTTCCCCTCTTTCTCTTGTTAAAAACTCGGGATTGCGTAATAAAACACTTTAGAAAATTAGTAACTCGGCTCCGTTGTCGTGGCCGTAGTTTCACGCGAGTGTGCGATTACGTCGCTTCTTTTTAAATTACGAAATCGATACTCGCGGCTTTTCCAATACGCCCGTTCAATTTTGTCAGACTTTTTTTCTCCACATTTCTTTAAGGGAGCGAATCAAACGAACCCAATCGCATGATTCTCGCCCTTTTTTCCTATTACGTACGATTTTCGTAAAAAAAAAAAATCCCCATTGAATTTCTTGCCTTTTAATACAATTAAAAATCATGTCATCGAATTTCATTGCTCGGAAAGGGAATCTGCGTTGTTTCCTAGTGTCTGTCGCTTCTTCACAGGAACACTGGAGCTAATAAAGGTGAACATTAATGAGACAAAGCCGAAAGCAGATTAGCCAGACGACTTTAACGATGAGCCAAGAATTTCTGAGGCAAGGAAACTGGTTTTTTCTGAAATTTGCTTGTGATACAATTCAAAATCCAATCAGTTTTCTGAACTTTTTGTTTTTGTTTTCTTCCCACACAAATATCGGCTGCAGAGTCATTGTCCGTAGATCTCGACGATAAGATTAATGGCATGTGTTGGACACACAATGTTGCTGGTTACGAACAATTTGCGAGGACGCGAAACCATTGACGGATCCACGAGTCATCCGAACGTAGTGGGAACAGGGTAAACGAGAGACAGGGGCGGGGGGGAGGAACGGGATACGAAGAACGATGATGGAAGAGCGTCTTGAAGAAAACGAGGCGAATCGCGGTCCGGAACGCGGTTTAATCCGGACGAAAGTTGCTTTTCAATTGGGAATCTCGTTGAACGATCTGGCCAAGTCCAGTCGCGGGTTTCGAGCTTTTTAGCTCTTTTTTTAGCGCAACGGCCACCGCCGCGGCGATGTTGCGGTGGCGGCGGTAGCGGGAGGAAAAGATGCAAAATCAAAGTTGAGCGTAGTCGGCGATCGCGCGAGCAGGAAACGAATTGGAAAGAAATAATTCGCGGCTGTGTTTGGCATATCGCGCGCGGCGTGTTTCGTTCGATAATTTTTCTGGTCGATCGGTAAGTACACGCAAAGACGGCGAATTTGTTGAGTCAATGATGCCGATCGAAATGGTCGCGCGATTTGCAAAGAAACGAGAGTGCCGCGGGATGACCAGGATTATTGAGAATAAACGCGAGAATCCGCGCTGCTGTCGTCGAGCAGGCAAAAAGGAAGGACGCGCAAGATATCGATGCTGCAAGCTGCTCGCGGTTTACGCCCGTCGAACAAGTTGCTTCGTCGTCGAGAAATGAGTCTCTTGCAAAGAATCAGAATTGGCGTTGATGCATGAATCCACCGCCCGCTACTCTGCCTCTTCTCGTTCGTCCCAACTGACGAAAAGTTCACCGAGGGTTAAGTAACTCGATAGTGGTGCACGGGCAACATCAATTTGTGGCAATGGTACTCGTCGCGTGGTATATATGCTCGGATTTTGTGACGAAACTTGATTAGTCGACGGAGCGATCGGCCGAGGAGCGATCGCGCGCTACACTCGTCTCCTCATTTTATTATTCTTTCACGATTTTTTTGGCGAATCTCCGAGGTAAGCAGTCTGAGAAACTTTCGTATTCCTTTTTCTTTCTGATGAATTCATCGAGTCTCGTAAAAAAGCTCATCTGTGTCGTTGATCCTCGTGAAAGATGGAAATGCCCGCGAAAACATTTCGATGTCTGCAGAGACGAGGTGCATGTGTCTCAGAAAAAAAATTGCACTCGAGGAATCGCGGACTGACGATCGCGTCAATGTGGCTCTCGTCTCGTGTGTCGTTTTGATTAAGTATATCTCGCGGCAATCGGCTAATCTTGATCGCGAGATATGGAGAATATTTATGGCGAGGATATCGCGCGTAGCTGGGTGCACTGGACGACGACAAACGACGCTACGATGTGCGCCTTTATAGCTCAATTCAAATGAATCGTTTGCAGCTCGCGAGCGACTTTGCGAGAGCGCTTTCCGTGCTCCAGCGGGGAGGATAAATCGCGCCAACAGGTTTCGCGCCGAAAGTGCTCCGCCGTTCGAATGACCGTGAAGGAAAAAAAATATGACGACTAGCTCGAGAAAGAATTATATAATTTTTGACGCGCTGGACGTGCCAATTGTTTCTTTGACGAGCGTCTCGTCGATGCATTCCATGAAACTGCAACTTATTCTCACGTTCTGCCGCGTGCAGCCGGACGAACCGAATGGTCGGACGAACATTCGCCGCGCGGATTTTCGCGGCTTATTTCAACGAGCTGGACGAGCAAGGTCGGAGTTTCCGCGATAATGAGTCGTGTCAATCGAACTATAAAACTTTCCCGCGAGCAGATTACATGGGCGATGAAAATTCGCGCGAAATTTGAAAATTTTACAGGGAATTTAAAAATCGGTCGGTCAAACTCGAGACGCTGCACGCGGGATTGAGGAAATCCATGAAACCGGTGTTCACGTGTGTGCGTGCGAGCCTTCTGCGTACACCTCAGGAGGGAGGGAGGGAGAGAAACTTCGAAGTACCGCGTTGGGGTATATATTGCCGTGTGGACAGTCGCTCCGGCGATAGTCTTGTCTTTGAAACGGTTGGACGTTGTTCCCGCGAGTTTGTTGGGTCGTTAGTAACTTGGAGCGTTTTGTTCGTGTATCGAATTTGGGACACAGTCATTTCAGATATTAAGGGAAATCGAGCGGCCGGATCGCACGGGATCGACGATTAAAGGGAGCGAACCGATGGCAATTGCCATATAGTCGCGTTGTCCCGAGGTCGAAACGAGAAATTCGTTTCTTGCAGAGCGATAGACGAAGAAAAATCACGTGGTGAAATATCCGCTCCATCATGAGTACGAAAAAAACATCGTTAATCCGCAGGTAGGCAAAGAACGAAAGATTTTATATAGTTTGCGATAAAAAAATCCGCGAGTTCTTGCCGAGGAATTACGCGTACGAGAGGGTGAGAAGAGGCGCGCGGTTGCGAATGATCGAGGGCGGGATTGCGAGATGAACTGAAAGCGCCGCCGCAAACTTATTTCTCTCTGCCTCTCCCTCCGAGTCCTTAGTTCTTTGATACAGTTCTCGATCTCCTGGAGAAACGCGTCCTCCCCCGCGTTGTTGTTATCGCGCTGGGAATATTCCTACAATCTGTAGTGCGAAATCAAGTGAATTTGTGCCGTTGACTACTCGCTATTTCATGTGGAAATACGCGAAATTTTCGCAGCTCCAGTTTCCCCAACTTTTCCGCTCCATTTCGGTATCATTTTGCGTCAACCGTCAATTCTTCATGGCGCAATCGACATTGCTGACCGATGCTGTCAAGTAACAAACGCGGGTGGTGAATTGTGTTGCACGTGGTTCAACCCCGTGCTCCAAATGTGCGTACAGAATAATTCATTTCCCATTTTTTTGTGATTCTTCGCTCGCAGACCCCGAAAAAAAAGTTTATTCAATTTTTTAAACGAATCTCCTCGCTCGAAACATGATTTTAATTGCTGGTCCCAGGATATTGCAAAAATATCAAGTGCACATGGAGAATCTCGACTCAGTATGAAAATTAAGCCCTCACGATCGCGCTGCATTGTTTTGCGTTGCACGTTGCATCTCCGTTTTTGGAGTCACGGGAAGGAGGGAGAGTTCGTTGTTGATCTACAAAAAAAAAAACGCGGATCGAATTTGAACGCGAATGAGGTCTTTGGAGATGGCGTAAATTTTCATATGAACCTGTTGCGGCTTCGTGACGCCGTTACATGCACCTCGCACGTGCATTTTAGTTGGGACACCCACTCGAGATTCAACGCTGCTGTGGAATTTCTAACGTCGCACTCGGAAAGATTCTCGTTGGAGAAAAAGATAAGAAAAAGGAAAAAAAACCCAATTACTCAGAGCGTTAGCAATCGCAGGCGATATAACACCGGATATTACCGCTCAATTGATCGAGCAATCAGTCGCGGGAATGAGCACATAGATAGCTAATGAAGCAACGAGAAGGTCAACTAGCTTAATTTTGAGGCAATAGATTCGAGAGCGAGCTGAAAATTTGGTTTTCGCTTCGAGATATAATGAAAAAAAAGGCGTCACGCTTTTTTTCGCGTCGCACTGCGTGTAATTAACGGTGCAGCGTGGGAGCAGCATTCGGAGGGTCAAAGAGAAAGGAAGGGGCGAGCGTAAATACGAGACGCGAGATCCAACGTCTGAGCAGCGCGTGTACATCGAATCACCGGACCAACTTGGAGCTTTTTCCCAATACGAAACTCGCGTAAAGCCTTCCTCGCGCGAGTTTTATCCCAAAGATAAACACAAGCCAAAAATCAATGAAATTCGTGCGGCTACAATTTGCCCTCAATGATGGCGACGATTTACTACCGAAATGTGATTCTTTACTCGGCTCCAATTTTCATTCATACGTTTTTTGACTGCCGAACAAACAGATTGACTGCCGAGATGCCAATTTCTCGGAATTACCTCGCAAGTGATTCGTCAATTCTGGCTTTTTCATTGCGATCCGATATCTATCTTTATTGCTATATAGGCAAATATATCGCATCGTTTGATATACGGAGAAAAGCGAGTCGCGGCACGTGTTCTCGAACAGCGATATAAGTAGAATGAGGAGCGCTAAACGACTTGAGAGGCATAGATGCGGACACGCGTCGATGCTTGTCGTCGTTTACGACATACTGCCCGAGAATCGATAAGACGAACTAGATGCTTCAACCTATATTTGAGCTTCCCATGTGGAGTATGAATAACGCACGGAAATAGAGAAAAATAATATTCGTGAGCTTTACTGGTAAGAGATTCGGTAAAACGCCTACGAAGCTCATCGACCGAGAGCTTTCTATCAAATTCTCAAACGAATTAGCGTTCCGCTCTCACGTCCTAAGAATTCTAGGCAAACGTAGGGACTAGGAGCATTCCCGCATTTTCTTATAAATATCTCAATGCGTAAAAATAAACGAGAAGTAGCGAAATCGGTTTTTCGAATTTTAAACCCGAAGCTCCATTCGTTTGTGACGCACATTTTCTCGCGTTTTGCCTCCGCGCGCCCGTTTCGAGCTTTTGGTCGCGTGCATTTACAATAATCTGGAAAATGCTGACGAAGATATTCAATTTTCTGGGGGAAAGTTGATCGCGGGCTGGATCCGCGCTATAAAATTGATGCACGCGTGTTAACGAGTGAATTGTCTTTTGTGGTGGTGGTGATTGCGGAAAATGCCTCGCGCGAAGCAATGCGATAAGACAGTAAGCCGGACTTAGCGGGCCAGCACGTGGAAACGTTTAACATTAATGTATTTCTTGGGCGATAACATTTTCCGAGCGTAAATGGGAATGAAAATTGTTTACAGCTGTTCATCTGTGACAGCGATTACAGTCGGTCGCGGGCATTTGCGTCGGCAGAAAATCGCAGACGCTCGTGCAATCGTTTGCCTGAGATCATTTTTTTCAGGCTTCCGTTATGCTTAGATTTTCCAGGATGGTCGGGATGGAGGAAAAGTTCCCGAACATCAATGGCGATGGAGACCCCAATGCCCGCAACGGCAACAACAACAACACCAAAAACAGCAAATCGCCTCTCACCTTGAACGCCAATGGACTCTGGGACGTGGTGCCCCGTCTGGATCACTACAGGTCGGTTTTCTTTATAGTAAACTCGTCATCACCCAAATTTGACAATCATCGAGTATTCACTTGTACCAAGACGAATGACCTGACCATTTCTTATCATTTTCTTCCGTTAGACTCAGCAGAAGAGCAAAGAGACCGTCGCTGGGGGAGCTTCACGAAGGCAACACGGTCAAGGTACGTCCGAACGAATTGATAAGGAAAATAAATTCCAACTAGAAACTTTCTTTTACTCCGATTCATCGAACAATATTCTTGACTGCTTGCCAGAAATTCTTGTTGAAAGTTTTCAATCGATCGTTATGTACACGTCGCGACTCAAATAAACTGGAACGAAAATTTTGTTGGAAAAGATGGAAATTTTCTTGGATCCGTTCAACTAAACTTTTTTTGAAAAATCAGTAAATTTTGCTGGTAGTTTTGTTATAGAAATGAAAAATATTGTCAAGCAGGTTACGAAAATTTTGAAATTATTCAAAAAACCATTTTGTTCACCGTATCCAACAAATTATCGACGTTTTGTGACAAAATTTGCTTTTCAGTGTATCTCAATGCGATTGTTCTTTCGCTTTGCTCATTATCAATCGCGTATATCGACGTTTATGACTGCATGGAGCACAAATGTGTCTTTATCGTGTTTGAACGCGCAAATTGATAATTTATACACTACGTCGATGTTTTGCGAGAACCAGAACTAGTGGCGCGGTATGCAAAACGAATTTTCGTAGCGATAGAGGAAAATGGATAAGAGAATTGGAGTGAGCTCGTCGCAGGAGCGCGGCAAATCCGTAACAAGGCCAAAACAGGAATTAACCCGCCGTTAAAATCTTCATTGTTTTATTGTTTTCGTCGAAACCCGTGTATTTGTTCACCTCGATTATAAAAACGTTGAGAAAAGCTCCGAGTCACCGATAATCCAGAGAGACAAGGTATCGAAACCGTTTTACAAATACGAGGAAAGTGCGGTGTGATTCGCACCTTTGCGACACAGCGAGGACATTACCGTGAGCTTGTCCGGATCGTGTTGGATGTAACCGGTTCGTGGTTTTCCCCGCGTGCGTGCGTGCGTGTGTTCCCTGCTCGCGGCAGGCTTTCTGCGCTCTCGAGTGCTTTTACGAAAAACGAAATTGAACTTCAAGGCAATAAGTCGTTCGAGTGCGCTCGTCATCTTTTTCGCCGAAAATTTCATCGAATTAGCATTTTTCTTGCTTTCCCAACGAACCGACGACCAGCACGAACCGAAGTGCGAGAAACGATAAAAATAAAAATGACGGATCGTTCGGCGGAGAATTCCGACGTCATTATTGGCTGCTATTTGCATCAATTTCGCGTTAAATCATGCCCCAAACTGCAAATCCAGACTGAATTATGAAAACATGAAAAAAAGATTTAAAAAACGTGCGAATCAGATCCATGAATGAGCGATCTCGGTTGGAGTAAATTTTTTTTCTCTTTTTTCCTAGCCAAATTTCAACACCGGTGCGATGATGAATCGCGTGTGTACCGAAGGTATATCTTTCAATGTCGCTCGATGATATATTTGACGCGCGATCAGAAGCCACTAGTGAGCCTCCGCGTGTTAATCTCGAAATAACGATATTGCTCGCTGCGGCTCACTCATAGCGCACGCGACCGTGGTATTATCTTATTTGATCCCACGACGTTTATTTTCTATGCAAATTGATGAGTTCATAAACAGACATATATCGTGTCGATTCGAGTTTGCAGTGAAAAAAAATGAAAATTTCACATGCAGATATGAGAAAAGTGTTGAGAGCAGCGGAACGAGAATTCTGCGGAATAAAAAATCGAGAAATTCGAAGAATATCAAAATGTTTTTGGAGCGGTAGACGACGATGATTGCGGGGGCGGGCACACGTTTCACGTGGTAACCCGACGAGGAAACTCGCAGTCTGATTAAGTTTACCAGACACCATAAAACTATAAACGAGCGCGCTACGAAATTGAAAAAAACAGACGCACAAAACATCCTTTACGAGTCGATGAGTGTCGATAAAATGACGTTTTTCTCATCATGTAACGATTCGCCCGGACCTCTCGCTCCTCCTTAAGGTTTGAGAAGTTGCAACGTTCTCATCGACCTCCCGATCCAAACCAATAAAAAAACGAGCTCACTCTCGTGACTGAAAAATCATAAAAATCCTTTTCCTTTCGATTTTTTTCGTCAGAGCTCGGAAAATTATTACGTTTCAGCTATTTTCATATTGTTTTTTTTTTTTTTGAACTGCCAGGATATTAACGTCGAGGCTGGTCAAGTGGGACCTGCTCACGAAGGCATCAAGCTAGGATGGATTCAAGGAGTGCTCATTCCGTGTCTCTTGAACATATGGGGCGTTATGCTGTTTCTTCGATTATCCTGGGTCGTCGCTCAGGCTGGGATCTTTCAATCACTCGTGATTATCGGAATATCGGCTATCGTCTGCGTTATCACTACACTCAGCCTTAGTGCAATTAGCACTAATGGCGAAGTAAAGGGAGGTGTGTTGCGTCGTTTTTTCATATTTCCTCTTTCCTGTATCCGCGAGTACACACGCAACTTGTTGGAATTGTTTCGATCGAGGCGTGGCAAACGCGCTCCCTCGTCCTTCTATTATATTTTCATGCATACACGTGCCACGATACTCCAGCGAAATGTCTCTCCCTCTGTCTCTCTATGAAATCGACACTCGACGTTGTTTCTTCATTATTATGAACCGATGTCGAATTTTAATGTTTTTTAAACAGGCGGAATTTACTTCATTATTTCGCGATCGCTGGGACCGGAATTTGGGGCTTCGGTCGGCATTGTTTTTGCATTCGCAAATGCAGTTGCAGCCTCGATGAACACGATTGGCTTTTGCGACTCTCTTAACGACCTCCTGAAATCTCATGGCCTTTCCATAGTCGACGGTGGAGTCAACGACGTCAGGATCGTCGGCGTTGTAGCCATTCTCGTAATGGTTCTCATTTGCGCTATTGGAATGGAGTGGGAGTCGAAGGTGAGTGCATGCCACCTCGTGCAAGTTTCGTTCAACGAAACTCCTTGTTTTACAAATTCGGAAAGATTGTCGCTAACATTACGTGATTATTTTTGCAGGCTCAGAATTTTTTGATCGCTATAATCGTCCTGGCGATATTCGATTTCCTCATTGGAGTTCTACTCGGCCCCAACGATGTAGTTCAGCTTTCCAAAGGGTTCGCCGGGTTCTCGAGTAAGTTTGATCGCGAGTTTCTTGTCGTAATAATGTTTTTCAGAATTCTGTTATCAAAGACTCATTTTTTTTTTATATGGAAATATTTCCGGCACAGAATTTTAGGAAATCGTAAAAAAAAAAACGACAATTCGACGAATTTTTTCCTTTCTGGAGTTTCGTATCTTTCCAAACACGCCGAACAACATTCCCGGGCGAGAAAAGCGCCTGAAAACAGCGGTGCATGAAAATTTTCGATTATTAACGCCGATTCAATTATTTTTTTCGATGATTACAGCCCAGATATTCAAGGATAATTGGGGTCCGGATTATCGTTACTACGACAACACGAACCAGACATTTTTCTCGGTCTTTGCGATATTCTTCCCCTCGGTGACGGGAATTCAAGCCGGTGCGAATATTTCCGGTGATTTGAAAGACCCAGCGAGCAGCATCCCGGTTGGCACGCTCCTCGCTCTTCTCATTTCGATGTTGAGTTACGTCTTGTTCGTTTTTTTCGCCGGCGGAGCTGCACTCCGAGACGTCAGTGGAATAATCATCAACAATGGTACGAATGCCACGATCGCCAGTTGCATTCCTGGCGTCGACTGCGAGTACGGACTTCACAACAGTTATTCGGTAAGTCCTGCTCCAGCCACGAAATTCAACAAATCGACGAGCAATGGTGTCTACGTGTTTTTGTGTGTTTTCAGGTGATGCAGCTCATGTCGTTGTGGGCTCCGTTCATTTACGCCGGATGCTTCGCTGCGACCATTTCGACCGCCCTAACGAATTTGTTATCCGTTCCCAGACTTATTCAGGCTCTTGGTCAAGATCGCATTTATCCTGGTCTCATTTATTTTAGCAAAGGCTACGGCAAAAACAACGAGCCCTACAGAGGCTACGTCCTGACTTTCTTCGTCGCCGCCGTCTTCCTACTAATTGGTGAGCAATTCAAACTCTCCCCAATTAACTTTCGACTCACACCGAGAAAAATAATTTCTCGACTCGACGAAATTTCCCACTGATTCAAGAAATTTTGCAGTTTCATTTTGTTCCTCAAAAAATCTTAACAAATTACGCAATTTGCAATTACGAGGAAAAATGAACTCGGTGAATTTTGTCCAAATTCAAACTTTTAATTGCGTTGATTCGACAAATTTTTTTTTCTGTCCGTCAGTTCCTTTTGATTATTTTCCTGCGATCACTGATTTTTATGAATTTTTATGCAACAGCGAATCTGAATGTCGTCGCTCCGCTCATCTCCAACTTTTATCTGGCGTCGTACGCCCTCATAAACTTTTGTACCTTCCACGCGGCTCTCGTCAGACCGTTAGGCTGGCGTCCCACCTTCAAGGTAAGACTTTACGCGATTTTTTCATTGAAATTGTGTTTACGTGTTTTTCGTTAATGACTTTCGAAAGGATAATGAGGAGAATTGTGTTTCGACAGTTTTACAATACTTGGGTTTCTCTCGTGGGATTCGTATTGTGCGTCGCCATCATGTTCCTCATCGATTGGGTCACGTCTGTCATTACTTTTGTCGTTATATTCGCTCTATACCTGATCGTCGTTTATCGGAAACCCGACGTCAATTGGGGCAGCAGTACTCAGGCGCAAACTTACAAAACTGCTTTGTCGGTCGTTTATAGGTAAAAAAAAGTTTTTTTTTCACGTTTTGTTTGCCATTTTCATGGTGAAAATTTTCATAGGAAGAAAAATGAAACTTTATTTTCGTTGAAATTCGAATTTTGTTTCGTCATATTTTTGGGTTTTTGCTTTTCAGACTCAATTCGATGGACGAACACGTGAAAAATTATGCCCCGCAGATCCTCGCACTGAGCGGAACTCCGAGCGCGAGGCCGGCGCTCCTCCACCTGGCGAATCTCATAACGAAAAACAATTCTCTGCTCATTTCCGGTGACGTCCATCCGGTAAGTAATGAAAATGAAAGGGAGAAAAAAGTGCGAAGAAAATGTGGAAAATGATGGGGATTTTGGGGCAGACTCGCTTGTCGTATCGGGAACGATCGGCGCGTTTACGAAGCGGCTACGCGTGGCTCCATCGCCATCGAATTAAAGCGTTTTATCATGTGGTTGGTGACCTGAGTTTGGAGCGAGGAGCTTCGGCGCTGATGCAGGCCACGGGGGTTGGGAAATTGGCTCCGAACGTCGTTCTGATGGGCTACAAGACCGAGTGGGCGAGTTGCAACAATCGAAAGGAGCTCCAGGAATATTTCAACGTTCTGCAGTTCGTATAAAAACCGTTCAAACTTCAAAAACTCAATTCGCTTCGAAAACTCGCTGATTTGCTGCCTTTTCTCAACAAACAGCAACGCTTTCGACCAGAAATTGGCGGTCGCGATATTGCGGACGCCTCAGGGCTTGAACAGGACTGCGAGCGGAGGATTCGTCGGCGAGGACGATCACAGCATCGCAGGCGCGGGTGTGCTCGCCCAGAGCAGTTACAACTTGGCGGGCAATACGCTAATGCACGCGGACAGTGACCTTTCCATGAGTTCCGGAATCCCGAGAGTTCAAAGCGTCCCGGCGATAGGGACGCAGTTCGTTTCCGCCGAAGCCGTCGACCCGGTTCGGGACTCGCCGAATCACTTCAGCGCGAGAGATCGATGGAAGAGCAAACGAAAGCACGCGGCCGACAAAATGATCAAGTGAGTTGTGCGATCCGGAAAAGCTCCTCGTGCTCCGCATTCTTTTGCTCCGTTTTCCTCCGTCATACTCAATTCTACGCTTTCCAATCCACAGCGAGAAGCGATTCGGTCTGCCAGGATGCAGCGAGATGCCGGAATACGCGACAGTTTTCCAGAAGAAACACAAAACTGGAACGATCGACGTCTGGTGGCTGTACGACGACGGAGGTGAGTCCTTGACGACGCCAGCCCCTGAAAACCATTCAACGACCTTCTTTACAAATCATTTTTCATTTCAGGCCTCACGATATTGCTCCCTTACATCATAAGCACGAGAACAAACTGGGAACACTGCAAAATGCGGATATTCGCACTGGCCAATCACAAGCAAGAGATGCTTGCCCAGGAAAAAGAGTGAGAACCTCGACCCCTCAATTTTTCGCCTCATTTTCACATTCCTCCATTAAATTTTCCCTATATTTTCAGAATGGCCGAAATAATGGCAAAGTTTCGCATTAAATACACGAGCCTGAAACTCGTCGATGACATAAGCGTCGAGCCCCGCCAAGAGACTCGGGAATTCTTCGACAAACTCGTCGCAGACTTTGGGGCCAAGGAAACCAGCGAGGCGGGATCAGCACCAACAGATGCACTCTCGGATTGCACCATCACCGAGACTGAGTTACAAATCCTCCGGGATAAAACTCACAGACAGTTGAGACTGCGCGAATTGCTATTAGAAAATTCTAGTCAATCTACCCTGGTCGTCATGTGAGTTTCGTTATCGAAGGAATCGAAAAAACCGAATGATTTTTTTGGTGATTTGATTTTTTAAGTGCCAACAGACACTGCAAACGAATTTTGCGCTTTTCTGATGAAAAACAAATGACCACGAAACGTTACGCTTAAGAGATCGAGGAGAAAGTGATTTTTGATTTTTTTCGTTGCAGGTCGTTACCGATGCCAAGAAAAGGGGCCGTTTCGGCTCCTCTTTACATGGCCTGGCTCGAGGCCCTCACTCGCGACATGCCACCTACTATACTCGTCCGAGGTAATCACACCTCGGTCCTCACCTTTTACTCGTAGTTTACCGACGGACAGAAATCAGTATTGACGCCGCTACTACAATTAGTTTTATTGGGTGAAAAGAACGTTTCACTGTGTCGCGCGATTAATCCCTCCTGCTGCTGTACGAAATATATTATTTATTTATTGTGTAACAAACGACAAAAATTCATTTCCTCTCTTTTTTTCCCGTTCTACGGTAATATTTTCTTCGCTTTGACGATTTATCACAAAATTAGGCGAACAGGATATTCAGTTTAATTTTCACGTAATGATACGAAAAAAATTTAAGATTTCGAGTGACTCACGCGTCTGGAGAATCCGATTCGAATTTTTTCGGATCTCGGTCGTGTCGATTTTATGGATTTAGCCGAGGAGGCAAATTGGACGATTCGGTGCTTCTGGTGCGCGATCGTATGCCGGTAAAGGAGGAGGGTCTGCAATGTTTAAAGAACAAGAGGAAATTATAAAGCCCGGACGTACGGTTGAGAAGAAAAAGACGAAAAAAAAATGCCGCTCGCGGAGTCTGGCGCTCACTTGGTGCCCGAGACTTCGAAGAGTTTCTCGAAAACAGGTTGAATGTGCTGGATCATGTCAGTGGTCAAGGTTCCGCGATGCTTGAGAGCAAACGCCGCGGCGTTGGTTTCTCTGATCAACCTGGAAGCGGCGTAAGACGCTGTCATCGCGGGTGACAAGGCGCATTCACTGGGGCCGGCGTTGATCGCCCACCACCAGAATACCGCGAGAGATCCGGCGAGCAAGTCGCCCTGACCGCCGCAACGACGACCCGAACCGGCCAAAGCGCATGACACCGTTTCCGTGCCCTTGTGACCATCGACTATGACGTCTTTTGCTCCTTTGTGAAGAATCACCACGTTCTTCCCGATCCCATCCGCCAGATGCTTAACGTCCGAGACTTTTACCACGGGAGCCGGTTGAATCGATTTCTCAAGGAAAGCCTTGGCCAAGCGACTGAATTCCATTGCGTTCGGCGTCAAAATCAATCCTGGATATTCTTTGGCAAGCTCCGGTTTCTGACTTATCAGATACAGGCCGTCCGCGTCGATAATCATTGGCTTTTTCAGGTCCCGGCAAACGCCTATCAGCTCAGCCACCGTCTTGAATATTTTGTCATCCCTGCCGAGACCCGGACCCACCAGGATCACGTGCAATCGCTCCAACCACGGTTTTATGTGCTTGACAGCGTCGTGCTGATCCAGAATCGGATGCACAATCGGCTCGGGACTCATGCACTTCATAGCAACTCCGGCATCCTTGGAACAAAAAACGTGAACGAGATCCGCTCCCGTTCGCAGCGCGCTCATCGCTGCAAAATACGGAGCTCCTGTGTATTCCATGCTCCCACCGAATATCCCAATCCGACCGTCTTGGCCCTTGTACTTTGTAGTCACTAGAGCCGGCACAATTCTCCTCACCGCTTTTTGCATTCTTTCGTCCATCGCCACCAGGGAGGCCATTTTTTACTTAAAATATTTTCTTAGTCTTTCTAAAAATTTGTCCAAAATTTCCTGTGGAAAAAAATCATTTTCGTTCGTTAGTTCAGACTAATTAACAGATTCGTTATGTTCGAACGGCGCATGCTTGTTAACGTGGTTTAAGGGGGATCATCCAGGACCGTGAATTTTCGCGAATTTCAAAAGATTTTGACAGAACGTGCAGATTTTATGTAAGGGCGAAAAAAAACGATTCGATCGATTATTATTTATTTCTCACAAACGATTTTCAATTAATATTTCCACGATTCTTCCACGAAACGAAGCTGCTCAAATGCATCGCGATTCGCGGGTCGGAAAAAATAGAAAAAACCGACGCGCTCACCTTTTTTCGTTATGGCAGCTTGTGAACATTTTTTTTTCACTGCATTTATACTGAATTTACATTAAATTTTGAAGGATTCATTGCGGAAAACCCGCTCGACTTTAAGCAAAGAAGCGAAATATGTTCATCGGGATTTTGACACAAGACAACGGAAAAACGGAATGTTATTTCTTACGACAAACCTTGGCCGCGTGTTCACGTCGCAGCAGGCAGCGATACGTTGAAAAAACAAAAGGGCCGGACGTCAATCACGTGTTTGAACAGCGTCATCCCGAGAAATCATATCGAAAGTTTCGTGAACGAAAAAAAAATGATAAAAATATCTCCGTTTCGCGTAATCGCGTACATTTGTTTCGAAAAATTGCGGTTAGGTGCAGAACAGCTGATACCGGCGTGAAGTTTGTTTACGCCCCCCCCCCCCCCCTTGCGATTCAGATGATGCCGAATATCAAATTCCTCGAATATGTTTACGTGAATGTAACGAAATAGTTGTGGAAAATTCACCCTGTCAAGATTCGAGTTTGGGCGAAACTCGAGGGCGTTGAAACTTTCAGCGTCGTCGAATGATTTGCATTTTTTTCTGTGCGAATAATACAGAATTAAAGAGTGGAATTTGGATCTTCAGAAAAAAAATACGGATGAGTGGCGCCACCTTCGACCTTGAGATTCCAGCGGCCCGCATTTCCCACAGTTTTCAAATAAAAGAATGATGATTGCTTCTAACTCTGTGACGAAATCGATAGATTGGGAGAGTTGGTAAAAAAAAAGGTCCATCGAGTGTCTTGAAATGTTTTAATGGTCATACCGTCGCTCATTCGAATCGCTTTGGAGGATATTTTCTGTTCCGTTTTGTTTTAAGAATACATCATTATATATATATACAATTTGCGAATTTTCCGCAACAACAACAACAACAACAATCGACAAGATTCAGCACCGAAAATCTGTCGATTGTTCTATACTCCTGATTTTTTGTTCTCATTTTCCGCTGCGCAATTAAAAAAATGAACTAATATGCTAAACGCCGTGAATCATCGACGAGTCAGAACTTGTCACACATTTATGGAAATGCCGAGATACTCAAAACGATTTATAGAAACATGTACAAGTGGTTTTTTTCTTTTTTTTTTCATCGACTTGTCTCAATCGGCGGCTCACGTAACTTGGAGCGAACTTGAAGGTCGTTTTACATCGTTGCAATCAGGTGGCAAGAGAGACGAGAAGAGAACGCTTTGGCCAGAGACAAAATCAGGCGACGAACAGCAGCGGCTTGTAGCTTTCGACTTTTTACACAAATGTTGGTCGCGATAAATAATTATTTTAGCGTATCTCAGTTATTAGGTCAAGCTGGAATAATTTACAAGGGGCCCGCCGCGGGGGAATTCGTCAGCACGATTTTTCACAAAATTACACATGCGAGAAAAATTGACTCTTCCCGAACGCCGCTACACGAATTGTTCGGAACTGTTGGCACTGAGATCGAGAAGTCGCCAAGCCGCCTTCGGATCCATTTCAGTTGGATCTCGACACAATACCCATATGTAATTTACCCTCATTACTTTCTCCGGGTCACCCTCGACTACTTTGTTGTTTGCGTCCCTGACGCACATTATTTGTTGCGATTGGAAACTGATTATGAGGACCGGCCCTTGTTCCATCACTTTGCCCATAACGAGATCGACGTTGTCGATATCTGAAAAAGAAACGAGAGTGAGAAATGGTCTGGCTTTTCGACGAGTCGTAGAAAACGATGAAAAAAATGCTAAAACCGAGAATTTACCAAGAATTTTACTATCCAGTCGATAATTAAGTTTCTTGGCTTGCTGAAGCGGTTGAGCGACCAAATTGTAAGGAGCTTCGTGGCACCAGTCCTTGAGTATCTCCAGATCTCCGCGCACCATGGCCTCGAGGATATTCGGTATTATGTCAGTCTCGCAATCTCTCAAGAATTTAATTTTGTCAAAACTTGGATCGAGCTTGCAAATCTCCGTCAGAGTCTCGGAGAGTTCGGTCTTTTGGAAAATTCCGCCCATTACGTCGGTCACCTTGTCCGTGAATAACCTCGAGGCTCGGATCACCGGATTGTCCGATTCTTCGTATTTTATTTTCCAGTCGAGAACTTTGTTGACGTAGGGATTGTGGTCCTAGACGAAGTGAGAAAAACGATTTAGTCTGATGTCGCAAGAGAGGAGGGAAGAGAAAAATATTAAACGTCGTAGATCTTGGATCGTTACTTTGAAATTCTGCCAAGATTGGTAAAACTTGGAATCTTTGTGCAGCTCGACTCCCATCGCCTCGGTATTAACTTGGTATTCCCTGTCGTCGGGCGTTTCCAGAGTTTCTTTCCTTTTTCGCAGCGTTTTTAACGGCACGTAAACTCTTCCCTGGATGCCATGTTGATCTAATTCTTGACGCACGGCTTCAGCGGTCTGCGATATCGTCTGAAAAGCTCCGGTTTTACCGAAAGCTTGACTCTTTTCCGATATCGTATCAGCCGCTTCCTTCGCCGACTTGGATAATTCCTCTCCGATCTGACCCGCTTTTTTTCCCAACTCCGTTTTACTGGCCTCGTCCAAAGCCTCTTGAACCTGCAAGCACAACATCGTTTATGCGATTCTCGCTAAATCCTCATCCCATCGTTACTCACTTTCTCCTTAATCGTGTCGAGCTTTTCTCTCAGAACTTCCGAACTCTTGTTCGCTTCCGATTCGACAGTTTGGAATTTTTGCCTCGCCGATTTGAGCGCGTCAGATTGCTCCAGCTTTGCAGCTTCTTCACGAAATTTTTTCAAAGATTCTTTCATCTCTTTGTTCTTGCGCATTTCGTGTTTTATGTTCTCCAAAAATTGGGAAAAGAAATTTGGTCTTCTCGCCGGATTGGAATAGTGTCGTACCTGGAAAATTTGAATTTTCACAATTTCTTACCTTTGCCAAACGATTATCGTCATCATTTCGTGTCAAAGTGCGAGATTCGCAGTTATAAAGTGCGGAATGAGAATAGAAAAGCAACGGGTTTGTAACGAACCGATTGCAGTGCGGCATTCATAGATCGACAGCTTTGAGGTTTTTTTGCTAAAGCAGTGACACATATTTCGGGTAAACGAGTTGATCGAGCCATTCTTGCTGAAGCGGCACTGCGTGCCGCAAAAATCTGAAACTGTTGAGAGAAAGCCATCGGCTTTATCAAGATTTGTTTCTTGGTTTGTAGACGCAAGATTATTCGGATAATCGAGAATTGTAACGTAATAATCGGACGTCCAAAGTCGATGGATAAACTTAGCGGGAACACACAAATTTTTGAATCGTAACTGCAGCTATTCTCACATTACATGGAAAAGAGCCTGAGAAGAATCAGAAGTGGGATCCGATCCTAACCTCGTGAAAAGACGCAAAGGACCGGTACTATGATCGTAAGAGATAGTTGGTGTCGAAAAATGGTACGTTTGAAAGGAGAAATTTGAAGGATCATCGTAATCGTTCGTACGTCGGATGTCTTTAGTTATGAATCGTGTTTAATTACCATTTTGCGAAGCTCTCAGCTTAGGAGCTGGTTTGGAAAAAAAATCTTGCCAGAAACGAGGTAACGACTGTCGCTCGTTGCTCTTTACATGTGGGTTACCGCGCCACCGGCGTTTCACACGCAAATTGCATCATTTTCCTGTACCAGCAGTTATCAACAGTTGCTCTTCTTTTTTATCCTCTCGCGGCATCTTCTCATGTTGACCGCTATGAGAAAAGCGCCACGTCCACAAAATGTGGACCAAGCCTGCACGTCATTGCAATTGTGTAAGCCGTGGCCGAATTGTTTACGTCGACCACGTGACCGTTCGGTGACAGCCGAGAATGTTTTGTACCAATCGTATGAATCACAACAGTGCAGATAACGAGACTACAAAAATAACTTGCACAGCAACGCATTTTTAATTCGACGTTTCCGAACCGACATTTCTCTCGACACGTACACCCTCTATGGAGAGCTATAGAGCTCCTGTTGTTTTACAAATATAATATACAATTCGGAGTCAAGCTCACGTACGGTAAGTTCAAAAATGCCGGGCGTTAACCGGTATTGCTAAAAATTACATCGATCTAGTCGATCTAGAGTAAAAAAAAGAGAGTGAGACGAATCTTTTTATTTCGCACTTCAGTTGAGATCCGTTCCCCGCGACAAACATGACGGTGGTTCATTTAATAAAAATCCAGCCTCCCGACGAGGCTCAAAAAAATTTGGTCAACCGGAAAACACAAGAGTGGACCGACGGGCGTTGTACCTCCAAATGTTTGGCGGTATCTGCGTGGATCCTGTGTATAGGTTTGCTCGTTGCCTCGACCTTTTTTTTGTTGGACCCCGTCGGAAGCAGCTCTTTGTCCCAGCAGTTGGACAAAGTCAGCGACGGCTGGGGCGAGTCGAGAGAGACACTCGAATGCTTGGAAGTTCCTAAAAATCAACGCCTCGATTGCCATCCTGAGGATGGCGCGTCGGAACTCTCGTGCACGGCTAGGGGTTGCTGCTGGAAGCCTTTGGACAAAAAATATTATGCGCAAGCACGCAAAGTTCCTTTAGACGTTCCTTACTGTTACTATCCAAAGGGCTGGACCATTTACGAATTTGTGAATGGAACACGGACTACCATGTTTTTGAAAAATGGCCGCAAATCTGCCTACAAGAAGGATATCGATTTAGTCAGGATAGATCTAAGCTTCCCAAATGACAAGGCTCTACGTCTTAAAGTTCGTATTCAGAAAAAAAAAAATTTCCTGCCTTCTGTATTTTTTTCCATATCAATATCATCGATTCGTGTTGTTGCTTTAGATAGTTGATGCGCAGGCCGAGCGTTGGGAGCCGCACATACCCATGCAGAGAGAATCGCTGCAGGCTGAGGTAGAAAATTCTGAATATTTAGTGGAAACTGACTCGCAGGGTCCTGGATTTCGCATCAAGAAAGTTAAAGACGACTGGAACTTGTGAGGAAACTTATCGCTGTCGCTTTTATATTCATGCATCCCTAATTTCCAATCGTATCAAGTTCATTTGATTGTTCTTTTTCCTCACACAGTGTCGAAGCTGGTGGCGGATTCATATTCGCCGATCAGTTCCTACAGATATCGTTCAAACTAGCCGAAGGAAGCATCATTTATGGTCTCGGGGAACACAGAGAGCGATTGCGATTGAACACCGATTGGAAAAGATACCCGTTCTTCAACAAGGATCAACCACCAACAGAAAATGCCGATCTGTATGGATCACATCCGTTCTTGCTGGTCAGGGACCATAAAACTAGCAACTACTCGGGACTGTTGTTGCTCAATAGCAACGCAATGGGTAATCTTCAGGGCATGAATTTCTATCACGAAATTATATTTGGCTGCATCGAACGTTGAATCTACAGGAAATTGCTGAAGAAAAAAAAGATAATGTGGACAAAAATGAGAAACACAAAGTAATCTTTGAAAATAATTGAGAATTTCGTTATTGTGTCTGTTTTTCGTGTTTAGAGGCGATAGTGCAGCCGGGCCCGATCGTAACGTTTCGGAGCATCGGTGGTATATTCGATATCTATGCATTCGCTGGTCCGACACCCTCAGACGTGATTAAACAATACTCACAAGTCGTCGGCAAGCCTTTCATGCCACCGTACTGGTCGTTGGGTTTTCATCTGTGCAGGTATGGCTACGGGAGTTTGGAAAAGACGATAAACGTCTGGAACAGAACGAGAGCAGCTGGTATTCCATTTGTGAGTCGAATCGCCCAGTTTTTTCACTTCATTCGTCACAATTATCTCCACAGACGCGTTATTGAGAAGTTGTTATTCGCAGGATACTCAATGGAATGATTTGGATTATATGAAAGACAACAACGACTTTACGTACGATAGCGACAAGTTTGGAAAACTGCCAGAATTTGTGAAGCACCTTCACGAGGTAAACGAGGATGAAGAGGATTATAAAGGAATTTATTTGAGATAATGGTCCATTTTATTTCCGGCAATTGAAGATCGGAATGCACTACGTGCCGCTGATCGATCCGGCGATATCGGGTTCCGAGGTGAACGGTTCGTATCGTCCGTACGACGAAGGAATTCGTCGTGACATTTTCATCAAGGACGCAGACTCGAATTTGCCATTCAAGGGAAAAGTTTGGAATAGGAAATCGTCGGT
Source organism: Diadegma fenestrale (assembly GCA_037043255.1). Taxonomy (NCBI): domain Eukaryota; kingdom Metazoa; phylum Arthropoda; class Insecta; order Hymenoptera; family Ichneumonidae; genus Diadegma; species Diadegma fenestrale. The sequence goes on from CM073317.1 coordinate 4,407,828, forward strand.
TTGGCCTGATTTTACAAATCCAGCGGCTCTCGATTATTGGCAGGATATGATGGGCGATATGTGGCGAATGTTTCCCTACGACGGCGCCTGGATCGTAAGTCGTTGCTCGGCAGGAATCGCTGCTAAATACTTATCGAATATTAATCGAATTGATTTTCAGGATATGAACGAACCTTCCAATTTTTACAACGGTAAGATCGACGGTTGTGGAAACAACCATCTTGACTATCCGATTTATGTGCCCAACGTCGTGGGCAATCTCTTGTCAAGCAAGACGCTGTGTATGAATGCGAGACATCATCTGGGTCCGCACTACGATGTCCACAATACTTATGGAACGAGCGAAGCGATCGCGACCAATCGGTAAGAAAAAATGCGGCTTGTTCGTGACGAAAACGACGGTGAAAATCCTTATCGATTTTTTCAGAGCTCTCACAAAAATTCGAGGACTCCGGCCGTTCATTATTTCACGATCGACGTGGGTCGGTCATGGAGCCTACGCCGGACACTGGTCCGGCGATATTTATTCTTCTTGGCACGACATGAGAATGAGCGTGCCACAATTATTGAATTTCGGATTTTTCCAAATTCCCATGATGGGCGCGGACATTTGTGGATTCGATGGAAACACCACCGAAGCGCTTTGCAATCGTTGGTCTCAGCTCGGAGCGTTTTATCCGTTCTCACGAAATCATAACAGCGACGACACTATCGTAATTAACTTTGCATTCTCTTTTAATTCTTGAATCTTCATTCGCTTTTTCGTCACGCACAAAATGTTTGTTATCCAGGAACAAGATCCCGTTGCCATGGGCCCGCTGGTCGTCAAATCAACCAGAAAAGCGCTCATGATTCGTTATCGATTTTTGCCCCATCTTTACACTCTATTTTTCCGAGCTCACATGTTCGGCGAGACCGTAGCGCGGCCTCTGTTTTTCGAGTACGTTTGAAATTCGAGCCCCGACTGTTCGCATGCCTTTAATTTTCCAAAAAAGCTCATTAACACGGTATAAACTCGCGCGTTTTCTCGCAGGTTCAGCGACGATCCAGAAACCTGGGATTCCGACTCGCAATTCCTTTGGGGAAGCTCCTTGATGATCATCCCGGTATTCGAAGAGGTAACGCGCTAATTATCATTGCACTGAAAAGAAAATTTTGTTGAAAAAGATGGATATTTTGTTGGATACGTTCAACTGAACGTTTTTTTCGAAAAATCACGAAAACTTTGTCATTTCAGCAAAAAACATTCTAAAAAATCTTTTGGAAAAGTGAATTTTTGTCCTTCCAATCGTGAATTTTGCCGACAGTTCCATTACAAATGGAAAATATTGTCGAAATAACGAAAATTTTGAAATTATCCCAAAATATTTACCTCGCTGTATTCAACAAAATATCGACGTTTTTTGATAAAATTGAATTTTCAGTGTGCAAAAACATCCCAATGAAGAACGAAATAAAAACCGAATTTTTTTCAGGGAGCGACGCGAGTCACGGCTTACGTTCCAAAAGGCACTTGGTACGATTTTTACGACAAAAAACGCATCGTCTCGAAAGGTATAAATTACACATTCGCAGCACCCCTGGACACGATACCGTTGTTCGTCCGCGGCGGACACATTCTGCCAGCTCAAACGCCGGCCAAAACAACAACCGAGAGTCGAAAAAATCCTTTCGAGCTTTTAATCGCGCCTGATAGTCTCGGCAAGGCGGAGGGTGAATTGTACTGGGATGATGGCGACAGTCTCGATTCCATCGAGACGGCGAATTATCGTTGGCTGCGTTTCAAGCTCGCGAACCGAACGATTTCCTGCAGTGAAGTAAAGCCTGGAAAATACGGAGGAAAAATGATGCTCGGAAAAGTTCAAGTGTTGGGAATCCTCGAGCCGGTCCATCAAGTTTTCGTAAATGGCAAAAAGACAGCATTCAATTACGATGAACCTCGATCGGTGAGTTTTGCAGACTTTCCCTCTCTCTCGCTTGCCCGCGTCGTCGAAAAACTTATTTAACGCCAAGTTCTCTTTCAGTTTTTGACCGTGAAGAATCTCGGAGTGGACTTGACAAGAAAAATGGAGCTTTCTTGGAACTGAGCAATATTTCTACTCGAAAAAAATGGTGATAAGCTCGAACCTCCCACTATCGACAATAGCAAATAATTAATACTTTTTAGTAGGTTTTTTCTACATTTTTTAATTGCGATTTCTCAATACTTGAACAATTGTGAAGCGCTTGATCCGCACAGGGAATGGACATTTGTAAGGTTAAATGTTGAACGATACCGATCAGTGTTTTTTTCTTCACAAAGTAAAAGAGAAACATTTTTTATTCGTACAGAATATTTTGCTTGTACATTATACAGTCGTCGTATCTGTAAATATCCAACATCTACATATGGCACTTATGAAAAGAAAAAAAATAATAGAGGAAAAGAAAAGAATTTCGTTTGAAGCCCGAAGATATCGAGGCGATAGGAGAGGCGAAGGGGAGGGGGGGGAGGGTGGTAAAACCATTGGTAGGACGTCCCGCATCATTGCTATTCGGCAAGGATTTATCGATACAGGAAACAAAGGCTGACAATTGTTTCCCGTCTTTGTGTGTCGCTCGGAGAAAAATGTTGACCCCGATACTTGTTGAATGGTCCCTCCGGCTGACCTCAATTTGCATGCGAGCGCGCTTGTACACAACGTAAAGATTCTTGTCGCTCGTATAAATTTAAAAATCCGATAAGCAACCCCCCTCTCTGCTTCTCTCTCCCTTCTGCCACCTTCCGTCCTCGCTAGTTTTCTTGAGGCAACGATCTCATCGCTAAACTCGACGTCGTTCGAGTTTAGCTGCTAAATATTCACCGAGAATAATCACAGTATGGTAGCCACGTGGTAACCTTCAAGTGCGATACTATTTTCAGTGCACATTTTATACTCGCTTATTCACCACAATAAAGATATATATTCACTGGAGAACCCTTCGTGACGCGCATAAATTTCGCCACAGAATTGAAGCACTGGGTCAAATTGACCCGAATGAAAGTGGATTCTTAAAATCCGATTAAAATTGCACTTAAAAATTTCCTCCTTACGTGTGCATCGTGAAAATATCAAATTCACTCGTATACAAAAAGTGTCGAAACGTGAATTCGGGTCGAAATGACTCAGTGCGTCAAACGAGAGTCAACTTTGGATTCGTAAATGATAAAAAAAAACAAGAAACTACACGATTATTTTCTTTGATTCGATTAGTATCAGCTACCACTTAATTAATCATCCAAACTGGCAGTGCGAATGGATGCATTTGGAAATTCAATAACGAGCCAACCATGGGAAATGAAAAATTCAATTATAATTCCTACTACCGTTCTACACGTTTTTTCTTCTCATAATCATGTTATATTCTGCCCAATCCTCCTGAATTATTGTCTTTTCACATTTAGTGACACCTATCTAACGCCTTTATCGCACTGATGTTTTCGCGTCTTTTTCTTTCCCTAGCACTGCTCTCGCGACAAGAGGATTTTCTTCCTTATTCTTTAACTCCCAAGTACGATATTATGTTTTCAACATATGAATTTCATAAAGATACTAATAAGATAAATGCTCAACTATATACTATAAATATATGTAAATATGTAAAACAAAAAAGAAATAATGCTGCAACAATTGGACTAAAGATTCAAAGAATTTGCATGTAACAATATTAAAATTTAAACGACGGCTCGCAACTCTTTTGGCTCGTATTTCTTAAATGTTTTTTTTTTTTTTGGTAAGTAAATCAAACGAGAGATCGAGGATTGCTGACCATTTTTTTGATAAATAGGTTTAAATAAAGATATGGCAAGTTTTCTGGCACAGCCATCGTTACCTGGGTCGAGATGCGGGGCTCGCGAATGACACGGCAGGTATGGCAACATTAGCACCACCACAACCACCGGAAGGAACGATCGAATGGCACACTAAACTACCTAATTATTGGTACTTGAGGCTCATTGGTCAGGATCCTCGTCTCTCGATTTCTTTGGTTCGAAAAAGCATCTAGAAAGAGTAATTTAATAAAAACTTAATGGAATATTTGATGAATAGAAAGAAAAATGAGGATCTACGTGGCTGTGAGAGTCTCGAGTATCTCCTCGGGAGTTTTTTTGATTTTTCGAAAATTCTCCCAGTGCTCCTTGGGCACAGTCCACTGGAGAAAAGCCTCGAGATTCGTACGAAGGCTTTCGAGTTCGTCGAGCTCGCCGGTGATCCTGGAGGGTTCTTTGCCCGCGGAGACGAGAGAATCCTGGAGAACCTCGTCGATGAGACGTTTGCCGAATCCCAGTTCGTCGAGTCTCTCTGGTCGGGAAATTCTCTTGAGTAAAACTGCGAGGAGAAGCCTCATGCGTTCGACGTTCATGGTACGGAATTTTGGGGTGTCGGCGGATGAGGAAGAGGACGAGGACGAGGAAGAAGAGGACGATAACGAGTTGTTGCTCTCGAGGCTGACGTTGGTCGTCGACGTCGTCGTTGTCGTGGTCCCCGCAGTGGTATCCGGGCCGACAGCGCCGGGTTTCGATTGCCCAGAAACGGGAGAATTCTCGTCGCAGTGACAAGCTTTTTCGTGGTTCTCGAGGTCGTTTTTAATGCGGAAAAAACTGTTGCAATTTTTGCAACTGTATGGCTCGCTCCTACCGTGTATGCACTTCATGTGTTTCTTCCAGTGGGGCAATTGGGTGAATCCAGCGTTACACTCGGCGCATTTGAAGGGTCTCTCGCCGGTGTGCCTCCTCGTGTGGAGCTTGAGAGCAGTCGAGTGAGCAAAAGCTTGCCAGCAAACGAGGCACCTGAAGGGTCGTTGGCCCGAGTGCGTTCTCTGGTGGACAGTCAGCTGTGACTTTTGAGCGAACCTCTGGCCGCACGTGGCGCAACCGTGAGGTCGATCCTGAGCGTGTGTCCGCATGTGCTGAGGCAAATGGCCTTTGAAAGTTTTGTTGCATATGACGCAAAGGAATGATTTGACGTCGCGATGAAGACACTCGAGATGTTTTTTCAGAGCGTCCTTCCTGACGAAACCGCGTCCGCAAATCTCGCATTTGTGATCTTTCTGGCCGTTGTGACGTTTTACGTGGAGAGCCAAATTAGCCGCGCACGTAAATGTTCCCGCACACAAATTGCAACGATACGGCTTTACTTTACTGTGGGTACCGCGATGCTGAACCAATTGTCCACCCCGCGCAAAGCTCTTGTGACACTCGGAACACTTGTACGGCTTGAAACCGGTGTGCGTTCGCACGTGAAGCTTCAGTCGTTCCTTGAGGGGAAATTCCTTGCCGCACTCGTCGCACTTGTACAACGGACCTGCGGCGTGAACGACTTTGTAGTGATTTCTCAGACCGCCGCTGCCCTTGAAACTCGAGTCGCACATCAAGCACCGATACTTTTTGGTCGTTGCAGTCGGCGTCGTTGTCGTTGTCGTCGCCGTCGTCGAGGACTCACCGGCATTCGATGAGATTTTCACACTTTGCCGAGGCGCCGCTGGTTCCGCTTCGTTCTCGTTGCGTCGTACGACGTTATTGTTTTCTTGCTCCAGCAGATAATTCTCTTGAATTATCCCGTCGATCTTTCGTCTCAGATCCTTCTCGGCGATTCCGGCTTTCTGGGGATCGGTCGCTTCGTTATCGTCCCGACTCGTTTCTCTCCTCTCGATCGACTTTTTCTTTCGACCGTTTTTTCGTCTCTTTGGAGTTTTCTCACCGTTTTTCTTCGACTTTTTATGCGACGTTTTGTCACTGACGTTTGATTTTTCAGCCGCGAGTCCGGGCTTTGCGCTCGAAAAATTATTCGCCATATCCCGATAAACTCCGGCCGATAGAATTTCCAAATTCGTGGCGTACTCGTCGTCGTCGTCTTGCTCGTCGTTGGTCGTGGCTTGACCGATATCGGGCTGTTGTCGACGATAATAATAAACTTCGTCCTCGACATCGATCGCGTTCAAACGCTCCTCGGCTCGGCTCCGTAATTTTTTTTCCCCCACGTTAGATTTTTTTTCCACCCGAGTTTCGATCCATTGTTCGCAACTGGTTTCGTCGTCGTCGTCGTCGTCATCGTCGCTGTCCTCGTAATTTTCACTGTCGTCGTCCTCGTCCTCCTCGATTATTCGATTTTTACATTTTTTTCCATTATTTTGTAACGCGCCGCTCCTCGTTTCGCTTATTCCATTGATCGATTCGGGAGACTCGTTTTTTCTTTTTTTTCGCGCTGAACGTTGCGAAGCGTCCGAGGTCGGAGTCGCGCAGATCGAACCTTCGATTTTACGATAAGAATCGAACTGCCGTTCCGGCAGGAAATCCTGATGTTCACCGCGAGCGAAACTCCGTAGAGCTCGTAACCCATCGGTAGTTTCTTGGTCCGTGTAGTCCGGAATAAGTTTTATTCTCGATTGCTCCACCGGCAACAATTCCGTCAGCTGAACAGACTCTTGCTGAGAGAACTGCGACGGCTCGGAGCCCGAGACGATGGTCCGTTGATCGTTCGTCATAGTAGCCGAGCCGATCAAAGCAGCGGAAGTAGCAACAGCAGCAACAGAGGAGAATCGTGGCTCGACGACGACGATGCCGAACGAGCGGTCGCGACCAAGGGCCTCATTATATATTTCAAACTTTAACGAATTTGAAGGAACCGATAGGAGACATCGATGCCCGAGCGGAGATGTCGTGATAATCGTTAAGCCGGCGTGATTGTCGCGATATTCTCGAAAAAACCAAAGAAAATGAGAAAAAAAGGAAAAACGTCGTGCGTGGAGGGAAGGAAAGCGCGATTGAAAAAGAAAAACTTGACGTCGTTTGAACGAAGCGACGTATTTTTAGGTCAGTCCGAGAACGCAGCGCGATGACTGTGATCGAGGGGAAAAAGAAAACGTAAGCGAGCGGCTATATATGTAATTCTATTATTCTTATCGTGACACGCATAACGCACACATACCGCGAGAGAGCCGCGAGCGCGGGCAACGCGCACGCACACGGTAAGCCGTCACGAAATCCTCGATTACGGGGCTATGAGAAAACGAGAGCACTCGCAAATAGCCCAAGCTACACACACGCCAAACGACGCCGCCCGAGAAGTTTCATCGAGGCACACACTGTGCGTGCGTGTATGTGCGCGCGTATGCCTCTTTTCTTATCTCGTCTTCTCGGTCGCTCGAGCCAAGTCACGAGGGAGTACGGTGCGTCGTTTTACGATTATCAAAAGCTTTTCAAACTATCCTCTTCCTCCTCCGTCTCTTTCTCCTCTCGTCACTGAGTCTCATCCTCGTTTTCTCTCTCTCTCACTCTCTCTCGCTTTTACTCTCCTATACGAGTCTTCGCGTTTTTATCTCTCTGCGATCGTCCAACGCGATCATTTCTATTTACATTTGTTTTTCATTATCTATTTCTTTTTTTGTCTTCAATTGACGTTTGGCGATGCGAGGCGCGGGTGTGGAGGACGTTCCGGCGCGCAAGTCCAATCCTCGGTCGATATCCTCCGGGAAAATGAGACCGAGAACGGCGAGCTATGGCCAATTGTGACTCGGTCTCAACTTTGACTCGATCGTTCGATTATTTTCATGAACAGGCGTTCGAATCACCCGACGCATAATCTCGTTGAACTTGGAATTGGAACTTTTGCTAACGCGAAGTCTTGACTATATCGGCGTTTGCGCGGGGAGGAATTTTTCGTACGAGGCTCTCGTTTGATCGGCCGGTGGCTCGCTTCGGCTCGGGTTACTTTTTGCTGACTGATAACGCGCGATTCATTAGATACCGAAAGAGTTTGTACGTGTAGCCGTCGTCGCTGACGAGGCTCTCCCTTTCCGATCGATCCGTCCACGCTCCCTCGCGGTTGTGAATCGCGCGCGCGCGCGGGCTCTCCGTGCCTTCTCCGTGGCGTTGGAATCACCGCGAGCGGTGCGAGAAAACACGATCAACCGAATCTCTCTGCTCGAATCGTAAATTCAACTGAGCGAAACGCGCTTTTGAATTTTAGGCGAAATGAAAATATCGACTGTCTCTTTCTCTCGACGATTCGATGGCTTTGCCTTCCCTGTCGCAACACCGACGATTATCGGGAACGAGCTTTCTCCATCTCCTTGTTTCTCCCTCTCCCTCCCTTGCTCCCTGCCGCGATTGTGGGATAGCGCGCTTTTTGGTGACGCAGGCGCAATCCCAACGTCGATATCGCCTCGTCTGTCTCCTCGTGTCTCCGTGTGAGTCGAGCGCGCTGCTCGCGGGAGCTTTTTATGTTTTCCGACGTAGTTGCTTCGTCGCTCGCGCTCTCTCGGCCCCTCCGATATTTACCTCGCCCCTCTTGTTTATTATTCACCCACGTCCGTGACCTCCGGGGATCATCCTCGCTTCACACCCAAACAAATACGAGAAATCAATTGCCCAGCAAGCTCGAGATCCGATAAAACACCAAAAATAACACTCGATCTAATTCCATCGAGTTTTCCTCTTATTTTGTTGTTTCTTTCCCCAAAGATTTCGTGTCGTTTATTGCCTCTTTCGAGACTGAGCAAGGGAAGCCCGTTGAAATCGCGACGAGCGGGGCTCGGGGATGTCGATTCACTATTCCGGCATCGATGTCGCCCGTTGACCGAGACGACGGAATAAACGAAGTGAGATTTTTCGACGACCTCTCGTTTATTTTTCGAAAATCGCGATCACGCACACGTTACACGTAATTCCAGCAGTAACGACGACTTTTTTCTCCTTTTTATCAAAGAGAACGTCGCAAGAACGGCTGCCGGGCGACTCTAGACTCTTTCGGACTCACCTCAGAGCGAAACTGCTCTCTGGTAACTGGGCCGTAAATCCTCCCGCGATTGAGATTCGACTATCATTATATATTTATAGGCGCGTGCGTGTATTCGCGCAGGGCCTTTGGACTATTAAAAAAAATGAAAAAAAATTATGTCCCCTCGGTGCGAGGCCCGCGCCCGATGTGTAACGACTTCCGGTCTTCTCTCTCTCTCTCTCTCTCTCTCTCTCTCGGGACTTCAGGCCCGTTCCCTTCGCAAGCTTCTACAGATTCTCGCAGCCGGTCACTCCTCCCTTCTACTCTCTTGATACCCGCCGATATTTTTTATACATACTTAACACAAAGTTAGTTTTTTACAATAGCGTTGCCCACCCTTAGACCTTTCGTGGTTAGCAAAGTCGAGAGAAGAACCCGTCACCATCTGAAAGTCGAAATTCGGAATATCCAACAACCGTCGCGCTTATCAACTCATTCGAGTACATCGTTCGAACCAACACGCGCTAATTAGCCATTACGAAAGCGGAACAAGTTTCATGCAAACGCGGCTTAACCCTTTGAGTGCACATTGGGTCAATCTGACCCGGAGCGTTTTTCAAATCGTTATTTTCCGGTAAAAATCCATTTTTTCAAGCAAATCGTCCATATTTTATGTCTTTAAATTTGTTTGTCGTTAAAAACGAAATTATGCACTCCAAGGGTTAGCAGAGGCGGGAATAAGAGACGAAAAAGCAGTTTGAAAGATCGCGATCAAGTCGAGACATCGCTCAGGGTATGGATCAATCGATCATTACGAAATTTTGGTTTTATTTCAATTTTAAGATTGAAAATTTCGAAAAAATCGACATTTTTGATGGGTCGAACGTTTCGTGAAACTTTTCGACTCTAAGAAGCGTTCGTGGGTCTGATCCATGCCCTGCGATCCATCAGTTGCGCGAGGCCGAGAAACATAACCAAAATACACGTTTTTTTCGAGATATTTTGAGCTGAAAAAAAGTTGTACGTTCTTTTTCGAGGAAACAAGGAGTGAATAAAGTTTTTCCAGAAATTTTTGATACTTTCGAATAAAACGTGTCGCAGGATTTTAATCGATCGTGCAACTGAAGGTCACCTTGACGTTGATCCTGGCGTGTGAAAATTTCATGCATATTACGGGCGACTACGAAGCTCTCACGATAAAAGACACACACACACGCAGTTTCTTCGCCGCTCCGGGTGCGAAGTTTCAAGAAGGCGTAGCACACGTGCGACTGAATGTTTTTGAAACGCGTTGACGGACGTTACGTGAGTTTGACAATTAGATGTGGGGAAAAAAAGAAGCGGCGAGGTCGGTGACCCGCGACTGATTAATTTCGGTGGCTCTCTCCATGGGGAACGCGCTGCTCGTGGCAATGCGATCGAACAAGGATCATTTTTAATTCGGAATGAAATATTGTGGCGAGGCGTCGCGCGAGCTTCGTGAGCCCAAGGAATTCTCTGTTAAAATCGGGGATTTAGCATTTTTCTCGTCGGAAGATCGAAACGTTAGAACATGGAGTGACACACGCTTGTGCGCATTGAACTTCCCGAACCCGAGATCCGAGATGGTAATTCGTTTCGGTCCCGAGTCGGTCGAAAAGCTCGTCTCCATGGTCCCGGCTTATCGATAACGACGCGCCGTCGAGAAAACGCTTGCCCCACTCTCCCACACATGCACCGTTTATCGATTATATTCGCTTTATCCGTCACGCGAGCCCGCGCCTCGTTTTTTTTCCACAGTAAAAACCTCGTAGCCGCATAACACAAACACACACACACACAAATGCACACAAAACAAACAGCGAAGACGAAAAGCACAGGCGGCGAGTGGGTCGATTGGGAACATCGTACTCACCGACGAACAACAACGCTAAAAAGACTATTTAGTTGTGACTTGGAAGCGGCGATGGCAACGAGACTTAGGAGACACAAACGAATGGCCAGCACACTTGCCCAGCCTCGTTATTTTTTTCACAGTTTCTCTGATCTCGCTCGCGTCTGTCTTGTCTGCTTTGCTACCCGTCGTCCTACCCTTCGGTCGCCATCTTCGTTACTACGAAAACATATACACCCACGCCCTGGATCTCACCGGTCGGAGGAGACACTCGTTTTTCTCCACCCGCCGTGGACCGTTGTTACGACTTGTGGTAAATGCGCCCTTGGAAATCTCTTTTACCTCGTGACGGTAAGATCCGCACGGAGATCGAACGAATCTTTGCAATAAATCATTTCTTTCGTTCGTAATAAGCTCGGGGAATCGATGAAATAAAAATCGGAATGATAAAAATGATCTCAATGTGCATTCCGATGGATTTCGTCGACAGAAGCAACTGAAAATGAAGAGCAAACTTTCCTCGAGACTCGCTCGGTACTGGAGACAAGAAAAAAAACTGTTAGTTGCGCAATCCGGACAGAGATGTCGTATCAGTGCGGTTTCGCGCTCGAAAATTTTTGCTCGTTGCGTCAAATAGACCGAAAAATGACGAAAGTTGCTGATCCGAGCAGCGTGTAGTCTCGGGCCGTGTATCATCGGTCGCTCGACAAAACTAAACGTCAGAAAATGACGAATTGTTGTACCTGGCGACAAGTCGATACGCCGTTGTGTCAGTTAGCGGCGGGGGTGATTCGCGCATAATAGAGATACGTACAAAGAGACGCAAAGAGACGTACACGAGGTATGCTCCACACATGCGCAGCGTACCCGAGGAGAGTATGATGGCGAATGGCCTCGTTGCGGCCGAGGTCGAGAGCGCGCGCGGTGAGCGCGCCGAGCCGCCGAGAGAGAAATGCGGTCGGCAGTGCAGGCAGTGTGGTGGCCGAGTGTGGCCACGCCGGGGGCCCGGTTTTGCCAATATCAATATTTCATTTCTTTGTATTATTCTTTGATATGCGTATCCCTGAAAAAATTGACAGGCGGTATCGATAACGAGCGTCATCATTTACCGTTGCCTCGCGTAACAAACAACATTGAATCTCCCTCGGTAATAAACGCGTTTCGCGTCGTTCTTGTCCCGTAAACATCGCGAGAGGAGAACCTCTGGCCCTCCTCCGATCCCTCGCCCTCGCGCGGTTATACCGCCATCGCACTCGCGCTCCTGCACCAATATCAACGTGTAACGTATCAGTATGTTTGTGAAAACGTTCGAAGGAGAATAACAACCGGAGAGTACGAACGCTAATAAAAAATAGGGTTATTCGGCTCTGTCGGAGCGCGTAGAGAGTGTCGGGAAAAGCGAGCGCGCGTGAGCGCTCGAGTCATTTGACGCTCGCAGTGACGTTTCTTTGTTTTTTCATTCCGTATCATTTATCTCCGCGGAAACTTGGATTAATCGTAACTTTTTTCGTCTCGTTTTTTTAACCTCCGTTCGTGTTTTACTCTCTACAACCTCCGAAACGACTGTTGTTCGGCAAGTTCGCGCATGCGGCGTGCATCTCGTTCTACGACTCGTTTCTCGTCTATTTTTACAAGCGCACCAATGTTTTTTTGTCCAAACGAGAGAGTTTCATGCATCCGATCAGCGATCGGGTTCGCGCGTGGCCACCAGTTGCGTGTATCGCGTAACGGATAGTAATATTCTTTTAATCTGTTCCCCTCTCCGTGGCCGCCATCGCCTTCCCACGCGTCCTAACAGTAATAATCAAAGCAGCATCAAAATTCTCGTTCTATTTTTTGCCTCGAAAGATTCGTCCGACCAAGCCGGTGAGTTGTAAAAACTTTTTTATCTTTTTTCGACTTTTTATTTCCCGCAAGATTTCGAGCGTGCTAGAAGGTCGAAAAAAAACGTTGACAAAATAAAAAAATGCGAAAAAAATCAGCTGGCGATGGAGAAACGAGCAGCGCGGTAACGAAAACACGGACTATCGAGGCGGGTGGGCAACGATTCGTGATGACAATAACAAAATTATGGCTGTAACCAGCCAAGTGACAGCTCGACAACAACAAAGAAAAAAAAATCGTTTACTAGACACAAACATTGTTAATGGCGCGAATCCGTGAGAAATTTGACATTCCGAAATATGCAAGCGTTCGTCGGCGAACCGGTTTTTTTTCTCTACAATTAGATAAAAAATGCCAAAATAATCGTCAGCTCGGGAATCGACCGTGAAATAAAGTTGCTTAGTCACGTTTTACCGTATGAATAAAAGATTCGCTAAAATCAAGAGTGGCTTTCGAGTTTTTTAAAATGAAAACATACAATAAAGCTGCAACTTTCGTCGTCGCTTCCAACTGGAATCTTTCGGTTTTGAATAATTTAGCATAGATCCTGAAATTACCGACACGACGAGCCATGACCGATCGATCGTGTCTCCAGCGAAACGTCCTCGTGTGTTGTTTCTTTCACTCCTTATTGTGTGTTTCTCTCCGTGAATAAACAGCCTCTCGAGATATCGGGACTTTTCGTACCGCAGATTCGCCTGCGCGGTAAAACACAATGCATTTTGTCATAATAATCGAGCCAACGAGGTCGTCGTTTTGACTTTTTCCCACGAGGTATCAACCGGTAACTCTCGGCTATCGGAATACGTACAAAAAGGATTGATCGTCGGTTGAGAAACGCTGACGGAGCTCGCATGAGTTTCATTAGCTTTGGCCGCGCCTGGAGCTTCACGTTTCTTTCTCGCTCTATTCCTCGCCTTACTCGTGACATGCACTCTCGCGCGCATAACGGATCCTCCGTGCATCTTATATGCATCTCGCGATATTGCATCGACCCAACCTGCGTTTCTATCGTAAACGTGGCGCGCGCGTATTTGCATCGACGAAATTGAGCCACACAAAAGCCCGTTCCGCAACGTCGCTTTTGGTTCGCGCGCTCCGGAAGGATCGCGACAACGCGGGCCAGTTTTTCGCGACCCCATGAATATGTATCGGAGCCGCTACGAGCCCCGCGACTCCGGCGATTTATTTTTTCGCTCTCTTCACGAAAAATATCACTGCGGGATTATTTTCCCTGTTCCGGCTCTACTCGCCGGTCTCTATAAAACACTACACGAGCCAGTTATCAATTCCAACGAATTGCCCATGCGAAAATCGACTCGGGCACCCCGTTATCCTTCTTTTCCCATCCCCTCGAATCCGAAATTGAAAAACGCAATCGACCGGGTGCAAACGAGAGCTTTATCTCCTATAAACTATACGCGAGGCCTCAAAATACTCAATTTATTCAATCGCGATGACCGTTCGGTCCTTCAGAACGATCGATCGTTTCCAGCGAATTCGCTTGTCACATATTTTTCCAAAATTATCGAGTTCCGCAAATAATAACACACAAAAAAATTAAAAAAACGCGAGATTTCTGAAAATATAGAAAAAATTGTTGCATTTCTTTATAAAAATTTTCCGTGCACACAGAAATCGCGCAAAAAAGAAAAAAATTCTCTCGATATTGCCGCGGATCGCTCGAAATTTGGGGCCTGTCCTTGAAATTGTACTCAGATTGAAAAGTCGTAAAATAAAATCGTCCAACGAGATCGATCGGATTGGGGTCCGGAACGCGCGCGGGGAGAGCAAGACGGGAACCCGGATTGTCCGACAACTTCCGCCAAACTGTTGTCCGGGCTCGTGAAGAAAAAGAGTTGGACCGCGGAAGCTGCTGGAGAACGAAAGAATAACTGCAAGAGGCTGCGCGAGAGTGAGAGAGTTTGACGACGAGTTTTTGCGGCAAGTCTCGCGGACGATATTGCATAACGAGCGAGAGAGAGAGAGAAGTTGAGATTTTTATTTAGAGTGTGCGAAAGAGTGGAAATTGTTTCTGGTCGTTGAAGGCGGTGGCGGCGCGCGGTGAGAGCGAGAGAGCGCGAGGGAAAGAGATCGGCGAAGCTCTCCCTCCGCGCGCGCGGATGAGTCGAGCGCCACTGAGAACCCCTGGACCGTGTACCGGTTGTTCCACTCATGGAATGCGGACCGACTTTGTCTACATATGTATATATATTACATGCACCGGGCATACGGCCACCTCTCTTTATTCCATAGCTGTGTGTGTGCCCGCCCGAGCGCGTACCTAGACTCGCCGAGTTCAGCTGTGCGAGTACTTTGTACGTTGGATATGTCTGCCTGTTTAATTGCTCCAGTCGGTGCCTGGGGACGGCCACGGCCGCTCAGATATACTGCCGTGTGATTACTTAGGATCAACCGCGAGCAAACAAAAAAGCAAACGACTCGTTTGCAAAAAACGCGCAAAATCAACAATAACGCTTCCAAGAGAGAAAAAAAACTCGATCGTTTCGTATTGCGATTGACTCGGCCGATGAAGAGAAAAATCTGTGTCTCTATCGAGTTTTCTATTATTAGAAAAATCACGTGGAATTCATTTAATCACTGAAATTCATTAGCTATTCCGATGCGAGCAGCGCGAGAGTCGCTCGAATTGAAAGACAATCGGAGGAAGTGGTCGCCCGTCTTTATGCACTTATGAATATGCACGAAAGGGACGAGACCCTGTGTGGATCATTGTGCACTCGCGGTTTATGTAAATCTCGTCCGGCTGCTCGCTGTCCGGACGCGGTCCGTCGAACGAGCTTCTCGGCGTTCGAAAAGTCGGAATATATGTTTACGAGCCTATCAAAGTCACGGTCGGTCGATCGCATTTCGGCAGATTGATGCCGGCTGATTATTTAAGCAGCTCTGGGATAATCGAATGGGAAAAATGAAGAAAAATTAACATAACGGCTCGCGATCGTCGTCCAAATTCCGGATATTACGCGCGGATTCATAAAAACGTGTTGTTTTATATTTTTGGACTCAGACAGTCTGGCTGCCCGCGCGAATTATTCCCGTAACGCGATTAAAATTGGAAAGTGATTTGTTCGTTTTTTTTTTGGGAGCGGATGACGAGGTCGCACATGGGCAACAGTGAATTTCCATTCTAGCCGGTTCCACGATAAAAATCTCGAGCCACTTTCAATTAATGTGAGCCGATGCGAAAGGATTTTAGGGAGCAAAAAGTGAATGATCGTTTTTTTCGCATTAATGAAGATCCGGTGTATTTTTTTTTTTTTTTCCATCGTAGGCAGACGACAGCTGACCGCATCGAGATCGAAAGATGATATAGAAATGAAAATGGCGGCTGGAACGTGTCCTCACGATTAGAGAGTAATCCGCAGAGATCCTCTCGTCACCGATAGAGACCGAGTCGACTTCGATAATCAGGTGAGCTCGACGTTCCTCGTTTATCTTTTTAAAGCTCTAAATCTTTGTGCGAGTGATTGAGACGTTGACGAATGTGAGGATCGTTAGCGTTCGAGCGTGCTGGATTTTCGCTTCTCAGCTGTTCCGCGATGTCCGCTTGAATTTGTGTTTCATGGTTAAACGGAGGCTGCACGCGTTGCGGAATTTTTTAACAACTTGTTTTAGTCGCTCTTGACCGTGTTTGCTCGTGTTTTTTTTTCGTCTCCGAGACGACTGCGTTTTTCCTTCAATTTTATTTATCTCGTTCGCACATGCAGCGTTTGTTTTTTTCACGTTTCTCGAGTCTCGGCAATCTCGCTCGGAAATTTCCCGCGGAGATTACGAATGACAGAGTTTATTTTTTCTTTTTTTTTTACGAGACTGATACGAGCGCGCTCGATTTGTTGCGCTGCTCCTACGACGCACATCGCCGCCGAGAATAAGAAAATTAACTTTTGCATATCGTTTGTAACACTTTTCTCGCGGGTATTTGTGTCCCGGGCTTTCGTCGTTATCGTTTTTTATTTATTTTACCATGTCACGCGTTATTTATCGCGCGCGAATCGTACCTCGCCCTCCCGCTTCGTCGGTTTCCCTGCTGCATCGGCGGTTCTCGTATGGAAAACAGGCCTTGGCGATGCACCAAGGAAATGCATAACAAACGCTCGCGACAAACACTCTGAAATTTTAAATCCAGTTCCTCCATTTTTTCTGAGGCTATTGACCTCCTTATTTCGGAACAGTTTTATTTTAATCGTCAGTCGAAAATTCTTCTAATGGCGATGACTCGGAGTTTCAAATTTGAGGGGAAATCGTACAATCTCGAGTACAGATACGATTCACCCCTCCACTTGGCCGCTCGATATCTTTCGAACCTTTCGAGGCCCTGCGGCGTTTCTCTAAGATTCAGAGAAAATCGTTGTTTATCGATCTCTGATCATCGAGATGAACATTCTTTCCAGAATTTTATAAGTTTACGCCATGTCAAAGTTTGCCTCGTTGAGATACAACGAAATTCTGTTTTTTCTTGAGCGGAACTCAACTTATTAATGGCTGTGAGGTTTGCAACGTCGGAAATTGACGAAAAATATTGTTTCGATTGTTTATTCATTAAGTTTTGAAAATTCTCAAAAAGAGAATTTCGTTGCACTTGAACGACGCAAACTGCAACGTCATTCAATTCAATTCAATTTTCAATTTCATTTTCAATTTCATCCAAATTGAAAATGAATAAGAATCATAAAAAAGAATTTAGTTGCACTCCAACGATGCAAACATCAGAATCGTTTTGTTGAATATTTAATCACGACAACGAAACGATTTTTTGAAGGATTCAAACACAAAATCGATCAGAAAGTTGTCAAGATTCATGAAATTTAACAAAAACTCAACAGACAAAGAATCTTTCGTTGTGTCACTCCAAAAGTTTCTCCGTTTTCGTATGAAGACTCAGTATCGAGATTTTTATTATCTTTATTAGACAAATTCTTTCAATTTTTCCAAAAATAACGCGGAGAGTAACTTTTGAGCGTGACTGTGGCCTTTCCGCCTTGAGCGATCCCAGGATCGAACTGTACCGCAAAAGTATGATTGTTGGTGGAGCGAGAAAGATATCTGGCGTTGAATTGTCCAGGGAGAAGTCAAGTGCGATTAGCATACGCGGATATAGAGTATCGAAACGCGTGTCCCCTTTCCTCGCGCTGCTGGAACTATAGATATAGCGAAATACGTGGAAGCGACGGAGCAGGAGGAGGAGCGAGTCCTCCGCAAGGATTGCTCCCTCTCGCGACAAGGTCCCACCGCGGAGATCCATATCCGACATGCCGGTAATTAGGCGCCTAATTAAACTGACTAATTAATCATCGAGTGTGCGGGAGCGGGACGGGAGGTCTGCTCCTTGGCACATGTTGGCGGTCTCGGAGGAGAGAGTCACAGCGTAATATCAAAGATCGCCCTGCTTGCGGTGGTCGGTGCGATCGCTCGCCTAAGCAGAGCGATGCTCTCTCTGCTGGTTTTGCTGCGTTCTCCAGAATAAACGAAAAGCGTGTTGTTAATGACGTTCGAAACGTGTTCGAACGCAGCGATCGATCCTTTAGGATCGATCGTGTGCATCGAGCGAGGGGAGCGGCGCTGGAATAAATTTCACGATAACGAGAAACGTGTGTAGAAAAAAATGTATAGACATAGAGAGAAAAGCCTGGCGCGCGGAAACGTTGACTGCGCGGTGGTTCGTCGTGAAACGTTTGCGCGCGTCACGAGAAAAGGGATAAGATACCGGCCCACGAGCTCCTATCGAAACTGAAACGTTGACGAATAATTTACGAGCGCTGTAACGCGGCATATATAACAGTATGTATGTACGCGCGAGTCGAGAGGCTGCGAGCGCGCGCGGTAACGAGTTACGATAAATCTCCGAGTCTGTTGCTCGTTCTCTCTCGGCCTGGGTTTCCCCTTCGCTGCCTGGCACATGAGAGAAAAGGAGCAAACACAGCGTGTGTATATCGTTTCTCGAAGGGGTCCCTGCTCGGCTAGAACGCGATGAGTCTCTCGTTGCATCGTCTCTCTCCTCTGGAGCTTTCTCTTTCCCGCGCGCGATATCGGCTCTGGACGAACAACACACGATCATTGTCGCTCTCGTCCTTTTCCTATCGTCTTGGCGTATCCTACTAAAAATATATTCTCCTGGATGCGCGAGTGGGGGCAGCACAAGTGGCATCAGTGAATCGTAGTTGGGCCGTTGTGCTCGCGATCACGATCCAAACGATCGCGCGCTAACGAACGAGAGTCGATATACGATCTACGACAACGAGGATCACGCTCGTAATTTTCCACGCGCCTCGTTTCTCACTATCGACCGTTCGAATTCATTTTTTCCACTAAAAACATAAATATTATATAAACGCGTGTAGAGAAAACTTTGTACACCGCGCACGAATCGAGAATCTTGTCGAGAATCGGAGCGAAGCTGCCGCCGCTGTTGCTGCTGCTCCTCCTCGGGAGACCAATAATTAAGGTAATCGCTACTTTTCAAGGGATTTCCGTGTGTATGCCGGACCCACCGCCCTTCAAACCGATTCTGCATCGCGCGCACACACCGCGATCGCGAGTATACATGAGCAGGCTGCACCGCGACCGGCATCGCAAGGAGCGGGATAAACCTCTAGCAGGCTCGCGATTCCTTGCAACTTTCTTTCTCGCTCCCTCTGCTCGTCCACCGCGCGATTACGGTCACGAAGAGACTCCACCGGGTTTTCTCATTCTGCTTCTCCTCTTTGATTCCCGTGCACTGCTCGCGCTCGCTTCGTATCCGATGCGCGCGTGAGCAAAAATCGTAGACGAGAAGATCCACCGCCGACTCTCGATAATTGCATTCCTACAACCTCTTTCCTCTTGCGCCTCTCCTCGCCCACCCGCCGATATTCTCCTTTCTCTTCTCTCTCGCTCGAACGACGATCGATATCGCTCCGCGATCATCTCGCGATACAGCTAACATACTCGCGCGCACATACACGTTGCCGCGCAGCGCGAAAACTTGAGGGAGAATCGCGCCGAATCACGCGTACCTCATCGTCCGGGAAAGGTCGATCATCTCTATTCCATTTCACTGGAATTAGAAGCATTCGGTGCAGCAAAATTTAGCCTTCGGAGCGGGGGCCGTTCTTTTCAAACTCGTATCTCGCATTCGAAAGCACACAACAACTGGCATGCTCGCTCCACAGCTTCGATTCCGCAGAGATCTTCGTTTTATTTATCTCTCTACTTTCGAGACCGAATGGTGACAAAAAAAAAAAAAACATTCTCGCTTATCTTTGCCGGGATGGATGTGTACGCGTATAATAACGGCTCTATCGTATTTTTATCTCTTTACTTGGCGATACGCGAACGAGGAAAAGGTTAAACGTTCCCCCGAACGCCGTCGCATACAAGAAATATTAACGTTGCGAGAAATTTTTATAATTCTCGTCGTGTTTTGATTTGCATCGATCGAGAGATGACCGAAACGAAAATCGTTCGGAATTTCATTAGTTTCCGTGGTTTTTGTCATTGTGTCTCGTGTTGCGATCGAGCCAAGTTTTTTCTCGTTTTTTTTTGTTCTTTTAACGATCCATCGGAACGCAGCCGCTTCGAGCTCTCGTCGCGGCGATGATTTTTTGCTACGTACGATCGACCGGTTGTGTCGATTCGCAGTAGCCGTGAGATGCGATCGAAAAAAGCGTAATTGCGGGTGTGAAAGAGAAGGAGAGCGACGGCGATCGAAGCGCAAAGCAGCAGAGGCCGGGGGATCCGGAATACGAAGCAGCGTGTTGTTTTGTCGTTGGTCTGGCGCGTTCGATGGGGCGATTATTTGCGTCTTCGGTGCGCCGCTCGCGTTGATCCCTCCCACTGTTTGACCGAGACAGTTGCCTCGGCCAATCGCACACTCGCTTGATAAGGAAGCCATAATTAGTGCGATTTGTTAATGAGCCGAACGCGCTACTCTCGCGTCCACCACCCTTCTCCGTTCTCGCCTTCATTCTCGTCCTCCCCGACTGAATGAACTCGAAGTTGTCGTACTTGTCGTCGCGACACCGCGCGCGATCTAGTCTCCTCGCACTTTCATTCTCGCTCGGTTCTCCATTCTTTTTCTCTCCCTCTCTCTCTCTCTCCCACCTTTTGCCTCGTTTGCCCGCGGGTTATCCTCGTTGCGCGCTTCTCTCGCAGCCAGAGTCTTTGATTTATCGCAACATACGCGAGTGTCGATAACGCGCCAACACATATTTTCATTTTCCCGGTGTAATTCGACGTCCAGCTGCCGAGGAATAGAGCACACGGGTGAGCATGAGCCAACATTCTACACTCAGATGCCGCCTCTTCCACGTAAAAACGAGAAATTAGAAAAATAAAAACGTTTTTTTTTATCAATTCGAGCGATCCCGCGATCATCGATATCGTCAAATTCGCTTCTTGCCCATTTTTACCTGCGCACTAAACGCGTTACAACCCCAAATTATATTTATTCCTGGCGCAATGAGCGCGCTATTATTTTCAGCATATTATGGACTTTGAATCTTTTGATTACGCGTTTGCTTTACATCTTTTTGTTTCTTTTCCTCCAAGATTCTCACACATTTACATACGTACGCCGCACTCTCTCTCTCTTTCCCGCGTCACGTATCTCTCGGACTTGTACACGAAGCGATACATCGTGTCTCCCGTTGTCATGCGAGAAACGAGCTCGAAAAAAAAGCGTGATTGCGAGTCTCTCAGGGAATCTTGCTCCGCCGTATTCAAGGTATTGAGATAATCTCGTCGTCTTTATTATTCTCCGGTGCGGTGGTTCCTAACAATGAATAACCCGGTGATGCTCCATCCAGCATCACCGGAACCGCCTTCTTGCCATCTTCGATCTCATCCGACCGATCCGTCCATCTTTTCTTCTCTCTCTCAGTCTCCCTGCTGGTTTTATACACGTGCATGAATATGTCTCGGAATATATCGATTATCGCGAAGCAGAGAGGCGTAGTCTTTGACTTCGAATATAGACAAGATGCGCCTTTGCAACGACGTCAAAAAGCGTCGATTCCGTAATGTGCCACAATATATATACATCGAGGATTCTTTGTCATAATGTTTCTCGATGATCGTGCACCCAAGATTGCACACTCCGTTTCACTCTCGCGGATCCTTCTCACTCCCGTGTGCCAGCATGACTCGATCCGCTGTTCCGTGACGACTCAATTGAGCGACGTGAATACCGAAGCAAGTTTCGCGAAGGATACACGCGAAAGAAAAAAAGCAAAAACGACTCGAAAAAATCCGAGCTTGTCTCTTCCCATCTTTTTTGATATCCTGATAATTATTAAATTAATTTTATTCGGTTCCGTTTCACAAATCAGCTAAATACGATCGTCTGCTCGTTTGGTGACAAATCTCTCGTTTTTTTAAATCATTTCTTCAGTATTCACTTCGACAAAGTGTACTCGTGACGGTGTTGAAGTTTGCATCGTTGGAATGCAACGAAATTCGGTTTTTTATCGAGAATTTTGATTCAATATTCAAAATCGGTATGAAAATTGTTATGGTTTTTGAAATTGAACGAAAAATGTATAAAAAATGGTATTTTTCGTTGAATTGCAACGTTGCGAACTTCAGTGTCGTTCGTTTGTGGGGATTCCTTTCGGGAGGCCAGGTCTGGTCTCCGGAATATTTGATCGAGCGACGAATCCTTCAAGCGATGATCGGTTCGATTTGTACGATGTTTACTCGCCGTAGGCGGAAAACCAAGTGTTGGCCGTCCTGCCGTTTCGCGCATAACGAAAATTGGAGTGCGCGAATCAAGACTCAAATTCAGAACATTGAACTATTGACGTGAAGAATAATTTTAGTTTTTTCCGTTGATTCCGCACGTCGAAAGAAAAAGATAAATATGACTTGTGTGTCTCTAATCTTGTGTTTCGTTCTCGTAATCTTGCGCGACATTTCGTAACAAATTCGACGGACGAGCGAGGAAGACGGGGATGAGATTTTTTTTTTTTTTGACGCGCTTCGAGCAGGCTCATCCGACTCGAATCCTCACGCAGCAGGAATCCGTTTTGTGTATCACTGAAAAGATGCATATCGCGCGTTCTTGAACCGATCAGCCTCGGACGATTTCGAGATAATCTCGAAGAAAAAGCGCGTCCCGGCGACGACCTCTTTTTCTTCGCAGTTCGAACGAATCGTTGTTGCTCTCGTCGCGACTATTTTTTACCGAGGAAGAGTCGACGGTTATTTTTTTTTTAAAAGCAGTCACTCCAGTAGCGTTGTTCGCTCGGGACGAATGATCGTGAATAAGAATTGAATGGATAGTTCGAGGCGAGGAAAACGGACGAGCTTTCTTAACCGTCGACGGAGCGAGAGAGTTTAAAAAATCGTCGAAAACTCAGAAACCTGGCGATCGATATAGACGCACGTGGTACGTCCGTGTCGTGCGAATGTCCGTGGGAAACGAGGGCGCGATGGCGCAATTACGTTTTTGTTGGCCTCGCGCGTGACGCGATTGAGGAATAGGCGCGAAAAAAGCTCGCGCGCGACGTCCCACTGAGCTCGAGATCGACGCCGCGTACATTTTTGATTTCCAATAATTGTACAAAAGATTCGTAGCCACGGATTTGTTCTGGTAATTCAACGTCCTTCACGATTTTGTCTCCAGAATGGTGCTGGTCGTAAATGGGGTCCTGCAGGAGGAAGCCCCGGCCGACAGCAGGTCGCTGTACTCGGCGCACCCGGTGTATCGAGAAACAGCGGCGCAACTACACTCGATGCCGGCAAAGTTGGTCGGTCCCGTGGGACTTTTGTACGTACTTCAGCGAGAAATGGCAGCGACCTTGCCTCACGACAGTCAGTATATATTTTGCGTTTGACTGATCGTCGACTTTCCGAATATTTAATGCTCACGTGAAAATTCTTATGATTCCAGAGAACGTGAGCATTCTTGGCTCGGACGACATGACCACGTGCATCATCGTCGTCGTCAGGCATTCCGGTAAGTTTCAACACGATTTATCGAGTATCGGTTGCTCCTTTTTTTTTTAAACTCACATTCCATGCTGCGTGCGCGTGCGAAAATGATCTCGAAGTCGAGGAAATGGAGGGGCTCAAAAAAGACCAATCCGAGGTTTGATGCACCGATGTCGCGACCTCGTGTATTGCGTCAAACGAGCTCGCCGGAAACGAAACTCGCCAGAGACTTTTCCACTCGCGTCCGAGTGATGGAAAAACAGAGAGAGAGAGAGTCGGGAAGGGGGGGGATTGAGTTTCAATTTCAACGATATCGAGCCGTTAGCAACGTCAGGATGAAAAGAAAAGTTAATTAATGATTTGGTGTGGCCATCAGGATCGGGCGCGGTCGCGTTGGCTCATCTGGATGGCGCCGGTACCGAAGACGCCGCAACCGCGATGCTCCAAAGGGTCACGGAACTCGCTCTCGGCTATCCCGAGGGACGTATTGAGCTTCAGCTAGTCGGTGGTTACTCGGACCCCAGAAATTATTCCGAGGAACTCTTTTACAATATTCTCTGTAAGTATCCGCGGCGATTAACGTCGTGAGTAAAAAAAAAACCCTCTCGCACGGTCAAGCTGATCAATAAATATTTTTTTTTCCCCGTAGCCGCTTTCCACAAGCAACCGGTCGAGATCGATCTGACTTTGTGCTGCGTCGGCGAGTTGAACATGACCGTAAGGGGCGGAATCCATTGGCCCGTTATTTACGGCATTGGACTCAATGTCAAAACAGGCGAAATATTTCCGGCGACCTTTCCCGACAAAGGTCCCGATCTCGCGCTCCGATCGGCCAGACACTTGACCGGTGGCCAACAGGTAAGTCCTCGGATGTTCCATTACGATTTTCCCATTCGCTGCTGCCTCCACGAACAAAAAACTCATCCAGTTCCTTCAATCTGCTTCCCAGGTACTTGACGTTTACGACTGTACTCTTGGTCTCCTCCGGATCGGTCCCTTCAACTACGATCCTCTGAGAGGCGTGGATCTCTGGCTAGCTCAGTCGGACCAATTCATACTTCAGCATCTCTCGACATCGCCCGAAGTCGAGCCGCCGCATTTCGTCTCACGAGTAAATATTCTTGTCGCACTAAATTCTTCATTACGGATTTTAAAAAATTCACATTCCCAGCTCGCGGGATCGTCTTTCCAGTTGCCAAGATTTTGCACTTTTCACAATTCCATTCGTGCGCGAAGTTGATCAATTTTTTTTTGCAATTTTTCATTCGGGCGAGTTAGAAATTTCTAGTGGAGCGATTTCAACTTTCTGCGTACGATTTTTTATGCTTTTCTGCCAGTTTCCAATTGATTAAGTTGAAAATTTTGGCTGGGACGGTGAATATTATTAGTATTTTGTTTTTTAATGAGATAAAATGTTTTAATTTTTGTTACGAACGTTTTACAGATACGAGCCGCGCTCAAGTACATCCAGGACAATCAATTTCCGGCTGTAACAGTTTTCCGGGACAACAGGCCTCATTACTATCGGCGGGACGAGGCGACGGGGGTTTGGCAACCGATACGATATTGATATTATGAGGAGGAATTCGGGAGGATCGGTTGAGCCACGAATCTCGATCATCTGCCATAGAGGAATGCGTTTTCGTTTTTTTTTAGTCTTTTTTTTTTTTTTACATAAATATTAATTATAATGTTAAATTTGTCGTTGTCTGGGCGACGAGCGAGGCGGCCGTTGGACGCGCGCGATGATGTACATACTTGTTTTTTTTTCTTTTTGTTTTTTGTAACGCTCGCGTCACGCGCTCATTCTCAAGTTTCGAAAGAATGAGACGGGGGAGACGGGAAAAACTTTGCGAATGGTGCTAATCGAGGAGCGAGACTCTCGCACGTTCGGTGTGTCTGCGTCCGGCCAAGCGATCTGATCGAACCGCAACTTTCGATTACAAATGAATTACGCTTGCGAGATAATTAATTAATTAAATTGTAAACGATAAATAGTACCGTACGGAGAGATATATTTTTACTATTGTATTGGAATGAGGCGAGTCGGGGTCGCGAACGCCCCCGGACCACGCCACCGCGCAATTGGATCTCGTTCTGTTCGAACTTGACGAATTTTCACTAAAGAGACGAAAAAAACAAGTTGAAGAAAAATTCTCGTCATTTATTCGCTCATTCATTTTTTCTCGCATCCTCGGCCATTCTTTTCCCCCGAATTCCTACCCGCCTGAACGGCCATTTTTTCACTTCTCACCGTCCCAGCCTCGCTTCTCCCTCTCGTTAATTCTAAAACACATTCTAGCATAATTATTCGTCGTTGCATATTCATTCCCAACCATCGAACGAGTCTACGCCGTATTAAATTCGTTGCATTTTCATACGACCTACCAGAACATTTACCAACGTGAAAACTGCTCACAGAATCGATCGGTCGCTCCATCTTAGTTTTTTTTAACTTGGACAATTTTCAAGAGACTTGTATGAGGGAAAAATTAGATTTTGGTGAAAAAATTGAAAGAAAAAACGGAAATTTTCGAATTTGTTGCTGCGTCGACCAACCAGAACATTTCCCGACAGAAAAACTGCTCGCAGAATCTTTTTTTAGCTTCGACGATTTTCGAGAGACTTGAAATGTGGGAAAAATTAGATTTTGGGAAAAAAAAAATTGAAAAATATTCTTTTGGACGAGAAATTAGAGAGAAACGGAAATTTGCGAATTTGATCCTGCATTTTAAATAAAATATTTGGGCCGTCAATGACAATTACTAAAAAATATTTTTTTTTCAAATTTTTCTGAACGTTTGATCGTCAATTATTTCACGATCTCGATACCTTTTTGAATTTTAATTTTTAATTTTGAATTTTTAACGATATAATTCGCTTTCGAGAAATTTTGAGCCGATCGTTCGTAAGGGAAAACGCATAACTCAAAGGATCAACAGGATTTTTTTAATGAATTGCCGATAATTTCGGGAGTTGGAGGCTGAAACTTGTGGAGTGACGAAAATGGAAGGAAGAAATGTTTAGAATTTCTTATTCGCGATCGTCTGTTGCGCGAGCTGCGGGTGTGAATAGGAGACAAAAATGTGGGCAAGAGAAGAGGAAAAGAGCGGCGAAGGCGCAGACTCTCGAGGTCGTGGAGAAGGGTGGCGTCGGTGATAGCGTTCCTCGGGATCTCAGTGCCGCGCGGAATCGCCGACTCGTCGGAAGCGCTGCTTCTCATAATTCCCGAACCCGGTTTCAGACTCGGTGTTGATTCCATTAGTCGATTCGCGGTGTTTCGTTCTTCCGAATAACGCAAAAGTATTTCTAGCCGCATCGCTCGATTTGGTAAGTTGAAATTCGTATTTGACAGTGTTTTGTCCTTTTGACGATGATTCTCATTCTGCTACGGAACAATTAAGAAATGTTTGGATCGGAGCTGAGCGCGCTGAAACGTTTAAAACGATTTTATCGAGATTTTCATGACGAATGATGAGAAAATGCGAAGGTGAATGCAACTTTTTTGGTTTTGTTTCATTTCGGTGTTCCGGGGCAGAGTGAAAAAATTCAGACTCTCGTCGAACGCGTCTCAATTTTCAATCCTCGCGCGGCTTTTCGTTTCTTTCTGGTTGGTTGACCGACCGCGCTAATTCCCAGACATCCAGCGGTCCGAGTGTAATCGCGCGCTCGATTACAAACGAGCACTAAAAGTTTCCCCAGAGACCGCGCGCGGGAGCGACGTATCTCCATGGAGAATCTCCCTCAAAATCTTTACTCCCTTTTTTATATACCACAAGGCTCTGTTACGAGGACCCGCGGTGGGTGCTGGCAACCCTTGTACTCTCCCTCATGCGGTGATTCGGGTTTTTTCTCCAATCTCATCGCTCGTCTGCTGCGAGATGTGTAGTGGGCAGGCTCGGGGAATCCCGTTCAAACCGCCTGGAATTTTACATCAATCTGGCTCCGATCGAACGAAAAAAAAGTAGTAGTCGTCATATCCTCGAAGGGTCACGTATGCCGAGTCCAGGACTGCTTGACGGTAAGTTATTTCGCAGTAAGATTTGAACAGATTCAGAATCTCACGAGCGCTTTTCTCCATTGCCCATGAAATCCCAAAATATTTCATGTTTTTATCACTTTTTCCAATCGATTTGAATATTTTTATCGAAAAATACGAAAAAACGGCATCGCCTCGATCGCGGTAATTCAATCATCGGAGAAAATGTCGTACACGCGTACAAATTCCGTTCGGTAATTCAAGCACACGTTTCTTGGTTAAGAACTTAATTAAGTTAATGAGTTTTGGTTTACCGGGCTGAAATGGATTTCTGACGCGTCGTCGCGGCAAACGCCGTGCACAGACCGCGACTAACCGAATTATCAACAAATTGTTACTTTCAACACGCTCGCCCGCCGTTACACACGCGGTAAACGCCGCATGCACTCGCGAACGATGAATGCGGCGGAAAGTTACGAGAGCAGCGTCGTATGAAGAGTAATTCGCGCGAATAAGAAAAATTCCGATGCTCGGATGAGTATAATTTTGGGTATATCGGAGGAATCGACCGGCCGGCGTAATCGCGATGACTACGCGGTAAAAAAGCCGAATAGACCCAGACGCCGTTGGTTATCACGTACGAACAGGCGAGCGCTGTACATCAATCGCTATCGGTTTGTCAATTATAATACATGTTGGACGCGGCGGGGACCAAGGCCTGGCGAGATAACTCTCGATGCGAATGGTTGGTCACGAAAAAAATGGCATATGTACGTTTTCTGGATATACTTTGTCAACACACGGCGAGCAAGGTATAGGAAGCTTTTCCTTAACTTTCTGGCTTCCAACCATCTGCCGCCTGTTGTCTGCTTTTGTCCTGCAAACTCGAGCTTTCTTCGTTTTTCATCGATCGCGTTCGTCCAGCAGCAGCAGCAGCAGGCTGATATGCCCTGGAACGTTGGCACGTTGTTTTCTCTCTCTCTTTCTCTGTGTTGCCTCGTGAGGAGCAACGAGCGACGACACGATTATGTCGGGGATATCGACTGGAAAGGTTCGCCATAGCATCGCTCTCGAGCGGGCTGACCGCTTTAAACTTGTACATGGCGTCAGGGTCGAGCTTTCGCGACGCTCGTCGCGATAACTACACACACGATATCCCGTGAGCAAACTCTATCGCATAATAAAAACTACTTTGTGTCGTTCGTATGTATCCACGAATAGAAAAAAAGTGACCAAACGGTAGAAAAACTATTTGACCGCGAGCTAAATATATTCCGAGTGCTCTGCTCTGCTGGGGAGAAAGCGGAAGAGATTGCTACTGCGATCTTGTTGCGAATAACCTCGGGGAAATGAACAACAACCTGGAAGAGCAGCAGCCGTTTTTATACGAGGAGAATAAAAAACGAGGATCGCGGAAGCCAGCTCGGCAAAGTAATTGCCGCAACGTAACACCGCAATATATAGCATGTCGCCTCGGGGTTACAACAATTCAATAACCTGCTGCTTATAGCCGGCGCCAAGAGTTCCCTCAACAGCACGAGTGCCGAGACTCACTTTCAAAAGGACTCCTTCGGTTTTATACTTCCCGCTCGACGTTGTTGTGCGTGTCGCATGCCCTCGGGGACGAAACCCCGTGTGTAAATGGCAGCTTTACATTTTATGTATTTTCTTCCTTATACGATCCATCCGATTATTCACCAATCTGTTGTGTCTGTTCGGCTTTTTGTCCCCGCGATCCTCATGAGAAGCAAAGTCAGGCTGAGTCACGCGAATAAGTCACTTGTTTTACGTTTGATAGGCTCTCGTTGAAAAAACGTGACGACCGTTCCGCCAGGGTCCTGGATGGATTTCCTTTCGAAGCTCCTGAGAGAGTCAGAAAAATCAAATGACGCGTGTGTGACTTTGCGCAGATTCAGGAAACTTTAAAAATTCACTTCGGTACACGATTTTACGTGCTTTTTCCGCTTTATTTATGTTAATCGAGTGCAATCCAGTTTTTCCATTGACCGAGCACACGGTTCGCTAAGCGCAGAGAAAACGGCCCTTGGGAACGATGAACGAAAAATTCACTTCGTTTCTCTGGCATGTACATTTTTGTTGAGACTTGGGAACGATGACTTGCTCACTCTGTCCTTTGGTCTTGCTCCGCTTGCGCGCGAGCTGCACGCCAGGCTATTAAAAGTTTTAATACTTCGCGCGGTGCATGTGGGCGGTTAATTGCGGGCCTCGGTTCATTTGTCGCGACCTGCACGTGCCATAAAAAGAAAGCACCGCTCTGCGGTGGTTGTTTGGTGAAGAGTGATGACTTATTAATGCACTGTGTTTTGATGATTGACGCACCCTAAATATGGTTCGATTGGGAAGCGGGATAAATTTCTCAAAGTCAAGCCCTTGAGAGCCTTTTCTTTATACAGAGACGAGACAGTTTCGCTCTCGAGAAATCAACTAGCCGCAAGGACGAGGAAATAGAGTGAGAAATTCTTGTCGTTTGGGCCTACGGGCAAGTTGAAAAAGTGAGCCAGAAGCTTTAACCACCTCTAGGACTCATCGCTCGATGAGAAAACTCGCAGCTATCCATGATTGGATTAGTGCCTTGTTCGTAACGAAAATCTTGTCCGCACCTTCCTCCTCATCTCGTTGCTTTCGTCGTGTGCGACGTTTCTCTTAATATTGCAACACTCTCTCGTCCTGTCGTTGCTTCACTTTGGCTCTTGTATATCCTCCTGCGTCTCCCCCTTCGCATAGTGTCCTCGTTGATCGCTCCGAACCCATACCCATTACAGTTTCCCATCAGCGAGGGAGTATACAAGATGGAAGGGTGCCAAAGCTCTCGGTTGATCGAATCTCTTTTCTTCGCATCCTTCGTCCTCCATCAATTGTCTTCTTGGTGTGCATTCACATTTTTCTCCTCCTTGACAATATCGTCGACGTGTGACTCTATTATCAATATACCTCCAGCCACGATTCTATACCAAACATTTATTTATTTCTGTCCATGCAATTTTGCTCCGCCCACTAAACCGGGGCCAGCCACTTGTCAGTTATCCTTCAATATCATCGGAACAATATTATGTCTATCGCGAGTGCGTGCATGTGACAGCATCTGCGTCACAGTTCCGCAATATAAAAGTTTTTCTCCCAACAGTCGACACAATGTCGAAAGAAACTTGAATTCGTGATCGGAATTTGATTTTTCAATAATTTTCTCTCGACCTTTCACGCTGCTGCTGCTGCTGCTGCTGCATTTTCAAAAGGTCGTTCCTAGAACCACTTTTGTTCGACACCTTATTCAGGACGCATATTCCACCTTTACCAGCGCCGTGAGCACGTCGGAACACACTCTCTGCTGTCAAAGCTTCGGCGTGTCGCGCTACAGGGCGACTTGTCCGGAAGGGTTGTTTATATACAGTACACGTTTAACAGCCACAAGGGAAGAGCGCTTGAGCGAGAGCGAGAAAGCGCGAGAATCTAACCGGCTGTCATTCAATCTTTGACAATAGCTTCGGCAACGAGGTTGCGAAACGATAGCGCAGCTCCAAGAGCAACAGAGATGCTACGGCTAAGGACGAGAAACCCCAAGCTCCTTGTATACTCCGTTACACCTTTGCAAACACCCTCCTATACACAACCCTGCACTATTATATTCATATAATATGAAAGCCATTATAGAAATTTTACAACATGGCTGTGCGCTGACGTCCTGCACAAATAGTTCTCTGTCCTTTCTTCTTCTCGTTCCGTTGCAAATCGGCATAAACTCTTTCAATTGTTTTTGCTTCCAAATCGATGTTTCTATTCGACTCTTTACATGGATTCAATTGTACAGAGACGGCGCCAGAGACTCCACCCAGAATTTTCAGTCATTCGACAATTTCAAAGATTATTCCAATTTAATTATCACAAAAATTATATAAATTAATGGTAAATTCGTTTAACGGTGGATTATGTTAATCCTCGAACGGGAACTTGGCGTAAAAGCGTTCCCAGGCGAGATCCCGCGCCCTTTCTCCCATTTTTGTATCGTTTTCGTCCAATTTTTGACTGACTTTTTGACTTCGGTCAACATCGCCCCAGGCTCGCGTGATCCTGAATTAAAAAATTGAAGGAATGAGCCCAAGTTGAACTCTTTTCGTTAAATTTTCCCGGAGATATGAATTTTTCAAAATTGGGGCCATTTTCGACCCCAGGTTAAAGAAACGGGTCAGTTTTGATTTCATATTTTTGTGCGCACTGTTGCAAATTTGTTCATACCGTGATGATCATATTAATCTTCGTACGGAGTAATAAATCGACCCTTGATTCGTGTTGAATATTTTTAACGATAAATGCGCAGCGTGCCGCGAGGCTATAGACACGATTTGGTCGGCTTATACATGCGAGTGAACGATAGGCGCAATATCGAGTACGATTTAGCATAATTCTCACATTTCCACGTCTCCAGGGGCTGTCGTGATGACCGTAGAGGAGAAAAAAATGAGAGAATTAAGCTTTGTATAATAATGCACACAAGCTGGGAGCAGCAGACTCGATTTTTGCTGTTCGCATCGTTTGGACACGCATGAGCTTTAGGCTCCCGCTTGTTTTTTTCTCTCTATATCTTTTCACGCAAAAAGCTTTTCTTCACGTTTCACACTTTATTCGTCGTACGTGAGCTTTCGGAGGTTTTACGAGCATTCTCAGTTATCGTCGACGTCGCATTGATACATGCACAGGAGGGGGACACGTATAGGGAAAAAAGCACGCGGTGCGCAGTTACACGTTCCTACGAAATAGGCTCGTCTTCGCTAACCATTTTATATATTTTTTTCTCTAACGTATTTCTCTTGTCAATATCCTCCCGTTCGTGTCGTCGCAAGAAAATCTTATATATTTATTTTTCTTTGAGTTGCTGTTTATTTTTGAGTAGTCGGCGTAAAATGACGAACGTTGTAAACAAAGTGGCATGCTCATTACTCGGAGAGAGGAAAATGTTAGCTCGGAAAACTGTAGCGCTCGTGGGAACTAAAGAGAGGGCGCGCGGTACTTTTGTCGTGTACAGAATTTGCGTGCGGAAAATCGCTCCCGGGCGATGGTAAAACTCTCTCGTGCCGCGACATCCTGCAGAGCTTTTGGATGTCGTCGTGTTGCTCATATTCCTCAAACTCTTCCTTTCCCTGCTTGTACAGCGCAAAGTACGCAGGACGATATTATAATGAGGTCACGAAGAAAGGTCTGAGCCCTGTCGTGCGGCTGCGAAGAAAACGGAATCGTCAAACTGCTTCCAAGTCTCAATAAAACATCGAAAGTTTCGTTCGATTTTTCAATTGCTCCGATTTTCACTTACGCGTCATCAATTTCCATTATTTCGTGCTTGGCGTACGACGCGAAAAAAATTATTACACCATTAGGCTGATATGAACGCAGCGGCCAATAGTGCGAGGCGAAAAAGTTTGACGTTATATTAAGAAAAACGAGGGAAAATCGCGCGTAGGCAGGACGCAGCGCGCGACTCCTCTCGCTCTTCCGATATTTTGCTCGTTGACCAGGCACGTGGTGCACCGTCGATCAAGTTATTGATCAAGATTCTCAAAAGTTTTTTCTCTCCGGGCTTGTATAAATTTGCCGCAAACTCTCATTGAGAATTCGGACGTTGTGCCAAAAATTGATAAACTTTATCAATGCCGTTGAAACGGCAGACGTTTGGCTAGAAAATAATGATCATGAGACAGCGTGGGATAAAGTGCGGGGGCGTTGCTGGTAATAGGTATTTTCGACTTTTCGAAACGTTCCATTGTAACTGCTGGAACGAGAGAACTGCGGAGGGTGGGCCGGTTCGTGACGCTCGTCGAGCGTATACGCTGCCTGACCAGTGACGGGTTTGTGCTACTGACAGTTCTCGCTCACACAAACGGAAGAGCGAATAACCAGCGCCCTACACATCGCGAGCTACAAAGCAAAAGAGATGCTCGATATTTTCTGGCCGGAAGGACGTGCGCGACTGTCAAAATTAATTCGACCCATTGAATCTATTCCCTTTCATTATTTCATATCTTCTGACACCTACCGTCGTTATTCCAACCAGTACGAAATTTCGCGTCTATTGAGATGAGAATTTGAAACGCGCATGCTCAAGAGAAAAGTCGCTACTCGGTCTGGACCGGCTTTTTTTTTTTAGGCGGTCCGTTATCTCTGTATACGTACGCGAATATAAATGAGCGAGAATGTAGGCGAAAAATGAAATTTTCCTGTTCCCGTCGCGGTGTTACTGTTTAGGAAAATCTGCGGCGAGTCTCGCGTGCTGCGCGCTACTATGTTGGCCGCAGAGATACACAGAAAATATGCTCATCCACCTGCTATCTGCACCTGGACAGTGCGTTCGATAGGAAAGTTTTAGTTCCACTCGGCTTATCATTTCATCGACGATAAAAGAATCGAAGGAAAATTTCTGGAGCACGTGCCGTTCCCTGTTGGTCAATGGCCAAAGAGATTTTTCATGTCACTCCCATCGCTGTGCTCGCACTCTCGATGACCTGCTGCTAAAAGCTTTTACGAACTCACATGTACTTTGGTATTAATGTGAGGAAGATGCACGCCTGCGGAGAGCAATGGGTCGATCAACCGCGAGTCGATCATTAGAGCAACGATGTGTGCTGTCCGTATCACTCGCCATATTTTCTACCGAGTTAAATTCCTGCCAGCAAGATTAATCATTATTACTCCTCACGAGGATCGATCGTCAGTGCATTTTTTATGCCACGAATTGTATCGCGTTTTTTTAGGTTTTAAAGTACAAACAAAATCTGCAATCGACTTGTCGCGTCCATTGAAATAAAAATATCGCTCACTCTTGCCAACATTTAGTTGAGATTGAAAATTTGCTTTCTCAGCGTGAACAAGTTTATCTCGTGGGAATCAGTCGAGAGCAGTCTATCAGTAATCCCGCATACGTTGCGAGCGTGGGCTAGAAACCATCCGCGTGTCTCATTTATGAGAATAAATCAGAGTACAGAGTCTCGAAGGAATAACCCAGATTGCAAGCATCAAGCTGCATGAGCTTGTCTCGTTGTTTTTGCGACAGAAAATATTGCATTATGGTGCACACGCGATGATGCGACGAAGAGCTGACGTCTAGAACTTTTTTTCCTCAACTGTCTGCTAACAGCTCATATTGAAAAGTGTACGCATGGTTGCGTTCCTCGAGCGTGGATACCGAGAACAGCCTCTCGTTATCAATTAATTATCACGTCCCGCATCTTCGTGAAAACTTGGTAGACACTCGACGCGTTGTTCGGTCGCTGCTTGTTCTCCATAAGACGAAAGGTAAAGAAAAGGCGGATCGGAGCATCATCATTTATTATATCGGAACCATTCTTCATCGCTATCTAAACCACAAAGTATAGCGCGCGATCGCGGTTTATACAAATAATTCATCATAGATTCTGTAGCGCGTCTGGCGAACTGTATTGCGTTCGCATTATTTATCTTGTCCGCGCGAATGACACGAAAAGTTCATTTCACAACATTGTCTTTTTCGTGTGCTGAGCATTTTCAGAAATTCTGTTCCACGCTGCTTCTTCATTAGAGAATTTTTTTCGAGTTAGCGAAACTCTGAAATCCCAACAGCTGACGTAGTTATCGTGCCCGGGGCTCCGACGTTACAGTTTTCTCTCGCGGTGGTTCGTTTGTACACCGCGAACAATAGGTTCGCCCAGAAACAACGCGATTTCCTTGTCGCTTTGTGCTTTGTTTTATAACCGCGTAATGTTTTTGATTTTTAGGATTAATTAAGGTTGTGCGTCGGACTCGCTTTCGGCACAGCTGCCTCGGTCGCCCTTTTATCACACTTTTGTATGATTCGCGACAATAAGGCTGTAGGCCGCGGAACAACGGCTTGGCCTATGGAACAATAATCACCCGCGTATACACCGGCGGGTCAAAAACCAGGCGTCCAGGTTTGTCGTTGACGCGCTGGCATGCTTTCGTTCGTCAAAGGAATTCACCGGAAATTACAACGCGCGCGTTTCGATTCTCTTCGGGGACCGAGCGAGAAATTGCATGCAGTGAATCAGACTCTCTATATAGTCGGAGCTCTCGTTTATCCACTGCGACATTTCACTCAACGTCTGCTCCGTCGTCCAGCGCGACTGCACCAAACGAAAGCAGGAATGCCAGCAAAATTTAGCCAAATTCGCAGGCCGTTACGAATAAAACCGCGCGCGTGCTTTACTCCACAACTTTTCTCGTTCGCGTCCCTTTGTGAATTTAGCTAAGCCACTTTTCTTCGTGTTTCATGTTCGTGCGGCTGGACGGAAAAACCTTTCAGAAATATTGCGAAAATACAAGTTCGCACGTGTATACGATATTTCACGGGATTCTCGAGGCTTCCGCGACTGGGGCATTCACGTCCCATCCAAGTGTTTCTAGAGCTTGCCATCCGCCCGATACCCGGCACAATATCGAATTACCAACCGTTGACACTCAATGCTGGACCATAACTTGGGCCGATAAAGATCGATGTTGGTCGCCGCGTACACGAGCTCCCATCCTCCCTTCCGAGTTATCACTTTGATTTCGGTTCAAACATCGTCCCGTGGCGAAACTCATAATTGCCCAACTGTCGCAACTCCTGCAGCAACAATCGTTACTTTTTTCTCTTCTTTTCTCATCATTCAAGGTCATTCGCCGTAAGGATTCGATGTTTATCGCGAATACCATAGACGGAATCGATTCATGCGGAATTCATTGGAGTTGATCGAAATTTTCTAAATTCAAATAAAAAATAATCGAACCAACACAGAAAATAAAATTTTGTCGAAAAACGTCGATATTTTGATTTCCAACAGCCAAGTCAGCCAAATTTACGATTGGAATGACAAAAATTCACTTTTCGGACAAACTTTATAGAGTATTTTTTGATCCAATGACAAATTTTTGTGATTTTTCAAAAAAACGTTTAGGTCGAACGTAAAAATCGATCTTTTCCAACGAAATACATTTTTTTCGTCTGGACACGTGATTGGCTAATATAATCCACTTCTCCGCTTGCAATCTCATCGCGTTCCTTATGCCGATGGTCGGAAAATTCAGTACGACAATGAGGAACCACCGTGCGGAGCTTACGTACAAGATTAATTCTGCAGAGCGAATGCAATTCGTGCGAAATCGCTGACTCATCCGTGTCTCCGTCATCCTCATTCATCCTTCTCATTAATATCGAGCCAATGAGGTATTCATTTCCCGAAACCCATCGCTCTCATAACACTTCGACCAAGTATACGCCAAGTTTTCTCAACTCGCTCGTATCACTGGCATTTAGCGAATAAAAAATTTTACACGTCATCGATCCGGCCACACAAGATCGTGTCTCAATAGACAAATTATCAACGCGGTTTCTTTTTTCGTCTTTCAGGAAGTTTGTCAAAGAAATTCCTGACCGATCACCGAGCACGAATCGATCAGTGCTCGTGGAGAATTCATGAAATCCACGAGTCTTCCGTCCGGCGACATGTCGTAATGACTTATTTCGGCCACTTTTAATTAGTCAGGGAAACTGATTAAGAGGGATTAGTGCACCGATAGCACTGACACGTCTCCCAAAAGGATTTTTGGAGAAATTTCCAGTTAAAACAAGAAACATCGACGTCTCCGACGTTTTAGGAGATAAAACAATGAGAGACGTTCCCGGAGCTTGGTTTTGATATATTTTATCGAGATTTTTCTCGTTCTTGACATTGTTTTATGGATATGAATATGTTGAGGTAATCCTCTTACTTATTTCGGGAATAAGCATCGGGAATTGTGAGAGACAACAGCAGAAGCATCTCGTTGCCTCATCCCTTTTGCTCTCTGCTACCCCGTGATACGTTGCTCCACCTTTGCATGTGTTTCGTATACGTTTTCGAGGCGAGCTGCGTTGTGTGGATTGTTAAATTCGTTGATGCGTGGAGGGTTCGGGGGATTCGGGATAAAGGCTATGATCGGCTTTCATTTGCATGCACCATTGAGATTATTTCGAACAATAACGCGTGTTAGGTAATCGCGAGGTATTTACAAGGATGAGTTGGAACAGAGCTCTCGCTTTCGCGTGTTTCGTGAAACATGATATGACGTTGAGAGACTCGTTTTGACGTTGAATAACGAGAGTTGGCTCAACTATGAAACATTATAGCAGCAATTTAGATAATTAATAAGAATAAAAAAACAAGAGTGTCTTAGGAGAAACAGGAAAAATCGTGTTGCGATGTCCGGAAACGTTTTTTTCCGAAGATCTCTTTGCTCTTTAAAATTTAGCTCGGCGTGTCGCATCGAGTGTGCGGGTATGACTTTCATCCTTTCGCTCCTTGAGAACTCATGTGTGCACACCACCTCCCGAGTGTGTGTTTGTCCAAGTCGGGGGATATACGTCGACGGATACAGACATATTACATGTGGCTCGATATAAAGAGCGAAAAAGTGTAGAAGTCTCGCGCGGAAGCTCGAGTTCGTGCGGGGCTCGGGCCGATGCAAAGATACGGAACGGGGTCACGGGTTCTCAAGAGTCTCTCGCGTTCGCCTTCGTTTTCTCCAGCCTGTATAAGGAAATGTGCACTATGACCATATCTTCCGTATAGCCTGCTGCTTTGGATGCAGCCTGGTACGACGATCGCGCGTCACACATGCTTTTTCTCATTCCATACCTACAACTATTTGGGACAATCTCCTGACACCAGCCCATCCATGTACCCAAGCACGGAAACACGCGATAAATTCAATTGATGCAAAAATTCTTAACGGATGACATACATTCACTGCATGTTCTCACTGCCTGTTCGCTGCGCATCAATATAATGACGAAAACAGCGTCTGGATCAGTCGTGCTTGTCAATATTAAGGCAATCGGAACGTGTGTCTGTTAATTGAGGCATTTGATTTATTTATCGAAACTCCAGCTCTGTTAATATTTAACTATCGGAAAAAAAGTACAGCCGCCCATACGCGCCTGGCCTTCTTGACCTATAAATTGTACAGTGTCTCAATGCAACAGTCGATACATTTTACGCGGAGAGAATTAAAACTCAAAACTTATTCTGACAGAATAGAAATAGAGGAGACAAGTTTGAATTCTGCGCAATTCCCGCTGTGCAGCATGAAAATTTCCATACGAATAATACGAAACTTTTCCTTGACTAAATAATTTCGTTCCATCTCCATGAAAATTAACATCTTGTCTAATGAAATTGTCTCAAAATTCGAGATTTCCACAGTTTACCCTTTGTCTGCATACAACGAGCGTAAAAAACGTCGCGAGCACATTGAACTATAAATCGAATTAATTGTTTCCCCTGACACGCGGCCTGATAACGCCTCGTTGGATTCGCAACATCTGCTTTCTTCGATATTCGGGAACTATATTGGGTGAATTCGTCCTGATGAACGTTTCGCCAAAGAATATTTGATCAACATTTTGCTCGTGACTTTTATGCACCAGCGGATGAAGGAGTTAGGCGCACAAGGTCACGAAAGATGCTCCGCAATATCGGCGAAATTCAAGATGTAATTAAGGGCGTCCTTCGATCTTTATAATGATGCGAACCTCTAGAAAGACGGCGTTGAGACTCGAGTCGCAACTAACTCGTCCGCGACTTCGGTATGAAACTTTTTCGTGCCGATATATATAGAGCAAGCTGTTAGATCGCTGGATCTTGGAAAGGCCGCTCATTCGCTCGTGTCGTCCTTAGAAGCAGGAATAATCGTTTTCAAGCACGTACGATTATTGAAGCACCGGAAGAAATGCAGCATTGTTAGCTCTGGAAAATGTTACACACTCGAGCGCATAAAAGCAGTGGCAGCAGCAGCAGGACGAAGGACGCTTGGGCCGAGTAACGATGGGCCAAGGAGGAGAGTCTGGTCATGAAAATCTAGCAAATTGGTGGATCGAGTTGACCGAGTGCCCGAGAGCAACGTCGCTGGGACACGAAATTGTATATTTTCAAAGGAATTTGTCCGCAGCGCGCGAGAAAGCTTCGGCTGTTTTTTTCGTTTCATAGAAACTTAATGCCGTGGACAAGGACTCGTGACTGAATGTATACGCGTTTAAAATAGAATATCTGGAGGTTGAAGCGCGCGAGACGGGATAACGCTATAAAAGTAACGTGTAAGAGAATAATTGAGTGTCGCTGGGGATACAGCTCGGCATTTCTATCCCGTTCTCGACTCATCGGGAAGCAAAGAAAAGCTCGCTCTTTGCCGCGCGTTGGTGTCATCCCGCCGCGAGAGAATCCAGACTCTATTTCCGCTTCCGGAATTTATCGAGGAGCGCAGCCAACAACTCGAAAGATCATTGTGATCGACGTGTGCCATTTGGACAAAAGCATGCCATGTAGGCTACGTAGACGTGGGCAAATCTCTCAGCGAAGATCGATACACGAGAGCGAGGAAGAGAGAGAGAGAGAGAGAGAGCGAGAGAGGGACAAAGCGAGCAGCACGCTCCCAAAGGGAAACGAAAATTTATGAGGATCTCGTCCTAACTCGATGCGGCCCAGAGCGTTCCCGATAGCGGTGGCTCTCGGAGAATAAGCTGAGATTCAAACGCGGTAGCAACTTATTCAAAATGTATATTGATTAGGGGCCGCTGTAAACGCGCGCGCAAGTAATGCATCAAATGGTCAGTTCTCCGGAGAGTCACTTTGCTCGTTTGAATAAAAGCCTCATTTTCACGCTATACGCAATCACAAAACGCGCATTAGCTATAATCTTTTATAACGCGATGTATTCTTGAAAAATTCACGTTTCCATCCATCTCCGCAGCTCCAGTTAGGGTTTTGCTTGGCGGACGTTCCATGTATCGTAGATACACGCGGCTAAACAACTTTCAGAGCTTCCGGACACGGGATCTGATCTATCGATGAACTTGAAGGCAAAGCCAACATTTTCTCTCAGTCCCGGCTCCTGTCGTCTTGGCAAGCTCCAAAACTTGTCTGTGTACTCTCGAGCTCTTCCGAACCCTCACGCTGGATGCTCTTGATTGAATTATTATCGACTCAACCCGCCGGCGGTTCGGCTTACGCAAGAAGAAATCATGTGTACCTGATGTGTATGCCGGAGCGAATAATGTTTAGCGAGACTCCGAGTACACGTGCCAACAAAAGTCACAGAAGCGTGTAAAATGATTTTTAGCCAAGATGAATTGAGACAAAAGTTGGGAAATTCCATTAAAATCTCTGGCTAGCGTAATATCGAGCGGAAAACTCTAGAGGCGAAAACTATAATCGATATTCGATGAAAAAGTACATGGCACAAAAAATGAAAATCTATTTTCGCAGCGAGAGCTTTGGAAGCAGAATGTCACCCGCGAAGATCGATCCCTCGTGATAGAGAACGAGGGAAAGAGCGAGCGTACAAATCTTCCAGTTTCCACTGCGCTGATGTTTTTCTTCGGGAGCAACGTCAGGGAAACGAAAGCTCTCGTGTTAGTCGACAGAAAATCTTGTTACTGAGCGCGAGGCCCGTCTCGTACGAGAAATAACTCAGCGATCAAGAGGGATCGACCTCCATCGCGGATATGCCATCACGCTCCGAGCTTATTTTTTCGTTTCAGCACTGTTCCTTGCGTGTCTCCATTTTCACGATTTTCTATTTCTCCGAATCGCAATTCATCCTCGTTCCTGCTGCCGCGGTTAAATGTTACATTCACAACTTTCGAATCGCGCGGATACGACCTCGTGGAGCTGCAACATTTGTTCCAACGAAACGATCGAAAATCGGAATTATTGGCATTCTCGAATCAAGTTTCTCTCCGTTCCGGGCCAATGTGCAACAGTCTGCGCTCTAATACACGCGGTGTTGATATTTAGGACGTGACATGGATGATGTCGTGACTACATGCGGGAGAACTCTTCGAATCGTTTCAGCTCGGTCCATCGGATTCTCGTTGATAAATCATCCCACACGTGTGACTTTGCTGCCTCAATTAATATGTGTCCAGCATGATTGAGCTCAATCAACGGAGTTTACAAACAAATCCCTATTACAACGAGAAAAAGTATTTCGATCCCACAGCAATTTGTATTAACGGGAGATTTCCGTTTCGATTAATCTCGATATCGGAACAAATATGCACTTGGATGCAAAATCAGGGCATCCGTTCTGCATAATTCACAATATCGTCCGGAATATTGTAAATAATTGTTGCGATCCCGTAATGAGATACTTCATCCGTTCGATACTTTTTCTTTCTCGCATTTATGGACTCGAGCATCCGTTGTCCGGGTCATAAAATACGACAGATAATTGCGGTTGAGAAACTCTCAATGTGATAAAAGCGAAAGAAACAAGTTCAATAAATGCTGCGCAATTATTCGCAAC
Organism: Diadegma fenestrale; assembly: GCA_037043255.1. Classification (NCBI taxonomy): domain Eukaryota; kingdom Metazoa; phylum Arthropoda; class Insecta; order Hymenoptera; family Ichneumonidae; genus Diadegma; species Diadegma fenestrale. The sequence continues at coordinate 4,449,553 of CM073317.1, forward strand.
GACAGATTCGAGATATTTTTGACGAATTCGTGATCGATGGGAAAAAATGAAAAATAAGTAAACACTTCATATATGGATCACGGTTTTAATTCTCGGCAACATATACGAACGAGCCCGCGTGCTCGAATTCCCGCAGGGAGTTGCCGAACGAACTAGTGGCCAAACGGGTGGGTCGGTCAATCAGACCCTCATCTCGTCATTGTTTACCCGGAGATCAAATTTCACCCGAGGCATATTTTTGTGCGTATATATGTATAGGAGCGAGGATAGATATGCGATGTGGTGGAACAACTCCGAGGGTAAACTTGATCATGAACACGGATAAATTCCGAAATTGTTATTTCTCGTCCTCGAGATGTTTATTCTTTCTGTGTGATGTCGTTGCAAAGTACAGCACGAAGGATCGAAAGCTGGTCCACACTGAAAAACTGAATTTGTTGAGTCGCCAAATCTTGCGTTTTGTTGCGATTAGTTTTTTTTATTTCAAGATCAAAATACGCGAAAAGTTCGTTGAGTCATGATAGCAAAAAAATGACGTTTTCGATTATAGAAAGTCGAAATTTTTAAATTGAAGTTCGAGGCCTTTTTATACGTAGACTAGGGGGCATCACGCGCGCGAACGGTTTTCTAGTAGCGCTGCAGCGCTCCTTTCATATATAATAACTAATCGAGATATGCGACAGCGTCTTGAACCCAACCTATTTTAAATTGAAATTTTTTTTCTTTCCATTGGGGTTTATATAATCAAATGTGGAACTTACTATGTGGCCATACAACGTCCTTAAATTATCAATAAAATGAAAAATGTTCTCATCAAAAAGTGGAATAAATCGCGGATAACAATATTGAGAATTATGTTGGAAATGGTTGAATTGAATATTTTTTGTTTAAATACAGACAGAGACTACGAGTGGACTCTGGCGAGAACGTTTTTTTAATTTTTTTTTTTTTTCATTGGGGTCTATATTATATTTTCATTGGGGCCTATTTTTTTTTTTCTTTTCATTGAATCATGTTGGAAATGGTTGAATTGAATATTTTTTGTTTAAGTACGGACAGAGACTACGAGTGGACTCTGACGAGAACGTTTTTTTAATTTTTTAATTTTTTTTTTATTGGGGTCTATATTTTTTTTCCATTGGGGTCCAAAACTTTGGGGCTCCCGGTTCCGTTGTACGAGGGAAAAAATATATATTTCGTGTTTCGAACTCAGTGGATCAGCAAGCTTTTTGTATAGCGACGATACACAAAAGAATATTGTGCCAGTGGATGCGATAGCGCGTATCGTGTAAAGAGAACAGTAAACGGCCCTTTTTTTTGAGGACTCTGTTGTACACAATTATTCGTTCTAACGAAAACGCACGTTTGTCGCGTGTGAATGTGATAAATACAAATGGAGTTTCACGAGGGCAACGATGGCGGTGTTTTCTCGCTTGTATGGAGGCATAAACTTGGCAGCCGAGGGGCTTTCGCGCAATAAACGGTGCAATAAAGCCCTCCGTAGGTATTTAGCACGGCCTGCGGTACGTGCTTCCATCCCCGTGAACGCACAGCACCCATCGTTTTTACTCCGGAGTGGTATGGCTGTTTGCGAGCCCAGCACGATGGGTCAATGCGCGGCGGAATAAATTTGACTGAATAATAAAGAACGCGAGCTGTTGCGAAGATTATAATAATGTATAACTTTTATCGAGAAAATGCTCGTGACTATCCGTGCGAACGTTTGTGAATTCTCGAGGCAGCATTTTAATCACTGATTGGACATTTTTTAATTAACGCCTCGACAATTACGGTTTTTTTTGCACCTCGTTATTGGATTTTTCACGTTTCTGAAAAAGCCTCAAATTCTTTAATGGCCTGCTCGTACCAAAAGTGTCGAGTGCCTCGCATATTTGGCACGGACTCTAATCCATTATTCATATTATTATTGAAAAAAAATATACAAGACTCGGTTGAAAGCTCGCGCGCAGCATCGACAACGTTATTCGTCTCTGAATGTTATCATATTCGTGTCTTTAATTCCAATTCCATCACACTCAGATAAGCTGCTAATGGAAAAAAACAAACTTGAGCACTTTGCTTCCTCCGTCTCTGTCTCTTTATTCGCTCTTTCTCTCGCGCTTCCTGTGGCCTCTTTCAATTTCCTAGCACCACCACGGGAAGTCGTGTTTTCTAGAGAAATTTCGAAACGCGCCGATGAACAGATTTACGGTCGAACGATCCCGATTCGACGGTGTATGTGGTTTCAATGGCGAGAGGGAGATAAATGACGACCAGCGCGGAGCAGCCGATACATATAGACAGAGTGTAACCCATGTACACATTTTGTAAACCTCCGTATATATAGATAGTACACATACAAATTGAGGGCATATATCAGGGAGAAGAGAGTTTGAGAATAAGCTCGAAAATTGAGAGTGGAATATATAGGGCCGGCCCAAAATATCGTGTGCTAAAGGAACAAGAGTCGATGAGCGAACGAGCACGAGAGTACGCGCGTGGCTCTTTTGTATTTTTCCACAGAGACGACACGAGAATGATTGACGCCGTTCGAGAGGACCATCAAAAATACAGCGATTTCTGCATAAATACAAAAAGAAACAATAAAAACGAGGGCACAATTTTGAAACAGTTTTTTTTTCAAAACACTCGTCGAAAGTTGGTTAGGTCCAAAGAGAATATGCGCAGAGGTTGATTTATGGTTGGCAAAGCTGCAGGCATAAAGGACACAACGAATGAGAAATCGCTCGGTGCCAGAGTGTCTCTCGTGTCCACCTCGTTTACGTCTCGATCGATACAAATACCTGTACTTGACTCGCTAGGATGACCAATGACGAGAGTACTATAGAGGCGACAACACCGGTAGATTATCGAGGCTTGATGAATGACCAGGCAGAATGAGAAGAAAGCGGGAGGGCGATCATTCCGTGACTACCGAGAACAGAGTCCTAATAGACTCCCTGTCTGATCATACGACGACCTTTTCCACTGAATTGGAAAGCCGAGTGCGAGCGGGCTCTGCGGAGCATATCTGTACATGGGGTGTTCGTATTTCCCTATACATTTCTGTCGTCTTTCGATGGACCGTGAAAACATGAAAGTATCCTCTCGCTATGACGACGACGTGACAGCAGGTTCGATCAATTGCCTTTTTTTCAAGTCTTGCTTTCATCTTTTCATTTTTTTTGCAACGCTGATTAGAGCAAACGTTCTAAATTTGTAGGATCGGCGAATTCTCTAGTTATCAAATTATTCCGATCGATTCAACCAAGATTCGATTGCGCCATTCGCTCAGTTTGCTGATTTAAATAAATATCGCTGGCGTTTCAAATATGACTATTTTTTCGTTCCTGGTCGCGTAGGAATGTCGTAAACGCTTTTTCTCACCTAATTCGCGAGAAACTTTGCACGGGCGTAAACGAGATGCTGGTTTTCAAGGAACGAGGACGAGTCGCAATTTCTCAAAGCAATATTCACGACTTTATTACACTCGATGACGAGCAATGAAACGTAATTGCTTTTTTTTGTTTTACTTTCCGCGATAACAAGGAATACACGTCGCGCGTTGTTCAGATATTATCAAGCGGTGGATTCGAACGACCTTAGATTTTCATCAGCAAATTCGTCTCACTTTGAATGGAGGCACGAATGAGTTGACAGAATAATTGAAATTGTTTTTCTCGCTGAGCGTTTCATCGATGAAGTTCGGGTCAAGATAAAATAGTGCAGAAAGAAGGTCACTGCGGTGGGCATGGGCAAGAAGGGTTCGCGAGGCTAGGTAGATTTTTTTGTAACATCTGGAGCGTGCACGCTCTGTCAAACATAATCGTGACAATTAATTAAGAGACTCGAGCGAGCGATACAAAACTCTCAAGTTCTTATGCTCGTCGTATACGAACGTGCCAGGACACTGTTTAATTGGACACGGAACTGAAATCGACCCATTCGCACCCATCGCTTTCCATCGCGCGCGCGGTACTCGAGTGCAGCTTTGCCCCAGAACTGCAGGCATCTATATAGACCCCGATATACATTCGTGTCAGTTTGTTCTCTCGCCACTCAACACTCGTGCCGCGCGTCCTAGCTTCTCGCGCTATTTTACCTGTGCTCTAATTAGTTTCGAACCCGATTGTCATCCGGAATAATGACGCCGCGCGTTCACCAGTCGCTAGTCAACGAGGAGTTACCTATACGAGCATGTTCATTTCGGCGAGTGCCAATTTTCCTTTCCTACCAGCAGAACACCGTACGTGTATATGCCCTTGGCATGGAAAGCTTCCGGTCTCGATCAAGAGGACAACCTGCTGCTGCTGATGCGGCTCCGCTTGATCGAAGCGACAAGCGCGCTCAGACAATTTCTTTTGTTGGTATTAGCTCGTAACGGCAGATCCTAAACGCGTAATCAACGACAATGACATCCCCATTTCGTGTTACAACTCTTGCACAATTTCGAGGCTTCTGGAAAAGTTTACGAGCGTCCGTTCATTTATGGCGGAGCCCCGGGTCGTTCATGTAGATCGTTTATCGGCCAAATGAATCAACTCCGGCGAGCGCCAGTGCACTGTTGCATGAACATATGTGCGCGAGGCTATTGACACTGTCTCTGTCAATCCACGTCTCCAGAACTTTTATTGAGATTGTCCGCTCCGTAACAGCGTCTTTATGACATGGATGCTTGTGACTTTAATCAAGCAGCCTCGGTGCGTAAAACTAGAGTTATGAAGGAATCAGCGGGACGTCGGCGCCGCGCGCGAGCCTCAGACTCGCAGCCTTGGACGTTGAAAATACCGACTCCTACAGGATGGTAACGAAAAAAAAAGCAAAGAAGGAAAATTGCGCAAACCGTACAAAAGTCGAACGTCGGTAAATTTTTCTGGCGTTCTCCGTCTCTCTCGCGCACCCAAAGGATCGAGCATTGAATATTCATCAAACGGAGCATTGCGTCACTATACATTGAGACGTCTACCCCAAGGTATACGGAGAATTTGCTCAAGATACCACGAGACCTCGATAGATATTAGCTGCAAAAGGCAGCAACGCCACACGGAGACGCAATCGAGTGTATAAAGACCTGTTTATTCTACGATATAAATGCCGCTCCAATAAATCTCGCGTGGGCTCTGCTTGGATCTAATCAAATAAACGGAGGAATACACCGCCTGCTCGGATCCTTTTATTTTCTGCTTTCTTTTCCACGTTCTGCAAGTATTCTAATTTTTTTTCGACCAGTTTTTTCGGTCGATACTTCTGGCGTGTTTTCAACGTATTACGAGGAGCAAAATTCCGGAGGAGAAGGGCGTGATTGTTAATCGAAAGGACGAGAGATTAGGGAGTGGCGTGTATCTAAAATGAAAGTTAATTTCAAAGCCGACCAGTCTGGGGAATTCGTTCGCGTCGAGCTTTCACCCGCGCATCGCGACGGAAAGATTTGACGGCGGATTTTAAATAGAAAAGAGCGAAACATCGAAAAACTGCTGATGCGGCTGGTACTGTGCGCGAAGACTGACTGCTTCCGAGTTAAATTGAATATTTTTCATTGCGCTGTGCTTGTATACGCGCGGGAATGATAAATTTTTCCGTGGAACGCTCGCTGCACATCCGTCGCTCCGCAGCATCAATATAGGAAATAAGCGACGCCGCGGACGAGGGAATTGCCAACGCCATGCATCATCTCGCCGCGTCTGCATGCACGACGGGTACGCGCCAATGTACGCCCGCCCGCGTTTATTATATCAGTTCATATCCACACGTGTCTAGCACGAGCATGACAAATGTTTCCGAGCTCACAATCTCTTGCTAGTTATAGCGTTATAGTTTGATCGAATGTCCATTTTCCTCACACATGATCCGGCGGCTTCTGCCGCCCCTAATGGGCTGCAAAATTAGCGAGATCGTATTTTTTTAATGTACTAGGGTGCACCACGTGCGCGAGCAGTTTTGTAAGCGCCGCAGCGCACCTTTCCGGTTGGGTCTCGAATCCAACCTATTTTGAAGCAGTTCGATAAAAAAAAATTACAAGTTTAAGCAAAAATAGGATTCTATTTCTACGATCAAATACTTTTTTTAGGTGAAAACCATGCCTCAAGCTTTTTTTACACTTTCAGAGAAAAATTCGATATTTTCGATCCATTTGGGCCCGTGAACTTTTTATTAGAGCGTGAATAAGCGGTCAATTTCCGTTGGTGTACACGCGTGCAGATATAATCACGTCTCCCCGATACATTATTCGTATCCATCATATTTACTACGATCGCTATTTCACTCAGGGCACTTTATACGCGAATATGTTATTCCTCGTGACATTATCTCGGAAATGGCCGTGGAACGTGATTAAGTATTCGAGCTGCACGAATATGTCTCTACATTATTCCTGGCAGCGTCAATAATAAAAGTAATTGTAACGAATTTGTGTTTTAATGAAATATCGACGTGTACATTCTAAACGTGATTATGAGTTTGAATAAAACACAGAGAATTTTCATGTAATAATTGATGTTGATTTTAATATGAATCTTTACTGCGAAAATGTTTTTCGCCGCTTTGGCAAGTTTCTTGAGAACACAGAAAATTCGAAAACGCGACGATTACTTGGTCGGAATGATTTAATAATTGGCATGGCATGATTTAATAATTGGAGCTCTCGTGCGGCGACTGCAACGACATTCGAAATAGAAAACAGGATGCAGGCAATGCGATGATAGCTCGCAGATGTTCCTGGAAGCAATCATATCACGATAGTATCAATTAATTCCACGAATCGATGATCAGCATGGATAATATTGTTTACACGGAATTGAATTTGTTGCGTTCGTGCATAATAATTAGCATAAAATGTGACATTTTAAAATAATTGGAAAGACCGGAAGCCGAAAGCGCTCGCTTCGGACGAGGTTCATCCTGCCCAGAGGTTTTCGCCAATTAACCAGCAAATTCTGTGCTCTCATCAACTACCGATAACCGAGAGCTAATTAGCACGAACCGATCACCCATCCTGCGACTCTTGTCTCGGAAATCGATTTTTAAAAAAATGAGAAAATGCTTGATCTCGTCCTTATGGATTCATAGTTAAGATGTAACAACTAAAAGAGCTCGGAGCGAGCGAAATAAACGTCTGCTGGCTTGTAAGGGCTGTTACTGTCAAGAGCCAGTCTTCCTTTCGCTCTAGGTCGATTGAGCCGCGAATAGCAGCCTCGGACTTTGAGTAAATCGAACGAGTAAATGAGGAGCTTCGATATCAAACGATCTCAAGAAAACGACGAAGACGTTGAGTGTGAAAACATTGCTGACGGTTAATCGACGGTTTGATAAAATACTCAAATCCGCGAATCAAGGGAACTTGCAAATATACTCAAAAGTCCGAAGCTTCGAAGTTATTATTAGAAGAAGCTTCGAGAGAACGTACAGGCACGATTTAGCAGTCACGAAATCCTCGAAGTAATCCTGCTGCGTGCTTTCCTCGAATTAAATTGAATTCAACACGCCACTCTGGTCGGAGGAACCCCATCGGGGATTACACTCAATGTCGGTGGGTTTGGCGATCAGTATTTAGCGAAGAGATCAGACAAACCTTACTGTTCATGGAAGCTCCAATGGGGAGAATCATCGTCGCGGAATAATTGCTGTTTTCACAAATTAATAAGGGCGCGCAAGGGGAAAATTAATTGCCGGATGATCGCGTTATTTATCAACGAGCTGCGATACTCAATTATGGGCCATCGAGCGATGCCGGATACCCACTCATATTTAACGACATTTTATACAGGCCCGAGCAAGCCGGGCTTTGCATTAAAGAACACACCGTTTTGAATGGACCTTACGCTCATTGCGCGCTTCGTCCCTATTGAATTTTGCATCAATGTCTCGTGCCTCAATTCCTACGATATTCCAATAACCCCAAAACAAAAGCAACAGCAAATTCGCGACAAATTGCATGCGTGGGCGAAATTTAATTCAATTTTTTTCCATCTGTTTCAGCGAACATTCACGCCAGGATTCTCGCTCTTGTCGATGGAGCGGAAATTGAAAGCATCGAAAAAGCATGCAGCGAGTCTTTCTGAGCAGAATTAATTTACGAAATTGTCATCTGTCGAGACAATTATCTCATTTCCATTGATTTCGTCATCTTTTTCTTCCTTCCTCGAGTTTCTGGTTCGCGAGCCACGTCAAGACGATCCGCAACGCGTTCCTCGCCGATAAACAACAGTTTCTTGTCCTTCCTCGCGTGAATCGATTCGGGAATCGGGAATAAACAAGAAAAGAGTTTTCCGAACGGATTCGTATGGATTTGCGTTCCGGGCTGGTCGGTCATTGACATGGCCGAGGGGGAAAAAGTTGCAACGAGTGCGAGAAATGCTTCGGTGATATTTGCATCGTCAAAATTAATCGCGAACGAATAGGATTGAAATTTTTCGAGGCTCAAGGTCGTACGAGGAGAGTTTTTCAATGAAATGAGATAAACGATTCGGTCGTGAGCAACAAACGCAATGACGGACTATGAACGAATTCGATTGGTCGTTTTGGGGGGCGCCGGAGTCGGCAAAAGCGCTATTATCCGACGTCTTCTCGGTCAGGGATTCACCGAACGATACAGGCCAACCGTGGAAGACCTTTACTCCAGGGAATGCGTCCTGGGGACGTTGACTCTCAAGGTCGACCTTTTGGACACCGCAGGTAAGATTTTTCCTTCATTACCTGATGAACGAACCTCGCGCGGTCACAAAATTTGCTGTTCATTCCAACAGAGTTCCATTAATGGCCTTTCAATTCACTGAGACTCGGTCGTTTATTGAATTAATAAATTTCCTTTCGTCCGTCATTTTTTTATTGACTCCGCAAACATTTGAGTTCTCGCTGCAGCGGGTCCGACTTTCTTTTTCCTTTATAATTCTTACTTTATTTCTGCTCGTGGTTCCAAAGGCGACCTACAGTTTCCAGCGATGAGAAGACTCAGTATAGCGACAGCTCATGCTTTTCTGATGGTTTACGCGACCACTTCGTTGCCCAGTTTCGAATGCGTTAAAAGGTGCTTCGAGGAAGTCAGGGAACAGCGTCCCGATTTTCAGGTACTCGTTGACATGAATAGTGCGTGTTGGTAGGACGATCTTGCTATAATTTGATTGATTTTTCGTTTGTAACAAAACAGGAAGTGCCGATCGTCATAGCCGGCAACAAGCTGGATCTCGCGACGGCGAAACGCCAAGTTCCAATCGAAGACGTGAGCGAATGGCTTTTTTGCGAGTTGCCGAAACTTCGCGGCAAAGTGATGGAATGCTCGGCGAAGGACGATTACAATATAAAAGAATTATTCCGATGTTTCGTGACGTTGTCGAGGATCGTACCGAAAAATCCAACCGGCGAGCCCGACGAGTCGGGACTCAGAAGACGATGTTCGGCGTACGGTTCACGCCGGTAGGAAATGCAATTATTTCCGCCCCTTTTACAGGACAATTGTTGCAAACGCGAAACACGAGATAATTTTCTTTGCTTTTTCTCTTTAGATCCGGAAGTCCGAGCGGAAGAACCGGAAGTGCGGGGCCAGGATCTCCGAGCCAACAAGTGATGGCGGCACAGGGTTCGAGCGTGGTGACCGTCGCCGAAGAGGTCAAGAGCAAACCTCGCAGTCGGAGCCTCATAAGACGAGCATCGCGGAAAACGAAGCAACAAATTCGTGACTCGCACGCGGACGATTGTAACATCTCTTAAATAAAAACGACGCGTAAACGGGTCAACCCGACAGTCGAAAACGTTAGGAGGGTCGGAAAAACTTGATAGAAACACGACGTGGGAAAGAATAAACGGGAACAAAGATTTAACAGGAAAATCCGCGCGCAGCAAGGATAATGGGCTTGTTTGCTGAAGGAGAACGCGATTACGAGACAGAAAATAAGCGAGAGGAAGCATCGAGTACGAAATCCGTCGTATATAACGACGTACGCGATGGCAAGAGCGAGATGGATGCACGAGAGGAGATTTTCCCGTAGCCGGGTCCTCGAAAACAAAGCCAGTGCTATAGCAGAGAACAGCAAGGACGGCGTAGAGGTCTCGACGTCAAAGAGACTCGAGAGGATGGAGCGAAAGAAGAGAATGATAGAAAAAATGTCTTGCCTCGGGGAGATCAAAGAGGAAAAAAGTGACTGCGTACCAGCGCTTCGCACCAAAAGATCGAACTTGCGAGAGGAAAAAAAACCATAATAGTATAGGCAAAGACGTCGAGAAACTAGAAGAAATTATCAAGGTAGAGCGTCAGATATAAAAATAGAAGAAAAACGCCGAGTTTAAAAAGTCTCGTCCGGATGCCATCGATGGCGTTGCCATGTTTTTCGAACGGAAAGCAACGTTTGTGCTTTCCATGAAGAACTTTTCAAGAGTACAACATGCCAAAGAAAATAGAATATTTTACGTAAACAATTTTTTACCATACTATATTTATTTTCATTCCATTCGCAGCCTCTTGCGAATATAACATTTTCCCAAGAAAGGTGAGAAAAGGAAAAACCGAAGGATTGAGCAGTTGGAATAGGAAAATATTGCAGTCGTTCGGAACGAAGCGAAGCGGAGAGGGATCAAGGCGAGTGAGACACGATGACGAGGGTGCGTAATCTCAAAAAAAACTCGGTGTATATTGAGGTACTTGATAGTATACTAACGCGGTGGCGGGAATGAACGAGACAGCGAAATCCCTGCTGTCAGAAAAAACGTCGAAAAGTCGAGGTAAACATCGTGGGTTCAAGTAGACGGTTCAATAAACAAGTAAAGAAGTCCCTTAACGAGAAGGAGGCAGTGCAAAAGTGAAGAAGGAGGATGCTCAACTTGGTTCTCATTGCCGGAGTAATGAACGTTTCGTATATCCCGTTGCCGTTATAACGCCGTTCGACAAGCCAATAATCGTTCTTAACCCCTTGACTGTGGGTGACCCGTATAGGGGCAAAAAAAAGTCGTGCCATTTTTGTGTCATGACACGTATAGGGGCATTTCAAAAAAAACCTATTTCTACTGCATCGAATCGATCGTAACTTGGTACACCATGGTTTTTGGGGTCGCTGAATTTGAATTTGACATCAAATTTCCAAAATACAAAATGGCGGATCCAATATGGTGGACCGAAATTCGAAAAATGGTTTGATTGCGACAAGAGTGAGTACCTAATGGTTTTCGGAGTCGCTGAATTCGAATTTGAAATCAGATTTGCAAAATTCAAAATGGCGTATCCAATATGGCGGACCCAAATTCGAAAAATTGCTTGATTGCGACGAAAGTGAGTACCTCACGGTTTTCGGAGTCGCTGAATTCGAATTTGAAATCAGATTTTCAAAATTCAAAATGGCGTATCCAATATGACGGACTCAAATTTAAAAAATTGTGTCATTCCGACGATAGTGAGCACCTCACGGTTTTCGGCCTCGCAGAATTCGAACTTGAAATCAGATTGTCAAAATTCAAAATGGCGGATCGAATATGGTGGACGCAAATTTGAAAAGTAACGGAATTTTGACAAAAAATTGTATGTCTAGATGTTTATGGTTGCGAATTTATAATGGTTGCGATAAAGTGATTTTTCAAATTTGCGTTCGCCATATTGGATCCACTATTTTGAATTTTGAAAACCTGATTTCAAATTCGAATTCAGCCACTCCGGAAACCGTGACGTACTCACTTTCGTCAAAATCAAACCATTTTTCAAATTTGGGTCCGCCATATTGGATCCGCCATTTTGAATTTTGGAAATTTGATGTCAAATTCGAAGTCAGCGACTCCAAAAACATTTACACTGATACTATAAAGAAAATCTATCAAAATTTTTTCCCAACACAAAAATGGCACGAAAATGTCATTTTTACCCCACTGCGAAAGGGTTAATCGTGATCCTCACGAATAATTCGCCCGACTAAGGATTCAAGCCCTTGGGCGATTTATATTGAATCGTAACTTTTGCGGGGGCTGCTAAACTCGAGAGAACGTTAAACGCAGCCCTGGTTAATTGAATACTCGTTGCTTTCTGGCCTTTGAACGACGACACTTTCGAGGGCGATGCACCAACTCGACCATGACAAGTTTCGTATTTCATACGAGGGCCCCGCATTCACGTTCGCTCCTAAATTGACTGTAGTACGAAATTTATTCAATCTTGTCGACTGTATATTCTGCTCTCGTGAAAATATTAATTGATAAAAATCCTGCGTCAAGTGGTTATACATGTTGAAATAACTCAAAGTGATCATATCTGGACTAAACAACTCGTCGCGAAATAACACACGACTCAATGACATTGCGACACTCCATTGAGCTATTAAATTGATTTGATGGAGTTATAAATCTAAAAAATTGTTTTCTCAGGTCCCAAATGAAATTTTCTGAGATTTCGATCGTATTTTCAGATGCGAAACGGTTTTAACTCCTCCAGGTTTGAGTTTCAAGCGCATTTCGAATGTAAATAATACAAACTGAACGAAATATCATTCGATTTCGGAATTTTTCGTGTTATTTGGTCGTGTGTCATTTCCCTCGACGTTATTTTGACGTGACACTGTTAAACTTGGTCTCACGTTTTTTTTTATAAAAATATATATGTATACCACGTGAGATGTATTCGCTGGACCAAGTGTGCATGGCAAGAAGTTTGAGTTTCATTGATGGATTTTGCTATCGCGTAAAAATACGTTGCTGCTCGAGGAATTATTAATTTTCGCTGCGTGTCCATTGAACCGTGTAAATAATCGTCGCCAGCAAGTTTGAAAAAAATTGAACGAAATTTCCGCGACGAATTTACAGTCTTCCTTTTCGCTTTTATCAGTAAAAAAAAAAAAAAATACGGTTGCCGTGAAAATAATCCCGGTGATGATACGACGTACATAAGCAGAGAGCTTGGTTGTGTTACGAAATCCAAATAGAAGTGAAGCCTATAAATATAATCCCGCTATATTGACACGAGGATGAGTTTAGCTTGGCGGAAAACCCTGCGTGGCTTTTCGAGGGAGATGTTAAAATTTGGCTTCTCTTTGTCCAGAGGGAGAATAAATACCAACGGTTTCGTACGTCCAGCCAGCAAGCGAATTAAAATAATTTTAGATCGAATTCCGGAAGCTGTAATTCGTCCAGGACAGCGACGAGTACTAAAGCATCGCACAACAATCCACGCATATTATTGTTTAAGCGAATTTTAGTGAAGAGACACGATAAACCGATGCACGAAAGGGATTGACGTAGAAACAGTAAATTTTTCAATGGAGAGATCGAGCCTTCCTTCTTCTCTCTCCAGCCCTTATAGCCAACTCATTTATCGAGTCTGTAATTCAATATCTGCCGGTATCAAAATTTTATCACGACATTTGCGTGCAATTGTTTTTTTTTTGCAAAAAGTACAAGAAAACCGGTGGAATTTTAATAAGTGGTGTAATTATCGATAGCTTAATATAAATAACGACTTAATGTGTATGGAATAAGAGTTTCAATGATGATTGCGTACAGCATTTCAATCAAAGACATTGATGTTAATCAAATATGTTGTATCTTTGATATAATAGTTATTATTATTATTATTATTGTAAATGTCTTCTGGGAGGTGAAAAAGCCCAAGAAGTCGTGATTGCGGCGATATCTTTATGAAAATTTGTATATCGATCTACAAATGAAAATAGTGTGTTATCGATTTGAAACGATATATTTCTCGTTATTGTACTTGCTCGAGAAATGAAGAAAAAACAAACTCGAGTTTCATCGGATTTGGGCTCATGCGCACAAACATTGAAATACGTGGTTACTCGATAAGTATTAAATTTGTAGAGACATGCAAAGGTCGTAACGTTCATACGAGGGATGAACGTGGTCGAGAGGGAGCAATCGGACGCGGATATACCTGATTGGGGGCTTTCACCAGGCTAAAAACTCAATGCACGTTTGTCAAGATTTTTATAATGTCGGTAACGACCAACAAATGCTGGAGAATATCTTTTTTTTTGGAAATTCAATCTTCTCAATGTCGCTTCAATCAAAACTGCATCCTGCAGAGAAAAATACTTTCGTTTTCGTCCTTCGAGCTCGTTTGGAGGCTCAAAAAGCCGATTTTTGACAAGTTTTTTTCACAAGTTAAAAAAAAATTCATGTTTCTCGAAATTTCAACAATGTGTGAATAAAAAATTCATCAGAATGTATAGTTGAGTCCTCGAAAGCGGGTCAATTTGGCGAGCCAAAGATAAATCTAAAAAAACTTTTAAAACTTTATTTATCGTGAGAATAAAGTGACAAAATTGAATTGATTGATTTTTTTTCGTTTTGTTGCGTAACTCACTTCACTGAACGAAGAAAAAAACACGAAATTGTTGCAGTGGGAAAATTATATAAAAAGATTGCCCTGGTGAAGCCCCTTAAGCTACTTGTGTTACTGATAAGGACAAAGTAGAGTTGAAAACGTCCACAAAATATTGTTCTAGCGTACGAAACAAATACGTGGGTTTACCCTTAATAACCCTGAATGGCGAATTCGAGACGATTCGTACGAAATTTTCGAAAGAATACCGAACGAGATTCCGAGGTCGTAGCCCCTTAATTTAAATATAAATGATTTCGAAAGAAGCTCTCAAAACGTTTAGGGTGGATCGTCAGTGCGTTGACCTTCGATGGTCTCGAATCGCTCGAAATTGGTATATTTTTTCAATTCGAACAGCAACAATATCCGAATTCCGGATGAATATAATTGAATATTCGTCCAAGTGCTCCCAGAGCAATGAGTACTTGATTATATTTTTAAATGATACTCACGTAGCTATCGTTGCAAGAGGAATTAATGAGAATAAAAAAAGAAAACAATGTGAACCACACGAGGCAGAGCTTTTCTCCATCGACGACCAATTTTTACACAAACCACCGAGCTTATATCTCGGGTCTGCAAAATCCTTCCTCATCGTATAGTTTTCGATAAAAATACAATGAAAATCCAGTACCAAGAAGGAAAAAACGTACAGGGAAAATATCATCAAACACATATTCATTCGAAGTAATTTGTCCTCGCGTACGTCAAAGTATCAAAGGTTGTTGTGAAATATATATAATTAGATAGGTAAGACAATGAACCTGAGAATAAAATGGAATAAAATTCAAAAAATACGACAATGAGCGAAACAGAGGGATAAAAATGTACGAGCACGATCGTGGCGTTCGTAACTGAAAGTTCAAGCCTTCTGTAAAGCCGAATTTTCTCAATTCATCGTTGTTGTTCTCTCTATTGCGTAAAACTAGTGATAAAATCAAAACGAGTGAAAACACTGGCGTGAGTCGACAAAAAAAGGCCCGAACAAAAACGACGATGAAGAATCAAAAGAAAGGAAACGAGTGTTTAATGAAAAAGCTGAATATAAACTGCACATTATATGGATCTATTCGTCTCTCATGGACAACGTTATTTTTCGCTAGTATAGAGACCAAAAAATGTCCGAATCGATGAAAATTATTCTGTGCTCGTACACCGGAGTTTGCTTAAACTCGTGCGAACCGATCGCACTGCTTTCCGAGCGCTTACTCTTCATAATCCAGCACGCACACGAGCTCAGACGCACCTTGAAAATTCTACTCGAATATTCCAACACAAAAATCGACTAGTTAGCGTTCCAGCTTATACGCATGTAGAACGTCGGTTAATAAATTTTCAATATCAATACGTTGGAGCAAAGTTTCGTCGGAAGAAAAAATGTCAAAAAAAAAAAATGATGTCCGATGACTATGGAAAAATGTATATACGCAGTCCTCAAGGGGTTGGGCCACTCTGTAGCATCGGAAATTTTCCTTCCCTGCGTATTGCCACACCGATTTCTTCTCGTTCCAGAGTGGCCTTGGCCCAAAAGGCGACGAGGAGAAGAAATATGAGACGCAGGAACGAATTCGTTGGCGTTTTTCTCTAAAAATTGATGAAAAAAGCAGCGAATTCATTGCTAAAGCTCATATTTGAAAAACGCAAAAGAAAGTGATGAACGAGACGAATGAAATGTAACGCGAGAAGAAGCTTAACAGACCGATTCTCTCTCAAACAGTAGAATAAATCGCATCTCGTTATTTCTATTCTATCTCATTTGCTATCCAAAAAAGCAGCAGAGTTTCTGCTGCGATACTGCTAGCCGGTGATAAAAAAAAGCGTGGAATAAAGCGAGGGTGGTGTAACGAAAGAGAAAAAATGCTATAAAAAGATTTGTCAATAAAAGTAAATTTTAAATGAAATATTCGTTTGGTTTATTAATTTGTGGTATTTCGTGTGCGGTTGTGAAAGGCTTGGCTCCTTTGTCCACACGCAGCCGTACCACAGTCAACAATCAGTTATTCATTGTTCGCTTTTCAGGTTTGTATCGCCTCGTTGTCGCCGGCACACCACAACAATAACAAATAGTACCGGCGAGAGTGAATTCAAAGTCGTAGGAAAAATGTTGTCGTTGCGAGTATCTCTCGGAAAAACTCGGATGAAAAAATGTCTTTTTTTTGGTGGATTTTAATCCTGGGCCGAAATAACGGAGGAGCAGGAGAGATTAGAGTTGGTGTCGGCGTTGGAATTGGAGATATTCTCATTACCGTGAAAGAGATAGTCAAAGTGACGTACATACGACTGGCAATGCTCGCCTCGTGTGAAGGAGGTCGTATTTCTCAGTCTCATGTTGCGTTGCTCGAAAAATTTGAAGACCGAGTGAAACTGAGTCGAATCGTTGGAGGCTTTAGCAGCTTCGAGGAATTTCCTTGCAGATATTTGATCCGTCATTCCAACGCTACGGACGTATCTGAGTGAGATAATAAATGAGCAATTATTCGTAGCGTTCCGAAACTGTTGGTCTCTTATTTCATTCGTAGCTGGAGGTGGGACGCGAGAATACCTCAGGGCTGGGAGTATGTGGCCCTTGGAGAGCAACACTTCGATTATTTCCTCGTGCGCGTTCCCCAAACGCTTCAGCATGTCCAGAGCCAATTGATGAGCTGCTGGATAAAGATTTTCTAGCGAGAGAAGGAGACAAGCCAGTGGCTTCGAATCAGCGACCACGTGATACTGCAGCAGTTGGTGGAGCTGATAATACGCTTTTCTTTGAACCAGCGTCGTTATGACCAATTCGTGGAGATAATGTTGCACGGGAATACCGTGCTCAGCGAGGGATCTGTAAAATTAAATCATTTTTAAAATAAACATTCATCTTTCTCATCCAGCAAGGAAATTCGTTTGATGACTTTGAAGTTTGCATCGTTAGAATGCAACGAAATTCTTTTTTATCTTTGACAAAAATGATTATTCAAATGCAGAATGTAATTACTGATCAATTTTTGCCACTCGAAAAGCATATCGTCTCGAAAAATTTGGATGAGATTGAAAATTGAACGAATCTTGAATAAAATCAAATATTTTTCGCTGCATTCCAACGTTGCAAACTTCAGCATCATATTCGTTTGTAGAGTTGAGATTTATCGTTTACCTTATGTATTCGAGAAGGACCCAAACTATCATTTTCGGCTCGATGGTATCGTCCGGAAATTTGGACAAAATGTGAGTATACATGTCGCTCTGATCCAACGACAATTTGTACGAGAGATCGTCGAGAGAGTTGCTGGTGCTGGTGCTGCTGGAGGTCTTTGTAATATTCTGCAAAGGCGTTCCCATCTGTAACGCACGAATGAGCGAACAGGGAAAGGGAGAAAAGGAAAAGAGAGGAGAACGCAATGCGGCAACCGGAAACGCTTATTAGGCGTGAACAGTTAAAATCTGATCCGGCGTTGAGTTTGCTTACCTGACTTTGGATTTCGTTTTCCAAGTGATTCCGATAAACGGCGTTGAGTTTGTCGAATATTGATGGCATATCCATGAGCCTCTGGGGGAGTTCTGTTCCCACCATCGATTGCAGCACTTGGAGCAGAATTGATTTGGCATTTTTTCGCTGCATAAGAAACTCGACCAAGAGAACTTTGTCCTCGATGAGCTGGACCACCGCGTCCAGCTGCAGCTCGATGTACCAGAGACATCCGAGCTTCACATCAATCACGATGTTCGGTTGGAAAACCACCCAATTCGGCGAATCTAATTACTCGTCGTTCAGGAAAATTCCCCACTAATTCTCTGACCTTTCTCAATGCTGCAACTCGAAGCAAAAGGATACACAATTGACAGGCTTGAATCGTCGGTTCCGACAGACTCGTTCCCGGTACTTTGCGGCTGTACGGTTTGATAGGCTTCGGAGCTACCACGCTCGTGTGATGCATCACCGTCCCGTCGCTCACTCCCGGCAGCATTATGTCGAACATCATCGAAGTCTGTCAACAAAAAGTCCGCAAATTTTCATACCGGAACGACCAGCTTTACGTCACTCTGAAGCGAAAAAATTCATTTTCCACAAAACAAAAGGCGTATTTAGAGACTTTTATTGCACAATCTCGGTAAGAAAAATAATCTCAGGCGGCCTAACAACTCAATTGGATTTCGCACACTTACTTTTGACGCTTGATGATGAACGATAATGAGATTGTCCAGTACGTTAATCGCGAATCGTCCGCTCATGTCGAGCTTGAGAACGTGACTCTTTTTGATCGTTAACATTCTGCAATAAATGAGGATACGATATTCCTGGTTTAGCTATGAGAAAACAGCGCGACAAGCGCACACGTATCATCAATATCGTGAGACACGTACTTGTGTACGGTATAGACGCAGACAAAAGCTGTGCCGAGAGTGCGATTGACTCCCGGTTGATGTCGCAACACAATAATGCAAGGAGTTCCGTACAAAACAGCCAAGGCAACGTCTCGTTCGGACACCGCCAGTTTGCCCGGCTTGACTGCAGTCGCTTCCACTGAAATCACACGGCTCGCAATAATTTCCAACTCGATAAAATTGCTGACTGTAAGAGACAAATACTCACTCTCAAATTTCGTGATTTTGTGAAGATTCCCGGGAGTTACGTGGAGCGCCTGCATCTGATTGCCCAATGTGCCGGAAGAGAGCAAAACTATGCAACTGCGTGAACAATATACGTACCAATTGACGCCTAGACTGAGCGATTTGAGGGCTCTGACGCTTCGCTTCACCGGGTTCACCTGCGACAAGCATTTCAACCTGCGTGTATCAAAAACTGACGAAACGGGGCTTTGCGGAGGTCGTGCACAAACGTACCAGAAAGAGTTCGACGCCGTGATCGGTAATGAGCAGAACTTCGTTGCCGTGAGTCCAAACGAAGCCCTGAACGGTGGCGTTTTTGCCTTTGCAGGATTGAGAGTATTCGACGCTGTCGAGACCGGTGGCGGCTGAATAATTAACAAATTCTACGGAAGTGTTTGTCCTCTGAATAGCGAGAATGTTCATGGAGGGTGAAAATTTGATGGAAATGACAGGACCTTTGTTCTCCATTCGAAAGGTTATGTTTTGATCGGGCCCCTTGACAGAAACCCCCGTAACGCCCCCCGAGCGCACCGCAAAAACCTGAACATCATTTGACACTAATATTTTCTTCTTTCGGAATGGCAACGAAAAACTTGGGAGATAAAAACTCACTTGCTGCTTCGAGTCATCGAAAAATATATTGGCCAGGCTATTGATGGACTCGAAACGTACCGGGTCGCTCGACAATTCCAAATAATAATCGTCGTTCTTTTCACTCTCTGCTCCAGAGCTCTCCATCTCTGTTGTTCCTTGTTTGGCTTATTTTGATCCCTTATTCTTGCCGTCACCGGGCTTGGCTTATTTTTGACAGATCACACGCTTTGTTGTGATGACACGGGGCGAGTTTTGACACACCGCGCGCGCGACCAGACAACAGAGATCTCTGTTCTCTTGTTCAATGCATTGTTCCCTCTGTCGGTACTCCGCAATTGGCTGTAGAAATTTAGTTGATCGATCGATGATAACAAATTTATTCTGTCTGAAATATTTAAAAAAAAAACGGAAACAATTAAAAAACGAGACTCTGCACGGTTGGAATTCCCATCAGATATTTTTCAAAGTGTCGCGTGTTCGATCGCTGAGGATTTTGATATCATGAAACGCTAGGCTGACAGTTATTATATAGAAAAAAAATTATAGCGGAAAAAAGTATCGAGAGCGAAAAGAAAAAACGACAGAGGTCGCCACCATTGAGTAACGGGCGGTGTCGTGAGATGAGAATCTCTGTAATATCGAGCGAGTTGGTGTGGGAAAGTGATAAATTGATGAATACGCAAGAGGGCAGTGCAGGCTGTATATCTGTTGTTGGACGGTACGGCGGTACTGACGGTACGAGTAGTTATAAAATGGCGGACGGGAGTACGGGAAAAGGGCAGGGACGTCCAGTGCGATAAGGAGTTTTGCGGGAGCCAAGAATGCGTTTTTTTCGATAGTTAAGACTCGTAGGTGCGGGCCTCGGTGACGGTGCGACGTAAGATTGTGCCAAGAGCGTGTTGCGCGTGTAACTGAACCGTCAAACGTTTCGTCCGAGTCGCAAACGAGTGTGTGTCCATCAAATAATACAAGAGACAGTGCAAAGAGAGAGAGAGAGAGAGAGGGAGAGAGAGAGCGTGCGCAAGAAAGAGCGAGAGAGCGCGAGGTTTTCCACGACCGCAAAGAACGACAGAGGGAGGATAGTGAGCGCGACGACCGTTCGGAAAGAGCAAGAGAGAGTGAGCGAGAATCGACGTGAGTTCGAAAGGAGCGTTCGCGGGTAGAGGGACCAATTTGACACTGGGAAGGACGAGATTGCTCGAAGGTAAACATAATCTTGATTATCTCAATTCTCTACCGGTAGTTTGTGCTTTTTCGCGATTGTCAATTGCCAGAATAGCGATACGATAAGAATCCTTGGCGCGCATCGATTTTCCTTTTTTCTTTCGAGCAATTTTAACTCGGCGACAAAACATCGCGCTGTCGTGTCTGTTGGTCTATGCGAAAAAGGGATATTCTCCATCGATCAGCTTCTTCTCGCCACTACGTCGTTCCTGCGCGCGTGTATGTGCCTACGTGTGCGTGCATGTGTGTGCGCGCGCGGATGCGTGTGCGAGTTCGTCTCGCGTCAGCCACTTGTGGCCATCTAGGGATACGCATCAAGCTTTTTTCTTTTCGAAAATATTATTCCATTTGTTGTTAACGTGCCCTTTGACCCCTTGACCATCGCCACGACCTTCCTTCTTCATTGTTTTTTCTTTTATTAAGCTTCAGCGGTATTTCCTCGAATCCCCAAACTCGCCAATCAATGCAGGCCCTTTAAACGCTCCGCTGTTACCGTTGTCCCTGTGACACTCGATCCTCCGCACGTACGCCACTCTCCACACGATTCCCAACTGCGTTCCTTGTTTTTCTTCCCTCGTAAACACGTTTCATTGTCTCCTCGCCTCGTTCTGCTACTCAGCGATTCACGATCGAGAAACGTTACGAGCCTCTTTTTTTTCTCCCCCTCAAGTTTTAATCCATAAACCCCAACCCCGTGTTTTTTGACCATCACAAACCTCAACCAGGTCGTTGGCTTCGAAAACTTATTCGACCATTTTTCGGAAAATCCATGAACCATCCAGAAAATAAATATTTTTGAAAAATCGTTTTATATACAAAAATGTTCCGCATGTCCGCCATTTCCTCGCTCAAAAGTTTTTGACTCTAACGATTTTGTATTTTCACTCGCGACCTTGAGTACGAACGTCCAAAACAAATCGGGTTTTCGTAATTTTTTTCATTTCTTCTAATTTCACAGTTTTTTTTGCGTATATCATTGCGTTCCGTATTGAAAAATTACGGGATTCGTTTGCTAGAACACGATTCCGGAACCGAAAAAATCGCCAAGTCGATATCGAACGTGGTCGAGCGTTGAAGGGTGAAAAAACGTGCTGGTCGATGGGAAAAAGGAGCGCGGAGATTATAAAGATCCACTCGATATTATCGGGAACGTGTGTGTTTTTATGAGGCGAGAAAAAAAATGGAAAAAATTCAAGTCGAGAAGATTTTTTTCTGGATTTTTTAACGTGCTCCGTTGTCGGATTGCAGATCGAGTGAAAGACAAAAGAGATTGAAGGAGGGGTAGAGAAGGACGGGGTGGTAGCGGAAGCGGGCGACAAAGACGAGCCCGCAGGAGAGTCTGGCGGCGAGTACGTCAATTGGCTGGAGGATGGCGAAAAGGTAGTCTCGAATAGTTGGGCGGGGGGGGGAGGGTGGGGGGAGGGTGGCTATGCTCTGAATGGAAAAAGCTTCAACGGCGAGGAAAGCGTTTGGAAATTTGTACAAAGATGTGAAGGAAGGAGCGGTAGGAATGAAGCCGCCACAGAAGAAGGCAGTCGTTGCCCGAAAGGCGCAAAAGACGCCGGCCGCAATAGCCAAAAAGCGTCGCGTATCGCCGGACAAGTCGTCCCCTCATTCCGAAGCGACGAAAAAGATCGAGGCGAGTAAGAAACAAATCAGCAAGAAGCAAGAACGTTCCGACGAAATAGTCAAAAGAAAAGCCGAGATTGAAAAAAGAAAAACGCAGCAGCTCGAGCGGAGGAAAATCAAAATGGAGGAGAGTAAGAAGAAGAGCGAGGAGAAAAAACGAGAAAGAGCTGAGGAGAGCAAGAAAAAAGTCTGCGGTAAAGAGGCGGATAAGGGCAGCGAAAATTTGCCGGAGAAACGAGAAGACAGGAAGCCCGAGGAAGCTGGTGAAGAGCGCAGCAACGAATCACCCACCGAAAGTTCGGGTGTGAACAAGAAAAAGATTCTCAAGTCCGAGGAAAAGTCGGCCAAAATCGAGCGGCAAGCGCTGCTGCCTGAGAGCAAGAGGAAAAATGATTCCAAGCTTGAGATCGCTGCCGAGACTGAGGAGAAGAAAGCGGAGGAGACGCAGGAGAAGGAACACGAGAAAAGGGAACCGCAGCAGGGAGAGGAAAAGTCTCGCGATAATTGCTCGGAGGAAGAAAATCCTTTAGGAAAGGAGGAAAAGCTTGAGTCTGGAAGGAAGAAGGGAAAAGAGGCGAAAAGCACGCGAGCGGAGTGTAGAGAAAATTCAAAGAATCCGACGACCAAAGAGAAGAAAACAGTAGAAAAAGAAGGCGGAGGTGCGGCGAGGAAACAGGCGGTGAGCGGTGGCACGAGCTTGAAGAAAGATCCAAAGGGAAAACAGCAGAAGAAACCAATAAAAAGAGCCGTGCTCGCTAAAAATTGTCATTCGCCATTGGCGAAAAAACTGATTGAGAAGAAATTGAAACTAGTCAAGTTGGTGAAGCGATCGGACGACGAGACCAAGGTCAAGTCTCGAGAGAGCGAAGAAGAAAAGGCTGGAGCAACGGGATCGGTCGTTGCGGCGATTGCGGCCCTTGAATCCAAATCGAAGAAGAAAACTTCGGCTCAAAGTTGCAAAGCCCGAGCAGCGAGTCCGGAGAGAAAACCGAAATTAGCGAAGCAGATGAAGGTCAAGCTACCTCCGAAGAGCGTCAAGCTCAACAGCGTACCGCGGAGTGAAAAAATGAAAAAGTTGGTGGCGAACAGGAAGAGGAAGGAGGCGATTGAGTGTGTAGATTCAAAGGCCGATGAGCCTGGAGATGAGAAAAGCGTCGAAGGAGAAAATCAAGAGAGTAGTCGCCCAACGAGCGAGGACGTTGGGGCTGAGTCGATAAAGCGAGAAGTCAGTCAGGATGAGGATACAAAGTGCGAAGAGGATGACCGAGGATTATTAAAAAGCTCGGAAGGGAAAAAATCGGGGACGACGAATGCCAGGCCAAAAATAGTGAAAAAGTGTGCCAAGAGGATTGGCAAAGGAGCAACAACGAGGCGTCAACACTGCGAGGAGAGCGACCGTTCGTCAACGAAATCGGAGGACGTCAGTCTCGAGGAGCTTATGAAACAATCGCGAGCCGGTATCGAGCCGCTCGATTGCACCAGGACTCCGGGAGAATCGGGCAAAGAAGATGGTTCGATAAAGACAGATCTCAAGGTCGAAGCGGTCAACGCTACTTTGGAATCCGTCGTGGACGACGAGGGCGAGGAAGCGGGAGACGAGGGCGAAGAAGGCGACGATGAGGACCAAGAAGAGGTCGAAGCCGAGGACGAGGACGACAACGACGGCAGCGGCCGTGGTGGCGAAGCGAGTCCGACCTCGGCTTCCGACTCCGAAGACAATTATGTCCTCGAGGATGCTGGTTCTCGGGCCAGTGAAAATCGAAGAAAAAACCATGCCCGAAGCGGCCAAGAAGAGCCCGACACTTCCTCGCTGGAGGAAAGAGCGCGAAGGATGCGATTGTTTGGCTTCTGGAGCGGCCCGAAACGACACAGAGTCGCGTCCTTGAACGCTCTCGCAAAGGTTCATTGTCTGTACGAGAACGAAGCCGGTGGCGTTTATCTCGGAGGCTTTTGCAAGCCAAAGCCGGACAATCAGAGACCGAAGCGAGGTGCAAGCGCCGCGACCAAAGAAGAATCAAAGGACGAGGTGCAAAAGGTCAAGCAAGAAAGAGATCGACCAAAAAAGTTGACAGACCGAAGCAAAATTTCAAAAGACGACAACAAGCGAAATTTGCGAAACGTTCCTGGTCTGCGTGGCAAACATTGGGACATGATGGAATCATCGTCGTCCTCTTCCTCCTCATCCTCATCCTCTTCCGCTTCCTCGGACGAGGAACGAGAAAAAACTGTGCAACGCTCGAAAAAGCGGAATCCAACCCCGAGGAAGAAAAAAGTCGAACAAGTTATGGATCTGAAGGATATGGTCGTCTGCAAAAGAATGGCCAGTCTCAACGCCAGCGCGATACTCGCCGCCTCGTATTCCGATGAGAAAAATCGTATCGGCTCCTCGTCACCGAGTGAAACCTCCAGCGAGTCCGAGGTCGAAGTTGTCAAGAGGCGAAAACAGAGCGACCACGGCGACACGGATAATAAACGAAAATCCACCAGTCGGCATTCCGATACCAAGGAGGAACTCGTTAAACCGTCCAACAAAGTCGTCATCGTGAACCAGGACACCGACGTCACGATCACCGGTTCGTACCTCGTTTCAATCTTTTCTTATACAAATTTATTTCTCATTCAACTTTATTCGCTGTTTCCGGTGACCTTGACCTGCTCCTGAATCGATCTTGATGAATTTTATTCGACGTCACCCTAAATAATTATAATTTTGACGAGGCTTCACGATTTTTTCTCGGTCAAAAGTCACTATTTCGTTTCTAGTCGCTGCACCGGCCGCGAGAGTGTTTTTTTGTTGTATTCTCGTTAATCGTCGATTCCTCCCGACAGGTGTGTACGTCAACCAGACTCGCTCGACCCATCACGAGGGTTTTTGCAGTATCGCAGGAATGCAGTACAGAATCAGTTCGACGAGTCATACGCAAACGGCAGCGACCGCTGTAGCTGCGGAACTTCACGAACAGGTGAGCGGTCTGAAAGTCTTTTTATTGGAAAGCCTCGTCTCCTCCCCCCAAAATAGCCTCCGGTCTCAATCGACCTCTCTCGTCTATTCTTTCCGATTAATCAGCAAAAGCCGGAACAGCCCTGCAAATCTTACACTCCGTTGGGAGCTCTTTCCTCGATGCAACCTCCCGGAAGTCAGAGCCATCATCCGAACTTATCACCTCGAAGACACTCGGCGTTCTCGGCTCCGCATCAGCACGGTGAGTTTCCATTTATTTTTTCCATTCTCTCGTAATCCCATCTTGCTCGCGATTCGATTCATTTTTTCAATCCTCGAACGTGCCATCGCGCCATCTCGACGAAGCGATTTTCATTCGCGTACGATTACCGGGCAATTGTTTTTTTCTTTTATTACAACAGATTAACTTGTCCGGGTCAAAATGACCCAGTGTGTCAATGAAGCGTTAATTAAGCGAACTAGCATTATAAATCGACGCGCGTTCTCAGTGAAAATCGCTTTTCATCGAATTTCCTAAAATTGGAAAAAAAATGTGGAGAGTGAGAGACGAAACGCGTCTGTCTGCGGCTCGACATTCAACGAGCCAGACGACACTTGTTCAATGAGAAACAAAGTGCCTCGTAGCGTAGATTTTCCGGTAACAATGAAGATACAGGTCGCTCCGTTTGGCACACAAAGAAACATCCCCGCGTCTGTTTCGCGTCAGCATTTTTTTCGTAAATCTCGAAATTCCGAGAAGAGAATCTGAAATTCATTACGGATCGTCCGGTTCACCTGGCGTTGTCTATTGTTTTCCTCTCGATCTCCCATTCATCCTCAATCCCATCGGCCCCCTTCGCATTAATTTAGCGCTTTCTAAATTCGTCTCTCGCATGCCCTTTCCAACGAAATGTACGTCCCTGCGTCAACGGCGCGCGCAATCGCCTTCTCCCCTCTCACGAATCTGCTCGCTCTTCCTTAGGGCGCCTCAGGGTGGCAAGTACTGCCGAAAAACCTTTCTCCATCCCGACTGCTCAATCGCACTTTTAATTCCCGTCACTTCCCGTTTAAGGTCTCAATTATTTTTTAACTTCTGACACAACCCGAACTTGGACCTCCTGAAAATGAAATTTTGTGTTTACCAAAAAATCTTCTCCGCACCTGGACTCTTACTCGGTTCTCGAAATACTTTTACACCGTGTCGAGCACCGAGTAAGTCGTCGGCTTCGAAAATGACGAAAAATTTGATCAATTTCGATATTTTTTTAGAGATCGTAGCGATTAACTTTTATTGAAAAATAAAAATGATGAATTTTCCATTTTTAATCCACTAATTCAACCCCTGGCGAACCCCATAATGCGAATTTATCGTTGTATGGGTTTTTTTGCGCCTATGAAAGGTACAAAATCAAATAATTTTTCAGAAGAAATCGAAAAATTTCGAATCGGAATAAAAAAGTTTTTTTACATCGGTTTTTCGAAATTTGAATTCGTCGGCGAATGGGGTAGAAAATATTTGACGTTGGAACGTTGAAAGTTGGTTCGAGGACGAGTTAATCCCAAGCCG
This sequence comes from Diadegma fenestrale, assembly GCA_037043255.1. Lineage (NCBI taxonomy): Eukaryota > Metazoa > Arthropoda > Insecta > Hymenoptera > Ichneumonidae > Diadegma > Diadegma fenestrale. The sequence goes on from CM073317.1 coordinate 4,476,394, forward strand.
CTCTCGGCTTGCACGTGGTCCGATTGTTTTCGAAGACTGTAATACGAGATAAAAAAAGAGGAAAATGATAATCGTTGTAATGGAAAGCACTTCTTGGCGATTAGTTGTCTCTCCCGCTGAGAAAAAGGCGACATCGTCCTCGCCCTCGTCATCGTCGTCCCCGCATTGCCCCTGTTGGTCCGACGAGGATCTTTTCCCCCCTTGTCCGCGACCCGTGCCCCTCGCTGAGTGGCGCACATCGTGGCGTACAATCGTATATACAGCACAGTCCTCGAAGAACGAGCAAAGCAACGGGTTTCTCGCGCGCGCTACGCGCCACACGGGGGAGAATCGAACGAAAAGGAGCGTGTCGAGTGTACTCTGTGCGAGCAGCGTGTACCCGAGCTTGCTCGTTGCCGCGACGTTGCACGTTAGTCTCGAACCGACTGTCGCGGTGGAAACATTATTGCTCCGGAGGCTGAATCTCTCGGAGCGTTTGACTCGCGCGCTCTTCCAAGAGGCAAAAGAGATAAGTTGCTCGAAGTTTCTCCGTCCGTCACGCGGGCCTTGTCCTCGTGAGGCCCTTCGGAACGAACGCGAAGCGAAAAAAACGATAAAAACCTCAACAAAACAAAAAAGAGTAAAAGAAAAAAAAAGGATACACGGCGAGAGGAGAGTGAATGGGAGAAACGGAGGGGAAAAAAGAGCGAGAGACTTTGGAACAACTGCGCCGGAAGTTACTCGCCGGTACGTAATTGCAGCCGGTCGAGCAGTCGCGAGCAGTACCGGCCACGGAGCCGGTAGAGAGTGAGTGAGAAATAACGAGCGGCAGCTTAGTCCGCTGTATTCTGAACACGAGTCAAGCACACGAGTGTAGAGCGTGAGAATTTTGAGCTATACGAACTATCTCTTGTCTCATTTCCATACGATCCGTGTAGAAACTGCCAAACGGCCGAATCCCTGCGAACCTCATACGGAATTCGTAGGATTCAGTTATTGCCAATAACTCAGTTGTTTTTTTTTCTCCTAACGTACGCATGCGGCCGGCGCATAGACACTGATAGGCTGCTTCGTGTTACGTGCGCGTACCGTGTGAATACGTGGAATAAAAAAATATACGCGGTTGAGTGCAGAACGCACGCGCCCTGGAGAACAAAGTCCGCGTGAATACAGACGAAAACATCGAGAGCGAGGCACACGTGATAAAACAAAAAAATTCCCTTTACCACGCGGCAAACGCATCGATTGATCGAGCCAGCGATCGAGATTGCGCGTCAAATTCAGGCGGTTCAGCACACCAGACGATGACACTGGATAACGTGATTTTGTGTATCCGAAGCTCGCGCGGTATGTGCAGAAACCCATAAAGTTTTTCAATATCGCATTCCACACGATTGCAAACTCATTTTTTCCATATTTTCCCCAAAATTTCATCTTCCTCGACCATTTAGTGTGCGTTTCCGTGTTTGTGTGTCCAGCACGAGAGTAAAATGCGATTAGTTGACGTATGGAAATAAAAAAAGTTGTTTCATTTTGCGGATGTACCTTTCGGAACTTTGCTCGACAATAGCGCCGAATGTTCCATATATTTTTGGATTTATCGTTCAGACACGAACCGGAAATGATACTCGCTGGTGAGTATGACATTGTTGATCGCATGCTTTGTTTACATATTTATTTCCCTCGTGTCTTTCGCGTTCGATGATTTTTTCAACTGTCAGATAAGTGGACCACGTGGTCTCGTACTTGGAGAACCAAAAAAAACGTTCCACCATTGCGATGTGAATACGGAAACGATCCATTGCAAAATTTACAGTTTTTCCCGTCGATTGCGCCTCCACAAGACGCAAACGACAAGTATTTCACGAAATTAAACGTCAGAGTACGATTTTTTAAATTGCGAAAACATTTTACCGACCCATCAGAAGAATTTAGACAGTGTGAAACAGTAAAAAGTACGAAACGATAGAAACTCAAATTGGCCGAAGTATTGAAAGCTCTTCACGCTGTAAAATTCTGGTTGCGGAACGTTTTTCTCATCGTTACGAATTTCTAATTTGTCGGGACAAAAGTTTTTTTTTGAATTATTGGAGATAATCGTGAGATTGCATTTTATTTGACGGATTTAATGAATTCGATGGGCTCGCGAACGGCACGATCGAGCATCGGGTCTAACGAACCCATGCATCCGCATGTAGATCCATAATGCGGCCTAGATTTGTCGTTGCTAACGTATATATAGAGAAGTTCGCGCGCTCGAGCCTGCACAGAGAGCAGTTGGTTGTTGCAGAGACAGCAGCGAGGAATCTCGAAAGGTATACGCACGAATGGCGCGGTACACGTGGATGCGATTATTGTTGGAAATCTGAACACACGAATCCGTTTATGATCTACAGCGAGGTACGTCGTATGTGGAGTTGGCCATTCTCCTGCCCTCGCGCCCTCGTCCTTTTCCGTTGCCGTGTATATAGATCCGAATTTGCCTCTCTCGTAATAATTGGATTATCTTGGTTACGCGGACATTCGCATGCATCATCATTCGTGCCATGTATCGGTTCGATATATCAGATATCGATACTCGCCATAGCTGGTGAAAAGCTCTTTTTGTTTTTCTGTTGGTGCGAACGTGCGCGACAAAAAGAAAAGTCTCGCGCGCGGTCACAACGGTTCGCGAGACGACGATGAGCGCGCGCGTTGCTCCTCGCGCGCGCGTATCGAATTCGCTTGTATTCTCATCACATTCTCGCATATGGAGAAAAATGTCCTTTTACCACGAATCGCGATGTACGTCTTTGCTGTCGTCTTCGCGATTTCTCATTCATAGTAAAATACATTTCGCTGTTGCCAACGTACTCGCTCGCTCCCCCTGACAAACGTCTTGTGGGCAACTTGTCGTAAAAAATTACAACTTTATACGCACGAATTTGCGTGACACGATCTCCACTTTCCCGAAGGAAAATTCTCCACCCCCAAATAATGAGAATCTTGGAGTTTTTATGCGAGATTTATGGAAAAAAGTCGAACGCATCGACGAGACTTTATACGAGAGCCATCGTGCGCACTTTGACGCGGCGAGGCCGCTTGAGAACCCCTGAGATCGCCGCTCTACGCGCAGTGTTGCATCTCTCTCGCTCTCACAGAAACATCGCCCGAGCCCCGTAATACATTTCGAGGTATATCTGTATATATTTCTATCTCAAGCTGCCGCGGTCTATCTGCGGGACGTGGCAGTGGCCACGGTATATTGCGTCTCAGCAGTTTCTGTGACGACGCCCTCTCCCTGCTTCGCTCTCTCGCTCTCTCTCTCTCTCTCTGTATCTCTTACGGCCATTTGAAAGATCTTTTCTCATGAGCACACCTCGAAGCAGGTCCGTAGTCTCTATAGATACACGCGCGGATCTTGTCGAGGAAGCGACAACGTTAAATTTGGCGTTTTAGTCGATCGATCGATACGTTGCACAGGTGGAATTGGGCCTGCCGTATGACCCGCGCTGTAGACCGGACAATAAATTCTTGCTTTCGCGTTTTCATATCGCTCTGCTGTCTCTTGCGACTGCTGGCTTATTTGAGCCTCTCTCGCGGTGTATTACGCGCAACACCAAACGACGCGAATGCCCGCAAGGTCGCGGGACAAGCAAATGACACGTGCCTCCGAGAGTGCTTTACGTGTTCGACCGTTGTGCAAATTATATCTAAACGACAAAATCGTTATCGATTTTTCGGAACAATTTTCGAGAGCCATGCCTGCGGCACGCAGTTTTTTTAGCGCAACTGCCGGGAACGTGTCCACAAAACGTTCGACTCAAAATTCAACTTTAATTGACAATCTTTTTCAATAAATTTGCCCGTTGGAATTAAAGTCCTGCCAAAATATTGTGACGCGAAGGTGTTTTCCGCACTGAAAAGAAAATTTAGTTGAAAAAGATGGATATTTTGTTGAATACGTTCAACTAAACGTTTTTTTGCGAAAAATCACGAAAATTTTGTCATTCCAGCAAAAAACATTCTGGAAAAACTTTTCGGAAAATGAATTTTTGTCATTCCAATCGTAAATTTTGCTGACAGTTCCGTTACAATGAAAAATATTGTCGAAATGACGAAAATTTTGAAATCATCCCAAAATATTTAGTTCGCCGTATTCAACAAAATACCGACGTTTTTAGACAAAATTGAATTCTCAGTGCGCGTATTTCGGGTTTGGGATTGACCTCCGAAGAACATTTTTCGTTTAGTGTAGAATAAACACGTTCTTGGCGTTCCCGCTCCCACCCACGGAATCCGATGTACGTAATCTTGACGCAGGCCACTGTTACGTACGAGTTAGCGAGAGAATGACGCAGTTTGGCTGTGGTACCGCGATCGGGGGGTGGAGGGAGGCTTCTGGAGCAGTAGGAGATCGTGCAACAACGACTATGTACATACACGGATGAGCCGGGCGGTGGGCACGTTGTTCGGAGAGAGCTCGGTGGGGGTTTGTTTGGGTCGTGAGGTTGTGCGGGTTGTCGAGGCGCGGAGGTCGGCTGTACAGGTGGGCGAGCATCGTTAAGTGACGCACGGATAAAATAGGGGAAATGCGCGGCATGAATCCTGCTGCTTATTCTGGTCCGATAACACGAACTGGAGAAAACATTTTTATCATTGTTATCGTCACAAGTTCCTGAGCGCCCGATTGGGGTCGAATCGTTCGTTTTTTTTCGAATTTTCGTAGTACGCGCGGGTACTTGATACAAACGCGCCAAAAATGCATCGAAATATGATAAATTCATTGGCGTGAAACTACGAGAGCAGAAGGGGTCGATGAAAATGTGCCAGGGGAAGGGGAAAGTCGTAAAATTTGCATCTCTCGAGTCGCGTACCAGCCTCGAGGCGATACGCTTTCGCTGTAGAAAATACCAACGTTGTAATTCCGTTTCTTTTCTGCTGCGGCGTCTCGCGCCTCTCAATCGCCACGTAAAACCCTTCATTTTATGAAATTAATTCTTTTTTATTCTTCGCTTGTTTTCTCCTCCGTATCGTTTTGTCCAGCGACTATCTTGACGTGACTTACACTGTACCATAATTATAAACGAATGTTTAAAGTGGATTAAGCTCCGGTCGCGATGTGCACGCAGTGCGTGCAAGGCTCCTCGAGATCGCTCCCCGTAGATTCTCCGTTGATTGGAACGAGATCAGAGTAAATACGTCGTTCCGCATGTGCATCTCGCGCACAAGCGGAACCGATGAATCCCTGCACACGATATTACACTCCGTGAGTGCATTCGTGCAACTTTAACATTCGAGAGACAACTTTTCTTTCGTCATTTTTTCTCTAATGTTCATATTTTTCAAAATACAGTCAATTTTGAGAATCTCCAATTGTTTTTCTCAAGTATCTCGATAATGGTCAAAGATACAGAAAAAATGGTAGAGATCAAAGTTATAGAGCATAAAATTCTCAACAATTTTTATCTCAAACTTTTTTCCATAAAACGAATAGTTTACGAGATACAGTGAAACAAACGTAGCCGTTTTGTTTTCGAAAAATTAGCTCCAAAAATGCTAATAAAATCCTTCTATTAAATTTTCATACTCCATTTTTTGCGGATTTCTATTCGTAGTCACGAGAACTACGAGCGACAAAATTATAAAATTAAATCGCCGGGGTTTTCCGTTGATTTAAAGTGATCAGTTCATAATGCTGTATGCATCAATAACGATAACGTCACGGTCGGATTGTCAGTGAAAATATTTAGTGGCACTGCTAGAGCGGGGACGACCGGTCTTCGTGTATTTTTTTGTTGGAACGTTACGCTGCGAGAGTTGATCGAGAATAAATGGGAGCGGTGGAGGGGAGTGTGGCACGAGCCGTTTCGGTAAAGCTCGCGGAGGGGTGTGTTTTTTTTATTCTCCTTTGAAAATTACTCGAGCAGCGATGGAGCGAAGTTTCGGTCGTGACGAGCGAGTCGGAAGAAGGACAAGAACTAGCATAAGTCGGTCGGTTTGGCTCGTGCGCCACACATCGGGGCCTTTCGATACACCGAGACGAGAGTCTCCAACAACAAGAGGTAGCGATCCGCGTGCTCGTAGCAGAAGAGACGAGGCAGCCCTTAAATAATGACGGATTAAAGAGCCCGCGGGAGAGAAGAGTCTTTGCGGTTCCAGCGCGCATACGAAGGGCTCGAAAAATTAAGAAAAGGCAGGCAGGCTTCCTCTCGAGAAAAAGAATAAGACGGAGACGACGAATAAGGAGAAGAAGAAAAAGCAGAGATAGAAGGACGCACGTGATACGATCGTAGTTGCGTAGGGTGCGAGAGATACCTGGGCCCGGTAGCGGAAAAGTAAGGTAGAGAAAGAAAGAGAAAGAGCGAGATAGTCGCGCGAAGAAAGAGAGGATGGAGGGCGGCGAAAGAAAGAGGCAGCGACGAGAATCGCTTGTATTATTTGGCAGCTGTGTAGCAGCGACGAGCCGAGGCAGATGCTCCGTCGAAACGTCTTTGGGGCACACACCAGCCGGCTTCCTCTTTCTCCCACTCTCTCCGCAGCCAGGCTTTTCGCTCTTTCAACTAAACAACACTTGGTGCGCAAGAGGGGAACCACCAAATAAAAAATCGAAGGAAGGATACGTTTTAGGACTCGTGAACGCGCGATGGTAACTAGGCCGACACCTTGTCGCGCCCGAGCGCAACAGAATTCGTACAAAGGTTCAAACGCTCACGGCGTTCCGTCCGATATTGAAACGCGGAAAACTCGCGTTTCTCCGGATGTCTATAAGAAAAGCAAACACATTTTTTTCACCCTGGAGCCTCGCGATACACGAGAAGCATAAAAAATATGATAAAAAGGACGCTCAGGTTCAATGCTGAAAAATATAAAACTCGTGGGAGTCTGAGAGATTCTTTGGACGCAATGGCTCCGCGCCAGAGCCGTGTCCAAAGTCGCATACATCGCCGCGCCAGAGGGAGTTCGTTACTCGCCGGTAAAAAAAGAAAATAAATAATGGCGCACGAGTCGAGTCTGCAACTAAATTTTGGCCCGCTCGCTTTCCCCGTACCATCATGATGATGCAGATCACTCATTCCTTTTTTCTTTCCGCGTCTGCGCATGTGTATTCCAAAACTCGTATCCTCACGCCGATTCGTACAGATCCTGAAGGATTACAAGCTTCCGACGTAATTCTAGAGTTTCCTCGTGTTTCGACAGCGAGTTCCCGATTATTCACTTGTCTCTGTCGAAGATGCTGAAGTTGGCAACGTTGGAATGCAACGAAAAATATTTCATTTTATTGTTGATTCGTTCAATTTTCAATGTCATCCAAATTTTTCAAGCCGATATGCTTTTTCCGTGACAGAAATCGATCATTTTATCATCTGAATAATTATTTTTGTGAAATATGGAAAAGATTTTCGTCGCATTTCAACGATGCAAACTTCAGAATCATCTCTGTCGATGTCTGCAGACAAAAAATGAAAATGTACATTTCCAAAATACTCGCTCCCTGACGTACGCGCGGTCAAGGGTGTCGATGAAGTTTCCAAGACTGACTATATACAAAAAGGGTGGTTTTCGGCGTAGGCGAAGCCTGTGCAACGCGGAGGAAACACGTGAACAAAAGGACGATCGCGAAAAGTGCGAGGGAAGAACGACGAAACACTGTGCAAACGAATTCCCCTTCGATGTGGAATGACGTCATCGTCCACGCGCTATCGTTTCACCCCCGCGTTTTCGTAGGCGCACGCGAATTTACTGGCTGATGGGGAGCGAAGTATACGTTGCATGTTCATCGGTATATATAAAGCGAGACTGGACGATTGGTCGAACGGCGGTAAAATGACACCTGCGCCCTGCTGTGTCACCATCGCTCCGCGACCCGGTTATGAATAAATTTTCCTACGACGTCAGTACTCTTGCTAATCCGATGGATCGTTGGCCCAATTGTCTCTCCTCGCAATCGACACTCGACAATTTCCTTTTACACAATAATTCATATTTTTTCATGCAAAAATCATGAGACACCGTTACATGCCAAACGATCGATCCGCTTCCCGAGTCGCTCGCAAGCAGGTCTTCCTTCCTGAACAGCATAAGGATTTACTTAACCCTCCCTCGATGCCATTACAAAAAAAGCATTCGTGCAAGGGTGAGATCGAACGCGTACTTCGTGTGCGTGTGTGTGCGTTAACATGCACATGTATATTAACGCCTCCCCCTCTGCGTCTTTCTCCTGCATCCAGTTTCGACCTACGGCGCGAGCCTCCACCGACCTTGAACGAACCCGTGGTTCTCAAACGTCCTTAATCCGTGAATAGTCGGAACATGTTTTGCCGCGTGCGCGCATTCATTCAAATCCTCCAACAAATAAATCGGCGATGATCTCGAATTTTTGGAATCGGACAAAGCGCGAGTCAATAAAATTCAAGATCGATACGATTTTCCGAAAGTGCGCATTAAAAATTATATAAAATTTTAATTGTAAAATATTAGAGAAATTTATTAGCAAAAAATTGATGTTTTTTACAAATTTATGACTTTTCGGTTTTTCGATCAAATGCCCATAGAAATTTGAGCGATCAAAATCAAAGACTCGTGTCGTTCCGTTCGTCTTTGCTCTCTGGCGAATCCCGTTACGAGTTGGCGCTTCAAACGGAATGTGTTGTCGATGCTGCTCGCGTCAGAGGATCATATATACAAACCACCGGGCCAGATGTTGGTTTATGGTTGGATAGCAAATCGGTAAATTCCCTGGTTCCCGAATTCCCCGATTGCCCAGGCCCGGGGTAGGTATAGCTGTCGAGGTATTCGTCATATCGGCTTCTCCCTCCGTTTATCAGAAATCTCGATCTTCGGTTTGTACTGTCGTGTGGTAGCGGCGAATCGTCTGCTCCGTTTCTGTTCCTCGAAAACGATAAAATCTTGACAAGATAAAAAAAAACCATCGGAGCACTCGATTAAAACGTCGAACACAATAATTTCGTGGCTTTGTTCGTTTCTGACGATTTTCGAGACAATTCAAGCGTCATCGACGTCAGTCCGACGAACGATCATCAGTCAAATGTCTCACGAAGATGATCGAGGTCGAAGAATCTCTCGCGGTTCGTGAGGGCAGAAGAGCGGAAGTTGATGGAGTCGTTACGAACGAAAAAAAAAAGTATACGGAGACGGAGAGGGTGGGTGAGAGAAAAAAGTGAGAACGCTGTGTGTCCTCGTCTCGCGAGAAATGGCTTGTATTTCCCCTCCTCTGGTTTTGCCCCTCCTCCCACGTTGTTTGGACGTTACAGGAAAAACGATGAATGCGGATAAGTAAAAATGAGAGCTGAGAATTGGGCCATTGCGGCGTAGTGTAGTGGTTCATGCTTGTTTCATGTTCCGCACCTAAAAGAGCAAGATCGAGAGAGCGAGAGAGTGAGCAAATGGGGAGAAAGAGGGAGGCGAGCACCCTGCGCGCCACGAGCCGGTGTTTGGCTCGGTTCGCCTCTCCGATATCACGATGATACGCCGTGTACGGAAATTCGCACACTCCCAAGAAGCACATCCTAATGCGGGGGGTATACTTGGCCCTATGCATGTATAAGCTCCGTAGAATGCAGTCGCGGAGGGTGGACGTGCCTGCGGATACACTTCGTGTCCCCGCTATCCACCGCATCTATGTACCGATCCACGTATGTATGTACTCGCAGGAATCATCGTTATCCATCTACATTGTGCACATAGAGACAGACACGAATATACTCGCTAGAGGCGCTGCTGCTGGTATATCGGGCCTTTATACAGAGAGATCGTGAAAATGGAGCAACGGTGACCTGATTAGTTTCAAGCCTGGCTGCTGTGGTCCACGCGCCGATCCTAATTCTCCTTCAATCTCCAGTGTTCCAGAATCGCGTTGAGAAAATCGTAATCCCACTAAAATAGTCAGAGAGATTCCCCAAATTCCATTAACTTGTCCTTGACATTATTTTCGCCCAGTTTCGCCAAACGTTAAGATCCGTCAAACTAAATCCAAATTTCGATCAAACGTTTTCCATCAATCTCGGTAAATTCGAGAATTTCCGAATGACCAGCATACCAGACGATGAAAACGACCTTGGCTGGACTGTTATGGAAGTTCCCTGGGATAAATCGCCCAGCGCGATGTAAGAAGCAAAGAACCTTCGCTGTTGAGCAGCCCTTTTCGCTCCTACCTGCAATATATACGCATGCATTCGAACGTGCATACACACACGTGTGTTTATGGGAGATATAAATACATGTATACATGGATTTGTAAGGACCATGTGGCAGCGGCGCACCGAGTCTTTCCATTCATCCGACCGAGGAATAAATTAAGTGGAACGAACAAGTCGCATGCAAGTGTGCGAGCTTGAAAAGTTGTACACGTATACATATTACTTTTGTGTGCGTGCGTGTGTGTGTTGTCTACGGCAAGCCTGCTCCGGCAAGTCCCAGGAACATCCGGTACACGATGAACCAGGTTGTTAAGAAAGTCCTCCGTTTGGTAAAGAGAGACGTGTATTCGTTGCTCCCTTATTCTTCATACGTTGCCGCTATGATCTATGAATGACGACGTGAGTTTTGAATTCACGACGAGACTACATTTTCCCCGCCTCGATACGTCGATCGCGACGACAGACTATAAATGAAAATTCGATAATCTCATCCATTGGGGAGCGAGACGAATTTTAATTTTCCGTTCAAGTTGCGCCGCATGAGAAAATTAAGCGGAGAGTGTATTGCGATTGTACGATCCTGCACGTGTGTTACAATTGGAGGTTTTCGGATCCCAACAAAAGGCGCGATACTCGCTCGGCTGATATCGCTCGTTCGAAGCGCGCGTTAGGAAAATCACGGTTTATCCGAGCATGAAGAGATACGCTCGGGCGTATTTTTTTTCGTAAATAGAACAAGCCGCGAGAGGAGAAAACGGAGGAGAGAGGGAGCGAGGGCTCTTTATCGTCGTCCGTATCACCCTCTTATTACGACGCTCGCTTCTCCCGATAGGAAAGAACGATACACGGATAGATAGCCCACTAAGCAAGCTGGATTGTGGAGTTTGCTTCGAGCTATGCATTTTTTTGCTATTGTCACAATCATCAGGTTCATCCCCTGTAATTGTGGCTCGTTATTCTTCGACCGTGAGAATTAATATTTGCTCATCGCGTTCCGCGTCCTTTTTGCCTCGTAGGTCGCAACTTTCTGGACAAATTATTTCGCCTTTATGTTCTTTGAATGACAATTTCGATCGGTGTCTTTTCGCACTGTGTGGGCGATGTGATTTTCTCGAGGAAGATGTACAGCTTGATACCGATGCGATTGGGAGGCATGCAAGCGGCTTGTCCGTGTACTGATTCCTCGCTCAGAAGGTCCCGGTTCGCGGAGGCTCGCAGGATAAATTTGCTCATACGTGACCGCGAGTCTCACTCGCTGAACACAATTCCCCCTTGTTCCCGCGTTTCCCCTTATCTCTGCTCGAGTATCTTGCCCATATGCCGCTTTTCCACATACGCTAACGTATGGAGAGTCTGCTCTCGTGATCGTGCTCTGGAAACACGTGCACACCGTTTAATTCCCCATTACAATTTAAAGGGCAAAGAAATCTTTCGATTCCCTCGCAGCTTGGTAGGTCCGCGGAGCTGAGAACCGGCGAAACTTTTGTCCCCTTTCCAAGGACCTTGTTCAGCGCGAGAATTTTCCAATTCTCTTATGTTTCCCTGATGACGGTGATCGACACGGCTCCACGCAGTCCGTCAAGTTACTCGCTGTCACGTAGTGGCGGCGCGTCGACTGCGATGATTCTCTCGTCCTTTCCGTACTTGCAGATTCACGCTCTATATCTACACATGTTTCATACGATCGAGTCTTTTATATACACAATTTCCACCTCCGCGCGCATCGCCACCTCCGCGCGACTCTGACTTTACCGGCTAGTCAGAGATCGCCTCCTCCTGCTCTTTTTCTCTCCCTTCTCCGCTTGCCCAGCTCCTCTCCGTGCTTCTCCGGCTCGTTGGTATCTCCGAGTCGAGGGGAAACGTCTCGGAGCTTCAGCTGCTGCGCCAGAGGCAGTATAGAGAGGGCCGAATCGAGCGAGCAAACCGAGAGACAGAGAGAAAGAAGAGAAATAAAAAAAAGCGAGTCTCCTCTCCACGTATCAGTCGTACATCGCGTATAGATGTATAGCAAGCGCGTTATATACACACGGTAGTGTACTCACGGCGCTCGACTCCAATTCGAACGGTTTCGCACACTGTCCGTGTGTGTATGTGTGTGCGCGCGCCTGTGTAACACCGTAGCTGCGTACGACGAGCCATCTACTTACCGGCTGAGCACCGGAGACAGTGAAAAAGCAAGAGAGAGGGAGAGAAAGAGCGAGAGAGAGAGAGAGGGCGCGGAAAAAAATGCTGAGAGAGGGAAAGAGGGAAGAGCCGTCGAAGCGACGAGAAGCCACGAGTGAGCGAAAGCGAGAAAGAGAGAGGGAAGCAGAAAGAGAGAAGCAGAGAGGCCTCAGTGCCAAGCAGCATCGAGCTAAGTAGTTAGTAGTAGCGGACGACGCGAACGTGGCTGTACGTTTTAAAATCCGAGTACGTTCGTAGTGTCGCGACGAGTACGTGCGCAGCTAATAAACTCTCTCTTCGCCGGTTTGCAACTCTATAACCAATTTCCATGTTTCTGTTAAATGTGTTGAACCTCGACTAGTGCGTTGGTGCGAATACAACTTTGCGATCTCCTTGTAATTTCTCCTCAAATATTCACCTACTTTTTTTTCGTTTCGTGATAATATGGTATTACGGAGCTCTCGATTTTTTCATTCTGCCGGGTCAACTAACGTCCTCGTACGACTGTTGAACTATGTAAGATTTCTAGGGGACAAAGAGTCGCGTCATAATGTCGTTGTTTTCATCGCAAAGATGATTGACGATTTAATTGGCGAGGGTTGCACGTGAATCGGTCGATTCGTCGATTTTATCAATTAAATTTGTAGGTTGGAATATCGAAGAAATGATTGAAATACTTTTTGGCTCGAAATGCAAAAGGCTGCACGATCGCTCCGGCGAACCGGTCCAACTTTTCCGGTTCTCTTTTCGTCAGCACGTTTTTCTCGTTGATGCTCTCTCTCCCCTCTCCCTTCTCGCGCTAAGTAGCTGCGCCCTTCCGCGCGCTAAATTATTATTCTACCGCGTGTGCGACTTTAATCACACGCGCCGCTCGTCTTTTACTCCCGCTGGGTTTTTCATGGTCGCGGGTGAGAGTGTGCGCGCAGTTGCCGCAAATAGCAGTAGCAGCGGCACCACCAGCAACAAGTGCGAATGATAAAAGCCCGGAAATCTCGTTTCGCTGCCGGTCTGCCGCGCGACGTGCTCCTCCTCCGCGCGCCATCCAAACACATCGACTTTTTTTATATTGTTTTTTTCTTCCTTTATCACCGTCGTGCCTATTGAATAATTAACATGTTGATGCGATCGTGCGTCATTGTATTCGCGAGTTGTTCCTTCGTTTCGATTTTCAGCAATTTTATCGTTTTTACGTCATTTTGGCGAATGAGAATTAAGAAAAATAGATCGACCGGCAAATATCGCTCGTGCGGAACATTTTGCCATATTTTTGCACCTCAATTATCCTGCTGCTCGAGCCTGAGACGAACATTGCGCGTTATCACGTGGCCACGACGATCGTACGTGATTCAGTGTGTGTTATACCTCCGGAGAGGGAGCAATGTGCGTAGCACGAGCGGTCCCCGTCCGGATCACGTTGCGGCGACGCGCTGATGGAAATGAAACTATTATTCAGACCCGCCACCCTCTCCAAAGCACGAATTGAGCTCCTCGTGGAACGAGCCGCTACCGGCCGATCGCGAGCTCGGCGGACCAAAAGTCCCTCGAGCTACTGCGAGGATCTCTGTCGCAGTGAAGCGACCAAGCGCATTCTCGGACGAGCTCCTCAAAAATACCAAACAATTCTATAAATATAAAAAAAATACGTTCCTCACGATCAACTCATAAAAAAGAAAAAAATGAAAATTTCAAAATCTTGATTTCACCGAGAGATCGCGAAATTGCCTCGACAAAAGTCATGTTTTGAAGTTTTCTTAAATTTTTTTTTCTCCTATCGAATGTGACTTGCATTTTTGTATCTTACACGAAGGATTTTCGAATGGCGCTCAACGACGCCGATCCATTTTCTTCGTGTATTGCGTAGAGAATGATTTTTTTCTTTATTCTCATTGAGAGTGAAAAGTTCTTCAATTGACAACATCGTTTCTTGTTATCGAGATTGATAGACCATTAAGCTCATGATATAATCGCAATAAATGGATAAAGGATGATTTTGCCGTGGTTGGTTGGTCGTGAGATACGAACTTGAAAGTGGTAAAAGCTGCGTGTCGGCCACGTGCGCCTGCCGACTCTATTTTTCCTCGTGTCTATATCTTTTCGCTCCTCTCTTCTCTCATTCTCTCGTTGCCGCAGTTGTGTCCGATCGGACGAGACTCGACGTAGAAACGCGCAGTTGTTGGTAGCGCGTGCTCTTTCTCTCTTCTCCCTCGTGCTCTGTGTCTCGTTGCCTCGCACCCGTAAAACTCAACGAATGAGAAATGTATGACGTAACGACGAGTCGCGTTGTTGACGCTTCCTCGACTTGATTTTTCATCGTCGTTTTTCGAGATGACGATAAAGACCACACCGCGAGTGTTTTTTGTGGACTCGGTCACAAATTTTATTGTCCCTCGCATGTTTTCGGTGAAATATTGACTCGATCTTTTTCAATCTTTGTCTATTGAGTATGACATCCGATTCGGAGCATATATAGACAAAAAGGCGTACGCGTCACCGCTACTGATTTATAGGTCGAAAAAAATTCGCAGCTTATTCGAATCTCGCGATCGTTTGGATCGTCCATTCTTCATGGATCCTCGGCTTTTGAGGATTTGAATTCACATGCAATATGTATTTATTGCGACAGCTTTTACGTCGATCGCGACTACTCACGTTCCAGGAACTTGGACAATACAACGCTCAACGCTCGACGCGCCTACCGGGAGCTATGCAATGACGCAGTTTAAACTTTTTTCTTGCTACTATATTCGTATGTGTGTGAAAACGATTCCCGCTCATGTGCATGTCGCGCGAGTATTTTCGTTGCCGAGTTATTCGCGCTGCTACGACGAGTTACATCATTACAATCCGTTTCGCGTTATGTGGAGTGCATGCCCGATCGTGCATGCGGGATAAATATTTCGCGACGTGTAGGCCAAGAGTCTTTCGAGTAATTGCCATTTCCCCGTTGACCTTCAAAGGTTATTCGATTTTAATTTGCATGCGCAAATCCATTTGTAGTAATTGATCGGATCTACAGATCGATATTTCATTTGTCGTTGAGATTTTCTCTCGGAATGTCGGAATGGCGAGAAACCAGCTCGAGATTGCGTGTGACAACATTGAAAAAAGATGTCGGTGTTCCCTCCGCCAAGTCCTTAAAAGTACGAGCTCAGCTTGGACAAGTCGCCGGACCCGTTGGTCCTCGTTACTCTTCGGGACACACACGCGCGCTCGCGTATCCATCCAACAGCTCCCGCTGTGACCCCGCTCTCTCTCTCGGACGAGTCGAGTTTGCAATTTATCGTCTCGAGAGGAGTCACCGCGCGCGAGACACGATCGAGTTTGGATCCACGCGTAAACACGCGTATACGTCATTTTGGTAATATCCCGCGAATGTGCGACGCGTCTTGTAGATTTCTCGGGGGAGAAAGAGCGAGACTGTGTGTGTCTGACATCTGGATCGGTCAAGGATTCCGAGATACAAGCCTTATTCTGTCCTGGAGTTGCGTCACGCCGTTTCATCGCTCTTTTCTCACCAAATTCGGCATTCAACTAGACTTTTTGTTAGCGCATACGCAGCTTCTCAATCTGTGTCATTTTCAGGGTATCGTTCAGCTCCTCGTTGCCCATTATCGTTTCGGTTTTCCTTTCAGTCGGAACGAAACGGTGCATGCGTGTTCCGCTTCTCTCTTTCCTTTCCTGATCGTTATATCTTGTCGCTTCACGTGTCCTATTCCTCGCCGCACGCGTGGCACGTGTCTTACGAGCCGTTATTCTCGTACAAGGACATGGCGAGCCGGAGTTTGTCCGGTAGCCCGGAACGCTCGCAGAATTCGTGCAAATCTAAATCCACCTGCATCGACCGATTCAAAATGGACACGACTAACACTTTATTTCGATGTGACGTTCAAAAATCTCCGAGGAAACAATGGATTTTGTTGTTCTGGGTGAATCGCGGCGTTGACTATTTCCGGGCGACCCGTCATTTTTTTCGGTTAAATTACGATCGAACAAAAATTTATAACTTTTTTTGGCAAGTAGGGTGCGAGGTTCACATAGCGAGAGATCGAATGTTCGACCATAAATTTGTCAGGCTTTCCTCACTCGGGATGATCCTGAAGTTTGCATCGTTGGAATGCAACGAAATTCTGTTATTTCTTCAGCCGAGCCAATAATTATTATTCAATATTTGGTCTGGCCAATGAAACGATTCTCTCTTGCGACCAAAAAACTCAATCGACTCAAAAAATGTCCACGATTTTCAAAATTCAATAAATAATCAAGAGAAAAAATGTTTTTCGTTGAATCTCAACGTTGCAAACTTCAGAGTTATTCACTCGGGATGCCCACGAACTCACGCAACAAGCATCTTCAGTCGAGCGAGTTCATTTTTATGGCTGACCATTGCGAGGTACAGGAGGAATCCTTTGTTACCTGTTGGCAACGATCCAATATTAGTTTTACATGCAAAATGTCCAGAATTTGAAAAATTGAGGGAAAGATTCTCGCGACAGGTTTAAACGATCGATTCTCCAATTTTCGTAGATATCGAGAGTGAGTTTTTTATTCTCCGATCTTATCGCGTCCGCGGTCGTTGATCCGTGCAGGAAACTATGAGAAACCAAAGCAGACAGCGAATGCCTGTTTCAAGGCACGTGAATCATTCAGCTACGATACTGACTTAACGAAGGACAAAATCGTACGGACTGAGTAAACAAAAATAAGTGAAAGTTGATGAAAAATCGAGTGGATATCAATCGTGTGACACGCATGAGGAGAATATCAAGGATAGGAAGGAACAAGACTCGCGAAAGATGACAAAAGATCGTTGCAAGATGTGCGAGCTGTTGGGTGAGCGAAGCATTACCGCCGATCATGGATTAAGCGAGCCTCGTCATCTCGCGAGTTTTCATCAACTGAATCATCGATTACATTCCGCTCCCAGTGGTGGACTCGTCGATATCGGACTCGCCGCTACAACCATTAATTATGCGACCAACCCGAATTATCTCGAGCACGGTCTCCTCAGTGGCCTCTATCTTCCTCAACTCAAGGATATGATGTTGCCCGCCTACTTGCTAAGAGGTAAATTACAGGCTAGATTTCAACAATAACTTCTGCGTATAGCAGGGACAAGTATAACAAAGTAAATTAAGCGTTAAATACGCTTCGAGACATTTTTGTAAAGAGGACAATGTGACACGATGAAAATTGCACTTTTTATTTCGAAATGCGACGATCCCAAAGCGAACACGACGCCGTGTCGTCTTCACGCCCTTCCGTTTCATTTTTTGTTGGGCATGATTGGCGTACCCGTACATGCCACTTTTTCCGCGCGCAAAATTTACGATTCGGAGAGAAAACGCGCGTTGTTACATTCGTAGGGACTCAGATTGGCTGAGGCCAGACGTTCCGACGTTAAACTCTTTTGCTCACTCGCGGGAAATCGCGACGAATATGCCGTGATTCCCCAAGGACGTAAAAGAGAGACCGCGACTGGATCTGTGCGAGCGTGCGATACCGCGAGAGAAACGAAGAGCAGAGCGCAAGAGAGACACTCGGCGCTGCAGTCTATCCTCGAAGCAACTGCAACAACAGCAGCGGCGTCGTGTGCAAAGCACAGTCAAGGTGGACACTTTTTATCTTGCTCTCTCCCACACACTCTGCTTCGTGATTATCGAGGTCAGAGGTGTGCGTAGCCTTGAAGAGCGAAGAACAAAACCGCGCGCACGGTAGGAGACTCTTTGACCACACGTAGCGTCGAATCTTTTGGAATCCAACTGCGTCTTGGACACCCTGCTGTCTCATTTCTATTGTCTAATTGCCCACGGTGGCCATCGATCCGGAGCTTCAATCTCGGTAAATACCTGAACGCCCCGACCTGCAATTTGGGTCAGCCAAATAATTCCGTTTTCGTTGCGAACCAGTTGCAATTGCGCGATAAAGAATATATTCAATAATTGCAGGCAACATTCTTGGTCTTTCCTCGTCCCCGTAGCAATTTCGTATGCGGATGAAAAGTTTCATTGCCTAATAAAAGTCGGTTTCTGGTGACACTGTAAACGCAGCGCTCTTGACGTTTGCGTGTCCTTTTTTCTAAGGTCGTTTATCATTGGAATGATTATTGATTCGTGTTAATACTGGTCACGTATATGCGTTTGCATAGGCGCGGTGAAATGTACCTCGAATGCGCTTTACCCCCGGGACGGCGCGTCCTGCTCCGTGCGACTTAAAAACTTGCAGAGAACCGTGTTTCGCTATCTCTATATAAAAATAGCAGTATCGGAAGAATCGGTTGAATACTTGTCGTATTTTCTATTGTACAAACTCGACTCTCAAGCGTTTTGCATATTCCATGCGGTGGTTTCTCCTCCTATTTGTTGTCTCTCTCTCTCTTTTTCCTTATCGTTGTCTATCTCTATGCATCCAGACCGTGAAAAAGGCAGGAAAAAGAGGGGAGGAACACACATTGGAGAAACGACGACGGCGACAGCGACGGAGACGACGACGGCGCGACGATATCTGGAATCGATGTTTCCGTTTTTGTCCGATCGCTAGTCCCCTACTCCGCGGGCTGCGTCGTTGTACGAGACGCCTCTCGTATACGTATACATTGTGCTACATCGAAATTGCCTCGATGTGTGCATCGCGTACGGTCTAGCTTGGAATAAGAATCATTTGAGTGTTTCCGCGTGTTGTAAAATTGTTGTATCTCTTGGCACATGTGGCTAGAGGTAAAAAACGTATAGAGCAATATTCGTAACACCTGGATACGTGGATTGACATGGTTTTAGAAAGTAAGCACACCGGTTATTTATAATATTCACTAAATATAGAAATCTAGACTGATTTGAGCAGGTTCGATTAATATTTCATGAGATAATTAGCTCGGAAAAGAAATGAGCATGATGGTGTGCTTGGAAGGCTTGAATAAGCTCAAGTTTTGGTTCGTGTCTATAAGAATAATAGAGAGGAGGGTACCTGCGATTATATATTTAGCACGGTTATGCGCGAGGAAAGAAATGTTGTATGTGGCGCAGCGTAGATTCTCGCACTCGCTGTGCCTCGGCGTACCACAGAGTACCGACGAGTACTCGCAACGACACGTGGGGCAAAAGGAGCGGGTTGGCTCTTTCCCTCTCTCTCTCTCTCTCTCTCTCGCTCTCTTTCGCTCGCTCGTCAACTGGGATAACGTATACAGACATTTACGTTACGCGCCGGGCGGCGCGGTGCGGTACGGATAGCCTTTATCGATGGTGTGTGCAAGCGAGAAAAGAGTGGCGCGCGAGGTGATACGCGACTTTCACAACAAGGCGATGATAGGTATAGCCGACTTGAACGAGCAGAATCACCGATCGTAATCGCGTCGCTTCTCGTACACCAAAAAATCCTCGGGCGATTATGTGAGATCGTTTTGTCCGGCGACATTCGGCCATTATTTTCATTGTCAAATCTGAAAATGCATCGTTTGAAATATCCTTGCTCGCGTACAATTATCCCGGCGATTCAACCTTTCGATAAAAAATTGTGCTTAGTGCGCGAATGTGCGCGAGTCTCTGAAAAATTCCACGTAACGTTAAAGATTTGACTTTTTTCGTCTTTTCTTGCTCTCGTAAATCGTCGAGACTCGCGCGCCGCGTGTCGAGACACTCTTTTCGCGGAGCGCGAGAGCAAACGCGCTCGCATACTCCATAATTATGACTCCCCTTCCTCCGCCGCTCGCTATCTTTGTCAATTAGACGCGTTCCCGGTAGAACGAACGCTTAATAATGATTCAGTGTACTCTGGCATGCCGCGCGTCGGCTCCAGTTTATGGGATGCCGCTAAGAACACAAACCAGCATCATCGCCGCTCTCTTATATTCCTGCTTCCTTCTATTTATTCCATTATCATTCACTCGATTTTTCCGCCTTCCGCGACTCCAACACCACGAGAGCCGTATTACCTACAAACCCGCCCGGCACCTCTGGCTAACCAGTGAGAGTAGACTCTTCGGCTATATAAACAATGAAAGGAGAATCGTCTTCTTTTTTGTGTACGCTTCGGAATGTCGGAAAAGCTGCGCCGTTCGCTGCTGCGATCGTTCCGCACTCTCGGTGTGAGAGAATCATCCAATCCTCACGATTTTTAAATACAAACTTTCCTCAAATCGCATGCACATGGAAAGGCGGAATTTTGCCTTTTTTTCTAATAACTTTTATAATTGAATCATTCAAATTTGGCGATTGTATCAAGTGACGACGTTCCCTCGAGTCCTCAACATTAGACACGTATCGATGCTCGCGTTGTCCTGCAGGCCATGCGATCGATTATGCCAGGACTCGTCCGGGGTCTCGACGCGAGATCGTCATTGTCGTCGCAAGAAGAGCTCGCATATGCTTTGCGCGTACAAACCCGTTGGCATTTCACTGGAGAAAGTAGCAACGGTGAACCACTCTCCGCACTATCCAGAGAGCACTTGGCCTCAGTCTCCATCTTTCTCCATTTTTCTTGGTCCGACTGGTGCACTCGAACGCTTCGAGACTCCTCTCGCGGCACAGTCTACCTCGGAGCGATCCGTGTGTTGCAGCGTTCTATTCAAGCGGTTCCCGGCAACGCGACTCGGAAACGATAATGCAAGAAAAAGCAGCGGCAGCGACTCTGAAGATCGCCCGCGGGGCTAGGCCGCGGAGTATGCACAAGATCCTGGCTCCTCGCGGGCGGGACACTTGCCCAGCGCGTGCGATTTCAACCTTTTTAACGTTCAAACGTCTATCGTTAATTATCCTCGCAATTATGCCCCGGCTTTGCCAATATTCTCTCTCTATTAACGCAGTCTCATGATTGTCGTCAAATGAATTCGTTAAGGCTGATCCCCGATGCAGAGAATCGTCGAGCGATCGCCATGAGCTCAAACGACAAATAACAGACACTGTAATGGCACGAGTTTAACTTGTACGCCAATGATCTTCGCACCGAAACTGGCTTGTGCGCTTTTTCCCAACGTTTTTTCACCAAGATTCTCCCTCGCTCTTTCTCCCTTTTCATCTCCGCTTGCGCGTCATTCCTCGTGGACAACTCGAGACGCAGAGACGCTGAAAAAAAAGTGGTTCCGAGGACTCGTGAGCAAAAAATGTTCGCTCATTTTCCGGGTAAGGAACGGGCGATAGAGAATGCGCCAAGAGACTCGATCCAACATGCCTTGACCTTCCGCTCGTGGATTTTCGAAATAGAATTTGTATTTTTAGATTAGCCCGGTGTTATAGTTGCGCGATGAGGATACGATGCAACAGTTACCCTCTTCGAAGTCGACTTTCTCAATGCATTAAGGTGTCCGCCACGTCGTTCGATCCCCCATCGCCAAACTTTTCCGCTACGTCGTCCTTGCACCATCGAATGATTTTTTGTTTCTTCAACGGTACGCTGATCCAATCGCAGGGCCGCGGTCGTTCTCGCTCGCTTCGTAAAGTAATCGTTGAGGCTTTTTAATTTTTCTTATTTCGACTTTCGATACTTTCTTTATGCTCCGCAACCAAGTTTTGCACTGAGCAATGGTCGGAACTTGGATCGGGTGTGCTAACGATGACAAATGAGTCTCGGATACTTTCGTATGATCCCGAGACTCACGACTCAATCTCGAAACGATTTATCAATTAAAAATCCTCGAGTCAATTAACGCTCCAGCGTGTGGGAGTGTCCGAGAGTTTATTTTAATAAAGTTACCCAAGATTTCTGGCGTTCGGAGGCCGTGCACGAGGGTCGGCGATACGACCGTTCTTCTCTAACGAACGCTGCGCGCCGGACAGGTGTAGGCGGTCGAAAAAATCATGATCGAAGGGCAGCGTAGGAGCGAGAGAGAGAGAGAGAATGAGAACATGAAGTTGTTGTGGGTGGGCGAACGAGGTGTCCGAATTTTAACCCGAGGCTTTCCGAGACCCGAATCCCTCCGCACGGTAGCTCGTATAATGACGCGCGAGAGAGACACAGGCTTTAGCATAACCGTTGAACGAGAGAAGAGAGAACTCATGAAGCTGGATCCTATCAGCGACAAGGGCACGTGCCGATCCAGTGAGTAGAGGAATATCGCACTCGATAGACGGAGATGAAAAGCTAACGAGGTCGACATCATCTCTCTCTCTCTCTCTCTCTTTCTCTCGTTCTCGTACTCGACGCGAACGCTAAGCTGTGCCCAGGACTTTGCCCGCTTCATTGTCCAAACCAAACCCTGAAATCCAAACCTATTGAAAAAAATTCAGACAACCCTGGAAATGGGGAAAAAACCGATCGAACAACATGAACGACATCAAATTTTTTTTTCTCCTTTGTGATTAAAGTCTCGGTACAGATTCTTCTGGCATGCCAGGGAAAACCGTTTGATTCATAATGAATGTGATATGTTGTTTAGACGTTGAGTACAGGACTGAACGCGAATGACCCTAATAAGTCCGCCAAAGCAAACGATTTTCGACTGCACACATAGCACGAGAACCATCAGCAACAGCACGCGCGTCGCCTCGGGCTATCCGAACGCCCGGTGC
Source organism: Diadegma fenestrale (assembly GCA_037043255.1). NCBI lineage: Eukaryota > Metazoa > Arthropoda > Insecta > Hymenoptera > Ichneumonidae > Diadegma > Diadegma fenestrale. Next base: position 4,499,171 of record CM073317.1, read on the forward strand.
GCCTCCGCGTTGCACATCGGACAGACCGAGAGAGAATAATACCGGCGACCTGATTTGCACGATTGGCGTCAGCCACCGGGCAGCCGAGTAACCTCGATCGGCTAGCGAATAGTTCGTACACACGGTCGACGTGTCCCAACCGCCCCCTCGCCGGCGCGAGGATATCGATGAGCCTTCGATAATAATCGCTTTTTTTTCGTACACTCAATTTCGTTTTTATCGCCCAAGGAAATCGTGGCGTGGGGAATTCTCTCGTTGATTCTTGTCTCGACGAAAGCCCCGACGATTTTGTTGTTCGATCACGGAGTATACGCAGCCTCCGTACGACGTCGAACAACCGAGTCGACGACTGAAAGGTTCATGAGAAAAAAAAAATCAATCGCAACGCGTCACGAGCTTCGTTGCTCCCGCGACAGCCTAACTGGGGCATCAAAATTCAAGTTGGCAAATTCGCTCTGCCATTCAAACTCATAGGCATCTATAGATTTTTCAGACTCGCACGTTAGATTGTTTGGGCGAGTTGTCGATTAAACCGATGCAGCTCGTGGTTGCATTCGCGCCTGGAACGGTGAAACGGAACGACGAACCCGCTCTCTCGGTAGAACGAGGAGCGCGCTTGGCCTAGTAACGGCGAATCTGCGCTCGCGGTGTCAATGGATCTTTGTACCCGTTGCGATCAACGCGAGCCCACTTCCCTTTCCAATTTCTTGACTAAACGTCGCCAAAATTTGTTCCATATTCCATCGATTCAACACTTTTTCTCGAGGCATGTCTCCAATTTTGTTTTTTCACTCGAATTATTCAATGGCGGTCGTAAAAATCGATCGATTTCTCATCGGACTAACAAAAAAAATTACCGAGATTTCAGTTCATTTTTCGACTTGAATTTCATAAATATTTCAGCCATCTCTGAATTTTGTGCACTAGTGTGAATAAATACAACGGTCTTCTATAGACGCGCGCGTCTGCGAGACAATGCGTCAAGCGCAGGTTTCGTGCGAGATGTTCCCGCGAACACTAGCGTCTGCTGCCCTCGCGTTGCTTATTCCGAGCTTTTTTCCCTTCGCACTCTCATGCAGAGTCCCTCCAATTGATTTATATACAAAGTTGGAAAAATGAATTTATCGATCATAAGGACGAGCGGGAATCGAATTTCGTACGCGGCCGAACGGCACTGTCTCAATCAATTTTTCCATCAAAGATGAAACGAGTCAGAGTACTTGCTCGTGATACGTTTACTTCGGAGCCAAAGACTTGATATCGCGCGATTAAGCCCCCTCCCTCGGTCGCTCGAACCGCAAGGCGTATTATCCGCATTTGCAAAGTGGCTGCGACTGGGATCTGCTATATACACGCGTTGGCCGATCACGAGAGAGGTCCCCTTCCCGCGCCGTGGGTCCTTGACTCCGGCCGCGCGCGCCACCGGGTTTCAACGTCCGGTATCTTTTTTCTGCCTCTGTAGCTCTTTTCCTTCTTCCCCTCGGCCCGCACTCTCTGTGCTTGACTCTTCGGGATTCGGGGACTCGTCTTTCGCCGAGGAGAAAACTTGAGTTGCTGCCATTCCGTCGCAAATTATTCCATAAACGGAAATTGAGAGGAAAAAAAATCATTCCGTTGTCCATTACAGTTGATTCGAACTGGAAATTATCGATTATTAGAACGATCGACACGATTTTCGAGCAAGAAGTCATAGAAATCGAGCGACCCTTTGAGAATTTTCACGTTGAATCTATGAAAATGGCGAATTTTATTCATTTCCGGGATAATCACTGCGCGAGAAAAATTTTCTCGAAGGATGTCTGACGATTCAAAAGTCCAAGAACCTCGAAACGCCATTTCGAGTCCTATATTTAATGAAAAAATGGTGTAAATCCGAATGAAAATGCGAGATGATGTGTTGGGAAGGGCGAGAATGTAAATTGCGAGGGAAACAATGAGAACGGAGAATGGGAGAGATGACACGCGGGGATGACGCACACATGCGCGGAAAGAAATGGCGATGGAGTCGTGCGAACGTTTGCCCGTTAACCCACATAGCGGCTGAACCGCGAGTTTGTAGCAGATCGGTGATAAACCTGGTCGTAAAAAATGTACCCACGACGTTTATCTTCCATTTCGCTTCCTGTCGCATCTCATCGCCGATTATTCCGAGCATATCCAGTGCAAATGCATGTTGTACGGTTGCGTTGCGGGGAATCGATAAAGGGCGAGAAGGATTACGAATGGAAGTTTGTGTTTGAAAGAGTCGAGGAGGACTCGATTGATATTGAATCGTAAAAATGACAATAGCGATGTAATCGATCAAGTATTTTCAACGAAGATCGTGCGCACGTTCGTCTCCTGCGATCCCAACGATTAATCTCACGTCCGAAGGTACTAAAACTCTTTTTTTTTGGTTGTTTGATTGCAGGATACTATCAGCCGGCTGGTCCGCTGATTCAGCATCCTCCGATGTTGCCTCCGGTCAAGGCACCACCGCCAGAACCGACACCAACCCCGCCGCAGAATTCCGAGGGCTCGGACGACCTGGTAGCGACATCGACGACCTCGGGTGGCACCAACAGCACAGGTAACGATAATTTTCCATCCCAAAAACCCAACGAGCCTTAAAACTTTGTCTTAAAAAATGTACTAAAAAGTTCGCAACCTTTGGATTTGATTTCTCATTAGGTGGAGCAAGTTTCTATCGAGCGTATTGCCCACAATATTACGGGACACCGCCGCAGTACCAAGAATTGTGTTATCCACCGAGTTATCCTCACCCGCATTCACACCCGCCGCCCTACTACAAATACGCGCCAACTTACAGAAGGTAAACACGTCGCCAGACTCAAAAATCCTGATGACTCTGAAGTTTCGTTGAAATGCAACGAAATTCATTTTTATATTTGACAAAAATAATTATTCAAATGCAATGAAAAATTTGGATGACATTGAAAATTGAACGAATCTTCAATAAAGTTCAATATTTTTCGATGCATTCCAACGTTGCAAATTTTAGCATCATACAATCCTGATCTTTCGAATAATTATACGATAAAATTATATTGACAAGAATTATTTACAGCCAAGAGACTTAATTGAGGTTTTTTTTCATTCGATGCACAGGCAGTATTACGGGTACCCTGGAGCAGAAGGCGGGGGTGGTACCGGAGGAGGAGGAGCAGGTCCTGGAGCAGGAGTCGTCGAGTATCAATCACCACCGCAACCGGGCGAATATCCCGCGATGCTACCTTATTACGGTGCTTATCCGCCTCCACCACCTCCGCTGCCTCCACCACCAAATCCAGCGTATCTACACGCCCAAGGACGACCTATAGTAGATCGTGAGTAAATTTGCTTTTTGATTGATTGTTCGCTCGAGCCTGCTGTCAGCAGGCCAATTAAAAAATCGTTGTCGAGAGAACAAAAATCTAGAGAGAAAAAAAACTCTGAGGGTGACTTTGAATTTTGTCAAATATTTTCCGCGCACTTTTTTTAGTTTGTCAAAATGTGCGAATTTATTTTCCAAGTATTTGAGGGTTTATTGAGACACGGTGGTGAATTTTACAGATGGAGCTTTTCAAGGATGTCCTTGCCCGATGCAATCGTGTCCAAAAAACGTGGATACTGGGCCCCTTATTGGTAATGGTAAGGGGGCGCCAGTGGCATCGGGTCCCGGTCTGTCATTGCCACCCAGTGCTTTGGTAGGGCCGCCCTCGCCGGCGAGAGGTCTAGCCGGGCTAGCGCCTCCTCACGGTGCCAATGCCTGGGACACGGATCGCGTCCAAATCAACCTCGATTCTCAGGGTCAGCAGCCGCAACAGCAGCAGCAACAACAACAACAACAACAGCAGCAGCAGCAGCAGCAGCAGCAACAACAACAACAACAACAACAGCAACAGCAACAGCAACAGCAACAACAACAACAACAACAACAGCAAATGAGACCGGGAGTCGTCGCTGCAGCTGCAGCCGCAGCCTCGTCCGTTCACGGTGTCGTACCGGATGTTCACGGTCGAGCGCGCAATTCCGAGTGTCGGACAAAGGTACATCCGTCCTCCCTCATTGTTGAAGCTTTCTCAAAGTCACATTACTTATCGTCTCATAATCAGGCATTATTATTGGCGTCTCTTGTTAAATCTCAGAACGAAGATACTTGCACGGAGGATAAATTGGGCAAATGCAATTGCCAGAGACGCGCGTGTACTTCAACGTGCCAAGTGAAACTGGAAGCGTTGTCTCCGACGGAGACCCTTTCCTCGTCATCCTCTTCGTCGTCCTCGTCCTCCTCGACTGCTTGCCGGGGTGATAAAGCTGCGTTACCTGATTTCAAACTTGAGAACAACAACGTCAAGTGCGAATCGTGTAGCGTCGCTATCGGCGCTCGGGAAAATTTATCGTGCTCGGCTAATTGTAACGTCAAGTGCGAAACTGGTTACAAATGTGAAATATTGAAGTGCGAGCAATGCATCAAAGAAGGAGAAATGACGTTGATGGAGCTTGAAAAAGATTCGGGAATTACGTTGATGGACGACAAGAGGCTCGAGGTTGATTCGAGCGTCAAGGAAGAACAGCTCAACGACGTCATTGTCGTCGATACACAAAATTGGCAGAAACCAGATTACGAGCCGATCGTTCAGGAACTACCCAACGACAAAATCGTCATGGCAATGTTGCCACCCATCGAAAACGTCAACCGCCTTTTTCACGATAACGATTCGTCTTCACCCACCTCCCCCAAGTGCCAGAAACTAACCAAAAGAAAATTATCACTTGACAGTCTTTCGGACGTTACGAAAAAACGAAAACTCGACAAGAGAACGCTCTCGGTGGGCTCGACGACCGGACCCGAGGATTTGTCCGAAAACGAGCGTCTCGCCCCGCGAATCCTTCAAACTCGATCGGAGCAAACGGACGAACGCATCAACGAGAATGGCAATGACAACAGCACGCCCCTCGCGTCCGAATCATCTTCCAAAAAATCCGCCAAGAAAAATAGTCAGAAGCGTAAAAACAACGAGGCCGATACGAGCGTTTGCCACAGCGAGTCCGAGGTTGGACCAAAGAGAGCCAAAGTAACGAAAGCCCCGACGACGAGTAACGGCCTCGGGAACAACGGCTGCAAGACACCGGCTTCGGAAACCTCGATAAACGAGACTATCGACGACGTTATTCAGCAGAGTTTAAAAATGTCGCACAAGAAGAAAATTGTTCCTGCCTCGAACCCGATGGAGCGAAGAGCAACGCAGCACCAGAGCGAAGCAGATAAAAAGAAAAAAGAGGCGAATTTGATGTCGACGATAAAAAAAGTATCGCGAAAGGTTGACGTCGTTAAAGCAGCTGCCGTTGTTGAAAAATCAATGTCGGCCAAAAACAACGACACCAAAGTCGAAAACAAACTCGGAGCTACCAACAAGAGTCAAGAGAGCAGATGCAAAAACAACGGCAGATCGAAAATGGCCGAGGTGAGACAAAGAAGCGTCGAGGCGAAGCTCAAAGTGCCGGAAAACCAAAGGACGAAAGAGCTCGTCGGTGATGGCTGCGATTCGACCATTGAGAATAATCGCGTTATCGACATTTCCGATAGCGTCAAGAGAGGGGCCTTAGTTAAGAAAAAACGAAAAAGTACAAAAACTTCGTGCGTTAAAAAAGTCGCTGCGAATGCGGCTGGTAAGCAAGAGGCCAGTGAGCTCGTCACGGATAATGGCAACTTGGTCAAGAAATCTTTCCTCAAACCCAAATGGAGCAACGGATGGAGCTGGGAAGGAGATTCCTACGAGGCCAAAGTTTACCTAACGGTAAGATTTTCTTTCCATACGATAATCAAGCAAAAAAAAATCGACATTTCTTCATTTTTTGATAAAATTTTGAAAAAAAATCTGAATAATAGAAAAGTCGTAAAATTTAACAAATATTATGACAGAACGAAAAGTCGGCGATACGTCGTTGTTACGCGAGTATGAAACACGTCGGGGGAGATGTGCTGAGGCCGCGGGATTGCGTGCTTCTCAAGAGCGGACCAAGGAAAGCCGATTTGCCATTTGTCGCGAAAATCGCTGCGCTGTGGGAAAATCCAGACGACGGTTCGTACAAATTTCAACAAGCTCTACATTTTTTTTCACTTCTCTCCGAATCTCATTCATTTTCCCGCGTTTTCTCGTTACAGGTGAAATGATGTTTTCTCTCCTGTGGTACTACAGGCCAGAGCACACGGAGCAGGGTCGTACGGACTATGATACGGAGGACGAAGTGTTTGCATCACGTCATCGCGATGCAAACAGCGTCGCGTGCATAGAGGACAAATGTTACATCCTCACGTTCAACGAGTATTGTCGGTGAGTCAAAAATTCGATGGAATTTCACGTTTTCCTCATACGAAAGATCAGAATCGTAAACGATGTGTTTATTTTATTTTTTTTTTAATTTTCCCGAAAGGTACCGGAAAAACCTGCGACGAATCGAGGAGGGTTTGGAAAGCCCGGGATTGATCGTACCACCGGGTGAACAAACGTATCCGCGAGACTCTAGACAACCACCGATACCGGTGCCCGCGGATATGGTCCTTTTTTGCCGCCGGGTGTACGACTATCGTGGCAAAAAGCTCGTCAAGAATCCTGGATGACTCGATTCTCTGTGAATCGTTTGAGATATAGGAACCAATGGAATGCACAAAGTATGCGAAACGGACGTTGAAACAGATCGCGGGTCTCATCCCTTTAACCATTTTTCCTCTGGTCATACGAGTTAAAAACAAAAGCAAGAAAAACAGCGCTTACGCGGCCAGACGCGTAAACACAAAAACACACACACACACACATGTAAAACACAGATTGATAGTCGATTTATACGATTCCCCGGCAACGTCGACGCGTGAAATGCCAAAAAGAAGCCAACGGTCTCCGAACGAAATCCAACAGTTGCGTCTCTCCCGCCTCTCGAACTTTTCATCCCTCGTCCCATTAATATTTATTCCCTTCCAAGGTAGTCACGCCTCGACGTTGTCTCTCTTTCCTCGATCCATGAAAAGCTGTGTCTTGATGAAATATCGCGTGCGAACGCGAGTCCGAGGAAAAAACGATTATTCGCGTCGGTGGAACGACGAAAAATAGGTGAAAACTTTTCAGATCAATTTTCCGAGACTTTGTCGTCGCGCTCATGAAGCTGCTGTCGTCAAAAAACACGTCACTTCAAAAGGAACCGCAGAAAATAATCAACGCGGTTGTAGATTCATCCTGAGACCTTTTTTTAGACAAACATGAGTTTTTACGCTTTTTTTTTTTTTGGAAAAACAGACTTTACAAAGTTCGAGCCTTTTACTTTTACAAGAAAAATCATGGATTTTCGTATTTGCTCGAAGAGTCAGTCGTTGTCGAACTAGCAAGATGGTCGGCTTGTCGGAGCAGCCCAGACATGAACCCTTAATATCGATAAAAAAGGGTGAATCGTGTTTTTTTACTCACTTTTTTTGTTCCTTTCGACCAAACGAGGAAATGATACAAGAAAATCTCTATTTGGGAACAAAAAATTCGTCACATTTTCCGATATTTTTCATGGTATACAAAAACATTTTTAAAATCCACTCAATTATTACGATTGATAATTCACGGAGGCAAGAGGAAAAGGGAGAGAGCCCGAGGAATGGGAGCCGGAAAGAAGGCGCGAAGTGGCGGTTGAACCGTCAAGAAAAAGAAAGGAAAAGCCGAAAAAGCAAAAGTCAATGGAAAATGTGGTTAACGTTGGAAAAAGAATGTGTCCTCGTTGATTTTGATTATTTACACAAATTTGTTAGGTGGCGCGTGTTTTGTTAGAAATTATATTATTTAAAATTAATATATTGACAATTATTATTATTATTATTATTAACGATGATAATTATTATCATAATTATCACACGGTATCTAATATATTCGTTTAGATAATAAGTTGAAGATTTTTCGCCGTTGAAACGTCAACGAGCCGCCAATTAAGCGCCCCGGAGTATCTCTCGAGAGCCAGAGAAAGAAAATTCGTAAATTAGTTATGACGTTGAGCGCATTGAAAAAAAAACGAGGAACGTTTAAAACAAATCATGTGAGACGTATTCGAGAGTCTCAACGAGGTGTCCCATACTTTTTACTACTCTCACAAAATACCAAAACATTATTTCATTCTCGAAATCTGCCCATTCTCCTTTTTAATATATATACGCGGTATATTATCATTATTATTACGATTATTATCATCATTATCATTATTATTGTCATTATTATGATTATTATGATTATATTATCGTGAATATTGTAACGAAAAAATGGTAAATTCTCGACGATTTATTTATTAATTTATCCATACTTATTAATAATGCGAATCTTGAACGGATTGTAATCGTTTTAGAATCATGTATCATTAGATCGACACGCTGTTCGCACCGAATTTGCGTGTGAGGGAAAGAGAACGCCGTCGCGTATTGTGCGAAGAAAAAATAGAGACGCATATAAAGTGAAGAAGAAATCGAAGAAAAATCAGTTTATCTCATTATTTGCTATCGGCCCATTGAAGAAAAAAAAAAAATAGCGATAAGGACTCTGAAACGGAAGACAGAAATGTTTGAGGTATTTTTGTTCCTTGGAAATTATTAGACGTTTCGTATGCTTCCGTTGAGAATATCGCTTCCGAATTATCACGACGTGTGCTTGACTTCTGCGTGAATGTTCCGCGTGTGTGCGACTTGGAGAGAGACCAACTTTTGTGCCCATCGTGGACAGTAACTTTTTCGTTTTGGTTTCAACTTTTTATAACATTCGTCACGAGACGCGTTTTTATTTCACTGAACAGCGCTCAATAACGAGACGAGAATAACAACAACAAAATATATGGTTAATATGGGAACATTTTGCACAAAAATCCATATCCTACGTTCGTTATTTTGTGATCGAATGGCTGAACGAAAGATTCATGGGAATCGAGCTCCGAATTTATCGCCGATTCCTCTCGTTGCTCATTCGCTCTTTTTCCTTCACTTTGCGACGTTCGATTCTATAGCAACGTCAACTTTTCCGAAAAGATGGGGGCTGATTATTCAAAGTTCACAGAAATGACCAGCCAGATGATTTATCGAATCTCGAGTCGTTAGCAACGAGAGGATTCGAGAGAATTAGGACGAAGCTGAAAATAAAGAAAAAAAACAAAGCAATGCAACTCGTGTCGCCTCCGAGGATCGGGACAACGTCGCGCGATGTGGTCAGATCGAAAGGAGAGAAAAATGAGGGCGTAACGCTGCAGTGGTACGCTCGCTTTGAATCAAAAACCCAAGAAAAAAAACGATGGGGAGCAGTTTATTGACACGTTGAACATTCGGTAGTATCACCGAAAAAATACATTTTATTTTCTCGCCATTATTCCGTTGTTCCGCATCGAATAAAAATAAAAAGAGTGAGCGAAGCGAAAAAAAGTCGCCCATGGGCGCGCGCGCACGTCAGTGCAAAATTACTAGAGTGACGGAGCAGCAAATCGAACGCTAACGCGACTCGCCACTTCGAAAGCGAGAAACAAAAAAAAAGGCAAATTAAAAAAAAAAATACACTTACAAATACAATAAAGAAAAGAGTTATTTCTACACCAGATCTATGATAAAAAGGTATAATTATAAATATAGATTATATATTTAGGTAATTAGAATAAAAATTACGTATACAGACTTATATATGATAAATATAGTTATATATATTATTGGAGATTCAACTGATGACGATTATTATATACAAAAGCATATGGTGTGTAAAACTCGTGTCCCTTGAGCCGAGAGCGACGAAAATGAGCGCGCCCGTACGTGATATCGTTTTTTTGTTGTGGTTCGGGGTGAAAAACAGGAATAATGGATGCGTGATTGAATAATTGGATGGTAGGTAAAAGCTGTTGGTGATTATATACGCTAGCGGTGAGCGTTGTTGTCGCGGCGATGCCTCGTACTTGCATCGATTCGCGATGTCGAATAACAACAACGAGCGAGCCAGTGCTTGGCAGGCCTGGCTGTGCTTCGTCGATCTGCTGTTTCCGGGCGATGGTATTTTCTTGGTTATGTTTGATGTTTGTGCACTGTAGACGAGCCGACAGCGCCGCGCGTTGCAGAAATATATCGCGAGTTTACTTTCTTCTGTTTTTATTCATTGCTGGCGATTAAAAACACGATGTTTAATACACTCTACCTATGTATACGTGTGTCTAGGGGGATTTACGTAAGCTTCGTAGGAGAAAGACAAAAATCATTAAAAAAAAAGAAAAACATAGACGAGTTACAGGCTGCAAGGGATATAGTCGATATTTTATTACATTAGGATTTCGTGGGCGAACGAAGCGCGTCACTGTATACGCTTCGCGAATCAAATGTCCCTCATCGAGTCAACTACTCGCAACCATAGGAAATATAATTAATAATAAACGGGAAAAACAAAGGAAAACAATAAAACTAACGGATTATTCGATTATCCATATTTTTACGACTCATTCCATTGTGATATATCTTCGTGTCCACTGCAGTACTGTAACCTCACATTCACACTAGTACCGCAATGTGTTTTTTCACGGATATACCGACGTGCGTACTTGATTACCGAGTCAAATAAATCAGTAATTACAAGGTCAAAGATGAATCATTACGAACGGATACTCTGTATTACCATTATGAGAAGATATATACAAGAAGAAAATTCAAATCGTCGACGTTTTCTCTTGTAACGTTAATAAATTATTTGATCAATCTCGTTGTCGACAAACAAAGGATCCATTGATGCATGAGAGAAATCGTTTAAGAAGTTATTCCCAAAAGTTCGGCCCTAAATTCTTATCATTTTTATCCCAGTTTCGAAAAATCTTTTTTTCCAACTAAAAATCTATGAAAACTGGTAAAAATTATGAAAATTCGAAATGTGACGAGTTTCGCGTCCGTTTTATTTTTATTTCGTTCGTAAAAACATCAATCATTTCCGAACGGTTCTGCGTCGCTGGCATCAGTGCAACTTTAAAAGAAACGTTGCGACGAAAAATCGTGGGGATGGAGAATCAGTTCTGGCGTCGTAGGAATCTTTTGACGTTGGTTAAAAATTTGGTAATCCTGACTCGATGACAACGCACAGAGCTTCCTGCTGACGCGGTTACGCGCGCAACCTTTCGCTCCTCGGAGCCGCTCGCAGCGTCTAATCCGCTTGTGGAAAACGCTATCACGCTCCTACTTCGTGCTTTTCTTAACCGTCAAAAGATTAAAACTTTATTCGATCAATGCGCTTATTTCCTGCTTAAAGATAACTTTTATACTCGCGTACCGCTTCGGCAAACGTCCGTTCAAGCTTAGCGAGAATAATGCTCTCGATCGGAGAGCCTTACGACGCTCCGGATGTCTCTGACCATTCCCCAGGACTCTGCAGCTTCCCCATACCGGCCGGAAGTTTAGCCCTTCAAGAAAACCGAACGAAACGCGGATAAAAATAACGATTGCACTATTTTCTCGTGAACATGTAATTTTATTTAAAAAAATCTCGATAAATGTTACGCGTCGACTTTTTTCTAACCTTTTTCAAATCCACTGGCCATGATATTCAAAAAAGTCGAAAAAAAAAAGAGAAACGCAGGCCGGAGGCTACGTCGCGTCATCGAAAACGGCAGATCGCGTGACTATACGAGAAACAATAACAGAGCAGAGTGGAAATAATGAAATATCCTTGAAATCGGATGAATCGTCCTCTGGGACCCGATCATTGGAACAAAATTTCGAGCCTCGTTTGTCGAATCATCGCAGAGGCCCTCAACCCTAATTAATTACTCAATATTTTCACTCTTTTCGCTACATTTGGCGCTTTCGAAGGAGTCGGCACTAAAGTGTCAAGCCGACCCGTGTTTTTTTAGGTTAAGAGAGAGTCATAAATGTGTCAACTTGGCGAGCAAGTGTTCGGACGTTGAAATCGTTACGAGAATTTCGAATAATTCTTGTATTTCTGCTAAGACGTATGCGCGGGTATTATTTCGTAGTCAAATTCGTTGATAAAAATGTAAATGACGTCGAAACATCAAGAATTCCGATTAATTTCGGCGAGATGAAGCAATACTTGTGGAATTTCGAAATGTATATAATTCCGAAGGGCATTCTTGTTACCGTTCTGCACGAATCTTGTTTCGAACTAATACATGAGTATAGCGGAGGAAGCGCGAGAAGGAGAGGACGCGGGTTATCTGATTTTTGTTCTCTTTTGTTCGGGGGCCACGCAGCGCGGCTTATGTCTGTTTGCTGCGCTCGTTCTTTCATCTCCGCCTGCCAATTTTGCGCGAGGGCTCCTTGCAACACACCCGCCAGTTGCGGCTTCTTCCTGAAGCTCACCGCAATAACACGAGGCGCGGGAAGCGGAGGGAGCGAGATCCGTGCGCTTCTCTCGGCCGCGGAATTGAGGCAAAATCCTATACACGAGGCGAGATCGAGTTCGAAATGGCCAGCACCACCTCTTTAGCCGCTCGTTTCGTCTTCGCAAAACACGAGGGAAATGAGAGGATGAGCCTCTTCTCGCCAGCAGTGAGAACGAACGAGATATGAAAGGAGAGCGCGAAGACAAGATCCGCGAACCGACTTTTGCTCTCTGTTCCGCTCGCTGCTCGCGCGCACATCACGTTGGAACAGCGAGCATAGAGCTGTCGTCCTATACACTCGGTATTCGTGATGATGTTTTCTCTCCTTTCTTCCCACCAACTCCATAGATTCTTCCTCTTCGAAACTCTCCTTCACTTGCCCTTAAAGTCAAACGGAGAAAACTTTTCGCGTGACCATTGTAGGCGGTTACTCAATATCGTTTATCTCTCATCGCGCGTCATCCGCGACGACACACAACCACCATGCACTTAATAACGTTCTCTAAAATCCCATTTCCCATGTTTCTCTTCCCGTGTGCTCTTCTGCCGCGCATCTTTGTCAAAACGTTCTGGATGTGTGAGCCGTTTGTGAGCAGGTGACGAGGTTTTAACTCGAGAAACTTTGAGACGAAGCTCGTTGTCCAGAATTTCTTGACGTTCGCGGAGCGATTTCGACGAAAAAACGTAAATAAGTTTTTATAAACGATACAAATGAAACGAAATAATGGCGAGGCGGAGCGATCAGTGTCACGGAACATCGAGCACCGCTTACCGCACCGGATGATTGCAGTTTTCTCAAGAATTAAGGTTTCTAAATGACGATATCGAGGAACGATGTTCGGCTTATGTGTTGTATTGGCAGTATAATGTGAATGGGATTGGCGCGTAAGCAGGAAGAGAGCCGCGAGAGAACGGACGCCATTGGCGTTACAAACGGCGGGGGAAAAACCGGCGCGAGCTTTCAGCGGGGCGGGAGGGGGGTTGCGAGCGGGTCTCGCGCGAGGAGCCTCGGTAGGTACCAGCCGTAGTGGTGGCTCAGTAAGCGGCAAGCCGCCACGGACGTAGGATCGTTCGTTCCGTATTTTTCGCCGTTGAGTCCGCGCCGTGTTATTATCGCGTAGCGTGCGTAATAATTGACCGTTCAAAGCGTAAATCAGACTCCGTAAAAAGTGTCAAACTTTCGTTGCGACGTGTATGAAAAAATTCTACTCGAACAATTTGACGAAAAAACGTTGATCGTGAGTGGTGAAAATGGGGAAAATAAATTCGTGTTGATCGTGCGTAAAAATAATGAGGGAAGGTTCGAATCGCGTCTCGTCTCGTTTCGATCCAGGAGTCGCGTAAATCCCAAATTTTTCTCCATCACTTATTCGACTAAACAAAAGTTATTCGAGTTGTTTGGAAAAAATATTTCTGGAGATCACAGAGCGAGTGGCTCTCTCTTTGTAATTTTACTATGTGAAACGAGGTGGAAGGCGCGTGTCGTGTGTCATCGTTTACGTTGGTCATAATCTTGACAATCTCGTCGATAATCGTACAACGCGAGCAAGGTGTCAATAGATTTAATCAAGGGAATAATAGGTGACGATAAAAATAAAGAAAAAATGGAATTTACGAAGTATCGGGAGAATTTGAGCAAGAGAAATAGCCAGAAAAGGATACGAACGAGGATGTTCGATCTCGCGTTAATCGTTTGGTGCGGTATGATAACAATTTGGTTGAAAATCGGTGAAATGGAAGCCGCGGCGGGGCCGAGTTTGGGAAGTAACGGAGATTCGTACGGGAAAATGTTTTCGAATCAACAGAATGCAAACGATCCGTGCTACGACGAGGATCGTCCTCGACGTTGCATACCGGATTTCGTTAACGCGGCTTTCGGCGCGGCGGTCGAGGCTTCCTCCACTTGCGGCAGCGGCGGGCCTACCCGTTATTGCGACGTAACCGAGTTACCAGGTGGTAACACGGGAATCGGACAGTGTCACGCCTGCGACGACAGTACTCCGAAGCGACGTTTTCCTCCCTCTTACCTGACCGATCTTAACAATCCAAACAACGTGACGTGCTGGCGTAGCGAGCCGCTCGTAAGTTCCCAGAGCTTTTCCGCGCCCCCGGACAACGTGACGCTGACACTTTCTCTGGGTAAAAAATACGAGCTGACTTACGTTTCGTTGCAATTCTGTCCGCGAGCTGCCAAGCCGGACTCGATCGCGATATACAAATCGATGGATTACGGAAAAACGTGGCAACCTTTTCAATTTTATTCGTCGCAATGTCGCCGGGTTTACGGGCGAGCGAACCGCGCGACGATAACCCGAGCCAACGAACAAGAAGCGCGATGCACCGACAGCCACCGATACACCGGCGGTGACGGGCTCGGCCCGGTCGGTCGTATCGCATTCAGCACCCTCGAGGGTCGACCCTCCGCTGCCGATTTCGATAACTCGCCCGTTCTCCAAGACTGGGTCACCGCGACCGACATTCGCGTCGTTTTTAACAGACTCCACATGCCGCATCTGTCGCATCAGCAACAACAAGAACAAACCAACGGCGCGGCCGCGTCAACGGGATCACGATCCGGCAATAACAGTGGAAAAGCCGAGGCCCGAGAAATCGGCCTCGAGGAAATGGCCAAACGCGAGAGAGAACGCGACGAACGAACCAATACCGCGCACAAAAATAATTTCCTCGATCCCGTCGTTGCTCCGCCCACTCCCGAAGCTTCTCATCCCTCCGTCCACCAGGTTCTCGCCCCCGAAGAAATGCAATCCAACGATGCCCTTGATCTCGTACGCGAAACCAATTTTCATTCGGATATCGTACCCACGAGCACTCTCGTTACCGCTTCCAGCGGCGGTATCACCGGGACCATCAATACTCTTGCCCATCATTACGCCGTTTCCGATTTCGCCGTTGGCGGACGATGCAAGTGCAACGGACACGCCGCCCGATGCATGCCCGGCAAGGATGGCGAAGTCGCTTGCGAATGCAGACACAACACCGCTGGCCGAGACTGCGAACGTTGCCGGCCCTTTCATTTCGACAGACCTTGGGCCAGGGCCACCGCCAGAGATGCCAACGAGTGCAAAGGTCAGTCTTTTCAATTTTCTATTCTCCGTTCCCTCCATTTTATTCGTATTTTATTAATTACATCCAAAATTATTATTCTCCGGCAAAATCCGGCGCTTGACCTTGATCATATATCGACGGGCAAACATTCTGCCAATGGCGTTGAAGTTTGCATCGTCGCAATGCAACGAAATCCAATCATTTTGTGGCAAAACTCTTGATAGTAATGTGCAAATTTATCACAATGATAAAACGATCGATTTTTGCCGTCCAACACGTATATAAACTCGAAAAATTTCGATGTTTTATAAAATTGAAGAAATTATCAACAAAAATAAGGATTTTTCGTTGCATTCCGACGTTACGAACTTCAGCCTCATCTGCCAACCCATCCTGACTCGTTGTTCGTCTAAAATCTAAATCAGTCTTCTCGACTCGATGCGCTTTGCCGCTCGGCACACACCAACGACCGATTTAATCGATTTAATCAAAAAATTTCTCTGCCTTGATGAATCAAAATTTCCAATCAGTTTTATGTCGATTTTTGGTCTCAATTCCGTACCGAAAGCGAGAAAACTCGAACCGAGAATCCCGGGATCACTCGAGAGGAACTGGAGCGGAACTAAATTTTCTATGAAATTCAGCAAATTTATTCAATATCCTGATCCGACGCCATCGCCGGAATGATTTTCTGGAATTTGCAGAAAAGTCCGACCCTATTTTCCACTAAATCGAACTCACCCTCGTGTATTTGTGTGTAGTTTTCTTTAGAGAAGAAAAAAAACGATCCGCTCGTTCGAAAAGTCTTCGATCATCACCCTCAAACGTTTAATACCTGCCTCAGCTCTGACGAGCGGATTTTGATGGCTCACGAGACTTGAAAAAATATCCAAGTACCCCTCGACTACCCTATTATATAGATACGGGGTGTTTTCTATTGTATGTTTGTGTCTATACACACTGCACCCCTCATTTGTTATATACTTACTAGTTGCTCGTTCGCCCCTCTTTTTTTTCGCAATCCGACACAATGTCCATTTTTTTTTCTTCAATTTTCTGTCTCTCTCGCGTTCCCTCAGAAATTATTCGTCACTTTATTCGACCTTCCAAAAATCTTTAATTTCGAGACACAAAAATCATCATCGAACAATCGCGAATGGCATTTCGCGAACGCGCAGCCGGATCGAAATTTCAAAGTTGCGTTTATATATAAACTTGGTCGTAAATTGGCATTTTTTGTAACGCGCGTGTGTGTGTGCGTTGTGCATGCGTACGGATCCGAAGGGTGAAGGTGGATTACGAGTTACGATCGAACGGGAAGCAAACTTTGCTCACGTCGTCCTTTATCGAGTCCCTCTGCGGCGCGGCACACACACACGCACTGCCAGAAGAGTCCCTCGCGTCCTCTCGGACGTCGTTCGCTCTTTCCTTTTGGTCATTTCGTTGACCACAAAAGAGTGCGGAACTCGTTCGCTACGATTTATTACGATGCCGTTTCCTCAGTTCTCCTTACGCGCGGAGCAAACTCTACACGTTACTCCATTTTTAACACTCAGCATTCTTGAAATTCTTCTCGCCATTTTCGGTCCCTTCCAAATGAACTTTGCGCTCTACAGATTCATCGAGCAACATCGACGTTCGCTAATTTCTTTAGTTTCTTTTTTCTTCTTGCCCCGATTCGATCATCACTCGATACTTTATACAGACCGGAATTTCGTCCACTCTATCGCGGTCTCTCCCACGTCTAATTCGGTTCACAAACCCGGACAAGAATACAAATGAGAAATCCCTCTGGCCGTTAATGACGTAGCGAGACCCGAAGAGCTTTATAAATCCCTCTCGGTTTTGTCACTCGAATAAATTCGAATGCGTGCTGTACGTACTGCTCGCAAAGTTCGAATCTCGTCCACCTTCTCTCTCCTTCGCTTCTCGCTATTCCCGACAGTCCCGAGGAGTTTCAACATTTTTGGCACGAATCTCTATGGACAGATGCGCTCACCAACGCGACAGTCATTCTAGGCCTCGAGTGTTACGTATACGTGTCGGTAATATATATACAAGTGCAGCAAGCTAGTCTCTACACAAACATCCATTTATAAAACGCCTGTCGAGCCTCAAAAGCGTCATTATGTCCTCGGTGGGGAAGAATTTTCCTTGAAATGTTTCGTGCAACCGAATCGAGCGCGCGAAACATTTCGATTGAGCCCCAAAACTACTGTTTTCATCGGCAGATGAGAAAAAAACGTGAAAAATATAGAAAATCAACAAAAATGGTAATTCATTGACATTTCCATTGTTACGTTTTCTATGACCACGTTTTAAACCTTCGATTCTACATTGTGGCGAGAAGGCATGTGAATTATTCTCAACGAAAGATGCTCCACGAATGAGGGCTTGCCCAAAAAAAAAAAACACTATTGTAGTCACAGTTGTAAAGACGAACCGGCCCTGCTGCAGCAGCAGGTACAGTCACGTTCAAGAAGATTCCAAAACTTTGAGACTCAGTCGTCGCGATTGATCCCTCGGACGGGACAGTTTCGCCATTTTTCATTCCTTCTCGCTCTCATTCGGAAAAGCTTTTGATTCCGCGATTTTTTTTTTTATTGCCATCGCGAAATTAGCGTCTTGAATGAAATTTATGGAAAAATTCACAGGCTTTGGAATTCGTCAGCCAATTCAATGATTTTTTAAAGTGATTGTGAATATTTTGCGGATCGCGAGCTCGCGCACATTCTTTTTTGCATTTCGCTCCCTGCTCAGGTTGTACGCGTGTGTATCGATCTATTGAGCTGCACAAGCGTCCGCGGCAAAGAGATATGCACGAAAATGTACTCTTTGGCTGATGATACGAACTTAACCACATGGCCTGTCTACTTCGTCGGCTAAGATATTCGCAAAACTCGCGTTCTCATCGGCGTGCACGCATGCACATGCAACGGCGCATCCCATCACGTTTTCTTTCAGCTGCTCTTCCACGTCGTCGTTCTCTTGCCGATACCGCGTCGAACGCTGCCTTCCCCCGCCAATCCTTTCATCTTTCCGCACGATATTAGAGAGCGCGGAGGAACTGGAGAAACACTTTCAATACGAGACGTGTACGATCGTATTTTCTCAACTTTTTTATATCCGTTGACCAGCGACGAGCTCGATGCGGAGGTGGAATAATAAAAAAATTAAAATCCGAAAAAGAAATGGCAAAAACTTGGGAAAAATTCGCTGAGATCGATCCGCAAGATTAATTCTCCCGGATGAAAGAAAATCAGATGATGCTGAAGTTTGCAACGATGGAATGCAACGAAAAATATTTGATTTTATTGATGATTCGTTCAATTTTCAATGTCATCAGAAATTTTCAAGCCAATATGCTTTTCGGGTGGCAAAATTCGATCATTTTATCGTCTTAATTACATTCTGCGCTTGAATAATTACTTTTGCCAAAGATAAAAAAGAATTTCGTTGCATTCCAACGATGCAAACTTTAGAATGATGAAAATCAGCGAGAGAATTATGCGACGCACTTTTACCGAAATGTGTCGCTGCTCGAATGGAGTTGAAAGTGCAACGTCGAGTTGAAACAAGTATATATTGGGAGTGCGCGCGGAAAAAGTGGTTGTAAGGTTCGGGCTGAAAGCTGAAACGAAAAGATGTTGAGAAAAAAGAAAGTAGAAAATGGGAAGGAATGAGAATGGCGCGGGGCGTGCGGGAATTGGCGAGATTAATCGTTGGCGTTGCGACGACGACGCCTCTTTATCTCGCCGCTGAGACTTTTCTTTCTTGGCCGTAAGATACACAGGCACGCACACACGGTAGAGACGTAGGCCCTGGGGAGCTCCTCTATAACAGTCCGCGCCAACCGTATACACTTGAAGATTCCAGAGCACGGTTAAGCTCGTACAAGACTTTCTTCGTGTACGTTGGAGAGAATTTCGGAGAGAAAAGCAGCCAACGGAAAACGAAAGAGAGCACGCGAGTGCTCTATCCTTCAAGCTCTCCTCTCTGCGCGACCCTTCGAACTCTCGTCGACTAGCACTTACCGTATTTTCCAGCGGGATAGCCATGCAGCCGGTCCCTCCCCTCCCCCTCCCCCGTGCTCTCGGCTTTCCTCCTTTTTTCAACTCTGTGTGGCATCCAAATTTATCGCGGTTCCACGAAACACACAAAAAGAGGACACCGCGCTCGCCTTTTCGTATCGATCCTCCCGCGCCTAATGTGCGACACATTTTTCTCCATTTTTTCCGAATGCCAGAAAAGTTTTTCGCCCTTTCTGCGCGGCCGAGCATGTTTGTCCAGAAAAGCCATTGTCCTCCTTGACCCACAACAAAATAGAAATATCATAATCTTTTAATGACTTCGTGGATGAACGTGTAAAGAGAAAAAAAAAAAACTTGGATCCGCGCGATGAGTATTTAAGGTCTGACGAAGCGTAAAGACGCATCACTGAATACATCAGCGTCTTTTTATATTCGAGCGACCTCTTTGCCTGCAGATACGAACAACACGCTCCCACACACACACACGCGCGCGTAAAGACCGAGACACAAGTGCGCTCATGGTAATCGCACGTATCCTCTTTGATTATACGTGCGTGCGAGCATAAGATAAAAGGTGAGCTGGTGTGTCGAACGTCGTGCATCATGCATTTCTGCCGCGGCGAGATTCGCTCCCCACACCCGTTGCACCCGTCGCTCGGACGTAATGCGCCCGTGTTTCGCTTATCATGGATTTTCTCTAATCGCTGATTCGCGGTCGCACAACGCACACCCGAGCCATTAAACTCATTTGCCCGAAATCTGTTTTACTCTCTTTTTATCATCCCGAATGACCTCGGAAAATGAAACATGCCTCTAACTCGGCTCAGTTTTTCCTGAAAATGCTTCAAAGCTCCAAACACGTTCTTCCGCTTCACAAATAACATCCGCTAACATAAATTAAATCGATCAATCTTTTCGTAAGGAGCTCGCAGGCCAAATGTTTCGCAGCATTTCCGGTCGCGCTCAATCTTATTTCCACTCTACCGTTTTCATCACAGGAATCTTCTTATTTTCTCCCATCAATCCTCGCAACGTCTTCCCGCAGAGCGCAGAGTCTCTTTAACGCGCTCAACGTTCGCCAGACCAGAGCCCATGCCAAATAAGCATTCCCTCCACGCGCGCGTTGCCTCGCGCTCGCATTCACCGCAACCACCACCGTGCATCGGTACTTAGTTACAAACTAGACGTTTCAACGTTCATTCTCCCGAACGTTCTGTTCCTTATGAATAAGTACAGAAATTCAAAACAATTTTTTCCTCTATATTGTTCGACGTACACGAGCGCGTTGCGCGATCTCGGGGCTCGCGCGCGGCGTTAAAGAATCTCGTGCGACTGTCATCACGTGAATTATGTTCTTTACGATAATCCGGTCAGACTCCATGATGGTGCTTGCCCGCATGAAATAAAGAGATATATTTCGAAATTTGTGACTATGTGTTATTTATTCGTTTATAAACACATAATGACGCGGGAGTGCAGAGAGTGTCTCGGTACGCAGGCACATTCGCGCGAGTCTCAATAAGAAAGACGACCGTACGTACATATAAATAAATCTACCGAGGAGGCAAAGAGAGAGAGAGAGAGAAAGTAAAAGGGTCGCAGGAGGGGGGACAAGACGTATATATAGTGTAGGAGAGACAGGATGGCGCGTGAGATGCTGCCACGCGGTCTGCCGTGAAGCATTGCTCGTCTCGCAGGTCGGGCCCGTGCTATAGAAGCGATTCTCTTCTCCTCCCTTTGCGCGAGAGCGAGAGAGAACGGTGAAAAAAGAGAATAGAGGGAAAAAGAGAGAGAAACTGTGCAAAAGCGACTGCATGCACGTATATCTTGCGTAGTCAAGTCAAAGCTTCGTCTTTCTCGTTTCTGTGTCCCCGACTCCGTGCGGGACATGCTGCGGTCTTCGCTAGAAAGCGCGTGCACCTTCGTCTTGCAGTTCTCCACACACTGTGTGCGTGCGTGTGTGCCTGACGCATGTCGCGTGAGAGAGAAAGAGAGGCTGAGCGACCGTAAATACATCGGAACGTCGCTCGCGGACTTGTTTCATCCCGCGAGCCGCGAGACTCTCGCACCAGCCGGTCTAACGTTTATACTATAAGTAGGCGAGCCAAGATGCTTCTCGACAGCGCAGGTGCTTCCGTGTCTTATTGGCACCGTTCTCTCCCGCCGCCCCCCCGCCTCACCACTCGACTCTTCTCTCTGATCCTTCTCTATACGAAGAAAAAAACTTGTCAACCCGTTTGCTCTTATTCTTTGCTCAACAGAGACTAACGAGCCGGAATCCCGGAACCGTACTTTTTATCTGATATTTTAAATCTTTTCCTGCTTCATTAAGAAATCTTCAATTTCCATACTCAAATCCGCTTCCTCAGTAATCTCTACAAATTGTCAAGTTTTTTAAATTACCAGCAACGTCTCAAGGATCGCGAAAGACACGCCAAAGTTGCTGGCAGCCGGATTTTTCAATCGCAGAAAAAAAGGCGCGTGTCCGGAATGAAATTGTAAGCTCGCGAGGTTTCAATCTAATTTTATATATAAATCGCAGTCACGATGATCGGGGAATATAGAAATATTTGAACGAACTTACCCACGTGTTATGATGCTTATTCACGTACAACACACTCGTTTAAAACCAGTTTGAAAATCGAAGAGAAGCGCGCATACACACATGCGAAGAGAGGCGCAGTGGCCCGATTCCCTTAAATGGTTTCTCGTTCGCAATCGCCCCTTTTGAGAGAGTTATTCCGTGCTGTTGTCGCGCAGCTAGTCAACCACCGCATTCGCGTCTCCTTTTGCCTTTTTCGTTAGAGCCTGCGAATCAACCGCGCGCAGAGTGCAAAAAGTACATAAATCCTTGTGTATTCGTCATAGACGTTTTCCCAGGCTTGATTTGCCGAGCCTGCGGATCTCATATCTCGTTAAACTCGCCCGCGCTCACGCAGCCAACCCCCCGACCGATGTGAATTAAACTTTATACGAAATGACAAATTTCATTGAATTCTTTGTTGATTCAAGTCGGTCGTTCTTTGACTGCTTCCATGTGGAAACGTGCATTTTAATTCTTCGAGGTTGAAACGAGAAAACTTTGAGCCAGCATTCTTACATTTTTCAAACCCCATAAACTCTCGCAGAGAAATAAGCCTGCGGGCAAAGTCTACGTGCTGGGTGTGCGTGTGCGTTCGGGGTAACGCGCCGCTGTATATCGACTACCGGGCTTGCCGCTTCTTTATTCGGAGCTTATTCGGGAAAATAGATGGAAAAGCAGAAAAGTCGCAAATAAGATTTACATTCGAGTCGCGGCGACGCATCGCTGTATACTCGCTAGACTGCTCCGCGCGTAAAGAAAGAAAAGAAGAAGGAGCTGAAGAATGAGATACCGCAAAGATGTGGCGCACACCGCGAGGGAGAGTTAAGAAGAAAGATAGATAAAAAGAAAGTATGTCTTTGGAAACTTGACTAGACTCGGTGGAGCCGGTGATGGGCTCGAGCCAACGCTACCAATTTAGACACAAAGTTTCGTGTGTACTTGAACTTTTCCAAGGAAAGCACGAAAGTCGCTGGTCGCGAAGTTGCGAGAGTAAAATGGCTGGGTTATCGTCTCGTTGAACAATGAATACTCTTTGCACAGTTGTTTTGCTTTATTCGTTTGATGGAAACAAGACAAGGAATCGATTGTTTGTACCGACATCGCGTTTCTACAACAGACACAGAAATTTTCGGTCCACGGAGTTAATGCATCAACAAAGTTTGTAGAGTAAAAGTCCTGCTGGGAGTTGAGCAAAAACAAAGTTTTAGGGTTTTTGTTTGCTTGTTCCTGTTTTTTTGTTTGTTATTTAGTTTTTAATCAACGATCGCGCTCCTTGGCCAGTGGCAAGGTGCTTGTTCGCTTTGTTTACGTGCATTGTCCTGTCGCACACTCGCGAGAATCCTGCGGGAGGTCTCTCGTGGGTGTCCGATAAATTGGTCATGTGGGACGTCGCATTGTCTCGTCGAGATTGGCCGGTCCATCAAGCAAGCGCGCCTCCACTTGTACATGCATGCGATCGAGGTCAGAAGTTGGATGGATCGGAATCGCTGTTTTTGTACTCTTTATAAAAGCATGCAGCGCGCATTCCCGCGGATGGCTTTCCCGCATGTGTGCATTCTTTTGCATCGTTCGCTTGGAATTAATCACTCGAACGAGCCTTGACAGAGGGAGAATCGAAAAAAAGGGAGAAAAGTTGGATTCGTGTATCTCCGCGGTCGCCGCGCCGACAAGGAAATTCATCGACGTCTCACTCTCTGAATGAGCGAAAACGAGAAATCGATGGAGGAATCTTGCACTCTCGGCGAGGGAACAATCGAGCCGAGTCATGTCGATTCGAATAAAAGACAACGCGCGGGACAACGATGCTGCCGACGACGACGATAAAGCAGGCGACGACGATGAGATGCTGGACTTTACACACTCCCTGTCCTGGAGGAAATCAAGGATCGTTAGTAACACTCGAGTTTAGTTTTGACCTCTTGGAAATATTCCCGTAGAATAGTCAACGACACGGAGCCCGAGAGAGCGAGTAAACGCAACAAAACAAATATCACAAAACGCATAAAATAATAAATGCAGCAAAAAAGAGAGTTCGAGAGGCATCCGCGCGTCTATCATTCCCAAGTATCTTGACCCAACATTGTAACGAATAAGTAAATAAAATCCGTCCGCGGCATTTCGAGGCTCTAAGAAAAATATTGAGAAATATTAATTCGAGTATTGACTCACTCCTTGCTCTCCAATAATTTGTCGAGAATGCCTACGCGCGCTTCTCGCGCGTCGGATAATGTGGATGCTGGATAAATAAATAACAACAGTCGAGTGTCGCTACCGTCTGAAGCTGATGCCTGTCATACTGCGTTGTACGGAAAGTCATGAGCGTTGTAAAAGAAAATATTGAATTTTCCACCACACGAACAAAAAGCCATATGACAAACTTTTCCCTCGTTAGCTCGCGCGATCGCTACGCAGAGAGCGAAATCGATAAAGATTCATTCACCAATTTAATTCCGGGGTGAAAAAATTATCCATATCAGTCACGAGACAACGATTCCTCGCATGATACACGAGAACAGCATCGAACTTGCTTGTCTCTAGTAAAACATATCGCGTAGGCGCTAGTTACACGAAGATGAAGAAGAAGAGAACGAGGCGATGAGCAGACGATAAGATCGCCAAGAATTTCTCCTGTCCGACGCGCGCGCTGAGCCGTCTCTATCACGCCAGTTCGTCACTTCCTCCTCGTGATCAGAAATTGACTCAGCCAAAAGAAACAAAAATCATTGCCGTTGAAATCAAAAGGAATGTATAACTATATAGTAGGCGTCGCTTTTGCTATTAACTGCGCCTAAGAAACCCACAGCTCACACGTACACGTTCTAATCATCGCACAATATATACGATATGTACTTAAAATCGTTAGAAGCGTTATTATTATGTGCGATGAAGTGAGATCCAACGGGACTGTGTGAATAACTACTTTTCACGTCTGCTGTTCGCGCGATCCCCCCGACTCGACTTTTATTTCGTCGTCGTTGCTCATCTCGAGCAATAATAACGTAGCACCTCGTGCGGCGAGGTGTGAGAAAGGTGTGCGCGACGCGCCATTTATTTCGCTTTCCTGATGAGGCGATCGTACTCCACCAAAATATAATTATTTATCAGATAAAATTTAGTTGATCGATGCGTATACGTGCGCGCGTGTGTTTCGAGGGTGTGACTATGGAGCGTGGACCTCGATACACCGTTCCTCACTGCGATTCATTCCCTCATTTCACTGTATGTGTTTAATACATGCATGCGAGCTTGACCAAGGTGTATATGCAGTAACAAGAGGCCGGAGTGAACCCACGTGCGTGGGCGTTGGCGCGTAAAGTGCGTAAGGGACGGGACCACCCGTGGATGCTGTGGTGCCCGCTGGCTCCTCTCTCCATATTACTTCTTCCTTAAGCCTTTTATGCGCTGTACTCGCGAGCCTCTTCTCTGCCATGTCCTGCTTCCCGAAAGGACCACCGCGAGACGATCATCCTCGGATTATTATTGCCATCTATTAAATTTCTTGCATATCCCCTGTGCAGTTTTCATTTTTGCTGGAACTTTGTTCTGCAGCGGAGAATCTTCTGAAAATGACCCTCAACATTTATCTTTGTTATGGAGGCCAATATAATGCAAAGATTTTCAAGGGAATTGAAATGTTCGGCATAGCAGGCAACGAATCAATCATACACTTTTCGATTTATCGTCCAGACCAATTGAGAAGCTCTGCGTATTCATTCTGCAGCTACAACGATCGATCTTTTGCTGACTAATACTATTCTTCGCATTTTGCACCGGTGAACCGATATTTTTAGTGTACTGGCAACACGACCGAGCCGAGGAAATCTCTCGCAAAGTATATTCGACGCTCTCTTCTTCTTTCTTTGAGTTACGTTGGTGGTCCCCCCAGTGATTTGCCTTTCGACAATCCAACCAATAAACTCACTACCGATCCGAGCCACTGAAGAGAGCGCGAGAGAGAGCGGGTGAAGGAAAGCCTTCTCTCAGAAGCGCGATTCCGATCTCGCGGCTCGATCTGACCCCCTCCCCTCTGACCATACGGATCACGATCTTTCCAGCGACCGTACGTTCACCAACACACGGATTTATAAACTCGTATACGTGCATATCGGAGATTCAAGTACGAGAGTCAAAGACCCTCTCGTGCCTGATCTTTTCGCGCGAATGAAGATTAATGGAGTGTAGAAGCGATTAAGCCAAATAAACGCTATCAGCGGATCACCTCTGGTTTCGTCCCAATCCGTCAAGTCTCGGGAGCCTTCACCCGCGTATTTATCATTCTAAATAAAAAAAAAAGGTTCGCCTTTAGATCCGCAATCTTTCCGGATGTGATCGTTACGAACGAAATTTTACAGAAATAAATGAAAATCGTGGAAAATATGAATCGCCACTTTGATTCACGCAATGCGCGACCAAGGCCAACGAGATGAAAGACTTTTATTTCCTTCTTTCATTTATTTTTATATACTCGAGCTTGATACGCTGCTCGTATATACGGAAGCCTTTTCATTCAGCTTTACTGCAGTCATAGAACCAGCAGCAGGTATCGTTCATAGAAAACGAGGGAGAGAGACGATCGGTTTTCTCTCTCTCTCTCTCTCTCGCTCGGAGGGAAAGCCCGAAAGATGCGTCATGGTCGTTGAAATTTGGACAACACACTGACACTGCGTGTAGCACGATTTAGTACATAGTAAAACTATAATGGTCGAGTTGTTGGTATACGAGGAGAAGGCGTTGAAGGACCAGGGTGTACGCGAGGGCGAGAATTCTGGTTGGAGACTCTCTCGGCTTGAAAAAGAATGAAAACACCGAGGAGCCAGAAAATGCAGCTGAGGTGCGAACTCACCGTTGGACTTCCATTGTCACAGTTTTAACGGACCTTTGGAAAAATCCCAAAGAGACCCGAGACTTCCATATGTATTATGGAACGCCACCCATGATGCCCACAAAATATGTTACGAGTCTTTTCTCGAGTCTGCTCAGTTTTTCTTACCCTCAATCACAAAAGGGCTCAACGAATCACAATCATACTCACAAACTTTCGTGGCTCCGGTCGTTTTACTCCTTTACCTCGGAGCTTCTTTCTTGTTTTATATTTTTTATTTAAGAAAAGGGTTTTAGATTTTTCTCACCTTGTACAATATTATTCCGACCCCGTGTCGTCCATGTGGAGCTCCCTTTTTCCTTTTCTCCCATGCGTAAGAGTCCCAGGACAGGACTCGATGTTTAGAAAACCCCCCTCGAAAAAAAACACACTCTCTACACGTTTAAACCCTGAAGATTCTTTTTCTGCTCAACGAACAGTGACAAATTATGAGAAGGAATACTCCGGGAGAGACAGCAGTTTTGTTTTCCTGGTGCAGCTAACTTTGTCTCGCTTTTTTCCTGTTTCTCGCGTGTGTGTTTGCATACGCGTTTTTGTCGATCCGAGCAGCAGGAAAATGCGAGCGTCGAGTGATGATCGTATGGGAAGAAAAGAAAACAAGTTTTCCCGACTATTGCTCCAAAAAAAAACAAAAATATTGAGATATGCTTCTCGACGTGCATGTGCAACGCGTCGATGGAGAACTCGGCGATAAATGATATACATGCTCGAGAACATAAACAATCCTGCTCTGCGTCTTGTTTTTCTTTATCCTCGGCATTTGATAATTCAATTACCGATTAATAGACCATTCCGTTTGTTCTTAATATTCTTGACGAGATTGCGACGACGCGAAGGAGAATCCAGATACATATGTCGAGCTGCTCGTGTTTGTATATCGCGTCCGAACTAGAACGCGCGCGAGCGTAATCAGTTGGCACTGCGTATATACTCGCACGAGATGACTCGTTTAATTGAAGCCTCGATCGTGACTGAGAGCAATTTTATTCATTAACCCTCGTGCGACATCAAGCCTTTTTCTTTCTTTCACTCTCTTGTAAATATATATTTGCAACGTGCGTATTAAATCCTTGTCGCGCGGAGCAGCAGCGTTGCTTGAAAATCGCGTTGTATTTTGCTCTCGCGTGTAAACGGGTTTGGTGATTGACGATGAAGCGTCGAGGCGTGTCCGCGACTAATGGACGGAGGAAACATTCTAAAATTATACATATTCAAACTTGCCACGAGTTTGGCCAATTTTAAAAAGGAAATAAAAACTCGAAAAATAACGAAAAACGACACGCGACGCTCTTCGAGATACGCTACATTCCGAGTCTCTTAATTCCCAGCTCTCCTCTCTCTCTCTCTCTTCCCTCTCGGTCCCTCCAATCTTCTCGACGTCGAGAGATAAGAGTAAAAAGAGAAATGGAGCCTCGCCGCGGCTTTCCAAGCATTGACTGACAGCCACACGCGCCGAGTTTTGGATCAAGCTACAGAATATATTCAAGAAAAAAACGGAGCAACAAAAATCATTACATCGCGCGCGCCCGATCAGACAAAGATATGGCTGGACCAAAAACCGAGGGACTTGTCCTGCGCATTCGTATAATATTATGGCTCTCATATCCGCGCAAGGTGTGCGAAAACGCTATTAATCTCGTTCGCTCGAAAAAAAAAACCGGCCAACGGTAAAAAGAAAAAACGCACGTTCGACCCCGGTGTTTGTGTGCCTGTGTGTGTGATTGTCAGGATCACACAGTTGTCGGAGAGTTGTTGAATTGTAAAAGAAATTCAGACCCCCCTGGTGGGTTAATAATCTCCGCAAGTCCTCCGATCATTCTCGAAACGGATCATTTTAAAGTCTCTTTTCATGCCACAATTAAATCTTCGCAGACTCTCTGCTCCAGTTCCGACATCGTGAAAACAAGAGATCGACAAGATTTTTTACAAAATGTTTTAAAAAATCATTCGCTTTTCATTTTTTTGTCGATTTGTTTTTGGAAATGAACACGATTCACTTCGTGCTCGGTGAATTTGGGAAATAAGTATCTCGTTCTGGATTATAATGTGTCCGGTCGATCGTTAAGTTTGCGTGGCGTTTGCGAGTGGCCTCCCCGCGTAGTCAGAAATTGTGAGGTAAAAGAGTCAGCAGCCCAGCGGACAGTGAGTAGAGCGTGCGCTCAGCACCACACACAATCTCTCTTGGTCTTTCTCTCCCTCTCGTAAATGTTGACTCTTCGTGGCAATTTAATTAATTAAGAAAAGGCGCTTATACAGCGAATATGGTATATTATAAGGTGTACAGCATGTGTACCAATAAACCGGCTCCGTCGTATTTCGCGTCTACACTCGTACGTATCCAGAGGAGAGAATCGCGAGCCCCATCTGGGCAAGTTTCTTCGGCCTTTGCCTCGTCTCCCTTTCTCTCTCTCCCCCCGCGTGTGTTTCTCCGCTGCGGAGTTGGCTGCTCGAGGATCGAGATCAGACACGGATTAATTTATTAATCCCGCGACAGCGAGTATGCTCGAACGTGTGTATTCACACAGATATGCTCGCGCGTATGACGATATAACTACGTGAGTTTGCTGCGAGCGTATTACTCGCGCCATTCGTACAAAAAACCAAGAAGCTAATTATCCTTGCGCGACGATTAGAGCGCAGGCATGTGTACAAAGAGAGAAAAACAGTTGAAGCACGAAATGATTATTAGCCACGTGTGTTTCGTATAATTTCTGTCGACTCGCGACGCTTGTGAGGTAGCCGCGCTGACGCGAGAGAAACCACAGAATACGCGAAATTAAATCGACACAGTCTGACCGTAATCACAAAAATTAAAACCCTTCAATATCTATGAATTTTATTAGCGCCGCGTATACGCGGCTCATAAAGAGGAAAATAAATGTAATGCTTGAAAAATGCCCAAGATCTCAATCTCGGAAAGTCGTTGTAATTAAAATATAATTAAAATGAAATCTTAATGGTCCATTAAATCGAGAACTTTGCTGCGGTGCTACTTTATTATTTACTATATTATTATATTGGCATTATTATTATAGTATTAACGTTATATCATTATTATTATTATTATTATTATGTAGCATGATGGCCGAGGGGGGAAAAAGTTGAAGTACCCGTTGAACATGACGATGATGATGCTTCTCAGGACTACAGGAAAATTACAATGAAAAAGTTTTCACTGTGGGGTTTTGCGAGAGCACACAGAACGAGAGAGTTTGGTTGAACGGACTAAAAGCTTTCGAGTTTCGGGGGTTGAACTTGAACGGTAGCTCTGACATCCTGTGGTCTTGTCTTTCTCTCTCTCGCTCTCTCTCTCTCTCGCAGTGTTTAGCTTTTGGTGGGGAACTTTGCGAGTGCAAGGCAGGGTGCGCAGTACATTTATACTCCCTCGCTCTCTCTCTCTCTCTCTCTTGCCAAAGAGCGGAGACGTCGCCCGGAGGCTTTGTGCAGATTCACGTCGACATAGTCTCTCGCAAGGATAACAGAGGCGAGGGAGCAAGAGACAGAGAGAAAGTGTGTGTGTGTGTGAGTGAGAGAGGTCGACGGACGGGATAGCGAAAGCATGTGGCCAGTGTCAGGGGCACGCTCTGGCCCCAGGGTCGAAATAGATTAGCGGTGCTGGCTAGAGGGAGTCGGCACAAGGGCAACGCAGCGAGAAAGGAAAGGGCTCGAATTTTTTTTTTCATATACAAATGCAAACGTATCTATAAGTACACGATATAGAGGGAATAAGGGATTTGCCTGTTTGGAGCATCCTCGATGCGAATATAATGAGTTTCGGCTTACGATCAATCCGCGCGTTTACATCGCTCCAGATTTCAATTACAAATACGTGTGCCATGCTCCTTGAATCAATCAGCTTTAATGAATTTGCCCAACCATCGAAACGTCAGGAGACGAATCGACTCATGAAAATTTTCATACACGGAGAAAACGAAGTCGAAAATTATTAAGGAATATACTAGGAATCCAGTTACTTATTGCTGAAAATTATAGTATCTTGAGGACAGTTCGGAAATGACAGCAATATCTCGAATGGCAGCGCGACAAATCGTTCTAAACAGCATAGTAAAACGTGATCATCAGATTAAAACCGATTTTACAATTTATAGCAAAGCAATTAAAGAAAATCGCAATGGCCATGGTAAACGAAACAATACGTGTGATAAAATTTCACACATGTTCGATTATATTCATATTGGGATATAGAATTTTACTATGTCGACGTTTGAAATTTGAGATATTCTCACTCAATACTAAATTCTTATCTGACATAGTAAATTGTGCGTGAAAACGAACCTGAAATTCATTATCACGTGCACTACTGTTTCTTATTCATATAGAACTGTTTATAATTCATGCTAAGAAAAATTGTAAGTTTTAAAAAATACTATGCTGTTTTGCAATTGGTGCTACGATTCTTTTGCTTCTTAGACTTCGTGTAGGACATTTGCCCAAAACATTTCATTTCTTACTAAACAAAACGAATCCGTTTTCTCCGTGTAGAGTATCGAAATTCATCCGATTCTCGATCGTCCAAACGTCAGGACAATTTTTTTGGAGATTAAGCTTTAAATAATTTGCATATCGCGCTCCATAACGAATTCATGGGAAGGTAGAAAAGTAGAGTCGCCTATTTATCTTGAGGTGTGGCACGCCTTTGACGTGCATGTATATGATTGCCTCATGTATTGACCCATGCACAGGCAGAAGATCCCGGCTCGTTTAAACGGCGCATCGTGCTTTATTGTTATACGATATCTCGAGGAGAGATCGGATCTCCTCCCGGCTCACTTACGCGACGTTATACACCGTACACTCGGTTGGCGTATCTAAATGCCGGAAACTCGATGACGATGCCCCCGGTCCACGATTCATTAACTTTGCGCGATTCTCTTCACGAGAGCTCTTTTGTTTATATTTACCGAACAGAGTCATTGTGTGAATAATTTTCCGACGAAACGTTTCGTCTCCTTTTTATTCATCCGGTCCGGATCCAAACGCTAAAGAAATTGCAGCGTTCACGACGTTGACTCGCGGGAACGACGTTCTCCAAAGTTCATCTCCCTGCGGACAATCGTGTTATGGTTTTTTTCCTTTCATTTCGTTTGCTGATTTTTATTCGATTTTCTCCATTACTTCGAAACAAAATTCCGCCCCTCAAGAGATCGCGTCTCAACGTTTCATTTTTTTGTAACATCACAATCTTAATAATCATTTGATTGCGGCATCATTAAAACTCGATCGGTATGTCCGAGTTGTTGGCTGCAGCAAATAAATGCGGTTGAAAGCGAAATATGTGCCAAAGCCATGATGCTAAAGTTTGCAACGTTGGAATGCAACGAAAAATATTTGAACTTATTGATAATTCGTTCAATTTTCAATGTCATCAGAAATTTCCAAGCCAATATGCTTTTCGGGTGGCAAAATTCGATCATTTTATCGTCTTAATTACATTCTGCGCTTGAATAATTATTTTTGCTAAAGATAAAAAGAATTTCGTTGCATTACAACGATGCAAACTCCAGAGTCATGCCAAAGCCAGGCGCGGTTCGTTTTTGGAGAGAAGACGAGAGTCGATTCCATTGGCTCTTCGTCCCTCGACCCGACTTACGATCCTCTCTCCTCTTACAATTAATATTCGTAATCCGTAAAGTCTAAATGACGAAAGAGCCCGAGCTGGCCTTTCCGTTTTTTCGATTAGATTCAGAACGCTCCGACGCCCTTTAAAATCCACTTAGAGCCCCATTCTCCGGCCCCTACGAATCCCACTTTTTCACTGTGTATTTTATGCGATATTACGATGTATCGATATATGCGCTTCGGGTTATCGCTGCCGAATAAACGGGCGTAATATCTTCGCCGCAGTCCACACTACGTAACGTGCGGTCCGCCCTGCCGTCGATTAGCGATTCCCGAACGATATATATTCCAAACTGGATAGAGATGTTTGAGGGGTTCTCGAGGGTGCGAACGGTTGGCGGGGGTCGCGCGGGGGATGAAACTCTCTGTCGATGTTGCTATATAGTTTGGTATAGGAAAAAATAAATATGCATACACACAGATGGCGAGAGAGGGAGAAAACGGGCCGCAGAGACGAGGAAATTCCTCGAGGAAGCGGATAAAATAATTCGTGAATTGAAACCATTTCATCTCGCTTGAAAATCCGGTGGGAGAAAATCGATGATTCGTTTACACTCGGAGTGTTGATACATTTTTTTTTTTTTCACTGTATTCGATCTTTTTTATTATTTTTTCATCTTCCAGGGAATTCGTTCGAGCGTTCCCAACGACAGGTATAATTTTTAACTCAAAATAAGAGTCGAGCAAGGCGAGAATCCGTGAGAACTGGGGTTAGAGGGCAAAGACGGTTTTAAGTGTTGCTTTAGCCATACCAGGCGCGTATGCTCGTGCTAGATCGAAACTTTGAGATGGACAGGGACCACAGAGTTTAGTGATTCGTCAGGGCCAGTCAGAGAGCGTGTCGAAGCAAAATTGCCCATTATGTACTTACAAATTCGCGTCGTATGTGTCCCGTGCACAGAGAGCCCGGCGGATCTGTGCCCCTCGCCCGAGACACGACACCAAATTGGAGCGAGCGTATGTTTTATTCTCTCCGATCGGTGAAATAAGCTCCGCAATTTTCTAGACGACAGCGCAGCACACGCACAAACTCCTCTCTCTCTCTCTCTCTCTCTCTCTTTCTCTCGGCATCACAAAACGAGGGTGTACAAATGTGTGTTGTTGTCTCTCGTGGAGCAGATTAGACAGAGACGCGAGGATCTTCCTGAAAAGATGTCAGGGAGCAGATTAAATCCTGTTATTCGCGCGTGAACGACATTTTGCCGCAAGGAACTTTCGTCTCTTCGGAAATATATATTTTTCGGCACATCCTGCTCCGACAAATCCCTCCAGCCGTTACAAAACCAGGGACGGAAACGAGAAAATAGCGACTCGCATCGAATAATCCACCAAAAAACGTTACTCTCGTACGATTCGCTCGAGCGAATAATTTTGCACTATTGCTAACGACGCCAGCCCCACGAATTCTCAACTCCCATCCAATGAGATCATGAACTACTTTTACGCGATGATTCCAAAAATGAGCCTCTCAACTGAAAAAAAACTGGAGCTCCAGATTTTTTTCGCGCCCTTTATCAGCTTTTAATTCAATCTTAATTTTAGGGTCTGAAATTTTCTAATATAGAGCGAAAGAATCTTGCGGCGGCTCTAACTAACTCCAAAATTTTGTTGCGCAGTTGATTAGCTCCCAATTATTCGATATTTTTAATTCAATTTTTTGCGCCGCGACGAAAGTGCAACACACTGGCATATATCATGACTCTGAAGTTTGCATCGTTGGAATGCAACGAAATTCATTTTTATTTTCGACAAAAATAATAATTCACATGCAGAATGTAATTACGATGATAAAATGATCCATTTTTGCCATTCGAAAAGCATATCGGCTCGAAAAATTTGGATGACGTTGAAAAGTGAACGAATCTTCAATAAAATTAAATATTTTTCGATGCATTCCAACGTTGCAAACTTCAGCATCATCATTTATCACCTCCACGTTCATTCTGAGATGGAGTGCTTATCAATTTGCCTTTATTCGCCATGAAATTCAATTCGAAATTCGCTTTGTCAATGTCAGAAAGAAGAAAGGGTCGTTGGGTGGTTTGTTGGATATTTGGTTTTGTTTTTGGATCGCTCCCTCGGAGCAAGAGCTTCCGTCCGGTATTATATATGTCGCGCGGACACATGTGGAGGATTTCGAGAGCACACCAACATGCGTATGGATATAGGAAATATGGCTAATAATATACATGTGTATACACGAAACATATTATACAGAGAGAAGTCGAGCAAGTACGGGAAAACGAGCGCGTTACGTCTGTTTACACAGTAAATATATCAATGAATTTACGATCCAAGCTGATCCCTAATGGCCTCGCAAACAGATCTTCGTCGGGGAATGTGCGCCTCTCTTCGAGTTATGTATCGTTGGCGGGATGAGAGTGTCAGAGGGGAGAAAGAGAGCGAGAGAGTAAGGGAGAAACGAGACTCGCTCCGAAGCATATATTCCTCCTCATCTTGCAGCTCGTCCCTCCTCTTTCCTGGTGTATTCTCGCGCCCCGCGCGTCTTTTAGCCCCGAGGGCAAAGGAGCGCACCGCAGCTTACCGCTCGACTACATACGTGCAAACTATTAATTCGTTCGCGGCGAGAGACGCGTTAACGAGCGCATCAGCTTGCGTATATACACGATTCTCCCCGCAAACTCGCGATGGCGGCCGCGTATCCGATACTTTGCGCGCATCCAACTATATTCGCTCTCGCGTATACTAAACCGCGTGCGGAAATACTTGGAAATGTTTCGACGCGCGCGCGCGTTTATTTTCGCCCGCGTAACTCCATTTTTTTCATTAACAAACCTTTTGATACCCGTGCGGATCAGTAATAAAGGTTATCAAGATCGTTAACGCGAAACACACACATTTTTCAACGTAATGTTTAAACGAGCCGAGGAACAGAGCAACAGAAACGGCAGCCGCGCCGTAGTTTTATTTGCTTAGCAAATTTGAGCGTGCGCGGCTATGTTTCTGAAAATTTACGAGTTCTTCTCTCTCTCTCTGTCGCTCGTTCCGACTGTTTCGGCACCGACGAGTATTTTCTCGCGCCACCCGCAATCCTGTTTACATATTATACAAACCTGGCAAAAGGCACACTTGCTCTCTCTCGCTCGCGCGTTCTATAATGATCGCGATGCGCGCGCGATCGCAACTCCCACGTTTTCTACGCCATCTTTTCGGGCCCATGCACAAAACTCGATTCCGCAATCCCAACAACATCTGCTTTTCAAGGAGGTATTCGTGTCTGGAATGAAAATGAAAAAATCAAATAAATAGATATCCAATTTGTCATGGAGTCACGCGCCTCATCATCCTGCTCTTACACTTGCATGCGGCCATCCAAACGGGCTGTGCGGCACATGACGGCTCATATTTTTATTCTTCTCGTTCAATACCCCGCGATCCCTCCTCCACGTTTTGTCACAGTTTTTTTTTCTTCGCCTTTCTAGCCGCCATATTTCTTTGACGTAACCAGCAAAAACCGTCGATCACCTTTCAGGCTTTTTCGCTTTTTTCCCCTCCCTTTCTCTTCTTTATTCTTCCGCGTAACTCTCTCGCGTTTCCGTGATGGATCGACGCGGCCCTCGAGGCGAAATATTTCAATATTTATATACACGATCGAGAAAAATATGAGAAAATTTTGTAGGCGTGGTGAACGCACGAATAGAGTTTGCCGCGCGCGACGACGACGACGCCGTCGTCGCTTCATCCTCGTTTTACACGTTCCAGCACCAAAAATATCGATCATCGGTCAATTTCGTGAATCCTCTTCCGAGTATAAATTTCACTCCATCCACCAAAATATGCCACGGAAAATATGATCCCAGCAATCTTTAGATGCGAAACATTTTACGCGCATTCCTGCTCTCAACGGTCGGAGCAAAGTTTCCCGCTCCAGAATCCTCTCGCACTCTCTCGTTTTACTCTGACTTACGAGCGTCGCTTGCAACAACACAACAACAACAACAACAACAACAACTGTGCACTCTCACCAAAGTTGCCAATTGCAACGAAATACCGCGAGAGAGACGCAAACCCCGTGCGATGGCTCCGAAAGCAACGATCCAGACACACGTCTATACACATATATTCGCTGCACCTCAACGCTTTTCTGTTATAACAGCTTCTTCGCTATTTCCGTCTCTCGATCTTGAGCTACACTTTCCCACCGTACATCTCCGAGAGCCGCTCGCTCTTCTTCTTCAAGAGACTTGCCCAACTTATTTCCCATAAATCAGTTGCTCGATGCTGCATGGCTTATCCATGATGGGGTTAACCATTTATCGTCTCGGCGATGAAAACTCGAGATTAAAAAATGATGCACCATCTCCATATTTATGGGAAGTCCCAAAGACCTTGCACTTCATATTCATTTGATTACTAAATTCGCAAAAAATGAGACAGTGAGTGGATTTACAATTTTTTAAGTTGACTAGATTCTGCGTTTGAAGAAATTGGCCATTATTTTTCAGCTTCTGGAAATAATGGCTGACCGAGCGCACATCGCAGGGTTATGGTTTATTATGGGAATGCCATAACAGGTGAATAGAGTCCGCGCGAGTAAAAGCCACGCGGGAACATGCGGAATACCTGCTGCTGGATATAGCGACCAATTTATCTCCTTAATCGCGGTCGTTTTATCGGTCGATTAATTAACGAGATAATGGCTAGCACGTGCTGTGATCTATGAAACGGAATGAAAATCCGAGTGATTCACAGCTAAGAATTCAGAATTTTTCATTCTTCGTTCGAGCATCCGTCGGGCTCTTAAAATTGTTTGACCTTTTCATACGTTTAATCCTGAATTCA
This sequence comes from Diadegma fenestrale, assembly GCA_037043255.1. NCBI lineage: Eukaryota > Metazoa > Arthropoda > Insecta > Hymenoptera > Ichneumonidae > Diadegma > Diadegma fenestrale. Next base: position 4,536,528 of record CM073317.1, read on the forward strand.
TTTTATTGATTGACTTTTTACTGCAGGCCATATGAGACGAGACAAAGTTTTAACGGAGATTTAGTCGTGGCCGTCTCTGGTTATGGGATATTTATGGGTGGGAGAGATTGAAGCACTCGTAGGTCGGCAAAGTACACCCTCGGGAGAAATCCGCACTTTCGTTGCAACGTCCACTATTTCGCCGCTGGCGAGAAAAACGAGGGGGTGATCCGAGACGGCGCGTCTCCGCATTAATCCTCGATTTTCTCGCGAGAATGGAAAAAGCCCCGGAGGCGCGTAAAGGGAGCTCTTTCTCACTAATTTTCTCGCGACTTGCGTGAATTCAGGAAAGCAGCTCTTTTTCGGTTCTTTCAGTGCCAGGAGCGCTCTCGGAATTTCCCAAAACTACGTTGCAAGAGCCACTTTTTCTCTCCAAGAGGTGAATGAGCGCCTGAGAGAAAAGTCTCCGGGGCAATGTGTTGGCAAATTTACTCCTTATCGTTTGTTAGTTCGTTGTTATCTGATGCCACTCGAAACTCAAGGGAGAGCGAGCAGGGATTTCACGTCATTTTTCATTCATTTCTACCCAATTATTCAGATTTATCGCTCACTCAGCATTCAGAGGGTCGTGTCGATGTCGTCAGGCTGCGATCCATGAAAATGGTCTCTTTTCTTACTATATTTATTGGAAGAAAATATCGGTTGTTTCCGATCGTTCTCGTAGTAGACCGACCGACAAATTTTACGAGGCTCCGCTCGTGTGAGGGAAAAGAGGAGAAAGCACGCAGTTGGAAAGCCAGAGAGAGAGAGTGAGAGGGCGAAAGAGCCTCGGGTGGTTTACGAGCGGCTAGAGGCGGAAAGATCAAGCGTGCGTCGTGTCCGAGTCTTGTCGGGTAGAGCAGGATATTTATTGTCCTGGTTATGTGGTCGTTGGGACACCCCCGTGAATATATAGTACGTGCGTGCTGCTGCTGCTGCTTCTACCGCGATCTCCCTCATCCCTGCAGTCTGTACACCCGACCGGCTCACCATTTCTCTAACCGCTACTACCGCGCGATACCGATATATCGACTGTTCCGGCTAGTTTATATTCGCCAGTACCTGCCGCTGATACAGAATAGGCGCATACGCGCTCTGCTATTTGCTCGTAACACACACTCTGCATGAATTACTGGCATCTAACCTCTTCAATAACCTCCGACTTGTCGGCCTGGGTACGTCAACACTATACGCGTACGCCCCTCTAACTGCTCGTTCATTTTTTTTCACATCCTTGCAAATTCATGTTCTCTCACCTTTGCCATGTTTTCCTTCCAGCTGATCCTTCTGTTCGTCATGACTCTGAAGTTTGCATCGTTGGAATGCAACGAAATTCGTTTTTATCTTGGAAAAAAATAATTATTCAAATGCAGAATGTAATTACGATGATAAAACGATCCATTTTTGCCATTCAAAAAGCATATCGGCTCGAAAAATTTGGATGACGTTGAAAATTGAACGAATCTTCAATAAAATCAAATATTTTTCGATGCATTCCAACGCTGCAAACTTCTGTTCATCTGTTTTCTTTTTTAAAATGCATTTTTTTTTCAACTGACGATGACGATTGTGCGATAACGCTCCGTCTGCATATTTTTCTGTCTATGTCGACTTGCCTGCATCGAGTCTTTACTCGCGGAGACTCGACGAAGAACCCAAGACGACGATGACGATTATCGTCCGCGATCCCAGATCCTTTGGGACGGAACCAGAGGCAAAGACAACAGTACGGGACGAAAAAAAGAAAAAAGAAAAAACGAAAGGGGCAGACGCGGTGGTTCAGCAAATTGGTTTCATTGTTCGGCTAATGAAAGCAATAACTCGCGAGCGCGCGCACCGCGGTCCTTCTCTCTCGCCACTTTCGCCCACGCATTCGACTCGCGTATCACCGACACGCATACGTCGCTTTTCTCTCTATTTCTCCCTGCTCGCGCATCGTCTTTCGCGATGTCTCTTGATGTCCCTGCAGCCTGCGAAAATTCACAGGATTTTGACGTCTCTCTGAATTTTTTGCCCACTCGAACGCTAACCAGTCATAAGCAATTCGTACGATTCGTGTAACAAATCTCACGGTCGTTCTGGGCTGCACTGCACGCGCAAGGCAGTTCCACTAAAATTATCAATTCGTTTATTTTATCCTTGGTCCTGAAATTTTATTAAAATAGTCGCTCACGCGGTGGGTCTTGTAACCGGAGGGATGAGAGGAACGTTTCGAAGCGGCGCGTGTTCGCGTCCGTCCGAGAGCACGAGTTTCTCCTTTTCTTATGAAATCCTCTCAGAGCTCTTCCATTATTCCGCCTCCTTCGTTCGCCCATCTTTTCGTTAGATCCTCTTCTTTCGGCGAAGAATAAAGAGAAGATTCTTCGACTCTTCCGCAACGACCATTCATTCTTTTCTCCTTTCCCATCGCACGAAAGGATGCTGGCCTCGACTCTCTCGCTGCCCGCGAAGAGCTTCATCATTTAGGTCCTGCTTTCATGAATTTGCTCTCGAATTGTACGAGCTAAAAACGGCTTCTTTATTCTTTATTCGTCCTCACGCACACATGGCCATGTCGATTCAACAAAACGATCAAACCCGGACAGTTAGACTCGCGGTGAATCCTTCCCATCAACTCTCCCTCGTTCCACGCTTCGCATTCAATAAAATCGACTCGCTTACGCTTCGAAACCATCACGAGTCGAAAACACGTACTTAACGACCGATGATACAATTTTTCGTCGATAAATAAAAATTATACTAACCGTCACCCATTTTTTTCAACACAGAATCTCTCGAACGTCGAACATAAAACTTTTTTGCCGTTTAAATAATTCAATAATGGAATCAGTACGTTTACTCGTTTGACCCGGAATCGGGGGCTCAATTATTTAGCAACGTAAGTAAGAGAAAGTGGAGAAAAGCTCTTGACTTGACGCCATTATAAAGTTTAGCTATCTGCTGCTTCTGTGATGTGAGCTCGCACACCCTTTGCTCTTGCATCTCTCGCATTTCACTCGAGAATCCGATACGACTATGCAAAATGAAACTGGTGGCCTCTGCTCTCGGGTTTACGCCACATCGAGCCGCACTCACACGCTATTCTTATATACACGATAATCTTCGTCTCTCTTTCTCTCGCGCTCGGGAACCGTCTCGTTTATAGCTGCTCAGGCAACGGGCAGCTTGAATAACGAATATTGCTAGAATGGAAAAGGCTCACTGTGACGGGAAACAAAAGAAAAGCCAATGAAACATTGGCCAAGCCGACGGTTTGGCTCAAATTGATACACGCGACTACATCGCTTTCTGCCATACGGTGTTCATCAATTTATGAATAACCAGTTGCAGGTTCCAACATCTTTGTGAATAACAATTTACTAGGAAAGGGACGCGAAATTCAGAGTGGCGCGTGATTTTCTTCTCGATCGCATTGATAATTTTTAATTCTCAAGATTTCATTTAAGCGAGTTTGAAAAAAATTTCGACTCGTTCGAGAGTCAGAATAAAAAAGGCGGAATTTTTTCGCGTCTCTTTTTCTTTTCACGTGTCTCTCGCTCGACGTCAACGTTGTGGCTGCACGACTGCCGGAATAAGCGAGAAGAAGAGAGACCATCGGTCTCTGTGTTTCTCTCGTTCTTTCCCCGTCACGAAGATGCTTAACATACGTAAACACGTCTCGGTTGCTAGTCACTCACTCACTCACTCTATCGCAACCTCTTAACTCGATCCCACTCGAGAAGTTGCAGCACCCACGCGCTATATCGAAACAAAGTGGTCAGCTGTATACATGTCTATGGTGCACGTACATGAGAATATCGCCAGTCTGTTTTTTTTCTTCTGTATATTGATCCCCCAACGAGACTTTCGGCAAAAATGCAAAAACGTTATTTTTTTTGCAATTTTTATATTTGCAGGAAGTGAAATTCCCTGTCGTTTATCGGCTCATAAATTTTTTCTCCCGTTGCCAAATACTTTGCCGAAACAAGCAGCGAATCTGACGCGGTCGAAACGTACGCAAGAAATCGCACACGATGACGACACGAGCGACCGAAAGTCATTCGAATCCGAATGAGTCGATTACAGTGACTGCGGAATGCGTTAAAAACTGCGTCGTAAAAATAAGTTTGCAATTTCGTTGCCGTGCGTGTCTCTCGGGGGATTTTGAATTTGGTAAGTGAGAAATATGCTACGGGCGAACAATCGATCAGACAATTTTACTTGGAAAATCCCATATGCGCATGTAGTGTGAAATCCATACGCGCAGATGTATGGGTGGAGAAGCAGCTCGACGCGAGATGCATCGCTGAATGATTAATGGAAGAGATGTGGATGGATTTTCGAGTTGCAAAAAACGTTCTCGCGCGTCCGCATCGTGCGCTTTTATTTGCCACCATATGCAGCTCGCAAGCTCCCACAGGTATGTGTGTGGCTGTGTGGATGCGAAAGCTTCATACGCGAGTGAGGCGTGCCTGACCAATTTCGAGTGTTGGTGTCGGAGAATAACCGACCGGGCCGCTTTGAACAACGAGCTAACGTTGTGCTCGCTATGAACGAACATTGTTCGAGAGAGAGGGAAAGAGAGACAGAGAAACGTACAAAATATTCAATTAAGCTCCCCCGCGGAAATGCTCGCAGTGTTAATGCGCGAGTTTCATTGATCTTTATCGAATTTTCTCTCTCGTTCATGGCCGCGTACATGCGGAATATTGGACGTGAATTTTTGCTGAAAAAACTTGGCTGAAAAATCATTCAGTCTGGAATAAAATATTGCCCGTAATATTTTTATACAGGAAATGTGTGTTTGTTTAAGAACAAATGGCCGCACGAATGGTGCGAGAATTAAATATGAAAAAGCTTTTGGGCTTGTATTTTTAATGAGACAACACTCGTTGAATGCTTAAAGAGTTATTCTGGTTCGCGGATTATACGCGAATACAGGCATGTTAATATATTTATATTTATAGGCATGCGCGTGCGCGTCTATATTGTGCACGGGGTAACAAGCAGGGAGAGAAATAAGAGGAAGCGGGACGAGAGTCTGTATGTGCGTCACCCCAACGCGAGCTTAATTCGCATTTCGTTTTCACGTTGAGCGAACGGGCTACGAAAATTAACGTTCGTTCTTTATTAGAATTTACACAATATAATACGAGCGCATCGAGACTATACACGCGTGGAATATTTTCACGCACGCACACAGCGCAAAATGACAAGTCGGGCATATCGGGGCTGCTCCGCATTAAGCGCGACAACACCCTTTAGGCTCGAAAAGACAAGAAGAGAGAGAGAGCGGCGAGCACAGCCGCGAAAAGAAAAGGAAAAGAGACGATGCGCGCACTAGACGACGTCTCGCGGGAGAGCTGCTGCCACATCGCACCATTTTAATTCCCGTAATCCCATAAGCTCCCCTAACACGATTTCACGCTTTCGAATTAAACGCGTGTCCTCGCTACTCACCACGACATCGCGCTCTCTCTTTTATTCCTTTTTTTCTGTATACGTATTCACCTATACTCTAGGATTTGAATAAAAGACCATTTGGCTCGTATTGATAAAATTACTCGGTGTTTGATGTAATTATCGGATTAACAAGCAGCAACAAAGTTCCAATCATCGGAAGGACTTGTTTGAGAAATTCACGACTTTTGTGCTCGTAGTCAATGAGCGAGGAGCAAAAAAAATGTTTTCCGATTCTCTGCCTTTGGGTGCGGATCGAGATTGGGTTTCAGATCGTACAAACGAACGTTTTTCGAAGCTCCATCAAGTTTATTCGATCACGTGCACATTCTTTTCTCATTTCATTATTATGACGATAAAAAAAGCCATGGGATCCTTCAAATTTAATGGCGGCCTCGACACTAGATAGACTGAGCAGCTCTCTGCCTGATGGCTGAACCCGGGGTTAATTGCACCCTCGGCGGGGCTTCCCCAGACCTCCCTCGCTGCTGATTTTCGCTTTCGCCCTCCCTCTCCCCTGCTGCTGCCTTCTCATCTTTTTCCACACATGCATGCGCAAGAGCTGGGCAATGCAAAGTCTCCGGTGAACCATTCGCTTCTTCTCACTTATAGGACCCAAAGATCGCTCGATTCGGTTCCGCATACCGAACCTCCGAATGGTCCAGTGAAAAGAAAAATGAAAAAATTAAGAAATAATCGTCTCGGTCCCACAGATCCATCGATATATACGAAATATCAAAAGCTTTGAGACTTTTCTCGCAACCAAAAAGATGCCAACTCTACACACGCGAGAATCCAGCCGATTCTTTGCCGATAAATCATTTCTAGCTCGTCCTGCGCCAACATCTTTTCATTTCTCTAGCAGAGCGTAGAAGCGCTGTCCGGGATATGCACACACATACACACAGACAGGCGCGCGTGCGGACGAAGAGTCTGAAAATTAGTACCGCGTGCTGGCTCTATATTCCCCGAGAAATTCCCCACGGTGCTTTAAATGAATTTCGAAATAGAAAGAGAAAAATAAAAGACATTTGGCTTGTTCCCTGAATCAAAAATAGAAAAGAAGGAGCATTAAGTGCGTGTTTAGGCCAAACAAGCCATAAAATAAAAGCAACCATTATTTATATTTAATTTCGAGTGAAAAAATGCATTCCGCGCCAATTCGTTATCTCGTTTTAGAATGCGGAGAGAATACACACAACAACGATAAAAAAAAAGGAATGAAAGTCGACTCGTACGAATGAAATAACTAAATTGAGCTCGCCGCGAGATATCGGAGTCTGATTAATTGTATCCAAGTTTGTACATCAAGAACAGCGATTCTCGAGAAATGCTCCGAAGGCTCTCTTGGGATTACGAGTCTATTTGCATATATCACTTGGACAAATCCATAAACTAATATATACAGCACGAGGATATCCCTCGACGTGACATACGACAAAAAAGAATTTGTCATTCTCAGTCTCTCCGCATTTGCGCATGCGATTATTCCGTACATTTTGCTCGACCAGAGCAAAATTAATTAAAATCTGGACAGTGATACGAGACTCCAAGTCCGCCAGATTAATTATTCGATGAGACGGCTCGTTGGAATCTCGATCCTAATAGAGGTCGATGCTACTCCGCGGACTCGAGGATATTACACTCAATTCCGACTCATTGGAGGATAGTTAGCCTCGCGCATATATACATACAAAGCATTCTGACTGAAACTCTCTTAGTCCAGCCTACTCGCAACGCGTCAACCTTTTTTCCTTTCAATCCCTATTTAATCAATTTTATCCCAATGAAATGTATCCAACGAAAATATGAATGTACAAAGCTCAACGAAACGTACACCCGGATTGTCTCGAACAGAGTTTAACAACGTTGAACGCTCGTGTGGTGCTCTCCATACAAGCTCGCTGAGAACAGGCGATAGCATAGAGAGCAACGCGAGCAAGAGTTGTCCAGTTGCGGGCCTGTATAGACCGTCGAGGTAGAAAAGGCCAGACTTTACGGGTGGACTGACAATAAGTGGACGTCGACACGAGATCTCGCTTGGATTTCAAAGGCAAGTCGCCGCGCGACTCTCGCTCCTCTTGCTCTCTCCTCCCCCTTGTCTTACGACAGTCATACAATCCAGCTTCAACTTATCCAAAGATGTAGCATTATGTGTATACGTACGTGCATGTATAGATACTTGAGCGGAAGAAGCACCGTAGCGAGAGTCGATAAGATCGAGACGTCCCGCGAGAGACATTCGAGTTTTTAATACCCATGGTTAGGTCGCGACCTTCTTCGCTATAGGATCCCATGAAAAAGAACGAGAGAGAGAGAGAGAGCACGAGTCACTCGACGAGATCCGCGTTGCACCGATTCAAAGGATAAGAAAAATAAATAAAAATATAAGTTGCGCATGAAAAGAGATTCAGAAACGTCACTTGAATATGGACCGGAGAATGAAGTACCAAACACATTCTTATCCGCGCATAGCGGTGTGCACCAGCATCGTTCATAGAGTCGAGAGTCTCGCGGGCCCCCTCGCGCGCGATTGTGCCCAACTCTCGGACTTGGATGCATTTCACCGATACGATACAAAATCCAGAGAAATAAGAGAATCGAATGTCATAACGGTACGTACAAAAAGCAGGCGAGCTCTCGAGTCGTCTCTCTGTGTCTCGTTCTCTCGCATTATTGGCACTATTGGCCCTAATGGAAGCATTGTCATTACTGCATGGTCCAGGGAAAAGCATTGCTCTTGTTGTAACTCGATAAATTAGCAAAGCGAATGGAGCTGAGCACGTTCGCGCGACAGACTAGATCGAATTAGGCTCTTGAACGCTCGACCATTTTCTCTGTCGTCGTTGGTTCCTTTACGCGCCAAAAGATATAGGATACTCGGGGTAATCCGTTTAAGGTTATGTGCGCGCACAGAGGGAGCAAACTGCGGAGAACCTGCAGCATCTACGATCACACGCTATCGGAGCTTCATACATGGAAAGGTGTTCTATGCCGTGTACAAAATGACAATGGTTATCTATGCACCGGCGGGGTGTGCATTTTGGAAAGTGCTTCAAACTCGCCTCCGCGCTCGTACATGCAGCAAAGGGCGAATTCTACACACGAGGAAAGGGCTGCTCGATTGTTATCTATATCGAGTCCGCATGCGAGATTCGATGGACCAATTTAGGTTGGCGAAGGTGTCGAGACGCGACATCGCTTTTCGATCAAATTAGATCGATCCTCGCCGAGACACCGGACAAGCGGCGAATCTTGTTGATTAAATTTTGATGGACGGTATCGCGTTAGTCCTGCCGTTTACCAAAGTTCGTGCTGCCCCATGCGCGATGATTCGATGATATCGAATCGAATCGATTACGCGCTTTGTCGCTGCCGCAGCAATATATTTCACCTTTCAAGGGGAAAGTCAACTGCCGGTTATTGATCGCGTGGCGGAGTTCCTGCTTGTAATTAAAATTGAGTTGCAGTTCTAGTTTGAAGCGCGATTAAGAAAAATGCGGAATATGTTGGTTGAAAATGTCTTACGTGAGAGTTCCGTGCGTCGAGCCTGCTCGCGATCTACACAGGTGTGCCTACGAGCACAACCGAACGATACGGATTCTTTACTTCTTTTTGCTTCTCAGCCTTTCGCGTCTACCTGACTCGTGTTCTTTCGTTCTTTTGATCTTGGAGTCTACTCCCACGCGTCTCTAGCTCACTTCCGTTGCGAGCCCCAGGCTCTTGGAAGCGAGGACATGCACGGAGACGACGCACGTACGTGTATATTTCCAACATATACGCAAAGGCTCCATTCCCGAAGGCACTAATAACTCTTGGCTCAATCGTCCGGTTTGCGATATAAATTGAAAGCCTCCAGTCGCCCGGGAGGATCGTTCTTGGCTCAATGAGCAACGTTTCTCGCGTGCAATTTTAAAAATCCTCTCAATCTACTGGACAACAAAAAACAAAGTATAGTACGAGCAACCCCCCTCCGAGACTCGAACGCATGCATCGATGCGGCTAACTTATAATATTAATAATAAAGCCAATGGTAATAAAAGACACGGAGCATGTACAAAGCGCCGCGCGCGCGTTTAAACGAAAATATTCTCCTCGTAATTATCTCTTCGATAAAGAGTCGTTAATTGAGCTCTCGTAACGAGCACATCCCAAAGACGATGAACGGGCGGACGCGCGAGAGGAAGCCAATCCGAGAGAGAAAGAGAAACGTGATCGTGTTTCTCTTCTCGGTAAATGCTGCTGGTGCATCGCTCCTTTTGCTTGCACGCCATTTTTATTGCACGCAGGTGCTCGCTCCCTGCTATAATCTCCTTCAAAGAAATTAACCAAATTCATAACCTCCAAATGATCTCACTTGTTCGATACTTTCAGCCGTTATTCTTCCCACACTGAACAATAAAATATTAATCTGATTTATGCGATTCTTCCCTGCGATCGAGTTCAATTCTTTTCGCTCCTATTTATTCGCCCTTGTTTCTTCTTCTTTTTTTTATCCCCGCGCCCAAGAGTTGTAAATACTTACAGCATCCTCTTGGGAGACGTTTCAAGAGAAGATAAAAGACCCTCGGATTATATATTCCTTGGCGATCTTGCTCTCTTCGTCCCCGGCGACTCTAAATTAAAATCGGTTCATTAAAGCGGTTGTACGTGGAATTTTCTTCCTTCATTGGAGCTCTCCCGCGTTTACTACCGCTTCCCTCTCCGCCAGGTTAATCTAATTTTTTGTCCTCCTCTTTTTCTCACGCTCTCATTTACTCGGACTTGTGACCTACATCCAGACGCACTTCCGAACGACGAAACTATCGCTTCATTTAGCCTTAAAGACCTCCAAAATTAATTCCCCAATTCCCAACGTTTTTCCTTTGTTTTTTGTCCTACGTGCCGAACATGTCGAAACGACTCGCCGGAGGTTAAGATCGTTGGTCGTCACGGAGACCGTAATGACATTAACTTCAGGGAGATGTCGGAAAAGTCGTTAGCATGCCGAAGAAAAATTTCACTTGTCCGCGAGGCGAAAGATGAAAAAGCCTAGAAAAGACACGATGAACGACTCGAAATTCTTCGATAGAGTTATCGAAAAATCTGTTTATCCATTTCACACAACAACTTCGTCCCGTTCTCCGTTGAGGAAGCGCTCTCTTCATTTACAGTTGACAGCCTACTCGTCGTAATGATTTCAATGGACACCATAAATAAGCTTGAAAAGTTGAAGGTATGGAAAAAAGGAGGAGCTTCGAGGACGAACACACCTCTCGTTACCGAGTGTGTGGTTCGGCAATTTAACTCACCGTTCGTGTGTGCAAGGCAAGTGAACGCTACGGTTCTGTATAATTTTCTATAGCTTCGCGCGAACCGTTTCTCGCCACTTTTCTCGCTTCGTGATCGCGCTCTCCTCCTCCGCGCTCGTCTTTCTCGGTCTCGTCCCTCGCGTACGGTACAATCTTGACAGAGACCCATGAGCCAACATTTCTAGAAGCAAATTCGCAGACAAATCTGTCCAGTCTGTTGACGAATATTTTGACGCTCGAAGTGACCGGAGAATCTGTTTTTGGGGGAAACGGTCGAACAAGAAAAAATTTTCCCACAAAATGTGTACGTATGACGAAAAAAACGTTGTCGGTACAGAAATTTCGAGCGTAACAGGAACGGCCGTTCGAAGATTCAACATCGGAGATATACCTGCCACGCGGGGAAGCGAGAATCTTGTCGGAAGAGCGTGTGAGCTCGTTACGGCAAATCGTTTGGCAAGATAAAACTTTTCGGTATGTTTCTCGTGTCTTTTTTTGACCTGAAAGGAAGGCTTCGCCTCGTCGGTGTTGACGCGACAAAACATGGTGCTCGCCAAGCCGAGAAATAAACGAAAGACTGAGTTTGGCAATGAATCGCAGTAATAGCCAGTTGTCGAAAGAGAAAACTCGAGTGGATATGACCGTTGGAAAAATATATTGATCATATCGCGAGCGAGCGTTGATGACGGTGATCGCGCGCTTTTGCAATTGCGATAAAAACAGTAATTACGATGCGCGGGGGGTGATGGGGCGCGCGGGATATCCAAGGGGCGGCATCCTTGACGAAAGGGGGTTGCGTGCGGCGGGGCAAAGGGATATGAAAATAAAAATACAGCCGGAGAAATACAGCCCGAGGCGAAAAGTGTTCGCCGAGCGAGAATCGAGCGCGATCCAACCAGCAGGTTGTTCTCAATGCGTGATGAGTTAGCCGCGTCAGTGGCGATTTGGCCAGCAACTGTTGTCCGCTACGCCCACGTAATCGATGACCGAGCGTCATATAAATTACCTCCCGATTGAGCTATCAAAAGAAACTTTTTACCAAACTCCTCATCCCGCAGAGTCGTTTCCGGTCTGATCATCAGATTCTCGCTACGACCAGCGAGAGATTAAATAACACGCCGAACAACGCGCGTTGCAGACGCAGCTCGCGTAGCTCAACTTTACTCGGCTACTTAATTTTGTCAGATTTTATTGGAGATAAAAGAGATTTTCGAGAATCCAACAGTATTTTACAGTCTTCCGAGGGAACAACGAAATTTTGGAATTCCTGGTCGATCGATGCTCGAAAGAAACAAGAAAAATATACTCGCCACAGAATTTCTTGAGGGATCTCGGCGACTTGGCTCGCACGAAAACGACAACCAGAACGATCGAGATGTTCCGTCGTTGATTCCTTGATTAGAAAACAAGAGAAAGGTCCACAGATGACATTGAATACTGTCTGCTCTAACGAACCAGTCATCCTCGATTTACCCCACATTATTAGACCTTTTATTTTCTCTTTTTATTTTGCTCTAACGGCTCGCTCGTTGGCTCTGCGCGATCCGTTCAAGATCAAACACGATATAGGTAAAGTTCGGGTGAACGAGTCTATCCAGCGGAAAAGATGGTTTCGTAGTTGCTGGACGCCGTGCGCGGCGGCGTGCGTTGTTGGAGCGATCCGGGCAAATAAGCTTTGACGTAAAAGGGAACAAAAACGAGAGAGAAAAAATGGCAGGTACCTGCTGCTTCTCGTCTCGTTGGCCCTTCGCTCCCGCCAGCCGTGTCCGATCTTCGCCCCGAGATATGAAATCTTCTCTTCCTATTCTCCCATCCAAACGAGAGCGTGTTCCGGAGATATGGAATCGTGTTTTCAACTGCTGGTCTTTTGCAAAATACGTGACGGCTCTGCATACAATCCCGTACGTCCTGTTTCTCGATGACGGCGAGAGCGTTACTGGGGCGAAGAACAAATCGAAGTAGAAAACGTGTCACTCGACGTATTTCTCGTCGTATCGATTAAATCGCTAAATTACGAGAGGGAAACCCATAAAGAAAAAGTAGTTGGAGCCTCTGGAAATTTGTCTTGTTGGCAGATGCACGTGTAGTGCAATTGTCACAAGTAACGCGTATACTTTTTTTTTTTTGCTTTCTCCGCTATATGCGGTACAAGTACAGCAGAATGAGAATGAAGTGCAGGCAAGTCGATGAACGAACGACGAGCCTCTCGAGACCCTTCTTTTCGAGATGCGGAGAAGAAAAAACTCATTGTCTCTTTCTCTCTCGCGCTCCCTCGCGTTTCTCCATCCTCGACTCGCGAGTCTACGGAGAACGCGAGGGGCTCGACTCCGATTCAATCCTACCTATACGTATCTTCGTGCAGACATATATATCGAGTATATATACTCGAAAATGCACAGCTGTTATAATTATACTTTATTATAAAAGCGAGACGATCCGGAAACAGCTTCGCGCTTGTACCAGAAGAGGATGAGACCGTTTTTTTTTATTTCCTTTTTTTATTATTCGTACTCATTCGCCTGCCGTCACTCAAAGAGTCAATGAGTTCGGGGGTTATCGTCGTCATCGCACTTTCAGCACAACCACCAACCTCGGAAAGCTTTCCTTACGTAATGGATATTCGGACCGACTAACAATAGAGAAAACGATACCGACGACGTTCACGTTCTATGGAAAAAAAGAGAAAATCTCGTTACGAAATATTCTGCACGTTATTTCGCAGTTTGCATCGTTCGAATGCAAAGAAAATCTGATAATTTTCCGATCGCATTAATTATCAAAATAATAAATAGAAAATACATTTCTCGTCGTATTCGAAAAATACAAATTTCAGCAAATTATATATTTTGTACTGATTCATTTTTTTTTTCAAAATAGACACGTGGTCGAACTCAAAATGATCGATTTTCGAGAAAAATGTATCGAAAGTCTGTTTATTCGTTGCCAGATGATCCTGAAGTTTCCATCGTTGAAATGCAACGAAATTTTGTTATTTCTTCAGCCGAGCTCACAATTATTATTGAATATTTGGTCCGGCCAATAAAACGATCGTCTCTTGCGATCAAAAAAGTCAATCGCGACTGGAAAAATTGCCATGATTTTCAAAATTCAATTAATAACCAATAGAAAAAATGTTTTTCGTTGCAACGTTGCAAACTTCAGAGTCATCGTTGCCAGGGATACGGCAAAACGGATTGTGTGAATTCAAGTGTCGGATCATGCTCAAAATACACGGTAAACGTTCACTCGGACAATCGAAGAAATGATTTTATAATTTTATAGCTCAATATAATGAAATTGACGTGTCTCTCTGGAGAATTATGCTAAACCACAGGTGTTTCTTATTGTTTGTTTCTCAACAGTGTGCAATTGCAATCTTCACGCGAGGAAATGTCGTTTCAACGTGGAATTGTACAAGCTCTCGGGACGAGTGAGCGGTGGCGTTTGTCTTCAATGTAAACACTTTACCGCTGGTAGACACTGCAACTATTGTCGCGAGGGTTACTACAGAGATCCAGCGAGACAGATCACCCACCGCAAGGCCTGCAAACGTGAGTACACGCACAGCGTTTGTATCTTCTTGATCCCACACTAGCTATACATAGAGAGATGCACAAAACTATCCTATAAACCGCGACACCTCCGCAAATGCATTAAAAAAGCGACTACGGAGGCGAGAAAACGATCAAGGGGTGGCGAGAACCACCGCGAGCAGCTTTTAAGAACGCACACGATCGTTTGATGTTTCGTAGAACCTCCCAAACGTAAGATGTTGAATGTTTCGCATAGTAAAACCGCAAGAGACGAGCGTCGACGAGGATCCATTAAAATTCGAATCGGTCTTAGTCCCGGCCACTGGTCCCCAGAACACGAGCTGTCTGCGAGACTGTCGCGATGTCACAGTCTCCGTTCGAACGTAAAATTTGACGTATAACAAACCATTTTTCGTCTCGGTAAATCGTGTTTGCTGCTCGAGAGTTTTGAGCGATCGAATTACAAGCGACCGGAAGTAAATCGATCAATTATACGAATTAATTCGTGAATCAGCGAATGATTTTGGGGATTTTCTTGAATTGAATTTAACGGGAATGAGCCAATGCAGCGATTCGAGCGATTTAAGCGAATCGCGATCGAGTTATTCGATGGTAATTTCGTTGGTAATATGATTTTGCGAATTTTTGCCGTTATAGTTTAATGTATGGATTTTATATCGCAGTTATGTACGCATAAGCAATGTCGAAGATTGTTCGCGTGCATTCCATACGGTGGAGAGGACTATCGGGCGGTTGAATCGCGGTCAAAATGTACTCGCGCCAACACGCTATATAAATGCTAACAAATATATGTACATATGTAAGTGTCGATGTGTATTGGTACACGTCGGTGGTTATGTATGAAGAAAACGCACACAGTGTACAGAGAGAACAATGAGAGAGTTGGTTCTGCTTGCGGAGGCGATGCGTCCGCAGATATTGGCCGAGGAGTGCTCGGGCGCGAGAGCAAAAGAGTTTTATCGGGACACGAGTATCGAGAGAGGAGTGCGAATGCAAGAGGAAAGAGAAGAAAAACAGGGGGAAAGATCACAGAGCGAGAAAGCGCGCGCGAACCTTCGTAAGAAAAGTAACAGCCAGTGGAGGATGGCCCCGTGGGCTTTCCGGCCATTTTTTTCTGCCCAGTTTGCACGCGATCTGCTCGCGCTCGCGCTCAAGCTCACTCAGCCTCGGAAACACCTCTCAAACTGACAATAAACCGATGAGCACAATAACCGACGAAGGAGCATCAGCCGCGCGAGTACGACGTGCCAAACTCAATCTCT
Organism: Diadegma fenestrale; assembly: GCA_037043255.1. Lineage (NCBI taxonomy): Eukaryota > Metazoa > Arthropoda > Insecta > Hymenoptera > Ichneumonidae > Diadegma > Diadegma fenestrale. The sequence continues at coordinate 4,552,092 of CM073317.1, forward strand.
CCGCAAAAGGTCGATCCGCATATGCTCCGCGTTGTTGCGCTCCAGTTTTTTTTGGCTTTCACCCCTCGCAGCATCGTCGGAGAAAAAAAAACTCATTTTCGACTGAATTTTCGCGAAGAAATGGAAAATTCTTGCAGCATTTTTCTCGCCAGCCCGAGCGAATCTGCTGCGCGCTTCAATTCGACTCCCGATGAGACCTCAGACACGAGCGCGAGATTAAAAAGGGTAAAAGTGATGCAATAGCCGAGCGGAAATGTTCCAAAGCAGTAAGGTGCGCGCCGGTTCGTGGCGCGTTTATTCGCGTTAGTTCCGCCAGCGAGTTGTGTCTTTACCGCTATGCTGGCAGACCCCACGCGATCTCTCGCTGCAAATTCAACCAGAGACTGAAAAAGCCTCCTCTTTCTTTTCTGGCTGCGATGATGCACGCGGAAAAGTGAACGGAAGAGCCGCGCTATGGAAAATGCCTGGCGAGGATTGGAGAAGAAGCGACTGCATCAGGCTTTAGATGCAGAAAGTTGTGATGAGGAAATTTGCCGCCTCGTTTTGCTTCTTGCCTCGTAAGTCCGATGAAAAAACCATTTTCGCTGTGCTCAAGCGCCTTTTTTCATCTTAAAGCAACGTGAAAAATGCAGGACAACGAGATCGAATGATGCGAACCGAAACGATAGCAGTTTTGGTGGCCGAACGCAGTGGCACGAGGTTTTGTACGCGATAAAACGTGTACACGGCGACGCATCGTACGTTTTATATTAGAAACTTGAGCCCGCGGTCTGTTTGCTCGGTACGCGTGACCGTATATAACGAAACGATAGCTCCAACAGGGGAACTGCCGCGGTGGAGGGTGGTGAGAGCCAAAAGAGAGCGAGATGCGAATATCGGATGCTGCACACATTGCCTCCGTTATGCGTTTTCGCATTTTGTCTCTTTCTCTCTCGCGCGCTCTCTGCTCGTCTGTTTACTTTGACCGCCTGTCCCATTGGAGCGAGAAAGGGATTCCCCATAACATAACAGGGGCCAGGCAAGAGGGAGGCCTTGCCAGGGGCAAGGGTTGCCTCCTCAAACAGAATCGGTCACCGAGATGCTCGCGGCTACTGTTGCGGCGGCCAGCGCTTCGCCTCGGCCACCAGTCGCGGCCCGAGGGCACTCGTTCTCGCATCGATTTTACATTTTGCCGTCCTCGCGCATATACTCCGACTCGTCAACCGTCCACCAACAACCATATGGGCGTAACCCATATTCCCGTATGCGCTAATCCCATGGGTTGCGGCCTTTTCGATTCTCCGAATTGGTCTCTGCGTATATCGTGCGTATGCATGTCGCACACACTGCGCGCACCATTCCGCTCTTGCGAAGAGCTACGTCATCAGAATCGTTCCTCATTACGATGAGAAAATGATTAAAAAAAACAATACCAACAAAACAACGCGACGTCGAATTTCCATGCTTTTTCATTGACAACTCGTCGATACGATATTTCCGATCGATTTGCGACTCGGAATAAACTCGGACGGTCGTGGACGAGCAACGATCGTTTCAACTTCAAACTGGCACATGATATGCACGTCGAGTTGACATCGCGTACGTACATACATTGAAATAAAGAAAGACCTCGGCGTATAATTCGAGCGATTCTCGAGGTTATTTGTACGAGCAAACGTTACTATGCTCGTCCCTCTTTCTCTTTCCGTATCGACGATTAACCCCCGAAGCGTCGTTCACATTCTATTCAAAGTACTAACTAGGTAGTCATGCCTGTAAGGAAAGAATTGAAAGAGCTGATTCAATTCTGCTGCTGGGAGGGCGCGTACGCAGACGTCTCTCGCGACAAGTGATGACTCTGTCTCTTATTCCATTGTCACCGTCGAACAGAAGCACCATTTACTACCGCTATATATTCTTCTTCCATTTTTTTTTATTTTCCTTTTTTCATTCTCATTCTTTCCAAGTATATGAAGCATCGAGAAAAACAACTGTAGCATCCGTTGGTTCGCGCGCACCTGCACACTTCTCCGCTCTCCATATCTCTCCTCTCCTCTCTTCTTCATCTTCCCTGGTTTTATATTTTTTCACCTCTCGGTCCTTCAATGTATCGAGAAGTCTCGCGAGCTCACGTACGCTCTCCCCGCTCTGGGTAACGAGTCTTTTTCTCATTCGTATCTCTTGCTACGAACCCCCGGCCCCTCTTTTTTCGCCTTTTACTCGACACTCACACGCTCTCTCTGTTTCCCTTGCTTGCGAATATCGTCGGTGCACTCGGATTGGTAAATCGAAACGCGGGAGATGCATTTGCCTCTGTTTTTTCGTTTCCATCTTTCTCTTTGCTTCCTGAAAGTTGTCACTCGCTCCGTGCGTCGTCGCTCCTCATGGACTTACGTTCTCTGCTTCCTCGATACACTCTAACGTTCTCCTCTATAGTGTGGATCGAGACTCGGGCGTCTCCACTACAAACCGAAAGGTGCTTGAACCCGATATCCCAAGTACAAAGCTTTCTCAGCTCGTAGCTCTCTTCGCACACGTTAGCATTTTCATTTACTCGCCACTTGACTCGTAGTTCAGCTCTCTCACTGCCATTTCTCTCTCGCCTTTGCAGCTTGCTGTTCCCTCCTTCGCTCCGTGCACCAAACAGATCAGCACTATCAAGTCACTTATTTTCCATCTCTTTGAATAGCGCCAGTGTGTCTCTTGCCAAGACCCGCGTTGCTTGTTCAATTTTTCTTTAAGAAAGTCTCTGGATGCCGAGGTATAGTAGTGGGACATGGCGATTTTTACCAGCGGTGATTACTGATTGGTAAGACGCCAATTTATTACTGGAGCGTATGTATTTCGCGAGACCCCTTGTTGCGAACGTATCCGAAGAGGAGTTAAACGGGTAAAAAAATAGAGAATAAAGGACACGAATATATTGAAGCCGAGCGAGAGCGAGAGAACGATGCGGCGTGCGGTGTCTTGTTACCGCGTGGACAGGATACCCGAGCAACGTTCTACCTGCTGCGCTGCTCGCTGCTGCACCTTCCTTGACTCTCCCGTCGAGGATCTCGCCCCGCATCCTCCGCGCGCGTTTTCCTCTCTCGCCTTTTAATTTATTCGCGTGCCCGCCGATACACCTCTCCGTCTCTCACTCTCGGTCTCTCTCCAGTCGAGACAGCGACGTCTCGTGTGTTCGTCCATCCGCGCATCGACAAGTCTCGCCTTTTACACACACGTACACCGTAACTCATCCATCTCTCTATATGCGGGCCATCGTTGAATGATTTTTAAATAACCTGATAAAATATGTTTCAATGAAGCAAATTCCTCTTCCCGATTCTCTAATACGATATTGATTTTTTCTCTCGAAATATTCCAATTTGCGCAGGCACCCTCGAGCCCCAAGTTTCCATGCTATTTCGCTGGAATATCGAATGTTTGGCTATACGAGTTAATCCCACTAAATCAGATCGAAAAATTCCCCTTTCCCAGTCTCTCTCTCTCTCTCTCTCTCGCTATCTCTCACCAGCCAATTACAATCTCATAAGAAGCTTATAAGAAACCTCGCACTCGAGACGCTCGGCAAAGGCTCCTGGAGAGACGAGGAAAAGGCAGAGAGGGCCACGTTGTGGTTTTTTTTGTAGATTTTTTTTTTCCCCAATTCTTTTCTTCTTGTTATGAATCCGCACGGTCGAGATGAAGAGTCGGGAGGTTCGGTTATTATGAATCGGAAGAACGAGCCGCAGCTCCACAGTGACATCGATCCGATGCAAAAAAGGCGAGGAAAGAGTGTGGCGAAAGAGACTTATAAATATTTTAGTACGCTTGCCCGAGATTTCCAGGAAGTTTGCACGCGGCCAACACCGCACGACCACGCCGTACAAAACGTGGGAATATTAGTTAAAATTCAAGAGGAACAAAAAAACAACAAATAAACTTTTATATATTATTCATTTTGATACCTGGACTCGCCCCGAATCAGCTCCGATCCAACGCATCCAAGGAATATCGTAAAAAAACAAGAATCTGGTACGATATATAAAAGAGATATAAATGTAGATACAACACAGCGTGCCACTGACCCGCACGCCCGCGTTATCGATTAAGACGCTTACACCGTGTGTATTGAAACGACCGCGACTCCATGTACACAATCGTACAGAGCACTTGCTATTTAGATAAACCATATACGGACATTGTGATCGTACAAGTCGTAAACGAAAAAGAAGAAAAATCAGCAAAAATTCATGATTTATGTACAAAAACTACCAAATCAACAATTCAAACAGGCGATGTTTTGATTTACAGATTGAAAAATATATTGTACGAATTTCTTAAATTCCAAACGATCATAAAAGACGAGCAATTTCGATTATAATTAAAATATCAGTTTTATTTTCACTGGGGAATATTTATTGTTTTATTTTTAAATTTATGATGCTGAAGTTTGCAACGTTGGAATGTATCGGAAAATATTCAAATTTTTCGAACCGACATGCTTTTTGAATGGCAGAAATTGATCATTTTATCATCGAAATTACATTTTGCTTTTGAATAATTATTTTTGTCAAAGATAAAAATGAATTTCGTTGCATTCCACCGATGCAAACTTCAGAGACATTTTAAATTTACAATATTTGTTTTTTTTGTCCATGTTGTGGCTGATACAGAGGGCAATAAAATAGTGGGGAATGTATTTATTGAGTTGTTTGATTGCTCGTGCAGGACACCTGTCTCGACGACACAGTGCGTCTCGATGGAAAGAAGACAATCGATGCAGGAAATTTCGTCCGGTGCCTAAGGGGCACTTAAACCGCCTACTTTACATTGAAATTGACGAAATATTACGTGAGCACACACGGTACGATCGAAGCTTTGGCGATGCATCAGGCCGGAAAGTATATGTGTTTATATTATTCGTACGCCTGCACGTACTGCCGGGGAGAGCGCGAGTGCGTTCGATGCGCGCGTCCGCGTTACAGCGACGACTTTTGTTCTCTCTGTATATGCGTGCACGTTCTTCCCGCGGCCGAGGTTTCGTTGCATGTGCACGCACACGTATTTCGTAGACTTTTCCATCTGCAAATGCGGCGTACACTCTCGATGTACGTGTCTGCGTGTATATGTTATAAACAACTCGCACTCACCGGTACACCGTAATTGCGCGAATAATTTAAGGGCGCGGCACGACGCGGGTATAACTCTCATGCCATCCTCCTGCGCCCCCTGACATCCCCCCTCGGTTTTCTCTTCTCTCCTTTCCCTCGCCTGGACTCGCAAACGCGCTCCTTGCTACATTGCGAATCGTACGCCTGCGAGGACAATCAACAAGCGCCAATGCTTGTAATCCTTATTTCACGCATTCAGCAGGCCCCTCAGATCCTGGAGATTCCGGCACTTTGACGGATTTTTCTACAAATTCATCAGCTTGTTCCCATACTTGGGAAAATTGACGAAAAATGTTCCTAGACAAGGACATTCGGGAAATATGCACGAATCGGTGTTATTCGATTTTTTTCTCCATGCACTCGCCCCGCCAAGCATAAATGCAGTTACTTCTCTCCTTGTCATCGAGATGATGCTCTCTCCCCGAGTATACTCGCGTCCCCGTCTCAGCGAGACCGTCTCATTAACTCTCGAGACGCTCGTCATTAACCGCGCTTGCACACTCGCCAAAGTGATGGATCTCGTACACGTATATTGCTCGCATCTCCACACACGCACGGGCTCGTGTATACACTCTTCTCGCCAGTCTCCTTCAAACGTTCCTCTTGGTCTCTTCCTCTCTCGTTCAGTTCTCCACTCTCGGGCACACCACTCGAGCCGCTTCAAACGCATGTAAACGAACAAGAGATAGCTATCGATCAGCTGCTGCTACTCCTACAACCTTCTCATTCCTCCCTGCTCGCTAACTCTTAAAAAAAAATTGCAGTTGAGCGAATCTCGCTCCTTCGCGAGAAAGCAAAGCTCGACAAGTTATCCGCGCGTTTAGAGTGAAATTTTTCTTTTTTTTTTTCTCTTTTCCCTTTCGACGTCTCGCCTACATTTAAAAAAAAATATTTACAGTAGAAAATGTCGGCTAATTGTACGTTTAAATGACTCAAAAACCGTCTGGCAAAAATCTCGGTGGACGAGGTATCGCGTTACATTGACCTGCAGATTAAATCGCACGTATTATAGTGTAAACAGGAGACACGCTCTTCAATGGGCACTCCTGCTCTGCCTATTTACTCAAGCCTCACACCGACCAGAATAAACGATGGAGTACGTGAGAGAAAAAAGGAGACTCTCCATTGGCTCGTCTTCCGGATAAGCCCACGCTCGGCTCCGAGATCTCGGATTGCACTTTGATGGGGGATTCGAGACACGCAAGTGAGAAGAAAAAAAAATTACCGGATATCCTTGTACCGATATTTACTAGCGGTGGCTTTTAAGTTCAATCGAACTCTGTGCCTTTAAAACCTCAAAAAGAAACTCCAATTTCCACACATTTCTGACGAAATCCTTGTGACCCCATATTTGCTATATAATTGGATAAAAATTCCCGAAATTAAGCAGCTTTGAAAAATTATAAATTCTCAAGGTTTCGAGATTTTGGTCTCTCTACAAAAATGGCAACTAAATTGCTTATTTTTTGGGGTTACGTCTCAACCGGTTTCTCAATCGTCCATGTATTTTTGCTTTTAGATTTTTTATCCAGTCTCGAAGTTGACGATCGATTTTTGTAATGCTGCCAGGATTACGGCGATTTAAAAGCTTTACATATTTATACAGGGAAAGGTTGCTGCGAGTTCCAAACGCTCGATCGTTTCCAGTGCCGAATTTTTCATCGATTTTTATCGTGGAACAAAAACATGTCGTTCTCAAGTATAGGCAGCGAAGAAGTGCACTCAAACGGTTATAAATGCGCGATTTCTTCATCGCATTCTCATTGAATAGTGCTCGAGAATTAATATACGAAAGCGTGAAATTGACGACTAGAGAGTTCGGAAGATTTTATTCGTGTGCAATGCTCGCGTGGGGAACCTCCTGCGGCTCTTTTCTCTGTCTCATCGCGTTTCAGAGCGTGGGGCCGCGGCCACCGTGAAAATAGTTGACGTAGATCGAGATTTATAGAGGTACAAATCTATACAGATATACAAGTTGAATCTTGGTGTCGGATTTCAATTAAATATGATCGATGAAGAGAGCAACTACCTAAGAGCGCCAACTGACCGTCGAGCAGTGTGCGCGACTTTGATATTGAGTTCCCCGAAGAGAGCGAACGGAGCCCCCAAGGGCGCATGGGGAATGCATTCGCGCGCCTGACCATTCGGAATCGATTTAAAACATGCCGAAATATTGTAATAAACCATGACGACACTATCGAATAAAAATCGCAAGAGTCCGCACGTCCGTGCGCATGAAAAAAAAAAATGTTACGAAGGGTCAGCGTTTCGCAATGAAAACCGGCGAATATATTTTTGTCATTCGCTTTCGTTTGTCTCGGCACGCGTCAATCTCGATCTGAACGACAGTAATTTATGGCCGCGATTTAATGAGAGAGATACGTCTCAATAAGATAAACGCGTACGAAGAGCCGCGAGATGTTATTACGATGTACATCGAGTTTTTTTCGAGCCGTTGATATTACGAGGACAAATATGGCGACGAGCATGCAACGTTATCAAGATGCAGAAAAGTTAAGCAACTCGAAGGAATTTCAATGCCGAGATTCCGAAGCCTCTTTCGAAACTTTTCAATCCATCCCGGAACAAAGTTTCTTTGTCATATAAACTTTCTGGCATATTTCGATAATAACTCCCGACTTTTTCGTCCTCGTGACATTATCCCCTCGGAAATACCACGACAATGGGATAATAATGATGAAAATCACTAAGTACTACTGCCTTTCATTATGTTTGATAAATATGTAGCTGATGGTGCGAAAGCCTGCATAATGGATCGTCCGGTACCGTGATGAATGGACTCACCTGGCGAAAGCTAGGCTTTCTTGCATATCTTGAATAAGTGTGGAAAGAGAAAGAGGACGCGAGACTCGTCGTTGGCTCGATCGTATTTATTTAACGACTCGAAGCAGGCACACGCGGTGATAAATTCGTTTGAGAATCTCGATCAAGGTATCTCGGCGGAATCGCAGCTCGATCTGATTGTGAATAGCGAGAAATGGCGAGTCTAGCGCGTGGGTCTTTGTACTGCGGCGCATCGATATATAATACGCACCGCGTCGTGAGGAATGGCGTAATTATAAATCCACGAGTCCAGGAGCGGGGACCGGCTGCGCGACGACTCTCTTTCTACACGCTGCAGTATGTGTGACCGCGTTATTTCTATGCTACGCTAACACACGACTATCCCACTTGCCAGACTCTCAATATCGCGTCTTCGTCTTTCTTTTATAACAAATCGATGCGATTAATATTAGAGTAAGCGCGCTCGGTGGGGCGCTCTCGCGACTTGGAATAAAAGCCTCTTAATACACACACACACGCGTACACCGAAAGAGAAGATCGAGAGTTATATCTCACTCTCGCCTCTCGTCCGGATGTCTTAATTAAACTTTACCCTCTCTCTCTCGCTCTCTCGGATCCCGCATGAATATATAAGACAGGAGCGACGAGATTAACGATTATACTACATCTCTTGGGACTCGGTGGCTAGTGAGAAAGACGCGTACACACAGACGTACACACGGAAGCACAAATATGCGAACGCGTCGATATACACACGGCGAATCGGTAGAGAACGGGATTTTCGATCGAGAAAAAAATAATCGCTATTAAATCGTGTGTTTCGTATCATCCGGATACCTCCATCATTCCTAGCGAGTATTCACTAAATAATTAAGTTGAAACGAGTCGAATAACGCGGGAATCGTTGGCGCGAGTACACGAGACAGCGATTTCCAGATATTTTCGTTTTTTAACGTTCATATAGACGCGCTTCCGCGATAAGGATAGACCAGACGTTGCTATATATAGGAGTCTCGGGTTTCGGCTGAAATCTTTGGAATCGAAAGAAAGTCAGACTGTGCGCGAGGAGAAAAAGCACCGAAAGAGCGGGATGGAAAATACAGTCGATTTATCTCGAATGGGGTAAAGCAATCGCGGGGGTGGTCGCGCGGTGAGATAATCTCGAGAGCGACGGAAACGAGGGTCTCTCGTGGTCTCCGGTTTTCTCTTTCTCTACATCCCCTCACACCAACTTCTTCTTCTCTCCCTTTTCTCTCATTCTCAACGACATATAGAGCAAGTTATCGCGCGTGAAACTCTACCGCGTCGTCCCAAGATGACGGCCGCGCGTTGGATATTGACTCTTTAACAAAAACCGCAAGGATATCGACATCATTTCTCTGCACCATTTTTTGGCACGATTTCATTTTTGTGATTCAGTCTAGCCAACGGAATTGATCGTCGCATCGATCTACAAATTGGCCATGCGCTCGAGTCGAGTGTTTCACGTTTTTTTGTGTATTAATAAAGAATCCTCAGGGTCCGAGGATTGCGACGGAGCAGGCGTCAAAAATGACTCGGAAAAGCCACCGACATGACGAACGAAAAAATCCATGAAAATGGGTAAATATTAAGGAGGGTGAGAAACACGTAAAGAAAGAAAAGGATCGAACGTGAAAAATCGAGTGACTCGCGAGCCACGACTCAATCGTCCCTGCGTCCTGCGAAGCGGATATTATTTCCACCTTCTTGACTACACATTTCGCGGGCATATCGATAGTAATGGATTTTCCGGGAGGCAAATCGTGACGAGCTTCATTGTCAAGTTGACGTTTTTTTTTATCTCAAAATACTCGCAGTTGACGGTTTTCCGGAATTTTTTAAATTTAATTAGAGAATGTGCAGAGAAAAATTGAGAAATTTAAAAACTTACAGAGAGAAGAAACTCGGCCTTTGATCACGGCCGCAATTTCTTATAGCGGTAAAGTTTTTCATTCACGCTGCCCTTTGTGGTTCGGTAAAGAAGAAAAAGAAGTAATAGCGACGTTGCCCCGCCAACTCTGACTGACCGGATCTCGTAGAAGAATCTTGTTCAATTTGAAACCCGGAAGCTTCTCGTTCCTCGGAGCGACTCAACTTATTTCCCTCTGCACGGAGGGCAGAGAAGAGTCGAATAGAAAAAAGTGAATTTATCTTGCATGGCTACACCGTGAACATATTTCGTCGTAATTTCAGTTGCAACAGTTCGAACGTTATCGGAGTATCCGCGCGCTCTTGTACTTTTTAATTCGCACGTTCCATTGCACCCTCGCGCCCTCGGCTTCTCGGCGTTCGTTATCACGAATCACGAATCGAATTTCGACGGATCTAACTTCCAGTCGAGGCACACTACGTGTGTGTGTGTATTTTGTGATGGCGCTTCGGAGGAAAGAAAAACTCGCCCGAAACTCTGTGCAGTACGTGCCTTCGGAACTTGTTCCTCCTCTGCTGGCTTCTCCGGTTATTCGCTATACGTGTCCAGGGCATTCGATGAGTTCATCTCTTCATGGTCTCCGGATTCTCGAATCTCTCAGTCTCTACAATTCCGATTGCCGTAGCTCTCGCCCAGCCGAATGCTGGGCTCGCTCGTATTTGCGCGAGACGTGACGCCAAATAAACCAAAACGTCAAAAATAAATGAAGGAAAGGCGTGGCGGCGAAGCAAATACATCGGACGTACAGCACTGCATTTTTTTTTCATTCTCGTCTTCTATATTGTAATTCACGTTTCGTCGAGAATCACCTCAAGAAAAATAATGAGAGTACGATCTCTTGTAAAAAAAAAAAAAAAAGCTTCAATGTGAGCGTGAAAACTGCAGTTAACCGCGGGCGTCTGCATGCATTTTGTTTGTACTTTTTATTCGTATCCTTGATCCACGAGTCCGAAAAATAACGGCAGAAAGAAAGACATTCGCTTGGATGATATTAAATCGAGTACAGAAAGGAATAACGTGCGAAGAGGCATCGCAATGGTAAACTTTTATACATGATCAAGAATCATAAATACTCGCTGCTCTTTTGCCGAGAGCTGGAACGAGAGAATAGGAGCTTTGCTCTCGCGGACGTGCTGTAAAATAAGTGGTGTGTAATAATAGCGGAGGCTGTAAACATACAACTCGCTTTTATATACGATCTCGTGCGTCTCTATCCCGTTGTGAGCTTATAGCGCTGTACCGCAGCAGCACCAACCACCATCAACACGTACTCTATTTATAGTGCTGGAGCTTTTTAGCAATACGTCCGAGCGAGTTTCCTGTTGCACGGCGTATCATCGAAAATCGTCTAACGAGCTAAACGAATTTCGCGAATAGATCGAAATTAATTTCACTCTCAATTTTCCAAATGCCAATTGTTTTGTATTCGGGAAATACTTTTCTCTACTCAGGCGTTTTGTACTCCAAACTGACTAGGACCTGACACCGGTTCAGGTAGAACTTTCGTCAGGATGCTCCTTTTTCTCTCGGGCTTTCTTTCCACGAAAAAAATCGTACAAAGCACTCGGTCGAGAGACTTGTTCGTGTTCGGTGCACGATATCCTTGCTACCGTGTTTGTTGCTGAATAGCGTTTTGTATATGTATCGTCACTCAAGGGTGAAGATAGAGACGAGACAAAAAGCCTGCTCCGTTGACATAGTACTACAGGTGAGCATCTCGCGCGTCGCCTCCACTTGGTTCCTCCTGCATGTGTTGGCTCGATCCTCTTCTCCTTCGTCTTCGCGTCTTCCGCTGCTCCTGCTTCGTGCATATAGCATTGACTATGCACCAGCGAAACGAAACTTTGCGAGACACACGAAGAAGAAACCAGTTTTCTCTCTTCTTTCTCCTCCCCCCCTTGCGAACAGCCCTCTGCTGTGTTTCTTTTTCTGCGCTCCTTCCTCTCCGTGCACGGATATATCGCGCGGGGTCATTCGCACGTATATATGTATACACGCGCGTGCATATACATCCACCCCGCGAATATATGCCCCAGGAGAGATCCGTACGTTTATATAGCAGCAGCGGTCATGTTGCTCGCGATCCTTTCTGCAGTTCAACGCGTGTTTTGCTATATATTTTTACGAACCTACGTAACATTCTATTTGCGTTTGTTCCCGCGGACGCGAACGTTCAATTCGGCTAAACAAAACGCCCGGCGACTGCCTCCTTCCTGCTCGCTTATAACTCGCTCGTTTTGCCTTCTCATTTCGCGAAAACCTCCGAAATTGGCTACTCTGGGAAATGCTCGAAACGTTCTCCACAGGTGCCTGTCGCTCCACGCGTTTCCTGTGTCCCTCACATCACGAGGATCACGAGACATACACCTGCGGAATTCATTTCAGATTATTCTGTAAGAGATCATGCACTAATTGATAAATTAATTATTTCTGGATCAGTCTTTTAAATATCCCACGCGAAACGACGCAGCAAGCATTTCTTGTGTCTACGCGAAGAGGAAATCAGTTACCAAGTCTCTTTCGCGCATGTATGCACGCAGTGATTCTGAAGAGTTGGCCCACGAGCCTCCGGGTAGAGTGCGAGAATTTCGCGTTACGAATATGAATTCGTTCATGAAGGTTTGATTCAGTCGTATATTCGTGTGAGAGGCACGCAGAGAGACAGAGAGAGAGAGAAGACTATTTCGGAGGTTGATTCGAGGAGGCAGTGCGGAGAGAAATTGGTGGAAACCCATGGGAGGGTGAGAGGAAAATTCTCGTGAGACGACTCGGTCTCCGTCGTTGGCAGCGTGACGCGAATAAATCAAAATCGGTGTGCGGGACTTCGATCCAGCTGCACACGGAGAGCTCCAAAGGAAAGGACAAGATGGAGAGCGTGTCTCGATTCTTGAATCGAAATCGCGATTCTATTTCGAATCGTCCTGCAATTCCACTCTCGCATTCCCTTTCCGCCCTCCTAGCTGTGCTACAAAAAAAAGAAATGCCCAAAAAAATTCTCTATTGCAATATAACAGGGACATTTTTTAGATTGAAGAAATATAAAAATATTTTCTCACGAACAACAACAGTCCGTTTTCGCAGGACGAGCTTTTATACGGCCGCGGCGTTATCGCACGGAAAGTCGAACAGTTCGCATATAATAAAACAAAAAAGCGATGTGTAGCTTTCGAGAGAAAACGCGCAAGAGGACAATTTGGAGTAGGGAGGAGCTAGGATGATGGGGCTTTCAGGGAAGAGCCTGAGTTGAGAGATGGTCTTGTCTCCAGGGAAATATCGAACTGGAGGCGAAATAGAGAACACATGGGTTGACATAACGAGATAAAAACTGAGTAAAGGAAAAAAAAAGATGCTCAAGAAAAGCCATTTGTGAGCAGGGTCCTGGGTCAGCAGCAGCAGGATCCGAGAGAACAGTCCGACTTTTCGCATCAGCAGGCTCTTGCGTTGTTTCGTTGGCAAAATCTCACGAGACGAGTTTCCTGTTTGCATTCTTATCAGAAAAACAAAACTCGTCCGAATTTTTTACTCTGAAAATGGCGAGTCGAACGAACATGAAAAGATTCATTAAAAATTTCGCGACATCTCTCGACATCACACACAGAACGCAATGATAATTCGTCATCAAGGCTTCCCGCCTATAAATCGAACGCTACAATTTAAAATCCTGTTTATATATCTCGTAATGGCAAAGTGACGAATTGCTATTGCTTCAGAAGCGTTAGCACATAAACGAGCTCGCATGTACAGACATTTGCACAGATACAATTGAACCGCAGCCACATAAAAGCAGCGCGCGACTGAGTCTGGTTCAGGACGGTCGGGGCATCAGCCACAATTCACGACTCGTTGGATTCTCTCGTCGCGATGACCGAGAATACGTTTTGTTGTGTCGTTATACCTGTACAGGCTTATTTCTGTCTATATATAATCAATGTTGCAAAATTTCCCGTGGGTAAACAGCCAAGCTTATCGCGGTTAGTGATGCCGTCGAGACGAGAAATTTCTCGGCGAGACGAGACGAGATCGAGAAATTTCTCGTCTCGTCTTAAAGAACTCTCGTCTCGAAGTCTCGAGACGAGACGAGACATTTTTCTCAACTGACGAGATTCTCGATCGAGACTCTCGACATCTCGAGATTTTTCGAATTTCTCGAAATTTCTCGGATTTTTCGAATTTCTCGGTTTTTTCGAGATTTCTCGAATTTCTCGGTTTTTTCGAGATTTCACGAATATATCTCGAGATTTCGAGATTCTCCATCGAGAAAACATTTCGTTAATGTTTTTGGAATAATTTCAGAAAATAATTTCAGAAAAATTGCGAAGCTTTTCGTTTTTCACCAGGCGTGCGACGCCATTACAAAGGCAATTATTCCTTTTTCGTTTCAATCATAAAAAAAATCCCCGATTTCTGTCTCTTTCCGAATTGATGATTCGAGAAAGAGTTTTTCGTCGGTCAATTCGACGTGACGAGTGTTGAGCCGCGAGTCGTTTCCCCAAAAATCCCTTCGAAGTCATTGAGCCCCTTTTTTCGAGTATTGCCCCGTTGTTTTGGAGCTGATAGGTTATCGAGTCAATATATCATAGTTTCAACCCATTTCTTAGTGTTTTTGTTGAGCCCTGTCGTCGATTAACAGCCCCGTGTCTCTTTCCATATCGAATTCACCCCGGTTTTTGTGTGTTTTGCGATGCCGGCGATCGAGAACTTTGTTTCGTTCGATCAATCGGGTCTCGCTGGGGAAACCCGATTCGAATGTCCGTGTCGTTCGCTCTAAAAATACACTGCCGCTCAAAAGTTTACATACACGACCCAATATTTCTTGCGAGACTAAAAGATAGATAACTCTGTAAAAAAAAAAAGATTTTCCAATTTTTGAAGCGGCGTTTTAAAGGGGACAAATCAAGCTTCAGTTTGCTTCGTCTAAATATTTTTTATGATTTTTTTTCGACCCAGTACAGACCTTGGTTCGTGACTGTTTTTAGGCTTGTTTTTTACCATGGCAAATCAGGCGCACAGCTTCAGGATTTAAACATTTTTTTTTTTAATGATGACAAACTTGAAACTGGATGCAATAGCTGCATCTTGGTTTTTTAGAAAATTTTTTGCGATTTTTTTTCGAAACGTTATCTGATTTTTGCCTAAAATCAATAAATTTTGAAAAATTCTAAATAACCCGAGAACTATAGGGTTCAAGAGAAAATGTTAAGAATGAAAAAAGTTGTGTATTTCGATCCTGAATCGCGTTGAATTTTTTTGGAATTATTTTTTGAAAATTTTTTTTTTTGAGTATTTTTTTCGAAACTTGGTTTTTTTCAAGGCCGATAAAGTAATGATTTAAGGCACTCACCCCACTTAGATAAGTTTCTCCAACTTATTAAAGTGAGGCGAGTGCCTTGAGTCATTACTTTATCGGCCTTGAAAAAAACCAAGTTTCGAAAAAAATACTCCAAAAAGAAAATTTCAAAAAATAATTCCAAAAAAATTCAACGCAATTCAGGATCGAAATACACAACTTTTTTCATTCTTAACATTTTCTCTTGAACCCTATAGTTCTCGGGTTATTTAGAATTTTTCAAAATTTATTGATTTTAGGCAAAAATCAGAAAACTTTTCGAAACAAAATCGCAAAAACGTTTCTAAAAAACGAAGATGCAGCTATTGCATTCAGTTTCAAGTTTGTCATTATTAAAAAAAAAAAATGTTCAAATCCTGAAGTTGTGCGCCTGATTTGCCTTGGTAAAAAAAAAACCGAAAAACAGTCACGAACAAAAGTCTGTACTGGGTCGAAAAAAAATCATAAAAAATATTTAAACGGAGCAAACTGAAGCTTGATTTGAACGTTTGTTTTCGAAGGCCGGTTTGATCCTAAGGAAACATCGAAATAGGATGTCCAATGAATCAGCGAGAAGTCTGCTGTGTTTAAATGGATGGCTGACGTGCAGCCTCAAATCAGCGATTCAAAAAAATCTTAACCCGTCAGAATAATAAAAGTGCATTTAAAAGCGTTCTATTTGTCTTTTAATTATTTCAGCCCAGTTCATACCCAAACCCAAGGGCGCCGATAATAATAATTATTATTATTATTATCGAGAATTTCGAGAGTCTCGAGAATCGAGACGAGAAATGTTTCTCGAAATTCGAGACGAGAAATTTTTTCGAGACGAGAAATTTTTCTCGAAATTCGAGACGAGAAATATTTCTCGAAACTCGAGACGAGAAATATTTCTCGAAATTTTTTCGAGACGAGAAATCCGAAATTCTCGTCTCGTCTCGCTCGACGGCATCACTAATCGCGGTTATAGCCAGCTCGAACGATCGGTGATCCTGCCGGATATGTACTCGTTCCTCCCTCCAACACGTTAATGTGTGTGTGCGCCTGTGGATATCCTTTCGATTCGTTGTACTCGTATCGTTTTCCCTCAGCGTTATCCGCGCAGTTGCCCAAATGTTCGCTTCTCCCACCGTGTCCTCCCGAATTGGCGTCGACGAAACTTCCTGGAAATCAGCGTTACTAAAAAGTTGATTGGTACAGCGATAAATTGTGCTAATAATTTTAACATATTTATATACGTTTCGGTGAAGACTCCGTCGCTCTTGTTCACGGCAGCGACGATTATTTTATTCTCGCTACACATTTCGTTCGTATTTCGATAAAATAAAATTCCTGCACTTGTAAGAATGGGAAAAGCTTCGATTCTTCATATAACAATAATTTTCTCGATGTTGAAGCAGCGAAATTCTGTTTTTTCTTCGCCAGACCTCATAAATATTGTTCAATATTTGGCCCGGACAATAAAACGATCGTCTTTTGAGTCCCGAAAACTCAATCGAGACGAAAAATAGTCATGATTTTCAAAATTGAATAAATAATTAACAGAAACAATCATTTTCGTTGAATCTCAACGCTGCAAACTTCAGAGTCATCCGGAAACTGCATTTTTGGAATTATGACATGGCCGACCGGAAGTTGACATCGTCATTTTGTGGATAAGGAAAAAAAAGATCAGACGATCTTTGTTTCGATGCATAATTCTTGAACAAGCTTCGACGTGGCGCATTCGTGTAAGATTTGAACGTTTGGTAAAGTGACTATTTGGTTATTTGGTATTGGTGTGGCTTGTCGGAAAGGAATTCGCGGTTAATAGCGGACGAAGAATCGTCGTCAGGGAGCAAGGTATACACGCAGCATACAGCTCGGCCGAGTGGATATACTAAAATCATTGGAGTTGAGCTGCGAAACGCGAGAAATCGACTTTATCGTCGCGGGCGTGCTTGGTGTAGTCGCAGCAAAGTACGTATCGTTGTGTATATATCCGTGAAAACTGGTCGCGCGTTTCGTGGTCCAGGGAGGTTCACTCTCCGCAGGGAAATCAGCTCGATAATCCGATTAATAAATTGGCAAGCATTCGCGGGTGCCCGCAGCAATAACCCAGCTGGATGCGAGAGCGATGCTCTCAATGTTGCTTTTTCTCTTTGTCGCTCTCGCTAGGCGTTGCCGCAGCAGAGACTCTTCGACCCGTTCAACCGATTTAATTGGGCATTTGCGTTTCGGCTCTCGTCCAGGTAGCGGCGTTAGAGTTGGCTCTCGCTCTCGGCGTTGTCCGGGTGTGGCCATTGCTGGACCGAATTTCGGCAACTCGATGTTTTCTCGACGTTCGTTATCTCGGGCACGAGAGTATGAAGAAAAAAATCGCCGCGGCTGATCCGTGAGACGGATGGCAAGAAAAAAGCATCGTCGTTGAAATACTCGCGTCAGCGCGAGCAACAGGGTGACCACGAAATAAGCGAGAAAGCTAAGGAAGGGTAACGGAAGGAAAGACGTGGGTGTAGAGCGAATGAGCATCAAAATGTACGAGTTACCCGCTGCGCGAGACGAGTGTGCAGCTCGTACGCGCGATACTCGCTAATCGTAAAAGAGTGCGAGCGAGAGGATCACACGTTCGGGGAATAAAGTGGGCGAACGCGCATACGAATTGCCTCACTCTCGTTTGCCCTCGTTTTCATCGCGAAGAGGGATGAAAGACGCCCGTAGAAATTGACTCGGACACCACAACTCGCGGTTGCTTCATTTTTACTGCGTCTCAGCACATACACAATCGTCCAATCGCCCTCTCTCGTTTACCTCGTTCCGCGTCATTCGTATATATACTCGCTCTCTTTCTCAGCATTTTTCTACACTCTCTCGTCAGACTTTGTCGTTTCGTCTGTAACCATTCGGACGAGAACGAAACTGCTCGTATCTCCGGTCTATCTTATCCAGCATCCTCCGACCATCAGGGCGCTTTTATCACGAGAACTCTGACGAAACGTCGTCCTGTGTTTTCGCGCGTCTCGACCTATCTCCGTTCGATCGCAACAATTCCCCAAGGAATTTCTCTCTCGATGACACGAGACTAAATTTGCTGTCGGAAAAACGAAACGAATCGGTCCATTGAAAAGGATTTCGGAAGAAAAAACTGCCTCGAATCTTTTCCATACAAATTCGATGCTAAAAAAAAAAAATAATGCTCGTTATAATTTTCACGGCAGCTCGTCTACTTGTCTGGCGTATATGAAACAAAAACCCGGCGTGTAGTTGGAGCCGTGAGGCTTATAATCGAGGTTTCCATCGCGCGTTGTGTCCGCTACCTCGCAGTACATTATCCTAGTACTAGAGCGTAGCTCGCGGTGCAAAAATGAAAAAAAAAAAAAAAATGGCGAAGTAGAAGCCAGTGAGTGGGCGCGCGATATGCGAGCTTCGTGTTATAAATTGTTTCACCGCGAGGATCTCGTTTACTCGGGAGCTGCGCGTTCTCTGTCCTTCTCTATTGCCAGAGCTCTTGGGATCGGCCCGCATTTGCCCCGGGCGATGCTAACCCTGCACACGAACCACATGCTATATACTTTACATGCACACACACACGGGCGTACGGACACGATGTACGTGGTATATGTACACCGCGAGATAGTCGAGGAATGAGGAGCGCGAGAGAACGGCGAATCTCGCTGGCGAGAAATCAAATCGATTCGATCTCCCTTGCGTGGCTTTTCTATATATACACACATGCACATTATTTTTCTATACACACATTCACAACGAGAACACTGTGAGTTTGTTGCAAAAAACGTATTTCGCTCGTGCCTGACGCTCTAGCTCGCACTCGCAATCGCGAGCCTCGTCGCCGCGCCGCGCGACGATGGCGACGAGCCTGACGCGCAATCTTCGGCCACTATCGCGCGTGCTTATTCCTCAATAAAGCGAAAAACGAGGAGAAAATATCAGAAAGAGGAAAATTGAGACACTCGACATATTATGTTTGCGAAAAATTACTCGAGAGTCTACACAAGAATGCAGAAAATCAGCAAATCCAAAGTTCGCACACACACGGAGGGTTGAAAAATTATTTTCACTGCACTCGCTTGCGCTGGGGCTATAAATCAACGAGAACAAGTAGCGTGTTGCGGAACGTCAAATACCACGCTTCATTTGCATTACCGTCATATTCATATTTTTTTATTGCGCCCGAGATTATTCCGATTGTAGGAATGAAGTATATTTATTTATTATTTATACGGATGAATTTTAATCTGCTGCGCAGAGAGACTTTTCCACATGCATAAGGATTACTCGAGTCCATACGTGCGTACCACCTTAATATTGAGAAAAGATTAAATACCAAGCATTTCCATTTAATCGCACACGTTGAACAAACGAAACGAGTTGTTTCGTCAGAGAGACTCGAGAAGTGACGAAAATGTCACAATCAGGGTTCTTCGCCCTCGATGACTTCTAGAGAGAGGGAGAGAAAGCGAGAGGAAGAAACCTCTCAAGGCTAGGTTGACCCTCCGCCTCACTCGACGACGCTAATCGGCTTAATGTTCCCGCCAAACTCTCCCTCCTCCTTCTCTCACTCTCGACATCGTTTTCGTGCCTTTACGATTTCCGTGCACACGAATAAATAGCTGTACGGACAGCATCTCTCGGGCGGCTCGGTTCCTTCTCTCGCACGTCCGCCGACTGGCAACTCGTTCGCGGATAAGTCGAATTTATTAACGCCGTTTTTCGTCAGGATCGCTCTGAAATCTCTCGCTCCTTCTCTCTCCTTTTCGTCCCCGCGTGAACCGAGATCACCACTTTCCATCTCTCGGTCCTGCGTGCGCCTGTATAAACCGCGATAATCTTTGAACGGATGTAAACACTTTGCCTCTTGGGTACATCCTCGAGCGGAATACCGTTGGGATTCTCCAGCCTACGCTTCACCTTCAAATTATTATGCTTCACGAGCAATATATACATTATTTCGATTAAATTATACGAATTTCATACGAATTTATTGAAACTTTAAAATCTCCTTTCTGCGCACGTTTATTTATTTCGAATTTTTCAACATTCCACGATTGGAAAATTTGTAATTTAGCGAATGTACAAACGTGATTAAAGGTCAAAGGAAATTAGACACCAATCGGTCGCTCTCGTGCTGTGCCTTCGCAACGTGCAGTTGACGTATCGCATTTGTCGGATAAATAAACTCGCAGCAATTCTTCAGCCAGGTGATGCGAAAAAAAGTCTGAATAATGGAGATAATAAAAGCAACTGCGAATTAATGAATGCGCGTCACTGAAAATACGTGAGTAAATTCGCAATAATTTTGTAAAGTGGCTGGACCCGAAGTCATTGGGAAGATTGGTTCGCATCGGCGCCAGATGAGGACTCTGCCAACACCTACGACGACCTCCCCTGACGCTTTCTCGCGAAAGTGTATATCTGTATGTATTGTAAATACGTGGGAATGATTAATCGTCTTCGCACTCGGCAGTGTCAGGCTGGCGCGCGAGAGAAGCGAAGATGAGAACGCATATGCGGAGGAAATAAAATAAGTCTGAAGCCCTCACACGGATTTGAAACTTATTCACACCGCGCGCGCCAACACACATACGCAGCACGCGCGGTTATGTGCTGCTGGGTGTACGAAGAGAGTATCGAGGGTGGGAGTCCGGGTGACTATCTTGATACCTCTCGAATATCCCCTCTCTTCATGCCTCCCGCGATAACGGTACTTTCCCTTTGCCGTTTGCGCCAGCGAGAGAGACTGCCATAGCAAGAATTTTTACCTCTCGCCCCGCGCCGCCTCATCGCTTTTACACGTCCTATCACATTTTTTCACTTTTTCTCTCCGCACACCTTCCGCGCGTGCATCAAACGTTGATGAGCGCACACGCCATGTATCGTGTGATGCATTCGCCTTAAACACACACGCGAGCACCAACCAAACGTAAAATATACGAAAGGCGCGCGTGAATAAGAGGCGCAACAAGCAAGAGCCGCGAGGAAGCAGGACGAGGAGACGAGCAGATGGGACAAAGGCTCGTTTGTCCGTCAGCGAGAGGTACTTTGGAATTCTCATCCACTCCTGGATTACGCCACCCATATTTCTGCATCTATCGCTCCTCTCGCTCTCTTCATTCTCTCTATATTACGAGAAATATGCAGAGAAACAGAGACAACAAACGATACCTTGGCCCTATAGCACGCAGACAGCGATGTCCACGAGTCTCATTGCATTGCGATGTAAATGACCGAAGCAACCGATGTTTGCTATTTTCCCCACCGGAATATCGCATGAATATCGGTCCTGCGCGTGTATAGCGTGCGAACAAAACGAGCGCGAAGCGTCGCAGATCGAGTGAAAATTCTCGATTATCTGAATCACAAAAATAAACGACAATTAGTCGTTGATCGCGGTTGGAATTCGGTTGGGCAGGGGAGCGTGGGTCGCGGTGCAGACAGTAGCGAGGAAGCAACAAGCCGAGCGTTCAAGTAGTACGACCGCATGGATAGTCGGACAGTTTTATATTCATGTAAAGATTAAAATGAATTTATTTGACAAGCCTCGGAGATTACGTCAAATTAAATGTTAAGCGTGAATGTAACGATAGCAGTCTGCTGAGACGATTCGTATATACGACGCACTGAATACCAACGTTTGTAATCGCGAGAGAAAAGTCTCAGCTCCATATGCTCTCGCGTACATGGAAATGCATGGATTTCTCGCACATACATATGTATGATGCAGCGAATCATCTCTCTGCCAGTTGGACAGAGAAGCTGCGCGCAAAGAAAATTTTCAATCGGCCGAGACGATAGTAGAGAAACGATGCGTAGGAGTCTTGGCTGTATCTTCATACAAACACACACACACACACAGACACGTATAGAAAAGCAACAAGAATCGAGGATCTCTCGCGTCAACCGTCCTTTCCAGAGTCTCCTCATCTCTCTATGTACTTGCGCTCATCGTGGCTAAGGATGATAAATGCGATAAAGTGGTACCAGTATAAACATACACACGCACATATACATATGCCTATGCTATAGTTATCTATTCGTTCATGACGATGATGCTATCGTACCGGCTTAATGGCCATTTTACTTCGGTCTATATATGCCTATATTTATATACTTTATAATACCAGTCACGAAAGATGCTTTTCGAAGATTCCCAAGCGTCTTAATACGGGTTATTACTCATACTCGCGGTGGCCATGCACAATCTCTTATTTATTTTTTTATTCATTCAAACAATTCATTTATCATGCATGGATTACCACCAGAGACAAACTTTCCGTTTGTATCGAAATATTTCGTATTTTACTGCATAAACGACAGCTGCAGGCGTGGAATTTTTTTTTTTTTCGAAATGTTGCAGAAAAAGTGACACTGCGTCTTTAATTAATTATCCCCCGGATGAATAATTGCAGGGCCTTAAATTATTATTCACGTTCCCTCAGTTCAGCACACGAATTCGCGGAAAGTTTTAATTGTGTTTTTGCACAAAAGTATATAAACGTGTGTGTGTGATGAGAATAAAAAATCTGTTTCAGCTTGCGACTGTCATCTTATCGGAGCATCGGGGAAAACGTGCAACCAGAGTACGGGACAGTGCCCGTGCAAGGATGGTGTCACCGGAACTACTTGCAACAGATGTGCTCGCGGATACCAACAGAGCAGATCTCATATTGCGCCGTGCGTCAGTGAGTATATACCAACGATAAATAATTCTCGAGTTGTCCTTCTTTTTGTGTTTATCGACGCCACGATCTCCGATCCGTTATCGCGCCGGCAAATGAATTTCATCGGCATTGGAAATGAGTATTCGAGAGGGTAAACGGGCCGCTGGATCGCAAGAAAAATTGTCAAGTCCGTCGCCGCTTGTCCAATTAGCCGGAATTAGTCGGAACCTCAATTTTTGAAACTTCAGACTCGAATTCTCGTTCGGAGAATTGTTCACATTTATTTGATAATGTTTTCACTTAACCTTAAATGTGTTTAAGGCGCGACGTGAGAAAAACGATTATTGCTCGGACATTTACGGACTCGGGAATGTCCTCGATAAATTATTCCAATTCCGTTCGAATGAAACGCTTATTTATTCACTCTCCTCCATGTTAATATGTATATTTCAATGCTCCTGCGCGCCCCTCTTTTTCTCATTTTTATTTTCTCTCACGATACAGAAATTCCACAAGTCGTGCAGACCCAGGGAACCGCTGGCGAAGACAGTGGAGAACGCGAGGACGACGAAGAGCGCGGCTACGCTGGACGAACCGGTGAGTAAGTTCAAATAAGTACAAAAACAACAACTCGGTCAACGATATTCATCCTGCTCATCGGGACGAAAAATTTTTCAACAAAAATCCGTCCAAAACTCATTTTTTTTAATGCACGACTCGCAATTCCATTTAAAACTGTTGCTCGTGACATTTCTCGTAGGAGTTTTTCAAAAATGTTCGATTTCAATCGTAATTTCCGGACTTTCGGAGTTTTTTCCTTCAAAAGGAACTGAAAACATGGATGTGAAGAAACGTGAAATGGAAAATATCTGGTCGAACGTGCCCAAGTTCTCCGAAAGTAAAAACCCAAATTCTCCGACGCGATCGTGACTCGCTTTATTTTTTAATCATCCTGTTATCTCGGCGGGACGGGGACATGGTATAAACAGCAAATAAACGCGTGATAACGAGCTTGACTATGGAACCATGAGGAATTCATGGGGGTAAATAGCGGTTCTGGTAAAATTGCCGGAGGATATTCGACGCGAGAGAAATACCAAGAGATAATATTGTGAAGGGATGAGGAGAGAGTTGGGGAGTCGGACGGGCAAAGACGTCTTTCTCGGATTTAATTCTCGTCGAAATTTCGACATGGTTTTCGGGGCAGGTTGCGAGAGTCTGCGAGCCAGGACGAACGAGAAAGAGACAGAGGATTGAGAACGAGGGAATTCCGTTAGATTATCATGTCTGCTGCGGCTGTTGTTACATCGCCAAGAGGATTCTCGTCTCTGCGATACGATATCCTGGCCAGCACGTGCTTTTTCCTCTCCCTCCGGTGCTCTTTCTCTTCCCTGCTCATATTGTTACATCCAGAACGAGGGAAGAATCCGAGGGAATTATTAATTTAGCAAAAAGGCGTCCGGAACAACTCACGAATCGGAGATCTGGGACAAGAAAGCTGGAGAATCACTTGTCGCTTGCTCGCACGGAGCACGAGGATTGCGCTCGTTGAAAAATTGTCAGGTGGCAACTTATTCGGCGATAGTAAAACCGAATGATACGAGAAACATGGGGAAAGGGAAATCAGCCGCGACTCTGAGCTCGTGTCAATGGCTTAATTAAAACCAACCCTCGTCCTTGTTGTCACAATTTCCCTCACAATAATATAAACTCGACGAAAAACTAAAAATCACATTTTGGAAAATAGACTTTATCGAATTCATCGATGGGAATTCGATAAAGTCGAAAATCGATGGAAAAAGTTGATGTTTCATTAATTTCAGTCGACGCGACCATTTTTTTTCCACCAACACAATTTTTGTAATTCCCAAAGTCATTGACTTACGAATTCCAAAACTCCAAAATTGAGAAGATCGTCTGACTTTCCTTCCCCCAGGAATTCCCTCTCGATCTTGCCAAATATTCGATATGGTGATTCGGAATATGCGCGACTGCTACGAGAGATAAAAGCCCGAACAGATATTTATCGTCTTCTCACGTGGGGCAAAAGAATCGATTACAACCCACGGAAATGGACGACTGGTCCTGACACTTTCTGCAAAAAGGCAGCATACGATCAGGCATCGAAGAAAAATAAATATATCGTTGCTCAGTGCCGATACCAACACCAAGTCTGCATGCGCGATACATTTTAGTATTCCCGATGGTCGTACAACGGAAGCAAGATCGCGGCCCACGCTGTGCGGAATATAAATCGAGCGGAGCCAGAAACGAGAGAGAGAGAGAGAGAGAGAGGCACGAAGTCTCCAAATTATAGAGGAATCTTCAGCAGGCATCGCGGATGAGAAAATCCGTCGTGAGCCTTTTCGCCTTTAAAATTCAAAACCATATTTGGCCCTTGCCAATTTCCACGTTTTTCTATCAATTAAAAATCTGCACCACCATTTTCTCTCGCGATTCGCACACTAGAGGAAAACTTGTAATTTTTTAAAAAGATCTTTTCATTGGTCGTGCGGTATTTGTCACCGCAGCAGGTACAGCTTTTGATCGTCAAAGGGGACTGTGTTCATTCATACATCAGGCTCCGCATCCAATGTGTGTTTTGCGCCTTTCTGTACTTTTCCGCATTCTCTCCATGCTCGTTTCTTTCGCTCTCTCATTCCCTCTCGCAGCCTCTCCGCACCCCGTTTGTCGCATGGTTAAACGGAGCACCCTCTCTTGGTATTGTTTCCGTTTCGGTGAAACAAATATCGCTTTTATGCCCGCCAACTAGCACACGCGTAAGGACAAGTGTTTCGTTCCTGCTGCTGCTGTTGCTTCTTCTCTGTTGTCGCGTTGGTCGTCTCATCCCGCGCACACCATGTTTGTACTGCTATATGCATCAACACGCGGTTTCAAACTCCGCTTTCTACCGCCGCAAAACACCCTCGGCGGAGTTTACTCCGGCGAGGGTGTTTTCGTGCAGCAATATTTTGCGTATTACCCTCCACGGGACATTTCACACCAAATAACCGGATCACGGTGACCAAAAGAAATTTGCCACATCATTTTTTTAATATACAAAGTGCAAAAATTTCATTTTCACACAAAATTTGTGTTTATTCGAATTATTTCGTCAATTAAATTTCCTCGGCCGCACGCGCGATTCGCGTTGAGACGTTCTGATTTTCACGCCGACGATCTTTAGAATTTTTCGTCAAAAATATGACTTTTCATACTCGGCCCTTTCCGATCGGGCGAGCGTTAGCAAAACCGACGTTTTGGGTCGGAAAGACCCATATTTAGCAAAGCCAGCGTGCGTGTGCACGCGAGGAGATAATGGGAGAGTTTCGCTCTCGCGTATAACAACCAAGAATGTGCGTGCGAACGTATATTACGATTTACACGCGCACACGCCTGCGACACATCTCGCATACACGCGTTTACGTTACTGTATGGTCCTCGAAACAGCAGCACCGAGCGGGGGGACGTTCTTCATCCGGAGCAACCCTTCTCTCATATTGTTCTCGACGATTAAAACAAAACATCGTTAAACACAAAGCAATTCAGCTGCGGCACTGTCTATTAGCTTTCGTGTAAATAGATCATTCTTTGCGTTGAGCCGGCTGTTGATACAAATAACTTTCAAAAACAATGTGACGCGAAGCTCCTGACAAAATAAAATAATATTGTATTTATTTCGTTTATTCAAAAAAATTACGGGCATGGCGAATTCACAGTTTTATACAAAGTCATTTGACCGTTTCATTGCATGATCGACGTTCGTGACGAGATTTCTTTGACGATCCATGGTAATTGAATAAATGTCGTTCAGTAGGAATGATTGTTGTGTAATTCAATAGAGAGAAAATATTCCAGCTCGTTTTTCATCAGGCGAGAAACGTTAATACGTAGCAGTTTGTATAATTAAAAAAAAAAAAAAGTATTCAAGTTTGTCGACAAGCAAAAGTGTAAGAAATGAGGCCATTTGAACAAAACAACGTGTCGTTTGACTCGATATATACATATGGCATATATAGCGCGATCGAGGCCTAATTGCGGTATACACTCGGGGCTGAACAAGCACCAACACCCTGGATGGTGCTTCGTTTTCTCGTTCTACCGTACGCGAGAGAGAGAGGGAGAGAGATAGCGAGCAAAAGAGAGAGAAAAGGACCAAAGAGTTTGGCTCGCCGTAGGCACGCGGGTGTAAATCTCGCTCGAAAACGAGCGGCAGTCCGTTTATATACATATACACGTATGTATGCGTTGATGGTATGTGCCTCGTGAGCGAGACACGCCGTGAATATTACGCGCTCGCGTCCCCTCGTATTTATCCGACAAGCTTTCTTCGTCGTTCTGCATTTTTAACATTTTTTTCTCTTTTCATTTTGCCCTATATGCTCCGCCTTGTACGCAGCACACAAAACGAGATGAACGTAAATATAATAAACGTTAAACACTCGGGAATAAATTTATTCCTCGTCGTTTTTCACACTGAGTTATCGAGGCGAGTCGATATCGAGCCCCGGGTTCGGGCATGACGATATCATTCCAGTGATCAAAGTATTATCGACATGTTTCATTTTATACCAACCGCTTTTGTGAATAAAAGCTCGACGCGGAGTCGTTAATTGCCAAAGTGAAATTTTTCGCGCTATAAATTTTGTAATATATTTTTAAAGACTCCGTGCAATCTATGCTTTCGCATCTTTATTCCCCGTATAACTGGAGCTCCAGCCTCGCGACTCCCGCAAGTGAAATCGCTTTGTCTTAGCTCAAGCGTAAAGTCTATAATTCAAGAGCCACCCTCGTCACGCTCGAAAATCATCCCTCCCCCTCGTGTCCTGAGATAATTCACGCTGGCTTTAACACTGTTTCTCCTTGCCCAAACTCGGTTGCAATATGTTACGATGTCTGTATGTGTATGAGCAAGAAAAAGGGAAGAGCGAGCACACAGCAGAGGGGAAGACTTTTGTTTCATTCGTGGCTGCTGGATCAACCTCCGAATCCTTTGATCCTCTCGTAAAATTTGCTAAATTAAATAAAGCCATAATTTTTCCACCTTTCTTTCGCTATATTCTGTGGCGCGTACGCCGACTCGAGATTTTCCGATATGAAAAACGCAGCTTTTTGACCATCTGCTGAACACGCATTTCCAATAACGAAAGTTGTGCCGAGATTGCATGGAAAATGGTACTGCACGACGTCGAATCGATGCATTTGCCTCTTCGGAGAATCTCCGCGCTCCTGCACCGCCGAGAGCTCAAGGAAAACGTTAAAAGGGCGCGCCCGCGAAAACTTGGCGAGCATCTTCGCAGATACAGACTTGCTTTCTCTCTCTGTAGCTCTTCGAGACTCTTTCCTCCTACCGATCGAACCATATCATTTCCTTTTTGGCAGTTTTCCAATAGAGCGAAAGGTTCACCAACTGTATCGACGTTGTTAATATATCCAGAGTCTCTGTTATAGCCATTTCGTTCTCTCTCTTTTCTTTGCTCACTTTCTCTCACCCATCGTTTCACTGTTTTCTTTCCCTTTTCCTCTTGTCGGAGGGGCCCATGGCAATCACCGAGAGACTTCCGATACCCTGTGGACCACCGGAGAGGGAGAGAAGCGAGTACTTGGCATGGAAATTGCTACATTTATGTATGTAATATCCGATATTATGACGTCGAGACGAGCAGGAAAAAGCGAGCGTTACGATAAAAGCGAGAGGTGTCTCGCAGAGTTTGTAGGAACACGGTGAACTTTTGATTAAAATTCGAGAGCAAAGAAACACGAGACGACGCGCAGTCTCGATGTTATTTCTGACTGTACGTAAAATCGTAGCAACGATTTTTTTCCGTTTTTTTTTCTTTTTAATTACGATTTCACTCTCGAATTGATTAACCATATCGTGCAGGAAGCTGCGCGGTGCGGTGAATCCTTCGAGATTCGATAATAACGAAAAAGCATTGGTTTCGGCGGTGAAAATGTTGGCCGCTTCACCGCCCTCGAAAACAACACGAAATTAGCGAAATGTTGTTCTCATAGCTTGTCCAGAAAATAATGATAAATTATCGGAATGGTGCAACACACCGGTGCGCGGCGAGTCTGCAAGGCCAGCCCGTTAATTCTCGACAAAATTCTCATTTACGATATATATCGTATATGTAAGCGGTCCAACGAAATTTCGCATTATAATTGAAATTCTCCCGATGGACATGGTTACGTATTGCCTCGTGTGACAGTGCATGCTCGTGCCGAATACAATTTGTACGAGAATTTTTGCAACTCTGCGAGCGACACTTTTCAACTGCCTGCTTGTCAAGTTTTCTTTGGCTTTTTCAAATTTTACTTCCATTCTCCGCGGCGACCCAGAATACCGAAATAATTATGCGAACGTTGCGGCGCAAGCGTCGTTGAGTCACGAAACACAAAACGACCGCGGCTCGTTTGCAATTTGTGCGTATACGCTCTTTACACTCTCTGAGATGAAAAAAAAACCTCCTGGTCTTATTAATAGTTTAGTTGTTTTTTTTCACTTTAGCCACGTTTTGTACAAACGCAAACACGCGATATTAATTATCGTAATTACGCACAAAGTGTCGGACGGTTGAGCAAACCGCAAGGGAACAAAATGACTATGAGAACCGAGGATATGAGGAGCGAGGACGCGGCACGGAAGTGGGTAGACATTTGAACAGCGGGAACACCAAGACTTGTAATACCATAACATGCTCCTGGCACGAGAGAACGTGCTCCTAAACCAGAGTTAATTACGAGACGAGACGAAAAACGGCTGCAGTTTGCCAACTAGAGCTAACATTGCTAATTTAAATCAAGACTAATTGATCCTGCTACCCTTTCCGGCGCTCTATATTACGAGTATTACGTACATACACCCTTGAAATTGTTCCCCACTGGATTACCAAGTTTTGGCAGAGTTTCGACCACCGCGCGCGCGGTTTATTCGTTGTATCCCCTTCAGGGAGGCCCCAAATTTGTCGGACTCTGGGAACGATGTACGAAGAACGCGATTCAATGGATTCCCCACGCTCATCACAAACCTAAACATAAATAACGGCGAGCCGCACGAACGTACAATCATTCCCGCAGCAGCGAGTATTTTTTCATCGCGCTCGTTGTTTCTCGCTATAATCAGTAGCGCGCGCTCGCTCGTCTCGTGTACGACGCTCCGGCAATCACCAACGCAGATTGCAATTTCGTCATTACCCAATTACACATTTTTTTTTAAATTTCAAACAATAAAGTACTCGAACTTTATGAACTACGAGAAACGCGCGTCGAATTCCATTTTCGCCGGTGTCCCAATTTGCACCTGTGGCTATTTTTGCGACGCAATTCGCCGCACGTTCGCGCTGAGAAACGAGCAACGCGTAATACAAACAGGTTTTACGAAATTATCGAGCCTCCGCGCGAGCCGCGAGAGCTTTTACTCGCCAAATCAAATGAACTTGTGGTTATTTATGTTTAGCGTGCACGATGTTTTTGTTATATACGAAATGCATCAAACAGTCATCGAAAATTGCATCAATCTCTATGATCCCCATCGAATCGGTAAAGATTCTGAAATGCGATACTGACTATACGTCTTGTTGGAGAGATTTAACTTTTACTGCCTACTCCTCGCTTCGAGGAAGTCTGAAACGAGCGAATACCATAAAGAGAAGACAAATTGTAACGATTTCTAAGGAAAATCTATTTCGAGGCTGCTCTGCTCTTTCTCGCTCCTTCTCTTTCGCGTTTTAGTCGCTCTATTCGCGTTGCAGCATAAACAGTGGGTTGTCCAATTGCAACATTGTTCCGACTTGTAACCAATATACGCTTGGAGTGCCACACCATGAGTGAATTCACTAGCTCGGTGTGTTTGTGTATCGTTAGCCGATTTTACACCGCAACGGCGAAACATCGCCGAGCTCGTTTCCGCGATCAGCGAGACACGAGAAATTGTTGATTTCGACGTTTCTCTTTATCTTTTTTATTCCTCCCCCCCACATATTTCTCTCTCTCTCTCTCGCTCGTTGTGAGTCTTTGTCGAGACACTCCGGATCGCATGTGCCATGGATACTGGCTGCCGGGTTTCCACCCACGCGCCCATTAAGCCACAGCTCTCTAACGTTCCACTCTTTCCTCCTTTACCTCTTCTTATCCTCTCTCTCTCTCTCTGCTTTTCTTTCCTCCTCTCTGCTCTCGCGCGAGAGAAATGCCAAGAGGTGAGAGTGGAACGCGAGGGAGGGCACTTAAGGCGTCTCGTAATGCACACCCCGTTGCACACACCGCGAGGCCCTTTTATAATTAAGACGTTACTTTATGACTCCGCGTGTGCTCTCGCCGCTTCTGATTTTGCACTCTTTACAACACACACACGTTTGGTTCATCGTGTGTAATTACACAAAAGTGTCACTGGCTCACTGCTGCTCACCTTTGCTCCGACAAATTCTCCCCCGCACGAGACTTTCCTAAATATCGGGAGCAAAAAAGTCCTGATTTTTGAATAATTATCAATAATTACGAGTCTCTTTCGTGATGATCGTTTTTGGACGATTTCTATAGCGAGCGAGCTCCCTGCTCGCGGATTTTTGTCCTGGGACTGGGCAAAACTCTTGAAACATCGATGAAACCCTCGATGCAAGCACTTCGGGAATTATAACAAATATAAGAGGAGAAGCACCGGAATATATGTAAAAGGAGAGCTACAAAGACACAAAGGGGAAAAAAGTGGAGGAGAATAGAGGACACGGAGGGAGAGGCAATCGAGATAATGCGAATTTCGCTCGCACCAAGTCTGTATCTATAGTTGACGAAGCTTTATCCTTTTGGCATAGAGAAAAAGCAAGAAGAAGGGATGAAACCGACGCGGACGTTTATTTTGCTGGATAACTCTGCTCTCGTGCACCAAGTTCTCTCAGACTCTGTTTTTAGTTTGTGTGCGAAATCGGGGCATCCTAACCGAGACAGGGAACCGAGTGGAGGAAAAAAATGAGAACCTGTGAGAGTAAGGGTGCGCAGGGTTAGTCGAGCGAAA
The DNA here is from genome assembly GCA_037043255.1 of Diadegma fenestrale. NCBI lineage: Eukaryota > Metazoa > Arthropoda > Insecta > Hymenoptera > Ichneumonidae > Diadegma > Diadegma fenestrale. The sequence continues at coordinate 4,583,977 of CM073317.1, forward strand.
ATTTTTCGCGAATCGAAACGAAATGGGAAGAAAAAAATGGGCTCGAGCGGGAGAGAGAAAGAAAGTGGAGAAAAGAAGGCGCTTGCAGGATATAGAGACGCAAGTCTTTCCGGACTGCGGCCTTTCCCTGCGCGTAATCATTCGCCAAGAACATTTATATACACGTGGGAGTGGGTGGTGCGCGGAAGAAAAAGAAATAGAGAAAACCGAGCGGGCACCGATAAGTCGAGGATCGAGCCGAATCGTCGGCCTGATTTCCATCCGTAATTCCTGCATTTTCAACGCCATTTGTCGCCCTTAAATGAACAATTTTCCAGTACACTAAAGTCTCTAAAGCGAAGCGCAACTGTGATTCGATATATTCCAGAATTTGGATCATTTTAAGGGGCTCGGGAATAATAATAACGGTTGAAATGTATGAAAAGTCGTCACGACCAGGGAAAAAGATCGTGCCAGAGAAATCGTCGTTGTCTAAATAATAAATTACTATAACGATGAATTGATACTAATTTATCGATCCCCCAATCGAATAAATCTTTTTAATTGATGACAGAACGACAAACACAGTGAAAAAAGATAAGACGAATACGCGGTCGTTAATTATCGCTGAGCGAGACTTTTTCGGCTGCTTAAAGGGCACGTTATTATTATTTGTCTTTTTTTTCGTCGTCTCCGGGCCATCTACGTATTAAACAGACTTTTCTCTCGCTCCTGTCACCGCGCGGTGTATTCTCGTGCTTTCTTGCTTCGACTCTCGCGTTTATGATCTTAAGTCGGGCGCGCGCGGCGTGAGAGCACTGTCGAGAAGAGAGTTCCTACCGGCCGGAATGAATTTAATGAGACGCCCAGAGGCGTGACACGACGTCCTAATAACGCTGGGAAGATGAGAGGGCTCGATATCGCTCCGGAGTCACTATACTACTGCTCCGCTTGTATATACGGTAGACGAATATTTATGCATAGGCTGCTCCAGGACGAATCGTCAATTTAACACCGTCCACCGTTTTTTTCCAAATTTTTTTTTTCAACACCAAAATAAACACTCGACGCTCGGGACGTATCAATTATTTTCCATCTCGCTCATTCCCATTCAACGTGCGACGCTTTCATTTTCTTGAATGGGTCTCCCAGGTAGTTGAGTAAAAAAATTCCAGTTATCGCGTTGATTTTGTCGAAATTCCGGCATGAGAAAACACACGATGCACAAAAATTGGTGATCGATATTCACAAATGATTGAAATTTAAATAAAATGTCAACTCCATCGTTTTTTTTCTCTCTTTTTTCGCAATTTCCACAATTCCCACCGTAATTTATTCACAAACGCAGACCAGAATTTTACGCAGAATTGAATACCGCGCGATGGATTCGCGTTTTGCACTTTTGGCTGTTGCACAATGGGAATATTCGTTTGATACGGCTCGACAGTCTCTGCGTAATGAAAATGCAATTTTTATTTTCAATTGGATGAAATATCGATTGTTTAGCCCTCCGGGAGACGTTGCTTAATGGAAAAAAAACGTGAAATTCTACAGTCGCATTTATTCGATTGATATAGCGCTTGATGAGTGCGTTTGAGTCATCAAAATAAAATTGCGCTTATCACGATGACTTTTTTCTGCATTTTACGTCGGACTCCCCATATTTTCATGTATAAGAAAGGGAAAAAAAATGTGCCGAGCGATCTCGACGTATAATACGCTCTGTCACGTCTCGTGCTGCTCGTTTATATATTCTTGCTCGCGGCATGTCCCTTCTGCTGGTAAACTAAACTGCGCGCGGTGACTCGATCGTGATACGCTCCTCCGTGTGGACTTGGCCTCTCGTAAGATTAAGAAAATAGCAGGAGATCTCGTAGTAAGACTAAAGTGGTAACGGTTCGGTAGCACCGCTACGATATTTTCTCTCTCATCGTTTTCTCACACCCGCGAGCAAGCTGCTGGTCATCTTCTCCGGCTTCCGCGCTTTGTTTGATTTTTGGACCCGTCACTAGTTGAATATTCGAGAAATATAGATTGGCTGGCAAGAATATCAAGAGCTTGTGAGAGATGAGACAAGATTGACGAGAATTTCAATAGGAGGCAGCTCGCTCGACGCTCGTCACGCGATCGCTCGTTTCATCCGAGACTGACTTTGATTCTGACGTCGATTAATTATAGTAAATTATTATTCAAGAGCCATTTAAGGCTTGACCGATATTCAATGAGCTTCAAAGACCTCGATCCAATAAAAAAAAGTCTCATTTGTGCTCGACAATTCTCTGCAGATTACAAATCACTTTATTCCTTTAATCTCAACGCGATCCCATTGAAATATGACAAGGCCCGTCGCATTTGCATCGGAGATTTCCCCACGTCGCAAGAGACCCGCGGTGACCTCTTGGGATGAAAAACTGCGATCGAGCGTTCTTAATGAAATCGGATTTAAAACAAAAACCGCGCAAACCATGCAATCGCTCATCACGACGGCTTCAATTTTCGAAACGTGACGGAATTGGGCTGATGGATCGATTTGTAACTGAATAAAAATGAAACTTATCGTTCAATCATCAGCGGGATAAATCGGCTTGGACAAATCGATGCGCCTGCGGACGAATTGCATTTATTTCATTCCTCCTGCCCCATTCACTGTATTTTCGTGCGGAGGAGTGTGAAATTCACAATTAACGAGATGGACAAACAATTAATCATAATGATTGGAATCGACACGTAACAAACGGTCCTCTCGCTGGGTCACCGCTGACACCACCCGCCGCACTCTCCCCTCGCTTCCTCCTCATTGCGGACACATCAAAAGATATACACACGCATTCGCGCGTCTCTACTCCCTTTATTTCCGTTGACCAAATTGGCAAAATCCCGTCGTGTCGCTCACAGGATGCTGCTCGCACCAAAATAGGAATGTAACTTCATAAACAAGAGGGCTAATGGATACCGTACAACCTGACAATCATATATAGATACAGCAAATTTAGTAGAATTTGTATTTACAAATTCCGCAGTGTTTTAATGAAGCGTGTTTCGGTGGAGCTGAACGAGTGGAGCGTCGATAATAGAATCCCTACAACGTCAATGCAAACCCCTCTCTTTTGGATTAAAATACACGTACATAATGGCACGACGAAGCGCGCGTGAATGACGAAAAGGGCGAGAGTCTTGGTAAGCCGAGGCATCCAACAATACGAATTACGCCATTTCGCCTGCCAACACAATCGATACGAACTGTGCGATGCTCTATATATCGTGCAACGGCGTGTGTCCCTCTGTTACAGCGCGCTGTGTTCCTCCCTTCATCTCGTTTCCTCAACCCTCTCGACGAGAGGCCTGCAGCTTGTCTGTGGCTAACCAAATTAAACGTGATTTGAATTTCGTTTGAAATTCAATCGATCCCTCGCCCCGCTCTACGTGGCCCTCAAAAATCAAGGAATATCAAAGCTGAAGAGAAAAAATTTCTACTTGCATTCTGGGATCGCGTGTCCTTCGCAATTTCGATCCTATAACTTTCTGTCACACGCACTTCACAATCTTTTCGATATTTTGTTTTTTTGTTTTGACACTTGGACGTCGCTCCCAACGAGTCAGTCGACGATTCATTATTTACAAATTATGCCTCATAACGCGAGTGAATATGTCGCGAGAAAGAAATCGAACTAGAGCGCAGCCGAGCAAGTGAGAGGACGGGCATCGCAGACCATAATCCGTTTAATCCTCGACTAACGAGACGTCCTTTGTGTCGATTAACCCTATCCGTGAAAGGGGTCCGTTTTGGTGCGCCAATCTATACTATATGTTCTCATCAACCAGGGAAGCCCAGAGGGGGACAACATCGGAACAGCAGTTGCGTCGCGTCCTTGCGTTTCGCTGCTGCATATTCAACCTATCGATGTGTAGTTTCCGACCACACATCGTCGCACGTGTTCTCTCGGACCACATTATTCCGAATCACGGCATTCGGCCGATAAACGATACAGTTATTGACCGAATTTCGTAGCAGCTCGTGGCAAGCACGTTTTCATGAGATTAACCAAACAAAGCGCACACAATTTTATGCAAAAAAAGAGAAAACATCCATTTACTTTTTTTTACCATCCATTATGCGACATTTTCCCATTTCCCGGCGTCCAAATGAGCGAGTTTCGAGGCGCGACTCGCACCTCAATATTTCGAAAGCGAGATTTTTCCCTTTGACCGCTCACACTTTCCCAGTCCAATCGGACGAACGACGTTTTCTCGGACTCACGGCCCTTGACTCCAGAGATTAAACGGCATCAAGAGAGAGAATCAATTTATAATGATGAAAGTCCATTGGATCCATAGAAAATGGTCTGAAAATTGATAAACAGTGGGATACGTTAGAGATTGCCGTAAGCTCGTTGAGCCAAAAGTGATAGAACAAGCTCCGGAACTCTCGACAGTGTGCTGGTCATAGCGTGGCAAACTAGGTGGTCGTTACGTGTCACGCGCTATCGTACAACACGCGAACACAAACCCACACACCATTACACGAGAGACTACCGTCCGCGACTCTGCACATTTGCCTGCAAGATTCAGCCAGGGCTCCCTCTCATGAGACTGCAGCGCTCGGTGCATGCATCACTGTTTAATACTTGTGGATATATAACAGTGATGCAGGGACTCGCCTTCACACGTATACACCAAAGACATTCATATACGCGAAAACGCTGCAAGCCAGTCGGGCGCAATCCGCCGTATCCTTTGCCGCATCCGAACCTACGGTGTTTCTGCCCATTCGTGTGTTTTCACTGTATACAGACGGACACACAGAAATATTTGTTAGCGAGGAAGAGCCATATATCTTGCTTGATATACCGTCAGCTCATTCCAATAGCAACTGCAACTGACACTCTTGCTGCGGCTGCACTCGCGCGCCAATCAGTGCTGCTCGTGTTCGCAAATTAGGTGTTCCGCTTCGAGGAACAAGACGATCACCGTTTACCATACTCCCGATCTGGCAGTACATACGACGTTATATACGTTGCATAGATTGTCCATGCATGGCTATACGTCGAAAGAGCCTTTTTGCACAAATTTATTCCCTGCGATATTAGAATAAACGATTCTTATTGATTTTCATCCTCGTTACTCGTTGCAAAGTTTAAAACAGATTTTCCGAAAAGAGTGAATTATTTTCTAATTACCGTGCATTTCGTGCCACCTTTTCCGACGCGACTCTCTGTTCTTTATTTCATTTTCGCGTTGGACCGTTTGGCTGGCGTTGCTATTATATTTCTCTGGTGCACTTGACTTTTCACAAGGAATCGTTTAAACTCTGTACGGACAAAAAAAAACGAATTTTTTCGTCTCTCCATCCGATTTAATAGCTGCAGAAACGGAAGAGAAAGAATCCAGAGATATTATTCGTTCTTATCCGTCGCGTTTCGCTGTGCATGGCCTCGCCATATTTCCAAGACGATCGGAAAACGTATTTTTTTGTTGTTGTCAATTGCTTCCTCCCGGACGCTATTTCGCCGCGACGCGTAATCCAGATTCAATGAAGCGTGTTTACGTTCGTATTCTCAATAAAATTTCGATTTTTCTCATCGTCGCTCTCCGCCCCCGAAGAGCATCCCGGTCTCGCCATTTCTCCTTCCACATCCCCTCCCTCTTTTCCTCATTCTCCGGGACGTGCCTTTTCGTACATATATCGTCGACGCTCGTGTACGTTTCATAAACCATCCGCCGCGATTCTATCACATATCAAAATTCGATAAGAGATAGAAATAAATTTGAAGGAAAAGAAAATCTCCACGGCCCGAGGCAATTTCGACTAAACAGCGCAAACGCTAAATTTTTGATGGAACGAAGTCGAGAAAATAGCGAAATACGAACAAACTCAATTTTTTTTTTATCGCGTCCATTTTTATTTTTCGCAATTGCAATAAATTACTTTTCCACTCAGACGAGACGATTAAAGATGAAACGTATTTTAAAACGAGCAACATCTATTTTTCACGGTGTTGAAATTAATTCAAACATTAAATGCAAGTTGGTCGCGCTCGCGCCGCAACAAGCACCAAGAACAAGGTGCACTCCAGACTCTGGTAAAGCATTGAGAAGAAGAGAGAGAGGGGAAAAAAACTCGCAAGTAAAACGTACAAATGGAGAATACCGTGGCGGAGCAAATTCAACCCTTAACGAGGCTCGTTTTGTCGCCGCGTAAATAACGAGAGCAGGAGAAGGAAGGGTTGGCGTACAAGAGGGCGCGCGCGCGCGCTTTTACCGGATCTACGTGGATGTATAGCTTCGTCAAGGAGAAAGTTGGACTCTCTCGCAGTTCCTCTGCCAACCCCGAATTTAAGACCTCCGAACCTTGCGAAATTAGCACCGCGCCTGCTGTCGTACTCACCACATTCTTGCGTGTTATAAATTCACATATACGCACACACGCAGCTCTACATTTTTGCTCCCTTCTCAAACTTTCATTATTTCCATCGACGGTTCACGACAACGGACTCGTATACATATACGTAACGCGTGTACACGCCGTTTTCATCTTTTTATAACAAGAGAGTTATGAAGTAGAAAAATAAGAACGAACGAGAAGGGCGAAAAAGTCCTTTTCTCGAGGACTCTTTACGTGTCTTGCGATCCGGACGGCCCTAAAATCCGTGCGCGACCGCGTCTTAGTGCTCTGTATATGTGTGCGCGCGTACTATATAATAGACCGCTTCGATGCTCCTCCAAGTCTTTTTATATGAGTTTCTCCCCTTCTAGCCTTTCTTTCTCCTCTCCTCGCCCTCCCTCTCCTTTATTTTCTCTCGCGTACGTTTCCTTCTGCTTCCACTTTCACCTTCTCGCTCGTATTTCCCATATTTGCTTCGCCAACCAGCTTGCCAAGAAAAATATTGAAATTCTCAGTAAGAAAAACGAAGAGTCTTGTATCTATACATTTTTCTCTTATACTCTGTGGACCCGCGCGGCTCCGAATATATCCGGAAACCCACCCACAACGGAGTCGCGGTAATTCTTCACGGAGATTCTTCCTACGAGCCGTTACGAGCGACTGCTCCCTTGCACGATGATCGATCGATCGAATATGATTTTATTGCCAAGTTCCATGGAGCCAGATCGATGTCAAATACCACTTTGAATTCCACTCTGAAAAATTTTCCACTTAATAAAAAATAATGGAATCGACACGCCAACGACGCGTGCTTGTTTTATTCCCGCTAATTTCCTTCGCTTATTATATTAAGACGAAGGTGCGAGAAGAAATTTGCCAATTTTCCAAGCCACGGATATTCCGGTCACGCCTCATATAAGCAGCCTTGATATAATTGGCCGACTACGACGATGCTCGCAAAAAAAATTGGATCTTTTTCGGTCCGTTATCCCGGATCGTTTTTTGTTTGTTTTTTTTATCTTCACGGTTACGAACTTGCTCCGAAGGCTGGTCGTGATACCACATACAAGTACGGGCACCTCGTACATGAGAAGACTGTTACCCGCCCCTTTTTTCTCAATCTTCATCGTCTAAGCGATCCTCGTTGGTCGGACGGCGGTCTTGCAGGAAATTGCATGCCTAGCCCTCCCACTCGTTTTTTTTTTCTTTATAACCACCTGAAAACACCTTGTTAACTCTGGATGAGCGTGAAAACTTGTGAAGGAAAAATAAAGTGAAGATAAGAAGAGAGAATAGAAAAAAAAATCAAAGCCACGAAAAGCGAGATAATTTCACGACGTGCGTGCCTTGAGAAGTTTTCCAGACTCCGTTACGTTCTTGTTCCTCAAGACTTATTTGCGAAAGAACCAAAAAATGTATAGGCTGGGCCTGGGAGATATTTAAAAAAGCACTCTCGTCTTTGCCTAAGAGCTGGGCATTTATTTGACTGTTGAAACAGCCGATATTCATCTTGTTTCATTCGAAAGCATCGTCGATTAGTAAGTCTACCACAAATTTCGACGAACGCGTAGAAAAAATTTCATCAGTCTCGCCCTACTCTGATGATATATCTATATCGATCCTCCGTTGGCATTCGTACAGCCTCTGCTGCTGCCTTCGGGGCGAGCGACCGCGCGAAGGCTTTAGCTAAGAAAAACATATCGACTAGACAGGAGATTGGCAAGAAGGAAAATAAAAAGGGAGAGCAGGAGAAAACGATAGCACTCGCGATTAAACCCGAACGTGGTAGGTACGTGGGACTACATATACGCGATCGAACCACCCAGAAAGAACGATGGAGCACAGCTCCCAACCGTAGCTCTCTATCATCTCATCTTCGAGAGCTGAGAGAGTAACATTTTTATGACGGAAATAAAAACACGCTGTTTGCTGAGTTTAGTCCTTCTGTATACCCAAGCGCAAGCTGAATTGCGAAATTTTCTTCGGAAAACAAACGATAAATCGTTGTTTCTCACTCGCACTTTCTGGCTCGTTCCTGTGCCACCGAATCGCTGCTCTCAAAATGGGACAAACAAAAACGTTATATTAATGGGTTCTCCGTCCGAGAAATCGAGGGGGGAGGCTGTGCAAGGGGACACGATGCCCGAACGCTCGATATAATACGCTCTAACGCTTCAATTATTTTTTGAGAATTTCCGAACGACATGAAAAAAAATTTTTATAGAAAAAATGTCGCTTCAAGGGCAGTTGGCGTGTTTTTAAAAATTCTCCAACAACGTCGAAGGTTCCGTTTTATCGAAATTAATTCGCAACTCGATCTATCGAATTAACGACTCGTAACGATTTCTCGAAGAGATTGACAAAGAAATGACGAGGTGAAAGAAAAAAGTTTCAAGCTCGTAAATAACGCTTTTTGTATGCTCGAGAAAAAAAATGGTTACGTCGCTTTTATATAGATAAACATTCTTTCATATATTTTCGTTCACGGCTATTTTTTCTTGAGCAGGCGGAGAGCTCCGCATTCGTATATATAGCTATATAGATTGCGAGATACACCTCCCGAGATCTCATGAATGGCTAAACGACCATGAATGGCTTCGTGAATGGTGTTCTCGGCTCGAGTCCGGTCCTCCGAGTATACACGCATCGCGGCAGTGCGCTCCTGCATTATACGCATATACATACAGCGTATAAATGTGCATTTTATACGAGAGAACTCGCGAAGGCTCGAAGGTTCGTTATATGCGTCCGAGGCTCAAGGGCTCTGCGTTATACACGCTGCTGTGGAATGTTTTACGACCGGCAAGAAATCTCCACCGACGTACATGCAACGGACCCTCGCGATGTTGCGTATCAAAAGCTTTTCCTCGAGATACTTTGCACATTGGATTGAGAACCGTCGTCGCTGCATCCCTCACTTTCCACGCATCAACCAGAGAGAAAAGGAAAAATTCTACATTCTCAATATTTTCGTGTGCTTTCGCTGGAAAAGTCAAAATCTGACTCTCTAGCTCATCTGAAAAAAAAAACCCTAACAATGGACCGACAGCAACGCGTGACCTTGCGGTTCTGAACCAAACGTCTTCTTGAATCCACCGCGAACGTCATTTGCTCGCCGTTCAACGTTCCTCGCGCGTTATATCAAATAATCATTGAGTCTTCAGTCAATCGTCGAGACCGCCGGCAATTAGCTTGATAATTGAGGCATCCAGGGGGCTTGGCACGATCGCAATGTCGACAGGTATCACCTTGAGCCCGGATCCCTCACCAAAAGCATTATCCGCGTATTATCATCGACTTCGACTCGCACGCTCCGCATCCACACACGATCCCTGTTTGCATGATTCCAGTATAGCTCCCGCATCTGCTACTCTCGATGCCTTTGTGCATGCATTGCCACTACGACGTAATTATCCGTCTGCCTCTTTTTCATTCGCGTTCCCGCGCGTCTAATTCTCTCCGGTATTACACACGTTCATATATACACGCACGTACGCCTACGCCAAGGCATCATCCGATTCCTCTCGCCAGGGATTATTCTACTCCACTCACACGGATCTTCCTTGCATCAATTAGCAGAATGCATCAACGGTGAAACAGGGTGCATGATGCAATCAATATGGAGTCTCGTCTGTGCTGCAATAATCGAGCATCGCGTGCTCGGCCAAATTGATTCGTGAAAAATTGTCTATTCGACGATTCTGAAGTTTGCATCGTTGGAATGCATCGAAATTCTGTTTTTTCTTCACCAAAGCTCATAATTATTATTCAATATTTCGCCCCGAACGATAAAACGATCGTCTCTCGAGTCCGGAAAACCCAATCGAGCCAAAAAATAGCCACGATTTTCAAAATTTCATAATCAATTGATACCAACAATATTTTTCGTTGAATCTCAACGTTGCAAACTTCAGAGGCATCTATTCGCTAACTTTTGAATCGTAATCACTCGGCGAAACGTTCCAGGACAAATATTCGCAGAGTTTCCCGACTTTTTAGTTCCTTTTGGTCCCGAATCTCGCAACTTGGCAACGCGGACGACCCTCGCTTACAATTAGTCGTATTTAAAAAGGTGTCGACGATATTATCGGACCCGATGATATTCGTATGCCAACCGGAACGTGTGCGAATCGCACGCAACGTGTGTGAAGGCTCAAGCGGCCAACACGGATAACGGACTGCTCGGAGAATCAATCGGGTCGTGTATGGCTTCGGACTGAGAGATCACCGCTGACGAAGGGAGAAACGCATCGAGCTGTGTATGGCAGGATAGCTGGTAGGGTGAATCGCAGATCGTCATGGCATATATCGCTGTTGACGTTGGTGCAACAACCGGCGCGGCTGTACGCCCGCGGAGACTTTAAAGACTCGTGGGGCTAATAGATCGATAGATATATAAACCAGTACCCGATGCTACCGGTGCACTTAGGCTATACGTTATCGATTGAACTGGCAGTGTGCACTTGGCCAGGCAAGCAGGGATTGTTTGAGGCAATTTTGGTTCGTTCAGAATGCTTCAGAACTATTGACTGGCAATTATTCAAATGAAAGCAAAATTCGTGTACAACAAACGGGCAAAATTCGCTCTCCATAATCGAAGATTCATTATTCAAAATCAATTTTCTTGATTGACGCCTTTAATCAATCAAAGTGCAGCGAATCAATTACGTTATTTTTCCGATCGTGAATGACGACGTAGTAATTTGCCGCAGCCTCTCCAAGTCACGGCAAAGTAAATTATTCAATTTTTCATACCGTGTGTAGTGAAAAAAAATCGATTACCAACCAGATGGATGTAAATCCACGCAGCGACAACGAACTTTCTTGTTCCTCTGATAGCAATTCAATTTATTGATTGAAAGCCAACGACACATCCACTCACGAGAGTCACGGTTCGTCGCGTTCAACTCATTCGTCATATACACGCGCGTCGAGGGATGAGAACTCTCGTGCGAAGCGCGTAATTAATTAAATTAATAACACGCTACAATAATTTGTATTCGCATTTATATCTAGAAAATCCGGCAGCAACGGAAATAATCGAGAAATAACGTGAAAATAATTTTCCCTACAGAAAAAACAAAGTGGGCGTAAAGAAAATCGTGAAACACTTTTCTCTTGCAGGCTTTTTGTTTCAAATTCGTGCAAACTCACCACTCGGATACTTAATCATCACCAATGACCGAGCAAACGTTTTAATTTGTGTTGCAGATCAACAGTGCGGCAAGTGCAGAGCCAGCACGCGAAAACTCAATCTGAACAAGTACTGCCAGCGAGATTACGGTGAGTTTACGGAATGTTAAGAGTTTCAAGTTGTTGTAGACGCGTAGAAAAATAAAAGGAAGGTTGTACTCGGCTTTGTCTGAAAGGGATCGTCGCGTATATAAAAGAGAGATGTGACGGACAAGATTGAGCAGAAAGCAAGTGGAGGAATTTAGTGACCTTAGGGCGCCCGGTCGGACTATGCACTTGGGAACTCCGCGAGTGCTTGCTTTCGCGGTTTGTGATATCCACGTGTGAACGATTTACATTAGCAAAGAGGACCGAAGCTCCGAGAAACTGAAAGAGGTTCAACATACGAGAGTTGGAAAAGGCGAGATGCTTGCGCGAGAATCGCGCTCTTTGGCGGACGAAGAGAGTCTCGTTTCAATAATAGAAAGGCATGCTTTTGAGTTGGCGGCGCGAGGCAAGCCCTGCGGGGATTTACACGCGTATAGACCGTGTCTGCTGCCGAATAAACCGGCGTAACTCTTGCAACCTGACGTTTTAATTGATTAGCTCTACGCCCCTTTTCTGCTTTTTCGGTATATTTTCCGCTACTCGTTCCTTCGTAGATATCTATACACGCACAAGTACACACAATGCGAAATGAGCCAACTCGCACGCGGTCTCTTCCAAGTCCCCGGGTTCCGTTACACACAGCCGCGGTGTACGGTAGCACGCTCGAGAAACCCAAGGGGGACCAGGCAGTCGGAGACGAGATGGAAAATTCACCTCTCTTTGTATTTTCTATGTATTTAACACATACTCATGGCGAGGAAGCGGGAGGGACGACGTAGACGCGAAAAGGCAGTGAGCAGTGTAACTTGCACTCGCGACCAGAGAGCCCTTCTCTCTTTTACACTCTCTGCTGCTGCTGCTGCTGCTTTTCTCAAGCAGCAGAGGCTGCTCGATTCGTCGTGAATAAATCTTCAACAGGTCTGCCACAACGTCAACTTGGAATAGATTTCGCGAAACTCTCGCCGCGACAATCCTCTCAGCCTCCTCCTCTTTCTTTTTGCCTCCGCGAATCTCGCATTCTCTCACACGTGCTCGCGGATTTCTCTCGTGTTTCCGAACCAACAGACATCAAACACGAACAAATGGGAGGACTGTCGGATTTTCGACAATTTCCATTTACTATCTCTTCGCACGGTTCATCCGCCCCTATTGACGCGTACGCAACTCATCTGCTCGCCTATACGATATCGTTTATTTTATTTCTGACCTACACGGAGCGATACTTTGCCGAGAAAACGTTCCGACCATCATATCCGCAGACAAGCTGATTAAAAATAAATTTCTCCGCGTTTAAAATGTCTTTGACAAAAAAAAAACGAATTTCACCGAGCACACGATAGATTTGAAGAAAATTTTGCTCCGTGATAGTTTGACCTTCGATTTTCGTTCGTAAAGCTGCGTATAAAGTTTTAAGCGACAAGCTTGCACAGCGACGTGTATGCGCGGAGCTCGACGTGTGCGTAAACTCGGATAATGAATGGTTTCATCTCACTAGCGCGCGAATTCGATAATAAATCGCGTCAGCCTGGAACCTCACACTCGATCGTATATTTCTGTCGAAAGGATAATAGTACAGTAACGTCGTTATTCAGCGTGTATAAAAACTAAAAAGAGAAGAACGTTTTTGATGTGTCGATTTTTGTTTGTTTGTATTTGACAGCAATCCTGGCTAGAGTGACCGACAGGCACAAGAAAAATGACGTTTCGGCCGGAAATGGTGGTGCTCCGGGTACCGCATGGACCAGATTTACGCTGAACGTTGATCTCATTTACAAAAGGTCGCCGGACTCGAGGGTCAGACGAGGCCCCATGTCGCTCTTCGTTCATACGGCGGATCTTGCCTGTAAATGCCCAAAGATCAAACCGAACAAGTGAGTATTCGTTTTTTTGTTTCTACGTGAGGGAAAATAATTCTCGATCGGTCGAATCAAGCGAGTCTCAATTTCGAAATAATCATCAAGTGCTGGGGAGCTTAAAAAATCGACAATGGCGTATCTCGATTGACGCAAAACACAAGCCTCAATTTGAAGCTTGTATAATATATGTATGAGGTTATAGTAGTCGGTACATCGTATCGAAGATGTTGCCCAAACCGATTAATCGCTCGAGCCTCTCCTCGATTATTTATTTTTTTTATTCCCCAAGATCGAAAGAAGCGAAGCAGACTGGCGTGGGCGCCTCGTGGCTCTTTTTCCTTCTCCTTCGCATCTTTTTATTCTCGGTCCTGTGTAAAAGACAGAGAAGGATGAATTAGCGAGAGAGACGGAGATTAAAATAATGCCTTGCATCCCGATCGATCAATCGTGATTGTGGGACGCGCTAATCGTGGCCAATTGAGCGATGATCCGAAAGAGCTCCCTCGACCAACGTATATATACATTTTTGAGATATAGACCGGCGCGTAATGCCCTCATACACGATACGTATGGAATCCTTCTGACTAATCCAATTAAGATACGTCATTTGTTGCTCGTTCGATATGAAACTCGTAAATCCATTTTCATCCATTCCGTTTCTTTATTTTTTATATCATTTTCAACGTTTTTTTTAATCGAGGCTCTAATCGGTCGGGATGATGTGATAGATTGTCGATAATTATTTCGGCCTTTCAATGAGACCGCGATCGATTCTGACGACGAAGCGCTGCGTTGCTTTGTTTGATGAAATTCGATTGATTTGTTGATTTCCGATTGGATTTTCAACTCGCAAGCAACTCTTGGCTCGTTCGATATAATATTTAGTGTGTTTTCGTTGGCAGATCCTACTTGATATTGGGTCACGAGAACGACGGCGGAAACCAGGGTGGACTGACGGTAACGCAACGATCAATCGTGATTGAGTGGCGGGACGAGTGGCATCGCAGAATGCGACGATTCCAGCGCCGAGCGAGATCGTGCCATTGAAGAGGCGCGATTTGAGCGAAATATCGACGCGATATCTCGACTATCCGCGTCGGAGTCATCGATAACCACCTTTTTTTTAACTCGACGATTCATTCAAATTCGCCCTTAAGCGCGGCGGGTGTCGTTCTCGCCCTAAATCACCAAACGATACTTTCCTCCGCCAGGCGCCAGATTCACCCCGATTCAGAGATACGATCGATAATAAGCATGCCGAATACACACCACTATCTTATAAAGTGCCAACGGTACGCATATATTTCCGCTCCTCTCCCCCTCCCTCTCTCTCTCTCTCTCGTTCTCTCTCCATCTCAGCTTCCTTCCTTCTCGTTCGTTCGCGCTGGGCTCGAGATAATTGGAAATAAAATCGTGCAAAACGAGAAGCGCAGTGACGCTCAGTTTTTCTTCAAACTTTGTCAATAAAAATGAGCAGAGACAGAAAAATCTTGATCGTCGATCATTATCGAAACGTCAAAAGGCGCCAGGCTGAATCCTCTTTTTATATTGACTCACTAATAATTCTCCTTGGATACATATCTTTATTAAAAAGAGGAAATTATGTGTAAAGAGAAGAAAAGTCGACGAATATTTGTAGATATAGTGAACAAACAGAAAAAAAGTAAAAACACACTCGATGCTAATTTGTTTCCGATGAAAAACACACAATCAGACACGCATACACACGCATGACCGCCATTTTATTAATCGTACATTAGTTTTTCTTTACTTTTGATTAATATTAATGAATTGTAATCGATAATGCTGTATTGTATAATTGTAATCTGGCGTCTATAGTATTCGATGTACTCTAGTCGAATCTAACGAAATATTATAGTAATATTAGTAGTTTTTAGATAAACGCGGTGTGTAGCGTTCTGTATAGATGTAATTGCGTATTCGAGGATAATTTGTGACGCGTGCCACCCGTTGTGCACCACTGGAATGTGTTGCTCGGCGTGTATACGCGATGTGTGCTTGTACGTCTGTGTGAACCGGAGAGAGCGAGAGAGAAAGTGAGCGCGAATGCATATTCGCCTTGACGAAAACGAGACGGAGCGAAAGAGCGAGAGGAGCGTTTACGTTTCAAATTTTGATTTACTCACGGCTGCATTCGGGCTTCTCTCGTCGTAATTCATTGCAAACTCTCGGTAGGGCGAAAACCAGAGGGTGAGAGACAAGGACGAGATACTACTACCGATGGAGAGAAACGGAGCGAATGAGAGAAAGAGAACAACACATTGCAGCCGAGAAAGAAAAACGCACGGAGAACGAGAGAGGCAACAGAAGGACTTTGCTTGTTCGAGCAGGATATAATAACCCGAGAACATGACGGAAAGAGAGAAGACGGAGTAAGTAGGGAGCAAGGAAAAAAACGCCAAGAGAGCATCACAAAGTATACTGCTTATGCTATGTCGTATATTATCATCAAAGCCGAAATATCAGACGCGAAAGACGCTTACGCTTTTACCTCCCCCTCCTCCTCCGCGTTCTCCTCAGTCTGCTCCCCCTCGCGAGAACCAAACTCGTGTTTATTATCGTCCGATCTTTACCTACGTAAGCTGATAGCTTATTATCTTAATGAGGCAAAAATCCAAGTGCAAGATGCGCCTCGAAGAGTCACTATTTGCGGAGGATCTCTCGTCGCTCACAAATATTTGATTCGACGCTACAAACTCCACATTCTCTTTAATTATCAACAATACGTCTTTGCCGAAGCAAATAATTTAACTCTGCGACCAAATCCGTGGCGCGATACAATGGAATATGAGTTATAAATTCGCAACGTGCACCGACCCACACACACTCACGTTTGGCCCGTTCGCCGTGACGATTCTTCCGACCTACGACCCTCCTCGCCGTAGGACACCGATACCGATCTTCCATTCTCCGGTTATATTGAGCCAAGATAATATTCCATGCGCGAATACCATTTTGCCATCTCATCTTACGATTCTTCTCGTATCTTCTCCCTCTGTATATGCATATCGCATTGTCGAACTCAAACAAAAAAGGCTATTCGGTCGCGAGCCTCTTCACGATCACCACGCCTGGATACAATTTCCACATTTTTTCTCCTTCTTTTCTATTTCATTTCCTGCTTATCCTACAACTTTATTTATTACGATGGCTCTCGAACGAGTGCTTTCCCTAATTTGGCGTGTCGTGTCTTCTCTTTTCATATATATAAAGATATTATATTATTATTATTATTATTATTATTATTATCAACGAGTTCGTAAATGTAGATCTTTCTTGTACATTTTCTCTGTATTGTATACATTATTAAGGCACTTGTCCATCTCCGTTCTAATTTTATAGAAAAAAGAAATCTTGTCTCGACCGTACAAATTGTTCGTTGTTATCGAAAGTGCAACGAAGGTTTTTTTTACCATATTCTCTCTTATTTTTTTCGTCTCATTCGCAAGAGTTTTTTGTCATTTTTACGGCATTAATTCCGTAAGTCCTTCTCCTTCTTTCGATACAACTATTTTTTTACGTTTCTTTTATTGCCACGTGTATAATTTGGTATTTTTACTCGATTAACGGTCTTGTACATTATGGACAGTATTTAGAGGCTAAGAAAAGCATCGAGGAGGAGCGCGAACCGCTCAACGCGGATGCTCGTCTTCATTACTCGTTTCTGAAGAGCGCTAATTCCTTCAGCGCCAACAATTGCTTCGTTGAAAAGAGATAAAAACGTATGCGGCGTTGCGTAATTATGAACGAGCCGGGCGTTCGCTGCTACGAGATAAACAAAAAGAAAGCCCATTTTCTCGATTACCCTTAAACGATCGTTAATAGCAAAACGGCGTGTAGTCAAAAATGAAGAAAAATAAAAACGTATCGCAGATCGAAATCACATATCGGCCACGATCCATTAGCCGATCGACGTTCGATAGAAAATAAAAAAATCATTGAAAAACGAGTTCCTATGAAATAAAGAAAAGAAAAATTGATAAACACACACACATGTCGATTGATTCAACTGCCATTGCGAGTCTTTTGTTCTATTGTTGGAAGAAAACGATAAATACTCGAGCCTGGGACGCCAGATGATCAAACGTTTATTCAGTGTGCCAATATCTTTTTTTACGCCTTTGCTAAAGCGGAATAAATTGAATAATAAACAATTTTATCTACAAAAAATCCTGAAAGAACGGAAATGATATTCACGAGAGACTCGTCAATACGTTTTTTTCATTTTCTCATATACGTCAATCGCGTAAGCTCGACGAATTTCAGCAGCTCTCGTACGTTACGAAAAAATATACGAAACACGAAACCGTGTATTAAATAACCCGAAAATTATCGATCACCCAAAACGTCGTCGACACGTGACGTTCTACAAAAAATATACACACTCGAAATAATAATAATAACAAAATCGTATGTATAGAATGTACACCAACTTTAAGGTAGTTATTAATTTTAAGGCAAAGGCTATATCAAGTATATACATATATATACGTAAAGTATATATATAAATATATGTATATTCGTGACTGGTGCGATCTCGAGAATGACAGAATTGAATTATTGATCGAAAAGAAAAAAATATATATATATATCTTGCCAAATCGAACTGATTCTCTATTCCGCGATCTGCCCACTTTACAATTCATAATTAATAATTTTCAATTGTTGGCCGTTTACTAAATTTTGTCAAAATTCATTGAAAGACACAACGAGTGCTGGATCAATAAATTTTTCTGTATTTAGAGAAAAGCGTTTGAATGATAAAACTACAAACATTCCTAACTATTGGCTTTGGCAAATAAAAACAATGTCTCTGTTCACAAAACTGCATGAAAAAAACTTATCCACAGTTTGTAAAAACAATTTTTCTTAAATTTTGTATTTTTTGGTACACACGTACGACCAAAAAATCGTTAGTTACGAAAGATAAACGCACCGTGCTATGTTACGATTAATGTACTATTTATACCTCCACATCACTAG
Source organism: Diadegma fenestrale (assembly GCA_037043255.1). NCBI lineage: Eukaryota > Metazoa > Arthropoda > Insecta > Hymenoptera > Ichneumonidae > Diadegma > Diadegma fenestrale. The sequence goes on from CM073317.1 coordinate 4,602,478, forward strand.
TTATACATTAACTATACGATTTAAGAGAAAAAAGAGATTTTAAATCATAACACGAATCGTTTGCCATTGTACTACGAACTATTCATTAGCTCGATTAAATTATTGAGTGTAACGTTATGTATTGTGCTGTAATAAATGTGATTAGATATATATAAATATATAAATATTATATATATATATATGAACACGAATACAACAAAACGAAATAATAAATGAATGGAAACGCGTGAGACACCAAAACCATTCCTAGCAAAGTTACTTTATCGCTCCTTTCCAGCATCTCCCGCGTTGTTCAATCGTTCAGCTAAGTAGTTTGCGGGGGGGGTGAGTAAAATCCAGACTATAACAACATTTGTACAAGTCAGAATGTTTATTGTAAATGAAAGCTTACATTTTACCAGATCTTCGGTGAATAACAATATTTTACACCCAAGAGCAAATTATGTACGTGCGCGATGTTCCCGTTCTCGTTTAATGTCTAAATTCCGCGACACTTGTTGGTCGATGCACTTTTTAGTAAACGGTATGCGCAGCGTATGAAAACCATGAGTATTTCTTCGTTTTTTTTTTTTCAACTTTATTTTTTACTTCTCGAGGAAACGGCAGAACGTGTTATTCACTGAGTTTGTGATTTTTATTTCAACCTTCCTCGTTTCTAGTCAATCAGTCGACGAGTCTCGTTCGTCCGAATACAAAATATTATCACCAAATATTGCTAGTGCTAAAAATTTTATATCTCCTGAACGAAGAAACGTAGAAAACGAAATGTAATTCGTGCTAGATGCTGAGATGCAAAAAAAAGGGAGTTTATTATTTTTTGATCGTCCTCGCCGCGCGTTAGAGAGAAAATTCATCGCCGATCTGTTTTCAAGGGTAAGAAAGTGTGGGTGAGTGCATCATTTTGTTGAATCGCTCTCTTGTAAAACTGTTTACGTTGCTCGGTTCAACAAAATCGCTCGATCTAACGTTCCGCGATCGAGGATGATAAAATAAATAAATAAATGTCTAAGCGATGACTCTCGATGGGAGAGATTGGGATTATTTAATAGAATCTCTCATATCTAGGCCTTGAAGCTCTCAGGCGAACATTGCTACATCTTGTGAAATGCGCAGAGACACGTGCTCACTTCCAAAAACCGAATTCACTTCGATTTATAACAATTCGACGAAATCAAGGACGTGACTGAAGAAAAAAAAAGTAACTACAGGAGGAAATGAAGCCTTTTACACATTGTTTCGATAATGTTTTGTGTATATATTTCGTTATTCTCCTTTCTTTCATCTTTGTTGTATTTTTCCCGTTTAATAAAATATTCGGTAGCCAGCTCTCGGGTCCGTTTTTGTTTCCGTGACTGGTCACTCTTACAAATTACAAGAAATTGCACTGTTTAAAGTATCGCATGCAAACTTTGATCGGTCAAGGATAAACCGACTTACGCGACTACGGACTACGCGCCGTCGTATTCAGCCAATAATATAAATAAAAGAGCCGATTCCCGTTGACTGTAGCCACCGAATAAATGACCAAAGAATGGGCAGACGGTGCAATACAAATTTCCGTTGATTCTGTTAAAATTGCGGAAACTTAAGAAACAAAACACCATTTTACAAAGATAAAAGAAATTGATCGTGAATTAAGTGAATTTTCGATAGCAATATTTCGGGTGAACAGCCCTGCGCCCACTTTTATTCTTATTTTCTGCTTCTCATTCCAATCGACACTATTCTTATATGTTTCTTCAAATATTTCATTCGCCCTTCACGATTTAAACAAGGAATAAGTTATTAAATGATCTCGGCAAACGTCGCATAACTTATGACATAAAATCACGTGGATCAGTTCGAACAGACTGATCGGACGTAGCAGAATTTTTCTTGGACACGCTTATAATGTGATAAATTCGCGTGTCGCATGTTTCATTATAAATGCAGTTTTTCTGTATCTTCTCTTCAGTGTTAGGTTTTTGTTGTTGTCGTGTGAATCGCCATACTCGCCTTCGATCAGCTTCGCCAGACGAAACAGTTGTGGACACGATACGCTTGTTAATCAAATAAATCATCATTAACACGGGCATATATTGTAAGATTCGTCGCGCATAGCTGTATAACGTGTTCGTTTTGTCCCATTGCTTTGGGATTATTTAAAAACATTTCGTTGCTACTTTAAGAGTCTCACGAGCTAAGACGGACGATGCCCTAAGCACGTTTTTTGTTATCTTGTTTTACGATGACATTTATTTTGCAATTAGTCACGATAGTTCCGTTTGTTTATTTTGATTGGCGTATAGTTGATGAAGCAATTTCATGAGTCGATCTTGCTCGCAAACAAAAAAGATCGAATTGACGTTAAAGCTAAATTAAAAATGCGTTTTAGCTTCTCCTTTTTTTCTTCAGTGTTGACGAGTCTCCGATACGCGTGGATACGAAGCAGCTGGAATGTTTTATCTTCTTCTCTTTTATTCACGGATTTCAGTGCTGCTGACACGAGCGTAGACGTCGTGATCAACGTTTCAGAAGAAAAACGATGCTGAGTCCTCCGTGTCGCCTCCATCAGCTCTCTCTTTCTTTCGTGTCGAATATTTTAGCGATTCTTTCACGCATCCGTCGCTCTACTGGGCGCGAACAGAATGTTTTCGATCCTGAAACACAAGAGATACGAGTTATCGATTACCGGATGTCGGCCTCAAGCTATCGTGTGAATTTTTATGAAGATAAAATTATTTGAGACGCGGATAAATTCGAATATGATGAAATTTTTTGAAAACGATTCTCCGCCGGATGAAAATTCACAGACGGGCACTGCAGAGTAGCGTGGAATGAGAAAAAAAATTCATTTTATCATGTTGAATGTCGTTTCTTCCTTTCGCATCGAAATTCATTTACGATTGCAGCTTTTTTTTTACCATTGGCAGAAGTGCGAGCCGAAATATTTTCAATGGAATAAACAAAAGAGTGAAGCAAGAAAAATTCCATTCCAATGTGCTACATTTGTAGCCTTCATTTCGGAAAAAATGACGTCTATAAAAATCGTTGCTTTTTTTTCGTCAAACGATGTAATGAGAATGATCTGCTCAAGCATTTGGCTCAACAGATTCCAAAAACAAAAATGGGTAGACGACAAAGACCGTAACAAAACCACCGGGCACTAGAAGCCAAATAACTCTGAATCGGTTGATTTTTTAAATCGTTACCTGCCAATTGAAACGACAAAAAAACACACACACACACAAACACTTGGTTATCATGCCACACTCTATACAGCAGAACAGGAACAAGTGTTTTTATGCTCTCACAGTCATTCGCAACAAACGATAACAAAAAAATCAACAATTACTAGAGGTCATTCAAGCCCTTCGTAATGCAGCAAGTCTATGATTAGTCAGGGTCTACGTTATATAAATGCTTCATCACTTGTGCACTAGATACCAAGAGTATAAGCCAGAAAGATAGAGACAGACGAGTCAAAGAAATAATAAAAAAAAAAAAAGAAAAATGCTACGGTTACGCACCTCTTAAATTTTGTATTTCACACGATTCTTCAGGCCTTTTTTCGTAAACGGTCCTCGAGCAGCGTGCTGGTACTCTCATCCATACCTAAGCCCCGGAAGACCGCGATACTCAAAGCGAAAAAAAAACGACAACGCAGATATCGATCGAAAATAAGAGAAAAACAACAACAACGACGATGAAAAAGTCATTTCCGTACGAGTGTGTATGTTTGCGTGTGTAAATGTCAATCGAGGAGAAAAACGAAAATTCATTTTCGCATTTTGAACCGACCACCGATGCATGCAGTTTGAATTTTCGTAAATCAACGAGGATACGACGAAATTATTCAACGACAATGACTTCGTTACTGTTGTATTTTGTAAAATAATTTATTTCTTCGTGTATATTTATTATTAAAGTATCAAGGCACTAACCCCTCCTCTTCCTTAGTCACTGACACGTCACGCCATCACCAATATATAACTCAGTGAGTTCTCTCTTTCGCTGCTAGTCTCTCTCAACAATAATTGCATAAAAATTCGTAACAGAGACATTTCGCCTAACTAAAGTTCCTCTAAAATTTATATATTCAAATTCATTTATCAATTATGTTTACGGCTAATGAACGACTTATAAAAACAAACATCTACGCTATGAATAAAACGAAAAACGTGCACAGGGTGTTTTTCTTAACGTTAAATTGCATTTCGATGAATATTTATTACACGTGCCGCCGAGAGACCATCGTAGAGGACGACGAGACAAAATGCATCGTCCCATAATCGTAAAAAATTGACTCTCGACATTTTTTCCTCGATTTTTAATACTCGACTTATTATCATTTCACAAAAACTTAAATTTCCCCTGAAAAACTACCGAAAAAACTTGATTCCTCTCGAAATGTGTTTGTATCGTCTTTTTTTCAAATGCACATAAAAATTTGAACTCTAGCCCCTCCGGGGCGCAAATGCAAACATGATAATTGATGAAAATAATGGCAGGAAGATCACACCGCGCACATGTGCATGTTTAACAAATAATAGCTTAAATCTAATGTGCGTAAATAAAAGCCGATTGTAATCGTCGTTTCAAAGATTGAAAATAATTATAAAACTGCTTTGAGTTCGAGACGAGCCGATTAATCACAAGCGAAGAAAACAAACTAGCTCAACGATGAAATAAAATGTACAACTCTGGATCGTGTCGAGGGCGCGATTACCGGGAAAATGAACGTACGATAATTATTGTAAATACCGATCGGATACGAAAACATGTTCTCAGTCGCCGGGGCAGAAAATGTTCCCAAAAATTAGTAGCGAGGAAGCACGACAGCGATTATTTCCTACTCGGATCCATGAACGTTAGAAAATTTCGTGTACGCAAGTTCCGTCGAGAATGCTTCGAGCCAAATAAAATTGGTTGGGGCTCGAAATAAAAACGAATGGGAAACGAGGCAAGCACCGCTGTGACGAAGAAACTTGCATGTGTCTCTTTGGTAAATGTGACGAATACTGATGCATCGCGTTGGACGAAATCGAGAGCAACAGTGAAAAAAAGTATTCAGCACAATTACTCGAAGCGCTCGCGTTAATTGACCGGTTGGTTAGAAATGCGAGGAGCGGAGAAAACCACGAAACCCGAAGGAAGCCTCGATCGCGTGGGCGAAGGAATTTAATTAACAAGAAAATATCGGAAGCAACGAGCCGAGAAATTAGCCTTCTACGTTGACGAGTGAATGCCAAATACGTGAAAGAATTTGTTCTTAAAACCGGGTTTGTTAGGACTAGCGTCGTGATGGCCGGCCTGTCCTTCGTGGAGTGCCCTCTGTACCAGCGGCAGGGAGCCCTGTGTGATCGTTTGTCGAATCGTCAAATCGGGCCGGACAAAAAGAATAGAACAAAAAAAGATAGACAGAAGGAAAAAAAGGAAAAAAAGAGAAATATTTAGAGAAATAGAAAGAAAAGAGGAAAGTGGATAGTAAACGTCTAAGAGTTGTGTGTGGTAACTACCTGCATGCATTGTGCGACTCTAATATATATACAAATATAATGTATATATAGAAAATATATAAATCTCGCGATCTAGTGACAATAACGAAAAAAATCAGATAACAAAAAGGATAAACTGTATTTAAACATAATTAAAAACAATAATTTTAAAACAACGAGGAAAAGGGATTAAAAGAACATTTAGAGAGCGTGAGATAGAGATAGAGAGTGAGAGAGAGAGAGAGAGATAAAGAAAAGGAGAGAGGAGACTCACCTCGTCGTGTTGTTGTTCGTGCTCGCTGTTAACGAGACTGGAGCGTGAACCTCGTCTCGTGGTGCTCTTTTCATCACCTAGGATTTGTGCGACCTTGGCTTGCTTCACGAGATCCAATGCCTGCGTGCAAAGTACGATAAAACCGTTTCATCCACGTCTCCGACAATAACCGTATGATATTTTTATATTTTAAGACATTCAAGGGTTTAAGAAGCACGACTAGGCAAGGTCAGTATGTTCCGAGGGACGGGATGACAGACGAGAGAAATCGAGTGAGAGCGAGAGACAGGGAATGACAAGATTACATACGACGTATCACGAAAGAGCTAGATAACGAGAACGTGCGTGAGCGATCCGGACTGGGGAAGCTTTTCAATAAAATGATTCAATGCCGCTCACCTGTTTGAAGTGCTGCGTGAAAAGGGAAATTTTGGAAGGGATGAGAATGAACTCGGCGCGGAATGACAATAAAGCGCGTGCTTGAAGAACCGTTTTATCTTTTTTTTGTTTCTCGCGTCCGAAATGAGGAGAACTGTGGCCTTTCGTACTCACCTCTTTGCGTGATCTCAATGCGCAATCTTCCAACGTTTCCGCAGCTTCGTACTTTCCTTGTCGTCGGTAAAGGGCTCCGAGATTTTTCAGCGTCGTTGTTACCGTTGGTGAATCAACTTTCGCGGCTTTGTGCCAACCACCGTATTCACCGTACGGTGCGTTCTCCTTATTTCTGTGCTTGTTCTCTTCTCGTTCCTCCGCCACCTGTTTTCACCAATAAAAATCAATATTTGAGCCTCTGATTAAATTTCCTCAGAAAAAAACAGAAATAAATAAAAATCTCACCTGCCAAATGGGCTTGTTGTCACCGTCGATAGCACCGAATTCTTTTTCGTGAGCTCGCGTAAGTACCTGCTTGTAAAGAACCTCGGCATCTTTGTATTTGCCCTGTTTGAGATAACAGGAGGCGAGATTGTTTTTGGTTTTAGCGACATTTGGATCGTCGGGGCCCAATTTAGCTTCGTAGATTTCCAATGCTCGTTGATAATATCTCTGGACCTCTTCGTACTTGCCCTGATTCTGGCAGAGCAGAGCAAGATTGTTCAGCTGTTTAGCGACGTCAGGATGATCGCGTCCGAGTACTTTTTCACGAATTTCCAACGCTCTTTTACAAAGCGGTTCGGCTTCTTTGTATTTTCCACGTTTACCGTACAGAACCGCGAGATTGTTCAAGGTCGCGGCAACTGCGGGATGATTCTCGCCGAGCGTCTTTTCACGAATGGCCAACGCATCGTTCAGCAAGTTTGCCGCTTCTTTGAACTTGTTCTGATCCCGATACACGAGCGCAAGGATATTCAGCATCGTCGCGACATCCGGATGATCGTGGCCCGATGTTTTCTCCAGATCTTCGAGCGCCTGCTTGCAAAGAGGCACAGCAACCTCGTAACGACCTTGACTCGCGTACTGTATCACCAGATTGTGGAGTGTTCGTAAACGCGCCGGGATCTCGTATCCGGCGTTTACTTGCTGGGCGAATTGCGACGGTGGAGTCGGTGACATTGCTGCGCAAAGGAACAAATTCGAAAATTCGGTAAGTTACTGGAGAAATACATTTTTCTAGCCATTTTAAAAATGACGACGGTTTTTCGTCCCGATTTAGTTTTTGGATGCGAAAAAGGAATCAGTTCAGTGGCCTCGACAAATATTGAACACAAACGATGAACTCGGTACAAGAAAACATTGAATTTCGTCGTTTTCTGACGATGAAAACTTGAACGCGATCTCGACCGAGTGAGAAAATTAAAAACTCACTATTTCGCTCGTCCGCCTCGTCGTCAGGGAAGAGATCGACAACAGGGTCGTTCTTCGGTCTGTCCTTGGCGTTCTCGTCATCGGCCGGTGGATCCGCGTCGTACTGCTTCATGTTGCTCATGAACTCGAGGTGCCTCTTTTCTTCTTCGAGTTGTGAAACCTGACAAAGGTCCAAACAAGAATGAAATATTTTTCAGAAGTGAATTAAGACGAAGAGAAGTGTCTGGAGGGAAAAAATATTCACAGCTTGTTCGCTGGCTTGGAGCTTCTGCTGGGTGCCAGCGAGCTCGTCCCTGAGCCACGCGTTTTCTTGACACAATCGTCTCACTTGAGTACGCAGTTTTTGTTTCTCCGCCTCGACCATTTGGAGATGACTTGCGAGAGCCATCATCACCTGTGCCTCACCGAGACCCAGCTCGATCATTTCAATGTTTTTGCTCAATTGACTGGCTTTGTCACGAGCTGCAGGTGCATCCTGTGACTGTAGGCCCTGAAGAAGGCCTCCGTGCTCTACTCTCAGAGTTTCGAGACCCTGAGCCACCGTCCGAGCACCAGCGACTATTTCTTCCTGCGTCATAGCCGTCATCCTGCCGATGTGTTCTATTTTCTTTCTGCAAATATCAAACAAACATTATTATTTATTTTTTTCTCAACGCGATTCTCCGCAGCCAACGTTCCACGTGGATTTACAACGTCGAATCAGCCTCAACCTCGACCATGCACTTGCTCTCGCGAGCGACAAAATTCTCCGGTCATTAACCTCCCAACTTTCGATTGTGAAAAGGCAGCCACGTACATAAATCGACATCCCGATATAGTCCAATTAAACTTTCATTCGGTATTCGGAAAAAAAGTCACTGCGAAAAACCTGGAGCAACGGACGTTAACGGAGAACGAGGCGAACAACCGACGAGACGAGACGTACTTCATGTTTTTTTCAAGGAGTCTCCACTGTAAGGAGAATCGATTATCGGGAACAAAGTTTTAAAAGGGAATTCCCAAGAGCTAAAAATAAAAGATGTAACAAATTGTCTCGTTCGAATTGCGAGACGTTCAGAAACTACGAAATCACGAGAATGATAATTTGCAACGCTCGTGTGTTCTCAAAATTATTTAAGTTTTTTTTACATCATTTTTAAGTCACTGGAACCTCGTGAAAGTCAACACCTGACGGCGAATCGCGGTCAGACGCAATTTAACGGCCAATGCCTCGCAGCAAACACCAGAAAAATGAAAAACAACGACGACAGACCAGACACGAGAAATTGAGACGATCGTTGTCAAGAAGACATCCTCCAAAAATCAATTCACATTGAATTTAATCGAGATGCGAACTTACCCCATGTCAGGGCTGCGATAAAAGCCGGCCCACCGACGAACACCAACGCAAGACAATCAATGTGGCTCAATATTTTGACGCAAGCGCAAACCCGACGACTCGCAAACTCGTACTTCCTATCGCTGCATTTCCGTATGCGGAACAATCAACACAGCGCATTCCACTGGTTCAAAAAAAAAAAATGCATTCCCCTCGGAATTTCTCGCTTTCCAAATGAAATCATTTGTCACGATGTTTCTAGCTCTTTTTTCGTCCAGAGACAAACATTTTTCCAGCATTTTATCGATGACTTTTCTTTTTTGTCAGTCAATGAAGAATAAATTTGGGAGACTCAGTATCGAGACTGATTTTCTGGAAATCATTTGCATGACCAAGGAGAAATGAGTAAATCGAGAACACTCGAGTCATGGTTGAGTATGGAGAACGAGCTACTCGGCGAAGGAAGTAAAAAAAAAATCGATGCGAACTCGCGTATCAATAATTCACCAGAAAACCGGTTTCTGTTTTTCTTCAACCTTCTTCGCGAGCTGCAAGATTTTTCGCCAATGTGAGTCGCTCGAGGGGAACGCCGCATCTGGAAAAACCTTGACCTCGCACGAATCCTTGCCCGGATCCCTGCCCAACGACAGCATTTGCCTTGACCTTGATGGTCCATTTGATTCGGAATTACGATTTTTTTTCTCACTCGGAAAATTGTCTCCGGAGAATAATTTCGAGAAGAAATTTGCGATAACAATGACTCGAGGGTTTGAAATTGACGAGGGACGAGCCAGCAGCGGGCTGACAAGTAAAGAGCGTCGATGAGAGAGAGAGAGCGCGACAGAAAGGAGACGTCGAGGGTGTTTTACGGCCTTGGACAAAGACAGAAACTTCGGTCTCAATTAACTTTTACAACCAAACACGTTTGTCAACTTTGAAGATAATGTTGAGCATCGATAGCGTTGCAAGGAGCTGTGCACGGGAGACAACAGCTGACGAGTCTATTGGAACAAGGTCGTCGATGACGTAATGATAATTGCGCGTACGTTCATTGCTTCAAACTGATTAGTTTGATCGGTGAATGAGAATCAACGGAAATGAACGTTCGATAATACGTTTCGTTTCTATTCTTCAAAGTTCAATCGCCCTCGTTTCGAAAACGAGCTTCCCGACCAATTTGAGGCTACGGAACCGATGGGAAATTATCCGGAGCGAGAAAATGGCAAAAAAAAACTGAAATTTCCACGTTTTCTTCAGATTACCAAGAAATATTGAATTTTATATAAACTGTTTTCATATAAACTTGAGAAACGAACCTGACGGTCGATCGCTTTGGATTGATCGTCGAGACAAGTGCGGAGCACGTGCAACCAACTCAAAAAAGTCGAGTATCGAGAAAAACTTATCAAGAGGCTCTTTTGATATTGAAATACACGAGCGAGAGCCCTTCTCGTCAAAGAAAAGATAAACGGCTAAACCTTCGAGATAAGATAAATAAAGAACAACGTTGGCTCTCTCGTGGAGATCCCGAAAGCGTTGTCGCGGAAGGATCGACGCGAACGATTCTCGCACGTTATTATCTCGCTTCCTTATCAGTATATACAACGATTGAATAAATTATCATTAGGATAGTAATGACAAGTGTTTACTACTCACATTCTATAAGCGTTCAGCGTTTTTGACATATCTGTTCTACCCATGGATAATGTTGTATTTTCGCAACGTACACATACGCCTGCCTATTTGTACGTTCTTACAATATTCAGCTCAATATTTAACGACAGAAAAAAGATTGAATAAGAGAAAAGAATGGAAAAATATAATGCTGAGCTTACGATATCGACCTGAGTCTTTTTTTTTTTTTTATTCTTCCTCCCTGTCTCTCTTTCTCTATTCGACTTGGCTACTTCGGTTTCACTGCATGCAACCACGCCGAGTGTATTTCATCGACGTATTATCCATTTTTAAGCACGTTTGATAATTTTGGCGTTATCACTTTGTCTGTGATCGATACAATGAATTTATCGATAACGATTCTGACGAGGCAAATTCAAAATTCATAACTATTGTTTTTGTCGTACTTGTCGATTGTCTAGACTTGAAAATCCGTAGAAAAAAATAGATTTATGTTTATAAAGACTTTTCGATTCTACATTTTGCATACGAAACTTTATAACGTGCGTCTCGCTAATTCGATCGTAACTATTTCGCTTCTATCTACACGGAGCGTTGCTCACCACTACGAATATCATTTCTCACTAAAATTTCTGTCCAAGCGTCGCCACTACGGCTTTTCCACCCCTACGAATCAACGACGCCCGCGTGCGCACTATATTTTCACCCCCTCTCAGCCACCGGCTGGTGCGGTCAAAAAATGCGTCGACGGCTGCGCACTTTCGAGATTCTGAACCCTTCGCCACACTCCCTACAGTACAAAGTCTCATAAACCGTTTTTTTTCACATCGAAACTCTTAAAAGTTATTCGAATCACGATGATGCTGAAGTTTGCAACGTTGGAATACATCAAAAAATGTTTTATTTTATTCAAGATTGTTCAATTTTCAATGTCATCCAAATTTTTCGAGTCGATATGCTTTTCGAATGGCAAAAATTGATCATTGTATCATCGTAATTACATTCTGCATTTGGATAATCATTTTTGTCAAAAATAAAAATGAATTTCGTTGCATTCCAACGATGCAAACTTCAGAGTCATCGAATCACTATAATTTTGTATATTTATTTCTTCCAAATCCGGCTCAGCGGTCACCCGACCAGGTATCAAGACACCGGACTAAAAGGGAGACAGATCAACGATTTTTTTATCGAAACCAAACAGACCGCGCGTTTCTCTCCATAAAAAATCTGTCGGAGGGAGAAGAGCATCGCGCTTACGTCGAGAGAAATGAGCGAGACGTTAGAAAGTCGAGAGTATCGGAACGAAATCGTGAATCAGATAAAAGCACTTTTTTCCTACAGCATTGCACCAAAAACTCAAATTTGTGGAAGTAAAGAAATTTTTGTTGAATCGATAATCGGGGACCGAATTATTCCGAGCGTTTCGACGAAGATTTGATTTTTCGATTAATTCAATTCAGTTCGGTTCGCTATTAACGTTGAATTGATTTAATTTAAGAATCGAAGAATTTTTTCGCCAAGATCATGTGAATTTGGTAAGAGATTTTTGTGCAGAAAGAATTGCGATTTTCGCCATATTTTTACGAGCCCATTGACTCGTCTCGTGTCTGCAACGGTTGGCCATTTAATTGCGACAAATGCGAGAGACAAATTTTATTTTACACCAAGAATACAGGGAACAATCTGCATTGGTCGGCATGTTCTCATCGGCCAGATCACTCGATGATTCATAGCAGTACAACGGAGTGTAATACAGTTTACTACATTGGCAGGCAAGCATGCACACGCAACGTCAGAATTCCCCACTCTTCCTCGCTCTCTCGGTCGCTCGCGAGCTGCGCTCCGGCGCAGAAATAAATACACACGTGAGGCGTTTCGCTGTCTCCGCTGGTTGAACCGGCTATCGGAACTCTTTCTCGTTTCCCACTCGTTCGCTCCTTACGTGGACGTATATTAAAATCTTGGAAGATTCTACCCACTTTCCGTATCGAGTCTCCGAAAGACCGAGACAGACACGAAGCGAGAGAGAGAGAGAGAGAGCGAGAAACTCGAGTCTTTTCGCTTTTGAAAACTCGTTACAAACGTCAAATAAATCGTCGAATTACCTTTCACACGACACGCGTCAACGATCGAGCTAATTTTATCGTAATCGTGTCAATTATTGTATAATAATTATGCAAACGTACGTGCTTTCCTTATCTCGTGCTTGGACAGCTTTAAAAAAGAGAAAAATCAGGAATCAAACGTCGCAGGAAGGTTAACGTCGACGTTAATGGGAATTTAATGTTAGAAATAAATTTAGCTGGCTCGTTATTTTTCTATGCAATTAGATTGTTTGAATATTCGCGAATATTGGGGAAAAATAACGAGTCGCGGGTACACGTGGATGAAATGAGTTCATTGGCCCTCAACACCCAAAATTGTCCTTTCTAAACCCATTTATGGCAGAGAGCACGCGCAGCTACAAAAGGCGTCGATGTGGGCAGAAAAATTCGTAACCACAAAAAAATAGTCAACAATACAAATTCGAACTCGTAGAAAACATAAAATAGACAATTAAATCTGGAGGAGATGAAAATTTCGTGGGGAATTCATATTTTTCGGAAACTCGACCGAAAGCGCCTCGAGAAACGGTCATGGTCGGAGAATTCTTCGTTCTTCGTCACGGTTACGCGAGTACCGAACTCGGCGAGGACTGATTACAAACGGATTGACTTCCGGCTACACCTGCGACGTTTTTTTTCACTTCTAAGTTCGTGTCTGGCGCATAAACGGGTGGGTATCAGAAGTTTGAACGACTAAAATTTTGAACAGCTAAATCCGCAAATTTATAGATCTTATAATAATTGTATGTAGAAAGATGAATCCCCCTAGCGCTTCCAATACCATTATTCAGAAAAAGAGAAATTCAAGAGTCAGAATTACATTTCGTCGAAAATTGAATGTAATAAAGGACCGATTGACGGGAGGCTAAGCCACCGATCTTACAAAAATTCAACTCACACACATTCAACTCATCGAAAAATAGAGTCTTGAATACTGAGAGTGTTCACAATTTCGAATTTGTAGCAACGAACATCTAAATATTTGTGCGGTCAAAATAGCGAAATACGAGAAAGTCGAGCGGTCAAATTAGCGAAACATCGGGAAAGCGAACTATTAGAACAGGGACAGGCTTATGAGCGCTTCGCATTCTACCAGCTTTTAGGGAGATCCAGCAGGGGGCACTGGCTGGACCATGGCAAGCATAATGAGTGCCACGGCCCGTTAGTTCCTTCAAGCGGCGCTGCTGGTGTAGGGACTTCTCGGGCATGCGTATGTTAACGGTTTTGAAGAATTTAGGATCAAACATTTTCCAGCGAAATACTGTTCTTAATGAATGAACCAGATAAATAAAGGGTTTCTCACCGTGAACTGCCTTTGGAGATGTAAAAAGTAGGCAAAGTGAATACATATAAATTTCGTTCGTGACGCAATGTTACGAAATCTCTAGGGTCGAGCGATCGAGTACGGATCAGTTTTTTTTTTTACCATCGTTTTTTCTTTCTTGTAATGAAATTAATCCCACCATTAAGTTGAATTAGGGGAAAGGCGGGCAAAGCGGAACACCCGGGCAAAGCGGAACATCCTGCCAAAAACGTGAATTTTTTTTTTCACTGAAAATTTTAGAAACTTTGATCGTCCGCCTTTAAAATATTAAGAGTCGAACAATTTTTGGAGTAAAAAAAAAAATTTCGAAAAAATAAAAAAATGAGAATTCGGCTGAAATTTTTATCTTAAATGGTATTTTTTATCGACAAATCTTTTCTTTATTGTTGGAATCATCGTTCTCGTTGAGACGATGAAAAAACTTCTGCATACATTTTTTTTTTTCAATAACCGATACCTTTTTTCAATGTTCTGCATGCAGATGATTTATATAAAAGATTTTGCTAGTTTCCGGCAAACGGAATGAGGAAAATTGTTTCGGTATCGAAAATTTTACAAGCACAACGAGAGACACGAGAATTTATTTTTCTCATATCCCGGGTTTATGAAGGACTTCGGATTTTTTCATTTTTCTTTGAACGTTGTAAGTATGTGCGTGTGTGTGTGCAAGTGTTGTGTGCAATTTTTAATATTTTTTAAAAAACCGTGGATTAGTAATTTTTTCAATCTCGAAATTTTAATTTTCTTTGATTGAAACGTGATCGAAATTGTCAAATTTTTGAGATTGTGGAAAACAAAAATTCAAGTTTTTCTTGGGATGTTCCGGTTCTCCTGAAAATGCGTGGAATTGTCAATTGTTTTGACCTTAAAATTCAAAATTCCGCCGATTTAAAGTTGGTCAAAGCTGTCCAATTCTTGAGATTGGAAACAAAAATTCCACGCATTTTCAGGAAAACTGGAACAGCCCAAGAAAAGCTGGAATTTTCCCTATCCCCAATTTAAAAAATTGGACAATTCGATCAAATTTAAATCGGCGGAATTCTGAATTTTGAGGTTAAAAAAATTGACGATTCCACGCGTTTTCAGGAAAATCGGAACATTCGAAGAAAAACTTGAATTTTTGTTTTCCACAATCTCAAAAATTTGACAATTTCGATCAATGGAATTATGTCGTTGAATTGAATCTTTAAAAAATTCGATTCACCAAAACGAGATTCGATGCAATTAAGTAATTCCATTAGAATCTATACTTATTTTTCTAATATTGAAATGGTATGAATGATGAAAGTCAATGGTGGGATTCATTTTCATTGTAAAAAAAACGATAGTAATATGTATAAACAAAATCTAAACTAGACTCAGAGACTCGACGTTCAAGATTTCATTGCACTGCGTTTCTCACAGGGCTACGCCAACGACTTGAGCTCAGTACCAATAAAGCGAGTATAAAAATCTTGAGCAGTTTTTGATATTTACAGATTTTTAATGTTTACATTCTTCACAACAACATGGCCTGTTGGAAGTTATAAACCCTTCTTTTTCTCTTCGACGAAAGACCACCATAATCCTTATCGACATTTTTAGAAGAGCAGTCCGTATTATTTGAGTGATTTCAACGTGCCAACCCTTATTTTATTCTGCAAGAAATTTTTTATGAATTGACGGTGTCATTTCTCTTTTTAACTTCGCTGTTAAAGTGCTGATATTTTAATCACGGGGAAACATATTTCAAAAACAAATAGCGTTTGTACGCAAAAGAATATGTGCTCAGTTCATGCGTCAAAATCGCTTGGAAAATGTTAATTGTTTTTGTGAGAATGTCGATGTGAATATTAGATCTTGGAATGTTTGTCAGTAGATGGTTCCTCAAATCTATAGTTATAAGCATTCTTCTAGGTAAATAAAATATCCTGCAGAATCCGACGTCAAATAATTGAATTCTTGGGTGGAACGTTCTACACGACTATTGTGAAAATGAAACTTGGCTAGTTTAGTCATTGCTTAAAACCGTAACTACCCCACCTGGATGGGGAGCATGCTCCTACGACATTTTTTTAAATGAAAATCAAAAGAATAAAATGATAAGAAATAGAAAGAAAATAATAATGATGTAGACGAAATGAAAATTGTTCAATCATGCCGAGTCAGAACTTTTCCTTTCAGCCTCGAAAATTGTGACTATCCGTTACTCTCCGAACACGTTTCCGTGAAATTGAGTATTTACAAAATTTCGCGCTGCAATTGACACGGGACTGCAGATCGGCAGAATAAAACTTCTGAAATCGTAACTTATATTCGTGCAATAGTTTTTTCCTATATGTTTTAACTACTGAAATTATGTATTACCATATGAAGCGGCACGAATTTATCATGCTGCATGGTAAACACCTTCGTTCAAGAAAACGTGCATACATCGAGTAAAAAAAGTGAAATTGAATATTTTAGTGCGGTGTTACCCAAATGACTCGATTCACACTTCGAAATACCAGTTGTTACAGGTAAGCACTCCAATTTGTATCTTTGTTGCGTAATAATCTTTACATCCTGCGCATGTTCCTAATTTATTCAGTACTCAATGGTAGAAAACAAGTACCATAACGTTTCTTTTGCTGCCAAAGAGCGTTTCCTCGGCGACAATGTGTTTTTGTTGTTTTTGGTATTCTCTAATAAATTATTTTTCTGCCCTCCGGCCGGAAAGTGGCAACTTTCGGGCCGCTGCGCGGCCCGAAGTTGCCGCATTCCGGCTACGTCGGGCAGAAAAATAGTATACACACCTCGGCCACAAAAAAGTAAAGCCTCAGATCACATGTTTGTCAGCCTCGGCTTCGCCTCGGCCAACAATTGCATGTGATCTGAGACTTTTCTTATTTTTGTGGCCTAGGTATGTAATATACTATTTATGCGATCACCGAAGCAAGCATGCTGCATTTCGTAGGCTTCTATAATTGATCCACATTCCTTGATCAGACTGATCAGGTATCAACCGCGGCAGCTGCTTCGAGATTTACGTATGTCCTAGTGATTGGATGGTACAATTTTTCCTTCTCCAGTTTCAATTTTTTTAAATGTAATATTCCATTTATTTCATACACACTAATATCTCTCAGGCATTGTTATTTCTTTTTAAATAAGACCATTTATTTAATTAAGAAGAATCGTGGAAACATTCCGAAATTTTTATTGGCACAACATCGGGAAGGAAATCGCTCAAGACTTTCACAGAATACGAAACACCAGTTAAGTACAGACTTTGCCGGTCTGTGTCATGTCATAAGAAAAGTTTAATTAGTTTTTCTTTATCCTTATTGTCTAACTCGCCCAGGGAATTGGGTGCATTTTTGTTCACATCGTGAAAAGCGTGTATACATCGAGTGAAAAATGTGAAAATGAATATTTGAGTGTTGCTACCCAAATGAGTTGATTTACACTTCGAAATACCAGTTGTTACAGGTAAGCACTCCAATTTGTATCTTTGTTGCGTAATCTTTACACGCTGCGCATGTTCCCAATTTATTCAGTACTCAATGATAGAGAAAGTGAAGAACTACATTATTTTTTTCCCCCGCGAAAGAGCGCGATGGGCGCAGTTGGAAGAGACCATCGTGATAACCAAAATGTTCCCTTGGCGACATTGTGTTTTCGTTGTTTATGGTATCCCTCAATAAATTATTTATATGCGATCACCAAAACAGACATGCTGCATTTTATAGGCTTTTAAATTGATTCACATGCCGGATAAGACAGATCAAGCTGATCAGGTATCAACCGTGGCAGCTGCTTCGAGCTACACCAGTTTTGAATTTTTTATTGGCATAACATCGGTAAAAAAATAGGTCAGGACTTTCACGGAATACGAAACAACAGTTGACTGGAGACGTAGCCAGTCTATTTCATGACATAAGGAAAGTTTAAGTACTTTTTCTTTATGTTTCTTGTCTAACTCCCTCAGCCCCCACGGAATGTGCCACGAGAATTTTTGTTTAGATAGTGCCAAAGCGTGTACCCTGCATGACGATATCTACTTGTCTGTTTCTTGCGTTCACCCTCCGTCTCCCTCTTGTCCTTGCTATTGATAACGGATTGCATAGATTGAAAATATGGAGAGCAAGAACTCTGATCACATTCGAATTGTGTCCCAAAGGACACAATTTTGATATCCAAGCTTGAACTCTTGCCATATGCTGAATTGGAGAAAAAAAAATTGAGAACGATTGATCTCTATATTTTTTAGTGTGCTCTTTCAATTCGTGCTGGTTAAAACAGCGCCAGAATAAATAAAACTATTGAAAAATTGGAAATACGCCAATAAGACGTCATTTTTTGACGACATTATATTTTTCAATGACTTTTCATTCCCTGTCGATTGATTTCATACCTAAAACCAATTCATATCATGACGTCGAGTTCTCAACTAAAAATCCATGGGGTTATTTTTATTATTACGTTAATCGTTTGCCAACTTTATGTAACGTTAACAAACGATTTTCATCTGAGATGGTGCTGAAAGTTGATTTTCAAATTTTTCTTAAACAATCCCAGTCGGACATCCATTGAGTGTTGAATTGCGCCACATAAAATGAAACACACGCTTCGTACATAAAAAACCTCTGCTTGCGATTATGCAAAAATAAATTATCCCACACCATCCAGCTTTTGCACATATAGCGTTTTCCTATCAATTTGTATAATTCCTTTAAAAAAATATCTTCGGACTTGAAAAAAGGGAGATTTATAAATTTAAAAAAGACGCCTATTCTTATGCTTTTTTTTTTCAATTATTCTCTTTCAAGTCCCTGATCCAAACGTTTCATGGCCTCAATGCCATTGCAATTTCAATCTTTGAAATGCGTCTTTTGAGAGACCGTGCGCTGTTTCATTTGATAAGCAAAAAAGGAAAAAAAACGCCATTTTTCGCACTCAATTGTAAAGAAATGTGTTCCGTAGAAAGCGGAGCAACGGTGGCAGTGGAAATTAACACAATCAAATTCGGGGTTTTAACACCTGGAAGGCGTTGAAAAAAAAGCTCGTTGTGGAAAGGAAATTAAAAAAGCGGAGTCAGTTGATCTTGAGATCTCATACGGTGCACTTGCATCTCAGATAAAAAGAAAATTAATCATTTCGCGAGTAGAAAAGTTCGACATTTATTTGTGGCATTGTAAAACGTTACGGCAGTTTCTCAATCAATCGTCATTTACGGATTTTACGATCTCAAATCTATATAAATCAAATACACAAACGACTGCGAATCTATATAAATCAAATACACAAACTCCACGATCGTCTGTAGAAGTCGAGCGTCACTTCCTTCCGGAAATACCCCACGCCACAAACGAAATTACTCACGCCCAAGCATTCGATTTGTTTGTTCAACTTTGTGTTATTCTTAGTTCTTTCATAAATTGAGTTTTTCATCCCTTTATGGCTTTTTCCCAAAAAAAATGTGCGACTCATTAATTGTACTTTAATTCAATCCCAATTAGAATGTCGCCGCTTATCGACGAAACGGAATCTTCTTCCCTAAAAGACATCGTATTTTTGTTTTGTTTACGATGTGCGACAGCGCGCGGCTTGCCGATGGCGGCTCGTCCGTTTCTCGCGTGTACGGTTTCTCTCTCGCACGCGAGCTCTCTCTGCATCTCGCTTTCTCTCTCTTTTTTTCTCTTTCTCGACTGATTTTTTTGGATGGATTGATAAATTCATGTAGCTTGGAATTTTCATCAATGTTCACATTGTTTTTTTAACTTTTACTCGTTGCGATTGATTTTTTATTCTTACTAGAATTTTGTGCAACGTAGTTAATACTTTTTTGTATGCAGTTGCGTTTTTAAACAAATTTTATTGTCATTTTTTTTCTAAAAGACATCGTATTGTCGTTTTGTTTACGATGTGCAAAAGCGCGCGGCTTGCCGATGGCGGCTCGGCCGCTTCTCGCGTTCACGGTTTCTCTCTCGCACGCGCGCTCTCACTCTCTCCCGCCCTTTTTCTCTTTCTCGACTAATGTTCCTGGATGCGATTGATGTTTTTTTTTCTTATTAGCATTTCATGCAACGCAGTTAATACTTTTTCGTATTCAGTTGCGTTTAAAAAAAAATACATATTTTGTCATATTTTTCCGAAAAAACATCGTATTTTGGTTTTCTTCAGACTGTGCGAAAGCGCGCAACTTGCCGATGGCGGCTCGTCCGGTTCTCGCGTTCAGTTTCTCGCCCGCACGCGCGCTCTCTCTGTATCTCTTTCTCTCTCTCTTTTTATCTTTCTGGACTGATCTTCCTGAATGGATTGATCAATTCATGTAGCTTGAAATTTTGGTCAATGTTGACATTGTTTTTTTTTTTTCAATTTTACTCGTTGCAATTGATGTTCTTTTTTTTTTTAATTCTCATTAGCATTTCGTGCAACGTAGTTGATAATTTTTTCTATTCAGTTGCGATTTTGAAAAAATTATTTTGTCATATTTTTCCTAAAAAATATCGTATTTTGGTTTTCTTTACACCGTGCGAAAGCGCGCGGCTTGCCGATGGCGGTTCGTCCGGTTCTCGCGTTCACGGTTTCTCTCTCGCTCGCGCGTTCTCTCTGTATCTCTCTCTCCCGCACATTTTCTCTTCCTCGACTGATTTTCCTGGATGGATTGATCAATTCATGTAGTTTGGAATTTTCGTCAATGTTCACATTGTTTTTTTTACTCTTACTCGTTGCGACTGATTTTTTTTTTTTAATTTCTTATTAGCATTTTGTGCAACGTGATTAATACTTTCTTGTATTCAGTTGAGTTTTTGAACAAATTTTATTCTCATTTTTTTTCTTGTAAAACACATCGTATTGTCGGTTTGTTTACATCGTGCAGAAACGCGCGGCTTGCCGATGGCGGCTCGTCCGCTTCTCGCGTTCACGGTTTCTCTCTCGAACGCGCGCTCTCACTCTCTCCCGCCCTTTTTTCTTTCTCGACTGATTTCCCTGGATGGATTGATCAATTCGTGTAGCTTGGAATTTTCGTCGATGTTCAGATTGTTTTTTTTTCGATTTTACTCGTTGCGATTGATGTTTTTTTTCTCCTATTAGCATTTCGTGCAACGTAGTTATTACTTATTCGTATTCAGTTACGTTTTTGAAAAAATTATTTTGTCCTATTTTTCCTAAAAAACATCGTATTTTGGTTTTCTTCACACTGTGCAAAAGCGCGCGGCTTACCGATGGCGGCTCGTCCGTTTCTCACGTTTACAGTTTCTCTCTCGCACGCACGCTCTCTCTGCATCTATCTCTTTCTCTTTCTCGACTGATTTTTCTGGATGGATTGATAGATTCATGTAGTTTGGAATTTCCATCAATGTTCACATTGTTTTTTTAACTTTGTTTTTTTAATCGCAACGAGTGCGTTGCGATTGATTTTTTTTCTTACTAGAATTTTGTGCAACGTAGTTAATACTTTTTTGTATTCAGTTGCGTTTTTAAACAAATTTTATTGTCATTTTTTTTCTAAAAGACATCGTATTGTCGTTTTGTTTACGATGTGCAAAAGCGCGCGGCTTGCCGATGGCGGCTCGGCCGCTTCTCGCGTTCACGATTTCTCTCTCGCACGCGCGCTCTCACTCTCTCCCGCCCTTTTTCTCTTTCTCGACTAATGTTCCTGGATGCGATTGATGTTTTTTTTTCTTATTAGCATTTCATGCAACGTAGTTGATACTTTTTCGTATTCAGTTGCGTTTAAAAAAAAAATATATTTTGTCATATTTTTCCGAAAAAACATCGTATTTTGGTTTTCTTCTTTCTCGCCCGCACGCGCGCTCTCTCTGTATCTCTTTTCATCGTTTTGCACTGATCTTTCTGGATGGATTGACCAATTCATGTAGCTTGGAATTTTCGTTTCCGTTCACGGAGAATGCAGGAAAAATGGAACTCGTTCAAGAATTTGGGAGAATACGAAACAATTCCGTTTCTTCCCCTCTCTCTCTCTCTCTCTCTCTCTCCCTCTCTCTCTCTCTTTTTCCACGGTTAGGCATAGCCGGGGCTAGTCCCTGCCACGCTATTCGCTCTGTGTACACTCATACTCTCTCACCAAAGTGATAATGTGTAGTCGTGAATATGCATACTGGTGGCGCCGTCAATAGTGAGGAAAGACAGTCTTCACCGATACCTATCTTCGAGCAGATCGCGTGGTCCGAGATTTTTCTCTAATTATCAAAGCCTGCATAATATCGGTTTTTCACACTTTTTTCAAAATATTATTGTTCATCTTAAGTCTAGTTGTAGAATTGTAAATATTATCGTGAGCTTCTTAGACATTAGTGTTGTACAGTGTGTATTTTTTTCGATTATTCGCGCGTGTTGTTTTGTGGACGGACATTCAATATGCCTCCGCAACGTCACGGACGATTACCATTGTCTGATCGGATCAAAGACGGACGGATATTCCAAAAAAGTGGATTATCTCGTGATGGCAGTGTTATGTAAGTCGGAATAGATATTAACATTCTTTTTTCGTTTTTATATCCCGCGTTTACGCAAGACGTTTTACGCAAATCATTTTCACCGAAGCAATCGCGAAAAATCGCGTTTTTACCGACTTGTTTTTCCATAATTATTATAAATATAAGAATTCCATATCAGTATGAATGCTCGAGACTCTCTCTCTCTCACACACACACTTCCTTATTCTTTCATGATTGGAACGTCCGCATGCTTTGTCTGCGTTACTTTATATCAATTTTGATTATTTTTGAATTGGGATTTCGAAATAAGCCTTCCGTGCAACGTAGTCTTTTTTGTATTCGCTTGCGTTTTTGAAAAATTGTTTTTGTCATATTCTTTCCTAAAAGACATCGTATTTTTGTTTTGTTTACATTGTGCGACAGCGCGCGGCTTGCCGATGGCGGCCCGTTCGATTCTCACGTTTGAAGTTTCTCTCTCGCACGCGCGCACTCTCCGCGTCTCTCTCTCTTTTTCTCTTTTTCGACCGATTTTTCTGGATGAATTGATAAGTTCATATAGCTTGGTATTTTCATCAATGTTCACATCGTTTTTTTTCACTTTTACTTGTTGCGATTGATTTTTTTTTTTTTAATTTTATTAGGATTTTGTGCAACGTAGTTAATACTTTTTTATGTTCAGTTCAGTTATTGAAAAAATTTTATTGTCATTTCTTTTTTTTTCTAAAAGACATCGTATTGTCGGTTTGTTTACATCGTGCAAAAGCGCGTGGCTTGCCGATGGCGGCTCGTCCGTTTCTCGCGTTCACGGTTTCTCTCTCGCACGCGCGCTCTCACTCTCTCCCGCCCTTTTTTCTCTTTCTCGTCTGATTTTCCTGGATGGATTGATCAATTCGTGTAGCTTGGAATTTTCGTCGATGTTCAGATTGCTTTTTTTTTCGTTTTCCTCGTTGCGATTGATGTTTTTTTGTTTTTTCCTATAAGCATTTCGTGCAACGTAGTTAATACATTTTTCGTACTCAGTTACGTTTTTGAAAAAATTATTTTGTCCTATGTTTCCTAAAAAACATCGTATTTCGGTTTTCTTCACACTGTGCGAAAGCGCACGGCTCGCCGATGGCGGCTCGGCCGCTTCTCGCGTTTACGGCTTCTCTCTCGCACGCGCGCTCTCTCCGCATCTCTCTCTCTTTTTCTCTTTTTTAGCCGATTTTTCTGGATGAATTGATAAATTCATGTAGCTTGGTATTTTCATCAATGTTCACATTGTTTTTTTTTCACTTTTACTTGTTGCGATTGATTTTTTTTTTCAATTTTATTACGATTTTGTGCAACGTAGTTAATACTTTTTTATGTTCAGTTCAGTTATTGAAAAAATTTTATTGTCATTTCTTTTTTTTTCTAAAAGACATCGTATTGTCGGTTTGTTTACATCGTGCAAAAGCGCGTGGCTTGCCGATGGCGGCTCGTCCGCTTCTCGCGTTCACGGTTTCTCTCTCGCACGCGCGCTCTCACTCTCTCCCGCCCTTTTTCTCTTTCTCGACTGATTTTTCTGGGTGGACTGATCAATCGAGTAGCTTGGAATTTTCGTCGATGTTCAGATTTTCGATTTTACTCGTTGCGATTGATGTTTTTTTTTTTTCCCCATTAGCATTCCGTGCAACGTAGTTAATACTTTTTCGTATTCAGTTACGTTTTTGAAAAAATTATTTTGTCCTATTTTTCCTAAAAAACATCGTATTTTGGTTTTTCTCACATTGTGCGAAAGCGCGCAGCTTGCCGATGGCGGCTCGTCCGTTCCCCGCATTTCCAGTTTCTCTCTCGCCCGCGCGCTCTCTCTGCATCTCTCTTTTTCTCTTTCTCGACTGATTTTTTTGGATGGATTGATAAATTCATGTAGCTCGGAATTTCCATCAATATTCGCATTGTTTTTTTCACTTTTACTAGTTGCGATTGATTTTTTTTTTTAATTTCTTGTTAGCATTTTGTGCAACGTGGTTAATACTTTTTTCTATTTAGTTGCGTTTTTGAACAAATTTTATTATAATTTTTTTTCTAAAAGACATCGTATTGTCGTTTTGTTTACATCGTGCAAGAGCGCGTGGCTTGCCGATGGCGGCTCGTCCGCTTCTCGCGTTCACGGTTTCTCTCTCGCACGCGCGCTCTCACTCTCTCCCGCCCTTTTTTCTCTTTCTCGACTGATTTTCCTGGATGGATTGATCAATTCGTGTAGCTTGGAATTTTCGTCGATGTTCAGATTGCTTTTTTTTTTCGTTTTCCTCGTTGCGATTGATGTTTTTTTGTTTTTTCCTATTAGCATTTCGTGCAACGTAGTTAATACCTTTTTCGTACTCAGTTACGTTTTTGAAAAAATTATTTTGTCCTATGTTTCCTAAAAAAACATCGTATTTCGGTTTTCTTCACACTGTGCGAAAGCGCGCGGCTCGCCGATGGCGGCTCGGCCGCTTCTCGCGTTCACGGCTTCTCTCTCGCACGCGCGCTCTCTCCGC
This sequence comes from Diadegma fenestrale, assembly GCA_037043255.1. NCBI lineage: Eukaryota > Metazoa > Arthropoda > Insecta > Hymenoptera > Ichneumonidae > Diadegma > Diadegma fenestrale. Next base: position 4,627,347 of record CM073317.1, read on the forward strand.
ATCTCTCTCTCTTTTTCTCTTTTTTCGGCCGATTTTTCTGGATGAATTGATAAATTCATGTAGCTTGGTATTTTCATCAATGTTCACATTGTTTTTTGTTTGCACTTTTACTTGTTGCGATTGATTTTTTTTTTTTAATTTTATTAGGATTTTGTGCAACGTAGTTAATACTTTTTTATGTTCAGTTCAGTTATTGAACAAATTTTATCGTCATTTCTTTTTTTTTCTAAAAGACATCGTATTGTCGGTTTGTTTACATCGTGCAAAAGCGCGTGGCTTGCCGATGGCGGCTCGTCCGCTTCTCGCGTTCACGGTTTCTCTCTCGCACGCGCGCTCTCACTCTCTCCCGCCCTTTTTCTCTTTCTCGACTGATTTTTCTGGGTGGACTGATCAATCGAGTAGCTTGGAATTTTCGTCGATGTTCAGATTTTCGATTTTACTCGTTGCGATTGATGTTTTTTTATTTTTCCCATTAGCATTCCGTGCAACGTAGTTAATACTTTTTCGTATTCAGTTACGTTTTTGAAAAAATTATTTTGTCCTATTTTTCCTAAAAAATATCGTATTTTGGTTTTCCTCACATTGTGCGAAAGCGCGCAGCTTGCCGATGGCGGCTCGTCCGTTTCTCGCGTTTCCAGTTTCTCTCTCGCACGCGCGCTCTCTCTGCATCTCTCTTTTTTCTCTTTCTCGACTGATTTTTTTGGATGGATTGATAAATTCATGTAGCTCGGAATTTCCATCAATATTCGCATTGTTTTTTTCACTTTTACTAGTTGCGATTGATTTTTTTTTTTAATTTCTTGTTAGCATTTTGTGCAACGTAGTTAATACTTTTTTCTATTTAGTTGCGTTTTTGAACAAATTTTATTATAATTTTTTTTCTAAAAGACATCGTATTGTCGTTTTGTTTACATCGTGCAAAAGCGCGTTGCTTGCCGATGGCGGCTCGTCCGCTTCTCGCGTTAACGATTTCTCTCTCGCACGCGCGCTCTCACTCTCTCCCGCCCTTTTTCTCTTTCTCGACTGATTTTCCTGGACGAATTGATCAATTCACGTAGCTTCAAATTTTCGTCAATGTTTACATTGTTTTTTTTTTCACTTTTACTCGTTGCGATTGATGTTTTTTTTTTCTTATCAGCATTTCGTGCAACGTAGTTAATACTTTTTTGTATTCAGTTCAGTTTTTGAACAAATTTTATTCTCATTTTTTTTCTAAAAGACATCGTATTGTCGTTTTGTTTACATCGTGCAAAAGCGCGCGGCTTGCCGATGGCGGCTCGTCCGCTTCTCGCGTTCACGGTTTCTCTTTCGCACGCGCGCTCTCACTCTCTTCCGCCCTTTTTCTCTTTCCCGACTGATTTTCCTGGATGAATTGATCAATTCATGTAGTTTGAAATTTTCGTCGATGTTTACATTTTTTTTTACTTTTACTCGCTGCGATTGATGTTTTGTTTTTTTAATTATTTTTTATTTCGTATTAGAATTTCGTGCAACGTAGTTAATACTTTTTCGTATTCAGTTGCGTTTAAAAAAAAATGAGTTTGTCATATTTTTCCTGAAAAACATCGTATTTTGGTTCAATCGCAAAAAATTGACTCCAAACTCTAAAGTAAAACGGTTGACCATTTTTGAATCTTGCCTGAAACGTCATTGTTCTCGAGTTGGTGAAACATTAGTCAATGAGTGAGGAAATTTTAATTTTTCCACAGAAAGTGGAAGCGAACTTTAGCTCTATTCCGTTGTTTTGCAGTTATCTTCGGTGCAAGCAAAAAACTATTTGTCAGGGCACTGCCAAAATAGAAAATGGCGTGATAGTTGATGGCCATCCCCACTCGGAATATTGTTTGCCAGATGACACTGCTGAACTCATCAGCAGATTCAAAAAAGCTCTGTCCGATGCACTAGCGCGGCATTGGTACAAGCTCAAGGACCTCTACGATACGGTTGCGACTGTGTGAGTTTTTATTCTTATGTAATTGCATGGTTCTTATCCTGGTATTTAAGTCAATAAATACAATTCTTTTATTCTCAATTTTCAGTTTTTGGTCCTTGGAATTAGTAAATGTATAAAAAGTCAATGCAGGAAGCGAATTAGACCTGACTTTATCTCGCACTTTTCGAACTACTCATAGAATCTCAAATTTGTCATTTATTCAAATACAATGTCTACATTTTTGCAAGATATTAGAAATTCACTCAAAAACTAGTCAAATTTTATTCTTTCGCGTGAGAAATAACCATTTGGTATCGATTTTCGGGTTCATGATGCATGAAGAATTGTGATTGAAGTCTTGTTATTTCTTCATTGTTGATTCCTATCTATGTTTTATCTTTCTATCTATTATCTGTCGACTTTTATTTGATTTAATGTTTCCATTCAGTCGAATCTCTAATTAATTGCATAAGCCTTCAGCGTTATGGTCCCTGTGCTCCGCGACTCATTTTCCGTTAACGACTGGAAATTTTTACTTAGATAATTATAGAATTTTCATTTCCGAAATATACAGACATCCAGAAGCCGCCACATACGTGTCCTACAGAAGCATACGTTCATTCATGCAGAAGTGCAGAAACAAATTATATCCGCCAAGTCCCCGCACGATCCAAGAATTCGTGGATCGACTTGCCGATCCGGAATATTCGAGAAATCTCGAATATAATAATGGTCGGCTAGCTGTGACGTTGATAACAGACGAGAGTGGTGCTCAACACGCCCTATTTCACGACGAAAACTTTGTGCGTGACGAAATGAGTGATGTATCGCATTTGTTCATCGATGCAACCTTCCGCTCGCGACCGCAACTTGATGACGTTCATCAATTGCTAACGATAATGGGGATCAAACTCAACCATGTAAGCATTTGTGTTTTTATTTTTATTTTTCGAATTATTTCACATTATTGAACTTTTGGGATTGAAGTGTCGTAGCGTACGAGTGAAAAAAAAGTATCAACTCTTTAGATGGAGATTTCTACACCACTCAATGTATTTCTTAGCATTATTTGAATTACACAATATTTATTTGAAGTCCATATCAAGCAGGCGCTTTTAAAAGAATGATTAAAAAAAATATATATTAAGCCTAAATATGAAACGTTTATCCGAGCGTCCATTCGCGTCGGTGCAGACGATAGATATCTTATGTTCTTAATGTTCATTGGTTTTTGTTTTTTTTCTTTTGGCCCATAGGGTTTTCCTTTCGTATGGGTCGTAATGAGCAGAAAGACCGAAACGGCGTATGTGGCATGTCTGCGATATGTCAAGACACGTATCCTCCGTGCCAACAACATCATAATTGTAATGAGCGACTTCGAACGAGGCCTGCGAAACGCCATTGCAGAAATATTCATAACCTCCCTCAGCACAGGATGCAACACCCACTACGATCGTGTAAGTATTGATGGATTTTGTGATGCTCAACAAAAAACCGTTATTCAAAAAGCAATGTTTGTATCGTTCGAAATCGAAAAACATTTTGGAAATCGCGAAATATCAATTATTGTGTCTTCTTATGAGGTATTTTTATACGCCGATCATTGTTTTGGAAGAATGAACCACCCCTAAGATTTTTTTGAATGAATTGAAAAACAAAGGGAAGAGTTTTACTTTACCTACTTGAACGCGAAAACGTTTTTATTGTGAACAATTCTTGGAGTTGATAAGTAAAACATCATAAACAATAAACGGTGATTGAATTCAGACCCTCGAAATTTGTATGCTGCCACAGCGGCGTTCCGCGTTTCCAGAGTTCTCGATTTGACAAAAAAAAATATTCGGGAAAATCATCTTTTTCCGAACGACAAAGAATTGAAATTTCAATGGCACCAATTGCAGAGAAAAAAAGTTTAAAAAGATTGAAATGCCTCGAGCAAAAATAAAAGTTTTTCAAGGCCACAATGATTGGGTGAATTTTATTTTTTACTAAATATTGGGGTTGAAAAAAAAATTACATGAAAATTATGAAAACATTCTTGGCGATTCAGGATTCGTTCACGCATCTTCAAAAATCACAGATATTTTTCTGGAATTCTGTAGTTCTTGAGTTACGAGAAATTCTTGAAAATTTCTCATTTTCCGCTAAAAATACGATAAAATTGCGGAAAAGAACAGTACGAAACCTTTCAAGAAACGAATATGGAGCTCGTGCTAGCCTCTTCGAGCTTGCAATGATTAAAAATAGCGAAAAATGTTTCTATTAACCATGTGTGCAATCCTCAATAACCAGAAAATGGTCGGTGAACGATCATATTTAAAAATTCGCATACGCCGGAAATTTCTTTTGTTTTCGAAAAATGTTCCAAATATAAAGTGGCAAGATGAATTGGCTGGTCTACTCGTAGTAAGAAGGAGTGCAGTACATACACGAGGAAAAGAGAAAGGACCGACTGATGACTATAGCAAAAGAAACCGGAAACGATCTATAATAATCCAGATTTTTATAGTGCAAAATATAAATATCCATGACAATAGAAGGAAACTTCTCGTTATTTACCATGAAATTAACATTTAGCACTGCACAAATTTCAAATATTAAAAGTCGTTTCTGGATTCTTTTTCTGTAACGTCGATTATTATATTTTAGTTCTCTCCGTGCGATCTGAAAATGATATCTTCACGAAATAAACAGCAGGAAAATTGACGGCGCATTGTCAGATTATAGAACTGTTGGCTATCGATAAAACTGATCTAGCGTATTGTGTTTCAGGCGATATATAAAAAAGCCAAGGCCCTCGGTCTTCAACGGACAATAAGCTCAAACGACGAGGCCAAAATATTTTTTAAAAAACTTTTGGCTCTGGCTTACTTGCCAGCCAATCATATTGGCGACAAATTCCGGACACTGAAAGGAAATTTATCGGCTGCCATGAAAATTCGGATGAAACCATTGTGCGACTATTACGTTCGGTATTGGCTCGGCATCGTCACGGCGGAGGGCTTCTGTGTATACGGGCTCAGCCGTCGGACAAATAATGTAATTGAATCGTATCATAGCCGACTTCAACACAGGATGCAGACACGCCCAGGACCATGGGACTTCGTTTGTAAGTATAACTCGTAATCAAACATCACCCACTACTTCCCACGTACAATGGAGAAACTGAATATTATTGCCATTGATTGCATTTTGGGTAACAGCGAAGCTACTGAAATTACAATCGGATGTTCGAACGGACATTCAACGGCTCAAAAATGGTGTGCCGATCGGCAGACACGCCAGATACACGTCTGTCTTCAAACAGAAACAACTCGTCAAAGGTTAGACCAATCACAGTCGATTAAATAAGACTCAGATTGTAGGTTTATCAGTAAACGTTTACTTTTTGTTTAGCGTGGCGTGAACTGCATATGCTGCAGATCACCCCGGACGAATTTCTCGATAAGGCAGCGTCACTGAAAGGAAATGTCGACCTTATGATCGCTCGTCTAAGGGACGAGCAGGATGATGATGACGCTAATCACCATGAGCTGCAAGAACGGCCAACAGTTGGGCAATTTGGTAATTTTTTTAGGTCAAAAATATTCCAATTTCGAGAATAACCGCCTCGAAATAAAAAAATTTCGAAATCATTTCAGACCCAGATTTCGAAAAGGACATATTCGCGGAGGAGCCACCCCGATGGTTGATAGATAACGCGAGAACGTTTTCAGAAGACGGTAAATGCCTTTGATTCCTTTAAAATGATTGGGGCTTTTGGAAAACTGATTCCTTTAAAATAATTGGAGCTATTGGAAAACGTTGATGATATAGGGGAGAGGCGGGCAAAGTGGGACTCCCGTCGAAAAAATGATTTTTTTTTTGGGAAGATTTAAAAATTTTCACCATGCACTCCTAGGCACGTGTTTATCGTCATGTTCATAGAAACAAGAATTTTTTTCAATGTGAGAAATTCCAGGGGACGGGTAATATGTCGAATCTCGGCACCACCTCAAAACGGCTTCTATTTTTATTCTAATTTTTTTTTATCATTCAGCAATGGTGTAACATAGAATAATATGGTGGCGCATCACGTTTAATACCATAGAAATTAATCGCAACACCATAAGTTGGACATTTATGGAAAAGGGAACAAATTTTTATAGCTAATAAATGGTCCAATTTGACAGGTTTCGAGTTTATCACAGAATTGATCGAAATGAGTAATTTTTTCAGCATGAAAAATCATTTCACGTTGCAGGTATTGCAAAACTGACTCACGTTTTCAAGTTCTTTTTTAGCTTAATAGATGCCGAATATTTAAAATTGATGGGCCAAATTTATTTTTTACCAAAACTTCTAATTTTCATCAAAAATAAAAGAAACACCTTCATTGTTCCTCAAATGGCAATTATCGATGGTGAAATTGAAAAAAAAAATATATCTTTTCCCTTTCTTTCACCCATGCACATTCTTTAACTCTCTAAAAAGCATCATTCAAAATTGCGGTGTTTTTTCTTTTTTTTATAAATTCAAAAAATTTTCATTTCAGTTTGAAGCGAACATTACGTTATTTTTCTTACGATTACATTTACTCAGAAATGAACATGCAAATGTTGAAAATTGAAAAATTTCACAGTTTCTAGAGCTTTTTTCGAATTTTAAAACGTACAGAAATGTTCCTTTTCCTTTTGGTTCCTCTAAAGGAACCATGATTTCACAAAAATTTCGGCACGTTTTGGAATGAAAAAAGAAAATGCTTTTGAAACTATGGAAGTTTCATTTGTCTGACATTCAAATGTTCGTTCATGAGGATGACAAAAATAAAAAAAAAATTTCAGTTTAAAACGTCTAGAATTTTTTTTGAATCATTGTCCAAACGAAAGAATGGTACGAAAACTGAAGGAACAATGACTTAACCAAAATTTCGACACGTGTTGGATTTGAGAAAATGCTTTGAAAACTGTAAAATCTTCACTTTTCTGTCATTCGGATGTTCATTTACGAGCAGTTTCAACAAAATTAATGTAATTTTTTATTAAATATAAACGAAATTTTCTTCAAATTTTGACAAGAGAATACAAAATCTAGAATAAGACTCGTTCTTGCGAAATCGTGAGAAAAAAAACGAATGAATTGGTTGATAAATTTAACCCTCCGTCGACACATTGCAATTAGCGCATCTTCCTAGACACGCATGGTCCTGAGACGGCCTACCGGTTTTTACTGTCCTTGGACTCGTTTAAAAAACCTGAGAAAATTTAGACACGTAGTTTTGTAACTATCGAAGGAGAACTTGCACTGAGTAATGGTTGTGAATTATTTTTTATTGTTATTTGATAGTAATCGATGCAAAAAACGAGAAGTTCACTGAATGGGCTGGACACCCCACACCCGTGTGCGTCTACTGAGAGTTAATCATGAATAATTGCTATTTAAGGAACAATGATAGTGTCTTCAATGCTTTTGGCAAAAAATAACGATTTGTCCGATCAATTTTAAATATTGTGTGGTCTTTGAGTGCAGTTTATCGAGCATTTATTATTTAAAGTAAATTTGTTTCATTTGCTGAGCAATAAGAAGAGTAAAAAAAAACATATTTTTTGATTAATTTCCAATTTATGGTGTTTTTATTAATTTTTATGGCATTAAATATCACGCACCACCATCTTTGAATGTTACATAACTGTTGGGGGATGAAAAAACATTAGCTCTAGAAATTTATTCTCTTTTCCATAAATTGTAAACTTATGGTGTTTCCATTAATTTCTATAGTGTTGAATATGATGCTCCACCATATTATTGCACGTCACGCCATTGTTGGATGATAAAAAACATTAGAAACAAAAAATTGCAGCCGTTTTCACGTGGAGCCGTGATTCGACATAGTAACCCGTTCCCTATAATTTTCTCCCTTGAAAGAATTGGTCGTTTCGATGAACATTTCGATGAACACGTGTCCTAGGTTGCATGGGGAAATTTTTTACTATTTCCCAAAAACATTTTTTGTCCCACTGTCCCACTTTGCCCGCCTTTCTCCTATAGCAAATGGTATACTACATGGACTAGAATAAATATGAGAACTAGGGATCGAGCATAATTACAATTTATTTTCAGATGCTTCTGACCATCATTCCGTTAACGATGACGAATTGGATGCAGTCGAAACGTTGAATCAAAGAGGTACAGTGCGATTTGAGACTGAGAATAGTATGAAATTATGTTTTAAATTGAATAGAAGACAGCCGGCTGAAAGAACTTGATTTTAATTTTCTATTTTGCAAAATACAGCACCACATAATTATGGAAAACAATGCTAAAAAAAAAAAAAACATTTTAAACTCCATTAGTCAGAATCAAAATCGTTGTGCTATCGTGGGGTATCCATATAAAAAGTGATAGCGTAGCGTTCTGATTTCTTGAGGTAATCAATTTGTAATAATTTCGATAAAGCCTTCTTACAATTTAGATTGAATATAAATCCAAGCGTGCTAATTCTTTTGAAATAATATTTTCCAAAACAATCAATGTTGATCATCTCATTTTACCAGCATCAAATGTGAAAAAAAGACAAATACTTGTGTACTTTTTTCCATAGAGAGCGCACCCATCGTCATCGACGAAGACCCCTCAGTTGCCGTAGAACGGGGCCTGCCGATCGTCATTGACGACGACCCCCCAGTTGCCGTGGAACAGGGCCTGCCGATCGTCATTGACGACGACCCCCCAGTTGCCGTGGAACAGGGCCTGCCGATCGTCATTGACGACGACCTGGCGTTTTTGAGAGACGAAAACCAGCCGATCGTTGATGACGACGATTGGCCAATCTTCAACCATGCACACGAGCCGATTGTCAACGCTGAAAACGAGCCGATCGTCGTCGATGAACCTGAGCCGATTGACCATGAGAACCAACCGATCGTTGACGACGGAGATCAGCCAATCTTTATTCATGAACACCAGCCAATTGTCATCGTTGAAAATGGGCCGATCGTCATCGATGAACATGAGCCGATCAACATACATGGAGACGAGGCGATAGTCCATAACGAAAACCAGCCCATCGGCATCGATAACAACGCATTGGCCCTTGATGATTATGGTAGTTATTTACTGGCTATTTTTATATTTATTATTACCACGTTTGTGAAAAACGTAGATCGATACGAAATTGCTTGTGTGCTGTTGTGTAATTAAAAGTTTATTATAGCAGGTCCGAACCAAAGACAACCAAGAGGTGTCAGAGAGAACCCCTCGGCTCAGGCAACGCAAGCAGCTTCGAAAAATCAGAAAAGGAACAAGCGACGGAAAGGTTAGACATTGCGTTCAGGGAAACAAAGAGTTCGAAAAGCACAATAATAATTTGTAAAAATTGCAGCAATGAGGAGACACGCACTGCTTCGAGAACGAAATGGAGAGACCAACGAGGCATCCAATTCCGCGCTTGACATGGGAGAACAAGGAACGGCTGGGAATCGTCCACGAAGCGAGAATATTGATGGTAACAGGAGCATTGTTCATTACCTATTAACAATATAAAGTTTATTGAGGGGAAATTCTGACTTTGCCGCACGACAATTAGGTCCATGTTGTGTAAAAGATGCTGTGTTATCGAAAGTATATGAAAAAATCGGAAACAAATGAAATGCATAAAAATAAGGTAACGGTTAACATTTGAATAACAGAGGCCGGTAAAATAAGGGTTCCGGGTTATGCGAAAAAATTGTACTGTTGAGAAATACGGAAACGCGTAATCGGGTCAACAGAGTGCGGGGCCAACGGAATCATCAGAAAAATCGAAAAATAACAACGAAGTATTTACGACTGGGAATCGTCCACGAAGCGAGAATATTGATGGTAACGGGAGCATTGTTCATTACCTCTTAACAATATAAAGTTTGTTGAAGAGAAATTCTGACTGCCGCGCGACAATTAGAGACACGTTGTGTAAAAGATGTTGTGTTATCGAAAGTATATGAAAAAATCGGAAACAAATGAAATGCATAAAAATGAGGTAACGGTTAAAATTTGAATAACAGAGGCCGGTAAAATAAGGGTTCCGGGTTATGCGAAAAAATTGTACTGTTGAGAAATACGGAAACGCGTAATCGGGTCAACAGAGTGCGGGGCCAACGGAATCATCAGAAAAATCGAAAAATAACAACGAAGTATTGACTAAGGAGAATAATGTGACAGAATCATGATAATTTCGGGCGGAAAATTTAACGGAATGAAATTCTTCTGAAAACTAGGCTACAGCTCGGCTGGGAACCGCCCACGGAGCGAGAATATTGATGATAATTGGAGCATTGTTCATTACCTATTAAAAATATAAAGTTTATTGGGGGGGAATTCTGACTGCCGCACGACAATTGGATTCATGTTGTGTCAAAAAAGCTGTGTTATCGAAAGTATGTGAAAAAATCGGAAACAAATGAAATGCATAAAAATAAGGTAACGGTTAAAATTTGAATAACAGAGGCCGGTAAAATAAGGGTTCCGGGTTATGCGAGAAAATTGCACTTTTGAGAAATACGGAAACGCGTAATCGGGTCAACAGGGGGGGGGCGACGGAATCATCAGAAAAATCGAAAAATAATGACGAAGTATTAACGGCTGGGAACCGTCCACGACGCGAGTATATTGATGGTAACGGGAGCATTGTTCATTACCTCTTAACAATATAAAGTTTGTTGAAGAGAAATTCTGACTGCCGCGCGACAATTAGAGACACGTTGTGTAAAAGATGTTGTGTTATCGAAAGTATATGAAAAAATCGGAAACAAATGAAATGCATAAAAATGACGTAACGGTTAAAATTTGAATAACAGAGGCCGATAATAAGGGTTCCGGGTTATGCGAAAAAATTGTACTGTTGAGAAATACGGAAACGCGTAATCGGGTCAACAGAGTGCGGGGCCAACGGAATCATCAGAAAAATCGAAAAATAACAACGAAGTATTTACGACTGGGAATCGTCCACGAAGCGAGAATATTGATGGTAACGGGAGCATTGTTCATTACCTCTTAACAATATAAAGTTTGTTGAAGAGAAATTCTGACTGCCGCGCGACAATTAGAGACACGTTGTGTAAAAGATGTTGTGTTATCGAAAGTATATGAAAAAATTGGAAACAAATGAAATGCATCAAAAAGAGGTAACGGTTAAAATTTGAATAACAGAGGCCGGTAAAATGAGGGTTCCGGGTTATGCGAAAAAATTGTACTGTTAAGAAATACGGAAACGCGTAATCGGGTCAACAGAGTGCGGGGCCAACGGAATCATCAGAAAAATCGAAAAATAACAACGAAGTATTTACGACTGGGAATCGTCCACGAAGCGAGAATATTGATGGTAACGGGAGCATTGTTCATTACCTCTTAACAATATAAAGTTTGTTGAAGAGAAATTCTGACTGCTGCGCGACAATTAGAGACACGTTGTGTAAAAGACGTTGTGTTATCGAAAGTATATGAAAAAATCGGAAACAAATGAAATGCATAAAAATGAGGTAACGGTTAAAATTTGAATAACAGAGGCCGGTAAAATAAGGGTTCCGGGTTATGCGAAAAAATTGTACTGTTGAGAAATACGGAAACGCGTAATCGGGTCAACAGAGTGCGGGGCCAACGGAATCATCAGAAAAATCGAAAAATAACAACGAAGTATTGACTAAGGAGAATAATGTGACGGAATTATGATAATTTCGGGCGGAAAATTTAACGGAATGAAATTCTTCTGAAACCTAGGCTACAGCTCGGCTGGGAACCGTCCACGGAGCGAAAATAATGATGATAATGGGAGCATTGTTCATTACCTATTAAAAATATAAAGTTTATTGGGGGGGAATTCTGACTGCCGCGCGACAATTAGAGACACGTTGTGTAAAAGATGTTGTGTTATCGAAAGTATATGAAAAAATCGGAAACAAATGAAATGCATAAAAATGAGGTAACGGTCGCAATTTGAATAACAGAGGCCGGTAAAATAAGGGTTCCGGGTTATGCGAAAAAATTGCACTTTTGAGAAATACGGAAACGCGTAATCGGGTCAACAGGGTGGGGGGCCCACGGAATCATAATAAAAATCGAAAAATAACAACGACGTATTAAGTAAGGAGAATCATGATAATTTCGGGTGGAAAATTTAACGGAATGAAATTCTTCTGAAAACAGCTCGGCTGGGAACCGTCCACGGAGCGAGAATATTGATGGTAACAGGAGCATTGTTCATTACCTATTAACAATATAAAGTTTATTGAGGGGAAATTCTGACTGCCGCGCGACAATTAGATACACGTTGTGTAAAAGATGTTGTGTTATCGAAAGTATATGAAAAAATCGGAAACAAATAAAATGCATAAAAATAAGGTAACGGTTAAAATTTGAATAACAGAGGCCGGTAAAATAAGGGTTCCCGGTTATGCGAAGGAAACGCGTAACTCGGCAACAGGGTGGGGGGGGGGGGGGGCCGACGAAATCATCGTAAATATATCGAAAAATAACAACGATGTATTAACTAAGGAGAATAATGTGACAGAATCATGATAATTTCGGGCGGAAAAGTTAACGGAATGAAATTCTTCGGAAAACTGGGCTACATATCGTTGAATATACAGAGAAAATTGGGGAAAAGAAGGTGGCGGTCACGAAAATGCGGCAAAGTTTGAATTTCTACATTTTTTTTTTTAATTCTTAATTTATTTTTAGCATCTTGCAAGTAGTTTCTCTCGCCATTATATTTCATCCATGGCGCACTATTACAAGGGTCATTTCATGTCAATTAGAAGATGTGAAAAATCTATCAATTGAACCAGATCGTACATTTAATTTTGTTTTTGTCGATTTAAACTAGGGGGGAACCGACTTATGGACAAAGATTTCTAAGATTGTTTTCGAAAAGTTAATTTCATAAATTTCACATACAAGGCTGGGAACATAATCAACCAGTCACGGAAGCATTGGTGAACTGTCAAAGTTCACGAGAGATGATTACACAAAAATCTCGTTACGTTATGTTGCAAGGAGCAACGTCCTTCAAACTTGTATAGGAGGAAAGACGCGTCAAGTAACGCTTTTACAAGCTAATTCACATGAAATGACCCACACAATGATATTCGCGTTTCAAGATACATTTTCGTGTGATCTAACAAAAATCATTCAATACTATCGCCCCGGATACATGACTCTAAAACTTTTTTTCTTCTTACGGCTTGGCGTTAATCTAAATTATAGTAGTTGTTTTCTTGTAAGTTGATTGATACACGTGAAAGAATAACCCAATTTCTCTCTCAACTCCAAGCATTGTCCGTTGATTTTCAATTAAGAACAACCCATAAGACCGCTTTACACCTTACTTACTGTGGCCATCGGTTGTTGCTCATGCCTGGGCGAAGCGCTGCGGGGGAACGCGGATCCTATTTTATTCTTTTTCGCACGAAATGTTTGTTTGCAATCTTATTTTCACATAAAGAATCGCACCGTAAATGTCGATCGTTCGTCAGGTATCTCGCCGTTGCACACCCGATCCGTAGGGCCGCTTCTCGTCTGAGTCAATGTGGCCGCGGTGAAGTCAGTGTTTGATTCAAGTTTTAATTACTCTTATGGCCGCTTCTTTTCGGAGTTAACGTGGCCATGGCGTAACTAATTCTTGTTTTATACGGTAGAGAAAAATGCGGCGTTCGCAGATTTTTTAAGCTCATAATTACAATCAAATTAGAGTCATGAGTACGGGTTGCGAACATTGGAAAGCTTTCTCATATAGAACTTTAATTCGGAATAGGATCATCAATTAGATTTGAATTACTAACTAAAAAATCGCATGGTAAATGTCGACCGTCCGTCAGGTATCGCGCCGTCAGACACCCGTTCCGTAGGGCCGCTTCTCTTCTGAGTCAATGTGGCCCGCGGTGACGCCGGTGTTTGATTCGAGTATTAGTAAGTCTTAGGGCCGCTTCTTTCCGGAGTTAATGTGGCCTAGGGCGTAGCTAATGCTCGTTTCATACGGTGGAAATCATGCGGCGTTCGCAGATTTTTTAAATTCAGAATTGCAATAAAATTAGATTCGAATTACTCCCTAAAGAAGCGCATGGTAAATGTCGATCGTCCGGGTATCTCGCCGTCGGACACCCGATCCGTAGGGCCGCTTCTCTTCGGAGTCAATGTGGCCCGCGGTGACGCTGGTGTTTGATTCGAGTATTAGTGACTCCTCGGGCCGCTTCTCCCCGGAGTTAATGTGGCCTATGGCGTAGCTAATGCTCGTTTTATACGGTGGAGAAAATGCGGCGTTCGCAGATTTTTTAAATTCAGAATTGCAATAAAATTAGATTCGAATTACTCCCTAAAGAAGCGCATGGTAAATGTCGATCGTCCGGGTATCTCGCCGTCGAACACCCGATCCGTAGGGCCGCTTCTCTTCGGAGTCAATGTGGCCCGCGGTGACGCTGGTGTTTGATTCGAGTATTAGTGACTCCTGGGGCCGCTTCTCCCCGGAGTTAATGTGGCCTATGGCGTGACTAATGCTCGTTTTTTACGGTAAAGAAAAATGCCGTGTTCGGAGATTTTATGAGTTGAAAGTTACGAATATAAAAAAGATTTGAATAAACACATATTTAGCCAAACATAATGGTATTTTGGCACATGAAAGGAAGGGCCCTCCTTACATTTACTAATTGACTCCATTATTTTGGCTAAATATTTGTCACATTCGTAAGTATCTTCACAAGATACAGAATTTTTTAACAGCAATGTTCAATAGTCACTAGAAAAATGATATACGTATCATTGGAATGGTATCAACATGATATATGTAAACTTCAATTCTATAAAAATGAACTCTCTAAGTATGACTTCGATGCATGAGTGTTGTTTCAAAAAAGAAAACGAAGAAAGAAGTTGATCCAAATTTTGTATACATCTTGAAACGTTTATGTCATTCTCACATAATCCATATGAATATAACGATAGGCTATTGAACCGTGTACTCCTTGTTACAAATTTTTTTTACAGATAATTGCAAAGTGTGCATGCTGGCGAAGGCAACACACGTTTATTGGCCATGTGGCCATTGTTGTGTCTGCTCCACATGTGCCGATATGCTCTGGCAAGAGTATCTGTCCAAACAATGTCCACTCTGCAGGACCGAGATTTCCGAGCCACCTCGAAAACTGTTTCGAGCGGTAGACTGTTAAAAGTCAATCCTCCGATTTAAACTTTTATTATGTTATTCAAATAAAAATGGAAAATATTCGAAAAGTTGTTGATCGTGTTTCGTCTATACGTGGAAATATCCTACAGTATAACCCCAAAGTTCTCCAGGGGTATAACCTCAAGTATCCCCCTGTAATTTCAAGAAATACTCAACTTTCTGACACTATAGGGCCATACCAGTAGACTATGTCTCAACGAACAAATATCGATTAAGACAATAGATGCAATTATTTAAAAGCTTTCAATTCCTTGTTTCCGAACTTTGCCTTAAGCACATTTGTTTTTTCTATGTTTTTATACCGAAAAATTTCGGGGGCAAAAATTTTTGGAATATGTTTATGTGATTTATTTTTTTATTCGTTAGTGACAGAATTGAATATTTCAACTAGGTCTTGCAGATAACTGATTAAAAGCGTTCGAATGCTGTCATAAAGTTTTTTCTGCTGTGATTTTTTCACGTGGATTCATTGCTTTGGAAATTAGCTAAAATATTGAAAAAAAATTTCGTTTCATCAGTTATTGCAACAATCGTACAAAATAATGATCCTGAAGTTTCAATCGTTGAAATGCAACGAAATTATGGTTTATTCTTCGCCGGAGCTCATAATTATTATGCAATATTTGGTTCAGCCAATAAAACGCTTCTCTCTTGCGACCAAAATACTTAATCGACACGAAAAATTGGCACGGATTTTTAAAATTCAATCAATAATCAATAGAAATAATATTTTTCGTTGCGTCTCAACGTTGCAAACTTCAGAGTCATTACAAAATAACACGATTAATAAAACGCAGCTCCGCAAACTCAAAGATGCGTGATTAAAATATCCCCGACGGAATTTTTCAAGGAATCGTCAAAAAGTAGATTTTGTCTAATTATTATTGAGAAATTTATTATTCGGCATCAAAATATTAATGTTTTGTCAAATATTCGCCACATAATATGTGTTTGTTTCCGAATAATATTGCTCATATGCAAAACGTATTTGGGTCTAACTTCATGATGAAAAAACAGAGTGGTGTGGTTGTCTGTATTCTACAATTAGGTTATTCTATATATTGACCCCCACCCATCTTTTTTCTCCATTTTAACGTTCGCTTTTCCAGCGTTCGCCAATTCGAGTGTTCGCTATTTCGCATATCTAGGTTTTATGCGTTCGAGTAATTTACTCTCAATTCATTCGCATTCTTAGTTTTGGGTTCTCAATGAAATGACTGCTCTTTAGTTCGGAATTCGAATATATAAACTCACTACATTCCTGCGATCTCTATTACCTGTATTAAAACTATTAACGGTCCGAATATACATTTTCGAATAATCGGGCATTCCAAGAAAAAATATTGCATTAAAAATATAATCCAGCTAATTATCTATCGATAGGAAAAATTTCGAATCAGTTATTTTCCATTCTTTTCATATTACTTATTCCAAAATTTCGAAATATAAACCACTCTACGATGTGGTTGTTCTATATTTTAACCCCCACCCGTGCTCACTAGCGTTAAGGTTTTGCTATATTTTCACCAAACGTATTTCTCATGCCCATTTTACAGCTTTCGAAAGATCCTGTACTAATTAAAATGAAAACTCTTCTGAAGCCATCGCATACACTTCCTAATACCCTGGAAGAAGCATTCGATGAAGTAAGTACAAAGTTTTATGTTGTGCCATGCGATGCCCATTTTGTTTGATCGCTTTTCGGCATCTTGTTATAAGAATCAAAAAAATACACGTCGTAGAAATAAGATTTTTGTACCAGACAAAAATTTCTCCAGGTCTGTAAGCAAAAGGTTGCATTTTTTTCGGGCAGAGCGATTGTGAGAACGAATATGAGACGTTTCCCCTGCAAAATTGCTCAAATCGATCTGAGCCATATTTATGTTTTCTCGTCCATCGTATTGAAAAAGGGAAGCGAATACACGGGGATCATCAATTATCAGTAAGACAAAGAAAAAAAAGTTTCGAGTCGGTCTAGTCAGCAAATGAATTCCTAAAACGGCTTTCTAGACAAAATCGAGTGAATCAATCAATTCAGCATTCGATCATCCATTTTCATCCACAATATCATTGTGGGAGAATTAAAAATCGATTTGATCTCATGAATTGTGATAATCAATTGTTATCAAACGATTTTTGATACGATAAGTAATTTGATAAATTTTCTGATTTATAGTATGCAACGATTCCACGATCACGGAATCATTGACCGTCTCAAGAAAAAATATATGACACTCCCGACGCAGCCTGAGACCGAACTCCTCGAAGTATCTCTTTCGCATGTCGCATCCGTATGGTTGGTATTGACTTGTGGAATAGGCATCTCTCTTTTAGTGATGTTGGGCGAAAAAATTTGGGCGTTATTCCGTCGGAACTTGCCCAATTCGAAACCAACGACGATTTATTCCCAAAAAAGGAATATTCATAGAGTGTTTATTCGCAAAAAGGAACACGCAACGTCGCATTCGCAGCTTTTCGTTAAACGGCGAACCGGAAGATCGAACGTTCCAGCGATAGAATTTTGTCCTTAAATTTCCTTTTTCCAGACAACACCTAACAAAGTCCTTAATATAGTTGGACAGGAATAGCAGTTTTGAAAAACGATCGATTCCTCACAGCAACCAATTGCCGGGAATAAATTACCGACAAAATCGAAGATTGTTATCTCGGTAATGAAATATTTAAACACGCATTGTGCCTCACACAAAAAGGACGAATGAATATTGGAATAATCAGTTTTAAAAATAATACCACTTGCCATCATCTATTTTATTACTACAACACGCGATTGTTTAGACCGAGTCTGCATAATGACGACAATTACTGTAATCATAGAAAAAAAATGTGTCTTTGTAGAAATAATCATTTGAATCAAAGCTCGTAATCTTGGTAATGAAATATTCAAACACGTATTGCGTCTCTCACAAAACGAAAACATTTAAATATCGCAATAAACGGATTTAAAAAAATATTATCTGTCGTCTATTTTATTATTTGTCACGCAAGTTTACACGCTGAACTCGCATAATGAGCACGTTTGCCATAATAATAGAAAAAAACGTGTCATTGTAGAAATTTGTTGGAAAATGTGTCTCAATAAAAATGGAGAAGTGAAAAAATTGCAAAATCAATGCAGAAATGGATCTGAAAATTATATAAACCTTTACCACGTCAAGGAAAATGTTCGTTCACTAAGAATACAAATTTAGTGGCACGGATAGTGGCACGAATATTCGACATTTTTTTTTTCTCGAGAAAACTAATAAAATGGAAATTCTGTTAAGAAAAAGGGAACAATGTGGGAATTCGGAAAAGGCAAAGAACGACAAGTTGGTCAGAAATCAGAAAATACATTTTTATTCGTCCCCTCATTCTTTTTTTTGCATTTGGGAAGATTTTTTAATCAACAAATCATCAAGTTATCTATGTACACAATTGATCGAGCGATTAATCGATCGAGTGATCAGAAGACGATTCATCCAAATAATTATTCGTTGACTAAATCATTGGGAGTGAAAAAAAAAAACAAGAAGTTTAATTAACGGATTTTAATGTGTAAAATTCAAAACTTTGTGCGAATTATTTTTTCTATGACATGGAAAAATTCTTGGGAACTGTCCTGAGCTCCGAAAACTTACAAAGCTGCAGGGATTCAAATTTTTCGTCGTAGTTATTGATGGCAAACTCAATTATTCTGTTTTTGGAGAAATGAGAAATGTTTTGATGACACGTGTCAGCAGAATGGGGCGTTCGATTATGCAAGTGGAAAAATGTCAGAGAAATAGAGAAAAAAATGTTTGTAACGGTATCGTTGGATCGTTACTCGATAACTTATACATAATTCAATGTGGGAAACGCATTTAATGCATTGTGTGCGAAAAACAGACGCGCAATTCAAATGTGCGTGTCAGTGTACACGCATCCAAGTAGATTCTTCAATGAAATAAATCGGTATGATTGACGAAATGCTTCCAGTCGCATTTCAGTCTGACACACTCATCGGTATGAATATTTTTCCCTTCCTGTGAAGTTTCTTTTTGCTTGAAAGTTAATTTCCTCTCGGTTGAAATTGAATTTCCAAATTTTTTCGATCGAGTCAATCGGACATGGCAGTTCCGAGGTATTTTCATCTTCTCCTCTTGGCCAGCATCACAGTCTCGATCAGCGATGCATATTTACGGAAATACGTTCCACTCATTGCTGGAATTAATGAACGCTACGGGCCCTCTAGTATTTGTCTCGTTATGCCGTTTTCCAGTGAACGTAAGTTGTGAATGCGAGTAAACGAAAAAATTAATACGATGGACATCTTTTCCTGCTTTTTGAATTTTCGAGTTTGAATTCAGGGGCTTTGATTATTGAAACTTTGACATTTTCGGTTATCAGTCGAGCGTGAGGGAGAGGCTTGAAAATTAAATCGTTTCAATTACTTAACAAAGAAAACTTCTTGCTGTCGATGCCACTGTTCGAAGAGAAAAAAGAACTTGCTGTCAATACGACGATTTTCAATTTGTTATCTGGCAGGTGGAAACGATCGTTCGTTGACTTTTGCGTTGACTCGTGAATTTTCCCGAAAGGGCATATCGTCCCTTGTGATTAATTCGGAAGAGACTTTGAAACGTGTTAAGAAGTACAACGAACGAGTTCGACCTATAGTGGTTGTCGTAATGACAGCTGTCGGGGACATGAAAAGATTTGCATCAATCAAGGACAAATATGACATTTCCCATTCCATCTGGTTCGTCATTTTTGAGGACGAATTTGGGGCCTCGATATGCGATTTTTGTAAGAAACCAACAAAAAACATTTTCGGTTTACGTTTCGATACGGAAATGTTGGTAGTTTGTTGCAAAAATAAAAGGATCCAAGAATGGTGGTCGGACCATAGGAACAGAACGGAAACTGCGTTCATCGGTGAATGGTCAGTAAAAGAAGGATTGAAATCGATAACAAATCAGAGTCTGTACGCGAGACGTTCCGATCTTGCTGGCGCGGGTTTGCGAGTCGCCTTCGTCACTGTGAGTTTGTGCTTTTCTGCTTCCTTGAGAATTTCAATCATATTGCGTCCGCAATCAAGTTCCACGTCGGCCAAGCGCAGTAACACAGACAAAATTGTCGGCAGAATTCGGCATTTTATTACGAAGAAAATGGTGGCGAGCCCGCAGGATTATGCAACGACATTTTGATGGAATTGGCGCGAGTCATGAATTTCAAGGTTACGAAAATTTTGAAGAGGAAGAACTTGGGTATTTGGGTACCGAACAATCAAAGCTGGACCAGTGTGATTGAACTCATCGACAAAGATCTAGTTGAACTTGGGGTCGGAGACTTCTCCATGCATTTTGATCGTCTCAAAATCGTCGATTTCACGCTGCCATTTATGGCCAGTTCGAAAGTCTTGTACTTCAGAGCCGTTGATAGTGCAGTGGCATCGTGGAACGCCCATTTCAAGGTACAAGCACCATTTACAAACTCGTGCAATTCCTAAGAAACGTGTTTTCAAAATTATATTTGCACCTTAAATACGATCGAGGGCTTTTACAAGCTCATCCCGTTCCCGGAGGATTTGTACCGGAGGATTCATTCTCTTTATTTTTGTTCAAGGTGTTTAATTTAGGAACTTGGATCGTGATTATTCTCCTCGTAATTGCGTCACCGATGATAGTGGCACTGATGCAAACACGGACAAGAGATGATTCGTTCAGGAATCTCGTTGCCGAACATTATCTCAATGTCTGGGGAATTTTTTGCCAGCAAGGATTGGCTGGTAAGAATTTTAACTTGCTCTATGAAATTTACTAATTTGTTTCACCAACAAAGTTCATTTAAGGCTGTAATTATTCTCAAGACTTTCGCTGCACTTGCGAGTTTTTATGAAATTTGGAGCGATTTTTTTGACGCATCGAACTTATTTCGACAATATTTTTAATCCTTTGCAGCTTTTCCCAAGGAAACTCCACTGAGAATCGCTTACTGTTCAATTTATATTGTCGCTATGGTCATTGTGGCTGCTTATTCAGCCGCTTTGATAAGTTTCCTCACAGTTTCAACGTCCCGTGTGCCTTTCACTTCCTTAAGTGATTTTGCGAATGACGGAACGTATTCTCTCTCATTCCTCAAGACCAGTCCTCTGTGGTATTTTTTCGACGTGAGTCTACTTTTGGGTTTAGTGCTCACTAGCGTTAAGGTCTTGCTACATTTTCGCGAAACGTATTTCTCATGCCCAATTTACAGTTTTCGAAAGATCCTGTACTAATCAAAATGAAAACTCTTCTGAAGCCATCGCATGCACTTCCTAATACCGTGGAAGAAGCATTCGATGAAGTAAGTACAAAGTTTTATGTTGTGTCATGCGATGCTCATTTTGTTTGATCGCTTTTCGGCATCTTGTTATAAGAATAAAAAAAAATACACGTCGTAGAAATAAGATTTTTGTAGCAGACAAAAATTTCTCCAGGTCTGTAAGCGAAAGGTTGCATTTTGTTCGCGCGAAACGATTGTGAGAACGAAGATGAGACGTTTCCCCTGCAAAATTGCTCAAATGGATCTGACCAATATTGATGTTTTCTCGTCCATCGTATTGAAAAAGGGAAGCGAATACACGGGGATCATCAATTATCAGTAAGACAAAGAAAAAAAAGTTTCGAGTCGGTCTAGTCAGAAAATGAATTCCTAAAACGGCTTTCTAGAGAGATTTAAAAATCGATGTGATCTCGTGAATTGTGATGATCAATTGCTATCAAACGATTTTTTCTGATTTGTAGTATGCAACGATTCCACGATCACGGAATCATTGACCGTCTCAAGAAAAAATATTTGACATTCCCGACGCAGCCTGAGACCGAACTCCTCGAAGTATCTCTTTCGCATGTCGCATCCGTATGGTTGGTATTGACTTGTGGAATAGGCTTCTCTCTTTTAGTGATGTTGGGCGAAAAAATTTGGGCGTTATTCCGTCGGAAATTGCCCAATTCGAAACCAACGACGATTTATTCCCAAAAAAGGAATATTCATAGAGTGCTTATTCGCAAAAAGAAACACCCAACATTGCATTCGCAGCTTTTCGTTAAACGGCGTACCGGAAGATCGAACGTTCCAGCGATAGAATTTTGTCCTTAAATTTCCTTTTTCCAGACAACACCTAACAAAGCCCTTAATATAGTTGGACAGGAATAGCAGTTTTGAAAAACGATCGATTCCTCACAGCAACCAATTGACGGGAATAAATTACCAACAAAATCAAAGATTGTTATCACGGTAATGAAATATTTAAACACGCATTGTGCCTCACACAAAAAGGACGAATGAATATTGGAATAATCAGTTTTAAAAATCATACCACTTGCCATCATCTATTTTATTACTACAACACGCGATTGTTTAGACCGAGTCTGCATAATGACGACAATTACTGTAATCATAGAAAAAAAAATGTGTCTTTGTAGAAATAATCATTTCAATCAAAGCTCGTAATCTTGGTAATGAAATATTCAAACACGTATTGCGTCTCTCACAAAACAAAAACATTTAAATATCGCAATAAACGGATTTAAAAAAATATTATGTGTCGTCTATTTTATTATTTGTCACGCAAGTTTACACGCTGAACTCGCATAATGAGCACGTTTGCCATAATAATAGAAAAAAACGTGTCATTGTAGAAATTTGTTGGAAAATGTGTCTCAATAAAAATGGAGAAGTGAAAAAATTGCAAAATCAATGCAGAAATGGATCTGAAAATTATATAGACCTTTACCACGTCGAGGAAAATGTTCGTTCACGAAGAATAAAAATTTAGTGGCACGGATAGTGAACATTTGGAGGAGACGACACAAAATTGGACAAAATTCGAGTCCAATTTTTGGCAGCATTATAAATTATTACGTGACGGATATTCGAGACTGTCTTTCGAGAAAACTAACAAAATGGAAATTCTGTCAAGAAAAAGGGAACAATGTGGGAATTCGGAAAAGGCAAAGAACGAAAAGTTGCTCAGAAATCAGTAAACACATTTTTATTCGTCCCCTCATTCTTTTTTTTGCATTTGGGAAGATTTTTTAATTAACAAATCATTAAGTTGTCTATGTACACAATTAATCGAGCGATTAATCGATCGAGTGATCAGCAGAAGATTCATCCGAATAATCATTCGTTGACTAAATCATTGGGAGTAGATAAAAAAAAAAAACAAAAACAAAAACTCTAATTAACACAAGCATAAGACTGGGCGAGTTTTCTTAATTGAGTTCTGCCAACTTTGCCGGACGACGTGTGTGGCAATTCATCAAGGAATTTTACACCACCTCGAAGTTTCATGTAATCCGGAAGTGCGTCTGCCACCATTTTCTGCAACTCGTCTTTTGTGACCTTGAACCCAAAAAAAAAGTGACAAATTGAATGGAATTTGTTTCGACCGTCATTGACGCTGCCTTGACGACAGATCGTCGTGGCAAACAACTGAAAAGTAATCGTTTAGTGGATTTTGTACTAATTAGAATAATTGGCAGATTTTTCGAATCACGATCTTCAAAAGTGCGATCTCCACGATCGAAATTTCGTCCCCGTCAACTTTTAACTAGAAATTAAAAGTCCGCGAACCCGCGGGCTGTTCCGAACCGCTGCGGAAGTTGAATTTCGGAAGCTGCTGCGGAAGTTAAAAACATAGAAATAGGATTTCGCTTACTTGTGAGTTTGGAGTTTTGGCGACAAACGCGATGGGCTGTTCTTCGTCCTCATCGTGAGGGATGCCAAGAACTGCAACTTCTTTGACTCCCGAATGAGTTTGCAGGACTTGTTCGATCATGGCAGGCGAAACGTGATGTCCTCGGTATTTGATCATCTCCTTAATCCTGTCGGTAACAAAAACGTGGCCCTCCTCGTCATAATGGACAAGATCGCCAGTGTGAAGCCAACCTGAAACGAATTTTTTGATCCATAATCGCCGAAACTCATTTTGCGATCACGATCGCTGCAGAGAAGATCGTCAAAATTTTGTGGACTGCGAATCGAGTTCTCGACGTGATTTTTCCGCTCACCTTCGGCGTCGATCGTTTTTTTCGTCCCTTCAGGATTTCTGTAGTAACATGTCAACATGAAAGGCGATTTGAAACACGCCTCGCCAGTCTCGTTCGGTCCCAAAATTCTTCCGGTCTCGGGATCGATGACTTTCAGCATAATATTCTTGACGATTCTCCCACAAGAGCTCGGCTTGTAATCCGGAGATTGTTGAAGCGACGCGCCCCCCAATTCCGTGGCCCCTTGAACCGAAAATCTCATTAAATACACGGAAAACAAAATTCTGCATGAAAAGATCGATATTTTGTTGGATACGATCGATCGAACTCATTTTTTTTCACATTCCCGAACGTTTAGTCATTGCAGCAAGAATTAGCGTGTAAAATCTCTCGGAAAATCAAATTTTTGGCATTTCGATCGTAATTTTCGATGACATTTTCCTCAGAAATCAAAAATACGTCGAAAATTTCGAATTTATGCAAAAATATTTAGTTCGGATCGTGTTCGTAACGAAATATCAATTTTTTTTTGTTTTTCATCAATTTTTTTCGCATATTGCAATTTTGCAAGGAAGAGGGAACGTTTTTTTGTTTTTTTTTTATGGTTTTTTACTGCTCACCATAAGCCTGGAGGACTTTTGTATGGGGGAAAGTTTCAGCCATGGCTTTTTGGGTCTCTTTTTTGAGAACAGCGCCGCCGATGTAAATGAATTTCAACGAGGATAAATCGTACTTTGATACGGTCGGGCATTTCTGGAGCCTGAAAGCCATGCTCGTTCCCATGAGCATCCAAGTAACCTGGAAAAAAATCGACCATCATATCCCAGCGTTTGCTCATTTTTTTTTATCTCCCACTCGTGCAATATTTTTCCTCTTTAATGATAAAAAAATTTCGAGGGATAATGAGCAGATTGTAAAATCGTCGAATTGCTCGGTACAAAGTCTTTTCGTATTAAGTGGCCGTTGCGTGACGCCGAATGAGTTGCTCGTCAATTCAACTCCATCATCTCGTTTACTTGACCCAGACAAAGAATAATCCGGCAGAAAAAAAAATTCCGACGAAATTCCATTCGCAGCGACGATTCGTTGTAAATTCTCAATTTATTTATTTTCAACTCTCTGAACGAATAAAAAAATGGCCTTGAATGGTCAGTTTAAAATAATCAACACTGATCGATCGTGCCCGGAGATAAATTACTGTTCGTTTCAGTGATTATCAAGAATTTGCCGAACGCCCATTTCCTGCATGAACCACGGAACCAGGAAAACGACACGTAACTCGTTATTAAGTTGCTGTTTATAACTTTTCTTCGTGTTTTCAATTCAAAATTCAATTTTGTCGAAAAACGTCGATATTTTGTTGAATACAGCCAACTAAATATTTTGGGATAATTTCAAAATTTTCGTTATTTCGACAATATTTTTCATTGTAACGGAACTGTCAGCAAAATTTACGATTGCAATGACAAAAATTTACTTTCCGAAAAGATTTTCCAGAATGTTTTTTGCTGAAATGACAAAATTTTCGTGATTTTTCGAAAAAAACGTTTAGTTTAACGTTTCCAACAAAATATCCATCTTTTTCAACAAAATTTCATTATCAGTGTACCGGAGAGTTAAAAAAATTGGAATGTTTTTTTATGTTGATTGAGGAATCTGACATTTTCGTGGAAATTCTGCATTCCGAAGTGATTTTGATGCATTTTGGGAGAATTTACCTGATATTTTTCGATCAATTGGAGCGTTTTGTCTTCGCTGAAAACCGGATATATGATTCGTCTCTCGACGGCAGCGACTCCTCGGAGCATCAGGAGAACTCCGGAGATCCAGGAAAGCGAGGAAAAAATCATTGACGTCACGCCACCGTCGCTGACCCCGAGTTTGGTCGCGATGTTCAAATTTCCAAACAGAGATCTGTGCGTGAGAAGAGCGCCTTTGGGCAAGCCGGTCGTTCCGGAAGTGTAAACGATCACGGCTGGATCATCGACGCTGGGAAGTTTAGTGCATTCGAACTCTGCGACCAATTTTTCATCCTTCGACGTTAAAATATCGTCGAGCGATTGGAGTCCCGCTGCATTTCCGAAAACAATGATTTTCGGCTTCACTCCTGTTTCCTTCGCCATTTCCGCCGTTATTTCGGCCGATTCTTCGTTCACGAACACGACTTTTGGCGTGGTGAGATTCAAAAAGTGTTTCGTCACCTCTGGAACAAATTTTTTCCATTCTTTTCGTTAATCAGCCCGAAAAATACT
The DNA here is from genome assembly GCA_037043255.1 of Diadegma fenestrale. Lineage (NCBI taxonomy): Eukaryota > Metazoa > Arthropoda > Insecta > Hymenoptera > Ichneumonidae > Diadegma > Diadegma fenestrale. Next base: position 4,653,735 of record CM073317.1, read on the forward strand.
TCCTGTGAGGAAAAAAATGATTTCTCGTACCCTTTGCCAGTCCAACATCCCACCAGGGGTTGAAAACTGCTCCGATAAACAAAGCCGCGAAGCAAGGAACGTACATGTCCATTTGATTGTGAGTACAAATTCCCACAACATCGCCTGCTTGGACATTTTGTTTTTTCAGCCAAATTGCACATTTTATGCACTTTTCCAACATCATTGCAAAAGTTTCCTCCCTGCCAGTCACCGCGTCGACCTGTTTCGTTCAACAAATCATTCCATCAATTATTTCCTCCTGAATTCTCATTGATGTCAATAATAATAATATAAATAAACAATAATAAATAAATAAATAAATAATATCTTAATATAATATTATAATAAATATAAATTAATACGAAAATTATACAAATATTACACAATATTAATTAATATAATTAATTAACTAATATATTAATTAATAATTAATTAATATAATATTAATATTATATAAATATTATAAAATATTATTTTAATATAATAACAAATATAAATTAATATGAATATTATGTAAATAATATAAATATACATATAAATATTGTATAATAAATATAATATTATAATAAATATAAATTAATACGAAAATTATACAAATATTATACGATATTAATTAATATAATTAATTAACTAATATATTAATGAATAATTAATTAATATAATATTAATATTATATAAATATTATACAATATTATTTTAATATAATAACAAATATAAATTAATATGAATATTATGTAAATAATATAAATATACATATAAATATTGTATAATAAATATAATATTATAATAAATATAAATTAATACGAATATTATATGATATTTATTAATATAATTAATTAATTAATATATTAATTAATAATTAATTAATATATTAATTAATAATTAATTAATATAATATTAATATTATATTAAAATCAATATTAATATTAATATTAATATTATTTTAATAGAATAATAAATATAAATTAATTTGAATATCATGTAAATAATATAAATATATATATAAATATTATATAATATTGATATAATATTATGATAAATATATAAATATATAAATAATAAATAAAAATAATATAAACGAAACAGCACTTGGCCAACAAAGTCCGGATGTCTCTTCAAGCTTTGGAAAAGCAACTCTCCGTAGTTTGTGTCTTTCGTTAAATATGCTGCTTCTCGTCCTTTGCATATTCCATTCTCGATGTAGAAATCGTCGGTGCCCTGGTGCAGAGACCGAGACACGAATCGTTAATTAAAATTTGACGAAAAATTCAAAAATCTATTTTTTTTTACACTTTTTAAATAATTGATGAAAAAAATAATAAAAATTCGCAAACTTGGTGGGTTCGCGAGACTTTTTTCTCACCTCGAAACAGTACGTCGAATCTTTTGCCATTTTGACGTATTTTTCAAAAGTCACTAACGATTAAAAATCACCGAAATTCTCGATTTATCGATCGTTACACGACGATTTTTTGGGGATCGCGATAAATAAGATTCTTCATTAAAAATCAATGGCCAATTCGAACTCGCTGACAGAGGGAACGAGAAATTCAAGGACACGTGGGAAAATCGACCGACATTTCCGTCCACTCGAACTTGCGGCTCAACAACAATTCTCGATCACTCGAACCTTTTATTCCAGCACGTTCTCCTGCTCTCGCATCAACTCCGCGCGGCCCCACTTTTTACATATTTCTCAACTCGTGGTAGGGTTATGTGCTCCCCATATATTTCGATCGTTTTCGAGCAGAAAACGCGCCAGAGGCAAAGAAGTCTCATTGTCACGTTTTAAATCACAATCACCTAATGATGGTTTGCACTTGAGATTAATTCGCGGAGAGGGGGGAGCGAGTTGGCGAGTAATTGTCATCGCGAAACCATAAAAATTTGTATTTTTTGCAGGCTTGTTGGTGATTCAGCGATTATTAACAAAATTGCAACCAAAATTCGAAAAAAGAACGAAAAAAAGTTTTTTTTTTGCATTTTTTTTATCATTTCTCGCAATTAATTTTCGGCAATTAATAATTATCCGTCAAGCATGATAATTAACTTTTTTTTTAACGTTATTCGAACGTTCTTTTGTCGTCCGGATAAAAATTATTGTTGAATTCACGAAATTTGTATTTTTCGTCTATATCGTCAATAGAACGTGATTTATTGGCTCGTAACAATCTGCAAGTTATGACACTCGCTGTGCTCATCGTACTCGACGAATAAATAATCTCAACTGTCGAAATTTTGGCTGTCCTTGCTTTTATATTCGAGAATCCGTTATCGTTACACTCGAGAGTCATTGTTCACATACAGAAAATGTACTTGACATAAATCTGAGAAGAATTGTCTTCTGCTTGAATTTTTGTCGGATTTCTTCAACTAACTTTTGACAGTCGTTATATATAGACGGTCTGGATTACACCGAGCTGCGCGCTCCAGATTCAATTTTGGAACAGAAAGTTCATGATTTTCATTGCCTCTGAGATTTTTTAATTTTTAATTTTCAATTTTCAATCTTCAATTTTCAATTTTCAATTTTTAATTTTCAATTTTTAATTTTTTGATTTTTCAATTTTTAATTTTTAATTTTTAATTCTCAATTTTTAATTTTCAATTTTTAATTTTTTGATTTTTCAATTTTTATTTTTTAATTTTCAATTTTTAATTTTTAATAGTCGCTCCGAACGTTTCCGGCGGTCTCGTTCGCTGCCAATGTCACTGGAAAACGATTAAAACAAAAGAAAAAGGGAAATGAACTATTGCAGTCGGTTATTTAGATCGAGATTCGCGTTAACTTTGCCCGATGACGTCGCTGGCAATTGGTCGAGAAGTACATTGCACCGCCTCAAAGTTCCTTCCCGATCCGGAAACGTGTCAGCATCATTTACAGCGACTGCTCTCCCATGACCTTGGACGTGAAAAACTCTAACGAACAGATTCGTCATAATCCTTTTCCTTCACGATCGTCGCTGACTTTGCAATCGACGAGAGTTGGTCGTGGTGAATGTGAAAATCTCAAAACTAATGAGAACTTTGCACCAATTAAATTATATCGGAATGCGAGCGTGTGGGAAAATCGGAGTGTCCAATTTTTTTCAATTTTTTAATTTCAATTAAAAAATTGAAAAAAAATTGACAAAAAATTGAAAAAAATTGAAAAAAATTGAATTAGAGAATTGAAAAATTGAAAAATTTGAATTGAAATTGATTGAATGAAATTGAATTTTTTAATTAAAATTAAAAATTTTGAAAACGAATCAAAAAAAATTCAAAAACAACAAAAATCGTACAAAAATTTGGATCGTGGTGAAGGAAAATTGATCGAAAATCAAATGAATTAGTAAAAATTCGATTTATTTATTCGTCTCTCGTCCATTTGGTTGATTTCGAAGAGAAATTAAATAAATTGCATTGAATTAATCAATTACATTGACTTAAAATGAATTAGATTAATTAAAATGAATAACAATTAAAACTAACGAGTGAATTAATGAAAAAAATGGTTCGATTAGCCGAGATGAAAGTCACTAAAAAATGAGAGATTAATGAGCGTAAGATTCGGCGAGTTTTCGTAGGGTCGATCTGCTGATTTTGCCTGAGGACGTGTGCGGCAATTGGTCAAGAAACATCACTCCACCTCGAAGTTTCATGTGATCCGGAAGTGCATCAGCCACCATTTTCTGCAGCTCCTCTTTCCTGACCTTGAATGCAAAAAAAAACACAAAACGTTACGAGCGAATTCGTCATGCTCATTTTCCTTCTCGATTGTCATCGACGTCACACGTGCCCGGATCGCCAACACAAATGGCAAAAAATGAATAGTCATCGCACACTCAGGACTCCGTACCATTTGGAAATAATTAGTGACATTATACAATCCACCGGCCTACCTCGTTCGCATGATTCGAACGTCATGTAACACTCGCTCGGTCCGTACGCTCGAATAAGAAGAAAAAAAAATCGTACGCGATGAAAAAATCGCTAATTTCATGTCCAATTTTCGTTTTTCTCGAGCCAAAAATCAGGAATTAAAAAATTGGAAAAAAAACCGAGTGAAAATTAAATTTGACGTTATATTTCGTTGGGAAAGTTCGAATTTCACTTACATCGCAATTTGGCAGGACTGACACGAAAGCCAGGGGCAGCTCGCCGTCCGTATTGTGAGGAACACCAAAAACTGCGTTTTCCCTGACCCCCGGATGCGTTTGAATGACTTGTTCGATCATAGTCGGCGACGCGTACTGTCCTCTGAATTTGATGATCTCTCTAATCCTGTCCTTAACAAAAACGTGTCCTTCCTCGTCGTAGTGCACGAGATCGCCAGTGTGGAACCATCCTGAAATAATTTCGATGCTTTTTAACGATCATTCGAGTTGCTTTTTGTCGATGGCGATGATTGCAGGAAGTCGTAAAAATGTCGCAACTTTGGATCGAGTTTTTAGTGCATTTTTTTTTCTTACCTTCCGAGTCGATGCTTTTCTTCGTCTCTTCAGGATTTTTGTAATATTCCTTCATTATGAAATCCGATTTGAAACACACCTCGCCAACCTCGTTCGGCCCTAAAATCCTTCCGGTCTCGGGATCGATCACTTTCATCATGTAATTCTTGACGAGTCTCCCGCAAGAACCGTATTTGAAGTCTAAACCTTGCGCGAGAGACGCGCCGCCCAATTCCGACAGACCTTGAGAGGCAAAGCGAATTTTTAATCAAAATCAAACATCAAATTGGTTTTTTTTTTAATTAATTAATCAAAATTCATTAAAAAAATCGAATAAAAAGTTGAAAATGCGATTTTACTCATTTTTTTTTCTTCTTACCGAAAGTCTGGAGAACGAAGGCGTGCGGAAAAGCTTCAGCCATGGCTTCTTGAGCCTTTTCCTTCAGAATCGATCCAGTCACAAAAATAAACACCAACGAGGACAGATCGTAGTTTTTCAACGTTGGCCATTTCTGCAGCCTGATGGCCATGCTCGTTTCCATTATCATCCAAGTCACCTGAGGAAAAAAAAGAAAATCGATCATTCTAAATTTTTCTGGTGGGATTAAATGAAAATTATGAGACTCAAGGAGCGAGCGTGTGATTTTTAATCGGGAATTGACGCGATTGCGTGACACGCGAATTCAATTCCATCGTTTCGTTCACTTGACGAAAATGTTTACACTGAAAATTCAATTTTGTCAAAAAACGTCGATATTTTGTTGAATACAGCCAACTAAATATTTTGGGATGATTTCAAAATTTTCGTTATTTCGACAATATTTTTCATTGTAACGGAACTGTCAGCAAAATTTACGATTGGAATGACAAAAATTTACTTTCCGAAAACGATTTTCCAGATCGTTTTTTGCTGGAATGATAAAATTTTCGTGATTTTTCGAAAAAACGTTTAGTTTAACGTTTCCAACGAAATATCGATCTTTTTCAACAAAATTCTCGTTTCAGTGTAGTTTATTTTTATGGGCATGGAAATTAGTTAAAAATTTGTCGAATAATCTGAAAAATCTCTGCGAACCTGATATTTTTCGATAAATTGGAGCGTCGTTTCTTCGTCGAACGACGGATAAATAATTCGTTTCTCCAATCCAGCGGTAGCGCGCATCATGGTCAAGATTCCAGTGACCCATGGGAGTTTAGAAAAATTCATGGCAGTCAGAACTTTTTCGCTTCCGAAGGTTTCAAGGTTTTCATTACCGAACAGAGTTCTGTGAGAATGGAGCGCAGCTTTGGACAAGCCGGTCGTGCCGGAAGTCAAAAACATCAGAGCCGGTTCATCGACGCTGGAGAGTTTCGTGCACTCGAAATCAGCGACGAGTTCATCATCGACGGTCTTTAAAATATCGTCGAGCGATTCGAGGCCCGGGAAATTTCCGAAAACCACGATTTTCCTTTCTCCTTCTCCTTCCTTCGCCATTTTCGAAGTTATCGCTGCAGATTCCTCGTCCACGAACGTGACTTTTGGCTCGGTTAGTTTAAAAAAATGCTTCGTCGTCGCTGCAAAGAAAATTCGATTCGAATCAAATTTGAACCAAAAAAAAAATCAAAAATTAGAAAAATTCAAAGTTCCCGATCGACCCGAATGATTTATTTTATATTTTTTTAAATTTTTCTTATCGATTTTTCATTGCGCGTGTAGAAATTTGAAAATTTAAAAAAAATGCCATTTCTCACTTTCTGTCAGTCCAAAATCCCACCACGGGTTGATGACCGCTCCGATGTACAAAGCGGCGAAACAAGGAACGTACATGTCCATATGAATGTGAGTGCAAACCGCAATGCAATCGCCTGGTTGCACATTTTGCCTTTTCAGCCAAATCGCGCATTTGACACTCTTTTCCAGCATCACTGCGAAAGTTTCTTGCTCGCCAGTGAGACCGTTGATCTGTGTTGGCCAATGAAAATCACTTTGTGAGTAAAATTCACTTTTTTTTAAATTATTTAATCAACGAAAAAAAACATTTTATGAGACTGCACCTGGCTCACGAATTCTGGTTGGCTTTTCAAACGTTTGAGAAGCACTTCGCCATAGTTTGCGTGCTCGGTCAAATAAGGTTTGTGGTAACCGATGGCTACTCCGTTTTTGATGTAGAAATCCTCGTTGCCCTGAGACACGAGAAAAAAATCGTTTAGAATAAAAATTCGATCGAATTTTTATTAATTTTTGGTCTAAACGCGTTCAGGATGCAAATTCTTCTCACCTCGTAACAGAAAGTCGAATCGTTTTCCATTTTTACGTTTTTTTCACGTTTTCCTTCAAGAGCCACCGAACTTTCCGCACAATTTCAACTCTTCACGGAGAAGTATTTATAAAAAACGTTATTCCGCGACAGAATCGCTTCTGACTGAAGATTTTTTTGTAGTGACGATGAAAATCGTACACGAACCTTTTATATCTTGGAATTTTGTCCTCTGCATGGCAATTAGGAGTATTTTCCGGCATTTTCCCTGATAACTTGGGCCTAATGAGTTTTCCTGCTCGTAATTGGCTGTTTTATAGACCGACGAAATCTCAATAATTTATTCACAATTCATTCCTCATTGGCTCGAATTTTTAATAATTTTTTTTTCAATTTTCATTAATAATTGATAAATCGTTCAAATTTGGGAACAAAAAAATGTTGAATTTTTATTTCTCGTGCACAAACTTCGTAAATTTTGCATAAACATCGTTTTCGTCTGGCGAAGAAAACAAAAATTGTGGGGATCAAAAAAATGTGCATGGACCGTTGCACTTTGCAAAATGCATCGACGATCGAGCTCAATTCCCTGGATTCATCGGTCGAAATCAATATCGCACGCACGTGACAATCGTCACGTTTGATTGCAGCGACACCAAATGGGTTGGTGCACTTTCCTAATCGACAACGCGATCATGATCGACAAGGGCTCAGGGAATCGTAATCAGGAACATTAAAAACTCATCAAAATTTCGTCTCCGCACGCGCCGCAGGCTATCGCTTCCGGTGTAACTGCAGCATTTATCTTTGTACACAGTAATTCAAAATGAATGCTAAGTGCGAACGACGTTAAATTGATTTTCATGGTTCTCTGACTGTCACTTTGAACTTTGGCTTTGCGGCATTTTCTTTCAAGAAAGTGTCATGATCGCTCGGACATCGTTACTGAAAATCATCCGTTTATGGTGACAAACCCAAAACAACCTCGACGAGACTTTAGTCTTAAAGAAAATCCAAATGAAACGATTTTTTCTGGGGAACGAAATTTATTAATTTTATTCGAAAAATTATTATTATTTATTATATTAATTTAATTAATTAATTAATCAATTTTAATCAATTAAATTAATTAATTAATTTTAATCAATTTTAATTAATTAAATTAATTAATTAATTTTAATTAATTTTAATTAATTTTAATTAATTATTAATTAATTAATTAGTTAATTATAAATTAATTAATTATTCAATTATTAATTAATTAATTAATAATTGATTAATTATTAATTAATTAATTATTTAACAATTGATTAATTAAATTAATTGAATTAATTAAATTAATTGACTTAATTAAATTTAATTTTTTAATTATTATTATTATTATTTATTCGAAATTTTATTCGACAAATTGCCAAAATTCAAGGTCGACCATCGATGGTTTTTGGCTGACGCCATTTTTTCATTTTCTTGTCTCGAATCAACGTCGACAAATCATTTGATTCGTTATTTATGGCATTCGGAGACTCGGAAAACAAGAAAACAGAAAATTGTTAGGAATTTTGATATTTTAACAACTTTTTCAACTCCTGCTTGGCCGTTTTTCCAGACCCTGTGCAAGGCATTTTCTCAATGAATTCGACACCTCCACGAAGTCTCATGTAATCGGGCAACGTGTTGGCAACGAGATCCTCAAGTTCCTTTTTCGTTACCTTAAAAAAACATTTTCCAGCGCTTTATTATCGATTGGGAAAAAAATCGATTACCAGAAACGTGAACGCAATGATTGCTGATGCAAAAAAATTAGGGAAATGCATAAATTTTTTTTTCTATTGCTTATTTTGAATTTTTTCTTGTTCTCGAGGAGTTCAAAGAGTTGAGGAATTTTCGATTCGGTTTATTAGTCGCGCTCTGTACCTCTGATCCCGGTGTCTTCACCACGAAAGCGATGGGATGCTCGTCATCGATTTTATGAGGCACCCCCAGAACAGCAACCTCGCTCACTCCTGGATGCTGCAGCAGGATTTTTTCCAACATTGTCGGTGACACGTGGTTTCCTCTGTACTTGATGATCTCCTTGATCCGATGGCTCACGTAAATTTCGCCGGACTCGTCGTAGTGAATAATGTCGCCACTGTGCAGCCAGCCTGTTCATTAATTACGTTAATTACAATTGAGAAAGAAAAAATTATTGGCTGCTCAATCGGATTTGTTTCTTTTTTTTTCGACTTTTCTCGATCTAATTTTTGTTTTCAGTTTTTCTTACATACAAAATGGTTTGCGAGCCGAAGTTCGTTGAAAAAAGTTGTTACAAATTGACTAAAGAACAAAATACTCCAAATTCAAGATTGTCCGAGTCAATCTGTATTATTTATGCAATAACCAAAATTTCGATCAAATTTTACGACCGATTTTTTTGAAAAACTTGATAAAGTTTCTTCGATGTTGCATAAAAGCGTATGAAAAGTTTTGAGAGGCTCCCACATTTAGAAATCGAAATATTCAATGTTGAAAATTGCAAATTTTGAAAAAAGTTGTTACTAATTGACTAAAGAACAAAATACTCTAAATTCAAGATTGTCCGAGTCAATCTGTATTTTTTATACAATAACCAAAATTTCGATCAAATTTTACGACCGATTTTTTTAAAAAACTTGATAAAGTTTCTTCGATGTTGCATAAAAGCGTATGAAAAGTTTTGAGAGACTCCGACATTTTGAAATCGAAATATTCAATGTTGAAAATTGCAAATTTTGAAAAAAGTTGTTACTAATTGACTAAAGAACAAAATACTCTAAATTCAAGATTGTCCGAGTCAGTCTGTATTTTTTATACCAAAACCAAAATTTCGATCAAATTTTACGACCGATTTTTCTGAAAAACTTGATAAAATTTCTTCGATGTTGCATTAAAGCGTATGAAAAGTTTTGAGAGGCTCCGACATTTAGACATCGAAATATTTAATGTTGAAAATTGAAACTTTTAAGAATCGAGTTACCATCGGCATCGATCGTCGCTCTCGTAGCTTCAGGATTATCGTAATAGCCGATCATCATGTACGGGGACTTGAGTACAGCTTCTCCATGTTCATTGGGTCCTAAAATTCGTCCACTGTCAGGATCGATGACTTTGAGCGATGCATTGGGAGCGACCGTGCCACAAGAACCAAAACTGGGTTTTCCGGTTTGGAAGATCGCTACGCCCCCGAATTCCGTCGAACCTTTGATCGAAAATTAAAATCCAGTCATTCGGGATGGCACTTGAGACATAAAAATTGAAAATCTCGATAAATCAATAATGATTTTTGGATTTTTCGTACCGTACGCTTGCAGACATTCCGTCTCCGGAAAACACGAGGCCATCGTCTCTTGAATTTCTTTTCTCACGACTGCTCCGGTCACTGACACAACTTTAAGGGCTTTGAGATCGTATTTTGAAATCGACGGGCACCGGATCAGTCTCACGAGGACACTCGTTCCCAAAAGCAGCCAATTTACCTGATTCAGAGGTTTTTTAATTAACTCTAAAACGCTGACCTAATTTTTTTTCCTTATTCCGTCAATCTGGGAGCCAATTTTGAAAAATTTCAAATCTCCGGTAAAATTCAACGAAAAGGCTCCGACTTGAGCTCATTCAGTTTTGCTAGAAGTAAAAAAAAAGCTGCAAATTGAAATTTGCAAATTGCTTCCTCATGGTGCTCAAGATGCACGGTAAAACGATTTTTCGAAAAACTAATATTTTCGTAAAATTCAAAAACCCATAAAATTTAAACCGCTCAACCGATATTTTCCAAATTCAATACCAACCTTCCTATTATGATACTCTAATTATAAAAAAAAAATTAGTAATAAATCTTAAAATTTGCCAAAGTTAGAGCGGTGACACCATTTTTTTGAAAATTTCAAAATGTTGTAGAATTCGAATTTTTCTAGCGATCCGGACAAAACTCTCAGCAAACGAAGAGCTGGTATAGATTAACATCTATGCAAAACTAGAGCCTTGTAGCTCAAACCGTTCTCGAGTTATAACAATTTGAATTTTACAGTGCCAGCACATACACACACACATACACACACACATCCGGACATTTTTTCTAAATATGATTTTTGGACGTTTTGGGACATTTTAAGAACATTGACATTGAAAACTCGAAAAAAAAAAATTTTCACCGTCACGAAGCTTCCTCCATGAGGAAGCAAAATTGGTAAAAAATGCGGTGAACCATGAAAAACTCGAGAACGAGTGAGAATTCCCTTTGCCACGTTCCTGAAACTGAAAATTCAATTTTTCCACGAAACAGTTAATAAAATTTTGTTACAATCGTGCCTTGTATTTTTCCAAAAGTTGCAGAGTCGTTTCCTCGTGGAAATCCGGATGTATGACTCTCGTTTCGAACTGTAAAATAGCCCGTAGCATTATCGCCACGCCAGTGGCCCAAGCGAGAGGCGAAAATATTAAGGAAATCATGGTGCCATCAACTTTTCCGGCTTCGCACCAGACTCTGACGTTTCCAAAGAGCGCTCGATTCGAGTGCAGCGCGCCTTTGGGGAATCCCGTCGTTCCGGACGTATAAAGAATCACTGCTGGTGCATCGAGACTCGATAATTCGGTGCAATTGAATTTTGACACCATCGCAGGATCCTGAGTCTCGAGGACATCGTCGAGCGATTGCAAACCCGACAATTTCCCAAACACTACAAACTTGGGATGCATTTTCATCTCCTCTGCAGCTTCCAGGACCAGCGGGGCCGATGACTCGTCGACAAACAGCACTTTTGGCTTCGTCACGTTAAAGAAGTGCTTGGCCAATTCTGTGACACGAGAAAAATCGTGACGAAAAAAAAAAAAAAACATTTTTTCAATGAATTTTTTTTTTTTTTACGAATAGAATTTGGAAATTTCGAAAAAATCGGTAATTTCTGCATTTTCTGGTTTTATTTTTACCAGGACGAAAATTAAAGGCCGAACGAGCAGTGAAAATTAATTTTTGGGGTCAGAATGACCCAGTGTGCAGTCGAAGGGTCAAATTTTTATGATTTTGGCTCAGCAGCAAAGAATAATCGTCACCTTTCGTGATTCCAGTATGCCACCATGGATTGTACACAGCCCCGAGAAACAATGAAGCGAAACAAGGCACGTACATGTCGATTTGGTTGTGAGTGCAAATTCCCACGACGTCTCCTGCCCGGATTCCCTGTTTTTGCATCCACATCGAGCACAGAACGCTCTTCGTCTCCATCTCAGCGAAATTAATTTCTCGGCCGGTGGGACCGTCGATCTGATGATGGATTTTAATGAAAAAATGAAATTTGATGGGAAAAATATTTTCTCCGAGTGAAAAATCATGAAACACGTGCCTCTCCAATGAAATTTGGCTCGGCTCGCAGATGTTCGAGCACAAGTTCCCCAAAACTATTGTGTCCCGTCAAATAATTCAATTTTTTGCCTCTCAAAATTCCGTTCTCGATGGAAAACTCGTGCGAGCCCTATTTTATCGATAAACAACAAAATATCAATAAACAAAAAAAATTTTGAATCGCAGAGAGAAAAATTGAAAAGTAAAAAGAAAATTGCAGAATTTTTCTCTTACTGCGTAATCGTACGTCGAGTCTCCAGCCATTTTGGTATCGAAATTGCACTAAATTTATTGTAAAAAATACTCAATTAATTTTGGTTTTTGGATCCAACGATTTCGATATCGCCAACGCGAGTTCCCTCGAAGAAAAACCAACGCCTCGCAAGCCTTTACATTAATTTCTAATATATGAGGCGAATTTTTTTTTTATCTCTGATAAAACGTGCTCATCATCGTGATAAACGTGATAAAACGTGATCAGCTGAGCGGAATCGGTTTTCTTGATGTGCAATCAAGTTATCGATCAAAAAACTTTTGTCCTCGATTGATGCGATTCCCGATTAATTTGCTTCTCAGAGTAGGCAAGATTAGCTTCGATATAATTTTTTATAGGGACACGAAAAGCCAAATTTGAATGTAATTCGATAATTTTTAACGATAGCAATTAATTAGGATAGTTAATTAATTTTTTTGTTGTAATTATGGGGGAATTTCACGAGTTTCTAATGCGAATGAATATTTTCTAATGGAAATCGGATCGCAAGTCGATTTCTCCAATCGTGAGCCAATCAACTGTCGATATAATTTGAATTTTTGCTGTCGTCGCGAGGCGCGAGTCCAGCGGACGGTAACGAAGAATTCTGCGTTGGAAAATCGATGGAAACGCAAAATTCTACTTTATTCCGAGACTCCGGTAAAAATTTCGTGACTTTTGCGAATTCGGATGGGGATTTTGGATTAAAATAATTGAGTCTTTGATTGCTTCCGAGTTGTTTTATAATTCACTTGAACGTCGAGCGCGCAAAGCGATACGACGTGATATTTTGTTTTCTTTTTTTTCATTTTACAAAAAAATTGCATGTCAACCATACAAAATAACAAGGCGCTCGGGGGTCGCGTACAGAGAAGAGAGAGAGAGAGAGAGGAAACCTCACACACACGTTCACATTCACACAGGATGCAAATTTTTGCAGCTCGTCAAGATTTTTGTGCCAGAAAAACGAAAAAAACTAAAAATTTTCATTTTTTTCACGACCTCAAGTCGAATCCTTAATTTTTTCGAATTTCACTAATTAAAAAGACAAAAATCAATTTTTTTTTCGAAATTCCATAATTTTTCGTAATTAATTCAATCCATTTTGATTCGCCGAATCATTTTTTCGTTTTTCTCGCGTTTTTCGTGCATTGTCCACTCGATAATTAGTCGAAATGAAACGTTGACGTTGATTGGTAAATTCAACGGATAATGGTCAATAAAAAGTGTCGCTTGCTCTGGTGAATCTCTCAGTTTTAGCCACTAACAATAACGTTTTAGAAAGTGCTTTTTATTCCAGTATTTCGTCGCACTTAATATGCACGCGTAATAAATATAATGAAATATATATATGTATAGAATTTATTAATGAAATAATTGCCTCGTCGAAAAACTTTGAGGACATTTATAATCAGCTCACGACTCACATGCTAATTAATTATTGATTGTTAATAATTATCACAGAAAGTTTTTCAAACAATTACCGTGACGATTATTATGATAATTAAAACATTTTATTTTATTATCGTTATCATTGAGAGTATTTTTAGTCCTTAAAATTAATTATCGTTAGTAGAGAACAATCGTACGCGCTAGTACAGACGGAAAAATTGAGAAGGATTTTCATTTATTTGTTTTTTTTTTAGGTAATCGTTGTAGTAATAACAGTTTTTAATTTTTTTCTTATTTCTTCCAAGTTTTTTCCAGCGTCGATTTTCAATTACAATTCCTACGATTAGACTAAACAGTTGAATACAGTTTTTCGTTTAAGGAGTAGCGATTATTATTTTTCTAACCTTTCCCGACAAATAAACTAAAAAAAAGTCTGATCGTACAATGGAAATAAATAAATTCAATGAAACAATCAAACGTGATGACGAAACTTGGAAATTTCTTTGTTTCCCGCTGATTTTTGTCCATAATTAAGTCGCAAAGGTTCACGATGACGGTGCACTTTTCGTTTTTCTTCTCATATCGAGATCGCTGATTATTTTGTGTACAGATAAGAGCGAGAAAAATTCACTCGCCGGAGAGATTAGAGGACATGAAAAGGCTTTGCACGTAAATTGCAACATTTTATTGTTTGTTCGAAATTTCGGAATTTTTTTGAAAGACAACAAAAAATTGGAAAATATTTTGATTCTAGTTATAAATTCGCGTTTTTTTTTGAGTGACTTTTTTCATCTACTTTTCTATGCCTGACGCAAAACCCACACGCTCACGAAACAGTGCAACGAAATTTCAATTATTCCATTGTTTTCATTCGTTTCCCCCAAACGCAATCACACCGTTCAGTAAACTCGAAGGCAATTCACATGGAAAGCATAGCTCTAGGCAGATCTTGACTAATAAACACTCGACGAATTACAGGTCAATACAATTTAGCACTTTAGCATGATTCTTGTTTAAACTTAATATTATTATTAAAAACGAGTATTTCGTACCGGTATAGAGACAATTTTACAATTACAATTAATTTATTTCGTAACTTTGTTTTTCATTATTCGTTTATATCTGAAAATTGTAAAAATTACTTACGATTATTTCTTATCAACTTTATCAATCGCTTTAATTTTACGATTTTTTTTTTTCTAGACTTATTTCATCATTTTTTTGCACGAATTTTGTTTTCTCACTGTTTTTATTGTTTATTTCTCGTGGCTCTCCGGAAAGTTTCCTCCGCACTCCACAATCCAGTAAATTTCCTGCAGGAGCCACGTTTTTATCGCATTTTTCTTCGATTCTTGTTGTTTGACTTTTTCATTTATTTTTATTGTTCTCCTTCGTTTATCCTTTTTTTTCATTCTCAATATTTCCAACTTTCTTTCAATTTTTTCGTCTTTTTCTCTCGCCGAGCTTGCGGGTCTTGCCCGGAATAAATCGAAACTCTTTCTCCTGTCAAACTCGTGCACGCGCATTGGCAATTCCAGACCAAATTTTCGTCGGTCGCTAGACTGGAGATCGAAATCGATCACCGATTAATTTATTAATTTTGATTCGACCAAAGCATCGAAACGTAATTTTGACTTTTTTCCACGTGCAGCCGAAATCGATCGTTCGGAGCTTCGCGGAATCGGTCGAATAAAATTTATTTTTGAATCAATTAAATTTGCATATAAAAATCGTTTTTTTTTCTGCGATTTGGGAAATTTTCTCGATCAAATTTGACACAAAATTCCGAGGTTTTTTTGTTTTTTTTTGATTCCGGTTATTTTGGCCTGGAACGCCTCGCACGTGCACGAGGATCTTGCAACTTTTTCTACGTCCGCATCGGTAAAAATCGCAGTGAATTTCTCACTCAGATCCTGGCGAACTCGTTTCGTGCTCTCTGGACCAGAGCGATACAGTTTCCGTGGCTTCCAAGGCGCAAAAAACTTGCAACTTGATATTATTCTACTGCGTCATTCGTACACGTACATATACATATAGTTTTTTGTTGTTAAATTATTATTCTTGGTGTGAACCGAGGCGAGATTCACGAGAGGGCGAATAAATGAAAATTGCGCTTTCGGTTCTCCCTCCATACACGAAATGCAGCAGCGCCAAGCCGAGAGGCACGATTATTGCTTATTGCGTCGATTAAAATCTCAAACACACTCGAAAAACAACAAAAAAATACGAAAAAAAATAAACAACAAATTTTTTTTCTCCCATTCTTCAATTTTTTTTTTCTCCTTTATTTTTTCGCTACTAACATCGTAACAATATTTTTATCCGTAAACACGAAACTCACCGGACGTTCCGCATGAAGTTTCGGAATTTTTGTGCGATCGGAATTTTCAAAATCTTTCTTTTTTCCTTCTCTCTTGCAGCCCAAAATGCCATAAATTTGTATAAAACAAATTTTTCGTCATTTCCTCAACGCCCAAGTCACGATAATCAACAACTACGTCGTATCCTCAAAGTCATTTCTATGGAGAACTGCAAAAAATTTCTTTCCAAACGCATTCGAGACGAACGGGCAGATTTATTGATTTTTTAATGCAAAAAAACGCTTTTTTTTCCATCGTCTCATCAGAGCGATATTTCGCGTCGAAATCTATTGAGTTTTTCCAAAAATAACGTTCCCTTCATTTTTTGTGGTTGAAAATTAAAAATTTGGGAAAAAAAAGGATTTTTGGGAAAATTTCATTGGGAGGAAAAAAAAAGTCGATTAATTTTCTGGGAAACGTTTTTTTTCGTCGTTCGGATGCACTGAAAAGAAAATTTTGTTGAAAAAGATCGATATTTTGTTGGATACGTTCAACAAAACGTTTTTTCGAAAAATCACGTAAATTTTGTCATTTCAGCAAAAAACATTCTGGAAAATCGTTTTCGGAAAGTAAATTTTTGTCAATCCAATCGTAAATTTAGCTGACAGTTCCGTTACAATGAAAAACATTGTCGAAATAAGGAAAATTTTGAAATTATCCCAAAATATTTAGTTGGCTGTATTCAACAAAATTCAAGACGTTTTTTGACAAAATTGAATTTTCAGTGTGATAATATTGCAAATAACTGACGTTTTTATTCAACGATCGTAATGAGCGATTATTTATGATTGAAATATGGGAAAGGGGCAAAAAATATGGAAATATGTGGAGAATGATAATTACATGGGGAAAATTGAATGGCGTGCAGGTTCGCATGCATTTTGTATGATAAATACAATGTGTACGGTATAGAAAAGCGTGTGAATTGATTTGCAGAATAAAGTTGGTATAATAAATGGGAAAAAGTACAGCTGGTGGTTGCTCCATTAGGGGAAAGACCCCTGAATATATTTATATGTGTGTTTTCTTTTCTAACCACAAGATCCATTGTCACGAAGGTAGAAAAATGAGGACAAGTTTTTTTTTTTTTTGCAGAATATTTCTTCACCTTCTGTTCTCGTCGTTTGATCGTTTCCTCGTTCCTCGATTTCTCTCTCTCCTTTTCGTTCTCGTCCGGCCAGCTCGGAATTTCATTATCGCGTGAATTAACGATGCGTTCTATTCCGAGTGCATTTCCAGCGCTCTTGGACGGTCAAGGAGAAAAGACAAAACTCGAATCGAAGGACGGAGACGTTTGACAAGTCACGAACTGGGAAAAGACTTTTTTCATTGTTGCGTCGAAACGAGGGCTGCGATTTGTTCTGACGTCGCTTTGCGAGGGCGTCGCTTTCACAAAGTCTTTCAGAAAATTCTTCATTTTTATTCTAGTTCTTGTTTCATCGCTACAAATCATTGATTTGTTTTTTTTTTGCTTTCCTTCTCGCACTCAGCTCGTCGAGGCTCGTTGTTGCTCTTCCGGCTCTCCTTCCTTTTCATCTTGAAACCTGGGCTACTCACCACCCAGTGACAACGCCTGAACGATCCTCGGATCGGCCTTGCTGCCCTCCCTGAATTCCTCGAGGGTGAGTTTGTCGTCGTGATTTTTGTCCATCTGATCGAAAATCTTGTCGACCCTTTTTTGCGGCGTGTTTTCATCCTCGGCGTGAGGTTGTTGACCCTGAAAAAACGTTTTTTTTGTATTCTTAAGGATTAAACAATAAAAATGACTAAAATTCGAGACACTGAAAATTCAATTTTGTCAAAAAACGTCGATATTTTGTTGAATACGGCCAACTAAATATTTTGGGATGATTTCAAAATTTTCGGTATTTCGACAATATTTTTCATTGCAACGGAACTGTCAGCAAAATTTACGATTGGAACGACAAAAATTTACTTTCCGAAAACGATTTTCCAGAATATTTTTTGCTGGAATGACAAAATTTTCGTGATTTTTCGAAAAAAACGTTTAGTTTAACGTATCCAACAAAATATCGATCGTTTTCAACAAAATTTTATTTTCAGTGGACGAATTGGGCTCGGAGAGTCTGACGTGATTTCCAGTTTTGGTTTTTAATGAAGAAAATTGCTGCAGAGACGCAGAAACGAAATTCGCGAGACCCAAGTCGACGAAAAATATGATTCGAGTTGTTTTTTTACCAAATAACGAATCCACGAGTCACATTTTCAAACTGACAGCCCGGAGAGCAGTCGCGACAGCTCAATTGAAAAAAAAAATGAAAAAAATAAAAAAATACGCCCAAGACGAAAGAATATGAAGGAAGAAAGAGAGTGAGAACGGGAACGAAGAAAAGTTGCAAGAAAAGTGGAGCGAGAGTCTGAGAGACGTGAGATGAAAATTGTCGGAGAGAAAATAGCGGATAAGGGCAGCGAGCAAAGAGTGTGAGGAGGAAAAAAAAGCCACACACACACCGGATCGATCCAAGTATTGGCAGAAACGACAAGCTTATGCTCTCGAATCTCGTCTCATCGAGGAAAATGGAAGAAACAAAAGAGTGAAAAAAATCGCGACGATCCTATGAGCATTTAAATTTATAAAAAATTCCGAAAAATGAGAAAAAATTCACATAAAAGACTGGAATTTTCTTGGCTGGACCAAAGTTCAGCGTTACTAGAAAAATATCGACGTGCACACACTAATCACGAGCAACGATAAAATTTAATTGATACACGCTCGCGGCGTGCACGACGTCGTCGCAGTCACTCGTTTCGTCAGTGTGACGTCACGCTCGACGCTGATGATTTTTGAAGTAATTTTCCCACCGATTTTCCGAGGAAAGCAAAAGATCAAAGTTCTTGGCGTTAATGGACTTTGTTTTACGACATTTTTCTCTTTCAAACGTCACGTCACGTCAAATCCGAGAGACGAGCATTCCAAAATGTTTTCTCGTCTGAAATAACGTCAACGAAATTTAATAATTTCGGTTATTCGACGGTTTTTGTGATGGGAAAGAATTTTTCCGAGCTTTTTCGCTCCTGCAACGATCGACCGGGGCCAAAAACGACCCCGCGCCCTTTTTTCCTTTCACGCTCCCATTTTTCATCGTCATACCGCATGATTTATTCACTCGAAGCAAAATTGCTCCAGTTTCACGCGGTCCTGCTTTGAAAAACGAAAAGAATGAGCCCAACTTGAAGCCTTTTCGTTAAATTTTACCAGAGATACGAATTTTCCAAAATTGAAGTCGTTTATGACCCCAGATCATCAAAATAGGTAAAAAAAAAAAAAAAAACCTGATTAGATATTTTGTTGAATCCAGCGAACTAAATATTTTGGGATGATTTCAAAATTTTCGTTATTTCGACAAAATTGTCGAAAATTTACGATCGAAATGACAAAAATTTACTTTCCGAAAAGATTTTCCAGAATGTTTTTTGCTGGAATGACAAAATTTTCGTGTTTTTTCGAAAAAACCAACAAAATATCGATCTTTTTCAACAAAATTTTATTTTCACTGTGCGCGGTTGCACGCAAGATTTACGAGACAATCTCTAAAACGTTTTTTTGGCTCCGCGAGCACGTCGATTCAGATTGTACGTACGAAAATGGTGGCCCGAGCGTCGTAATGATTCACAAGGACCCAGGAAGATGAGGATCTCGTGCAGAGTCTACACCGCATGTACAGGAGCGAAAGGAAACTCAAGGGAAAGTTATATGCGGAGACGACGTGATTCACGCGTGAACCCTTGCAATATACTCGAGGTCTGCGGTGCCCAGGGGTGCGTAATATCGAAACGAAGATTACACCCTCATGCATCTGTCATGTACACCAGACTGTACGTCTCTGTACGAACATCCGGCGAGGAGATTTGTGTGTGTGTGTGTATTGGGGACAGAATATCAAACACAGAGATTGCCAGGCGAATTGTAATCGTTGCGAACAGACGATCTGGATCCGAAGACAGAGCAAGGGCGATCAGAGTTTGGAGAATTCAGGGAGCAGCTTGATCAAGAGTGTACACGATGCACGGGAGACATGCAGCATTTATCGCGTATGCAACACGAAAGATGATATTATCGAGGCTGCGTAGGGAGGAGATCGAAGGCCAAGTAAACTTGGTCGAGCTCGCCCGGGGCTAATTCATCAGCGTTGAACAGCAGGCGACACTGCCGAGGTAATTAATAACGAGGTTGATTAAACTCGACGCGTAATTGCTCGATTAGTCGCTAGTGAAGGGAAAACGGTTTATCGTTGAAATAATTAAGTCCACGTTGGTTTTGTCCAGTCATTTTTGTAGTTCGTGCTGTGAAATTTATGTTTGGAATTTATTCGCGTGGTCGAGAGCTCGAGATTGTTGAGATTTTTTTCTTTAAGCACGTTGCATCGCGACGAAATCGCTTGCGAGCCCAAGTTCGTCGGAAAAAGCTTTCGCGAATACTCTAAATTCGAGATTGTCCGAGTCAGTCTGTATTTTTTATACAATAACCAAAATTTCGATCAAATTTTACGACCGATTTTTTTGAAAAACTTGATAAAACTTCTTCGATGTTGCATAAAAGCGTATGAAAAGTTTTGAGAGGCTCCGACATTTAGAAATCGAAATATTCAATGTTGAAAATTGCAAATTTTGAAAAAAGTTGTTACTAATTGACTAAAGAACAAAATACTCTAAATTCAAGATTGTCCGAGTCAGTCTGTATTTTTTATACAATAACCAAAATTTCGATCAAATTTTACGACCGATTTTTTTGAAAAACTTGATAAAGTTTCTTCGATATTGCATAAAAGCGTATGAAAAGTTTTGAGAGGCTCCGACATTTAGAAATCGAAATATTCAATGTTGAAAATTGCAAATTTTGAAAAAAGTTGTTACTAATTGACTAAAGAACAAAATACTCTAAATTCAAGATTGTCCGAGTCAGTCTGTATTTTTTATACAATAACCAAAATTTCGATCAAATTTTACGACCGATTTTTTTGAAAAACTTGATAAAGTTTCTTCGATGTCGCATAAAAGCGTATGAAAAGTTTTGAGAGGCTCCGACATTTAGAAATCGGAATATTAAATGTTGAAAATTGGAACTTTTAACACGCGCCCTTATGAGAAACGACTGAAAATTGTGATTTTTATAAATTAATATTTCGACTTTTACACGGTGAAACCTCTCAAAATTCCGCGAGCTACCAGATATCGCTATTTTTTCTGTTCAGTGCAAATTAAAGAAAGTTTTGCATGCAACGTCGTTAAGGCCTCGAAGGATGTCAATCCAGTCTCGAGTCCTGTATCTAGCAGGAGCTGGGGAGGGTCTTTGATGAAGCCTGAACATTCATTGACCCGGATTCGGGGATTGGAACATTCGGTGGCGGGGACTAGACACACGTGACTAAATAGTGTGACGCGCGGGGCGGTCGAGCGTACGAAATAGTCGTTGCAATTACGTAACTGTGGGACACAACAAATTTCATTCGTTCCCATGTACATTAATGTTCAACAATCCCTTGTGTCCCTCGGCCCAAATTCGCGTGTTTAACCCGTTGAATTGCGAAACGAAAGACAAGACCGCGCGAGCACGATGTGGGCAGAAGCGTCACGAAACGAGGTGGCGTAAATTTTCGTTGGCTTAATGGACATTCCTGGCTTGATGAGCTGGGCAAAACGGAGTCGTTCGTCCAAAAATTCGTTATGAACAATTGACAAAGTTTTTTCCCACGAAATTCTCCATGAATTCTAAATATTTTTCTACCTGCCCCACAGCCTTTTGTATTCCGGAGATAAAGCATGAAAATGCACCCAGAAAATGTAATTTCGCGAGGCGAATTTGGGGTCAAGTCCCACAGGAACAACGACAAACCCCATGGCGTCTTAACCATCAAATTTATCAGGCTTGCTTGCCATTAAATGTGGAGAACCGTTTCTCACCATGTTCGCAGCACAAACTTGTCCAGCAGCTTTAACGGGTCCTTGCAAAATTGCCCTAAGACTATCGCTCCGGGCAGATTGTTCCAGCCCCTGTGTCCAGCTTTCCTAACCATCTTTCTACCCTTAACCCTCGTAATCGCATTCCTAAGCGTCCTCCAAACATCCTTAGCTCTCGACAACGAGCGAGAGCAGAGCATGCGATTGCTCGGCGTTCGTGTCTTCCCGAAACACCTTCAGGCGCCATTTAAACTCTCGTAAACTCACTTTAATCGACGAATTATGTACACGAGACTTAACTTTATGGTGTTGAGTAATAGTTGCAATTTATTTCGAGGGCTGTCGGCACGAAACTCCAATGAAAAGTCTCTTCAAAGACTTGCAACCCTTTGGAAATTTTGCACAGTGATTTAAGGGCTGCAATAAAAGATTTTCACCCTTTTCTTATTGCCCCTTAATTCCCTCCCTCAACGACACTCTTTTTTATCGACCCCCATCAAAATTAATACACCCCCAAGCTGCCTTCACTCCTAAACCTCGTTTTACTCTCCAAATTCGCTTCTCAGTCTCTCTCAATCGTTAACTAATTCTCTAGATAAAAATAAATGTTTGCCATTTCGTGGCCACTCACCACCATCTGGTATATCGCATCCACGATGTTGTACATCTCGTCCCGTGTGATGAAACCGTCATTGTCAACGTCGTAAAGTCTGAATGCCCCTGTTGACAAATTCCAACCATCATTTCACTCGATAAAACAACTTTTTAGGGTAGGTCTCTCCAATAAACTCGTTTTCGGAGTATTTCTCGCCGTTTCACGGTTTCGGGAGGTTTTAAACAAAGTTTTCAAAGAAATGCAATGGTTAAAAATTGTTTAAATAAAAAAAAAAATTCCCGGTCAGAAATGCTCGTAATTTCATGGAAATCTTTGGGATTTTTTTTTTTTATGCGTTCGAGTGCACACGCTTTATAAAAGTGCACGCCCTGGGTCAAATTGACCCAGGGCGTTTTTTAAAGAGCTGTATTGAGGTGAATTTGCATTTTTTTTGGCTCTGGATTTGCTTGTTCGTGGGAGAAAATTTCTGGGTCAAAATGACGCTCGGAAATGGTTCTGAATCGCTCAATTTAATCCCCTCGCGGTTTTATCATATTATTTGATTGGTGTGTGGTCTCCAAAATGGAATAAGTGGCGATTTGGCGTAGTTTCGATTCGGACAATTGATGGGATTGGAGGGAGTCAATTTATATTAATATCAGGAGAATGAGAACGCAGTGGTGGTTGGGGGATCGGGGTGGGGGATGTTTGGGGGATGAGAGAAAGAGATTCCTCTAATTACGACTGGAATTGGCTAACGGTATGAGAACCGCCAACGCGAGCTGCTTTGAAGCTCGCTCGATGCGACCGCGCGCTCTCCTGATCCTCAAATTCATCCCCTTCGTCACGCCGGAAAGGGGGATGAAGTTGAAAAGGGGTTTTGGCCAGTGAGCTGCCTTTAATATGCATATGGTCCGTGGCATGAACGAGACTTCCTAACGACTCTCATTTATCCTCGTATTCCCAGCACGATATACGTCGACCTTTTACTTTCATGCTGACGTTATAAAACACCCCAAAAATTCAACAATTTTTTTTTTATCAACCAAACGTCATCACACGCTCCATTTAATTTTCATTCACCGATTCCTCCGGCTTCTTGTCGGCGATGACAGGCCAACAAATTTTTCAATAAAAAAAACACATAAAAAAAAATTGAAATTTGCAAATTGCTTCCTCATGGTGCTCAAGATGCACGGTAAAACGATTTTTCGAAAAACTAATATTTTCGTAAAATTCAAAAACCCATGAAATTTAAACCGCTCAACCGATATTTCCCAAATTCAATACCAACCTTCCTATTATGATACTCTAATTATAAAAAAAAAAATTAGTAATAAATCTTAAAATTTGCGAAAGTTAGAGCGGTGACACCATTTTTTGAAAATTTCAAAATGTTGTAGAATTCGAATTTTTCTAGCGATCCGGACAAAATTCTCAGCAAACGAAGAGCTGGTATAGATTAACATCTATGCAAAACTAGAGCCTTGTAGCTCAAACCGTTCTCGAGTTATAACAATTTGAATTTTACAGTGCCAGCACATACACACACACATACGCACACACATCCGGACATTTTTTCTAAATATGATTTTTGGACGTTTTGGGACATTTTAAGAACATCGACATTGAAAACTCGAAAAAAAAAATTTTCACCGTCACGAAGCTTCCTCCATGAGGAAGCAAAAACACAGACTTTGTTTTTTTTCTACTCACAGTGTAATTTCTCGTCCAAATTTCCCCTCGACGTCACCGACAGAGCTCTGATGAATTCTTCAAACTCTATCGTCCCATCCTGTAGTCAAACACCAAAACATTTTACAATTAAATAAAAATTGTTCATTTGGACACTCGAAAAGAGTTTTTTTTTTGTTTTTTTTTGACTCACATTATTTTCGTCGAATACTTTGAAGACTAGAGTCGCGAATTTGGATGGATCACCTTTTGGGAAAAACTGCTTGTAAATCTTGATAAAACCCTGCAGATAAATTTGAAAAAAAGCGATTAATTTTTGGGTTTTTGCTTCATTAAACAAATAAATAACGCGGATGCATAATTCAGACTTTCGTGCAGTCAATCGAGCGGATTTTTCCTCCCTATGGAATTCAAGGCTCGCGCGTTTACATAATCCTCGTAAATCTTGAGAGATTTTCCCGCTACTATTTCGTTTAAAACTACAAGTTCTTAAATATTCTCGTGTGTCTATAATTCTTTTGGGAAAAGGGCGAGCAGGGAAAAAAAAATTTTAATGTTCACCTGTTCCTTCAGGAGACCGTCCGGACAATCCTTGAGAAATCCTTTGTGCCTTTTCGTCAATTAAGTGACCCAGAACGAAAAGCAATCAGTACTGAGTCAATAACGCTGCCATTTTTGGACCCTTTGAGCCATTTACTTTACCAATTACGTGAAAATTTATCGATTTTTGGGACTTTCGGGGTTTTGCGAGTCACTGGTTAAAAATTTAGAAATTCAGAATAAATTTTCTTCATTTTTTCGAGCAGAAATTGGCGTGGTCAGAATTTTGAAAAAATTCTGCAGAATAATTTTAAAAAATCGTGGCTCAGAGGGTCAAAAAGCAAACTTTTGAAATCTTTTCCAAAATTTTTTTTATATTTTTAATGTCAAAATCGACTCACCATTGTCGGATTTCCTTTTCCGTGACTGCGTGTAACAGAAAAATGGAAAAAAACCGTTTTCATTTATTACGAGCTATGGCGAGTGTGTACAAATGAATATATGAAAAAAAGACACATGTGCGGGCTTGATAATACTGTGTGGAGAGTGAGAGATCGTGTAAACAGGAGGCGGAAAATAAAAATGTATTTACAGTGTGTAAACATGTAGGGATTGGCTTGAACCGCGCTATCGGATTTCAAGAGCAACCAGATAAACAATCCGATTTTGTATCTTCAGCAATTTATCGAATTACGTGCTTTTTATTGCGGCAAAAAGAGTGAGCAAGCCCAGAAGAGAAACGTCATGATTTATTATGCATGACAAGTGGCAAAGAGTGTTACGCGTCCAGCAACTATTATTATCAATCGTTCAAAAGGTAAAAATCCATGGACACGTAACACATGCAAGAAATAAATGGAAACTCTGACGAAAGGGGAGAAAAAATGAGAAATATCGACAAAAATGTCAGGAATTTAATTCAATTCAATTCTCGATTTTGCCTTTTGACGTTTTTGTCAATATTTATCGATCTTTTTCCCAGTCAAACAAAACGACGTTTGTTTTAACAGGAAAATCGAATTTGGTTGCCTGAAAAAAAAAAAAGAAAATTTGTTCGATCAATTTTTTTTCTTCCCGATCATTCAATCGCGGTTCGTGATTCATTTTTATGAACAATAATACGAATATAAATATTTATTTTTATCAGTGCCGCGGAATTATTCGAGGGCTGGAGAAAAATCGTTTAGTTAATTTATTAAAATATTCATTCATTGCCATGGCAGATTCGAGGAAACGACTTGATTCAATCGTTTTTTTTACTGCTGATAAGAAAGTCCAACGAATTTGCATTAATTTCGTGTAACCAACTCGTCCATCTTGTTTTATCAAGTTTTTTCATGAGATTACGATTAAAAGCAACGACCGAGACAATCTAGACAAAGGGAAAATGGTCTAGGTCAACGAGAAAATAAAAAAAAGATCGAGTACGTAATTCTGTGTATAGAAATCGCGATTACGATCGTCTGCACGCAGAGCCCATCAAATTCTTATTTATTATAAATACCAACACGATTCTTGTGCCTTACGGAGTGGAATTGATTATGGGAAAGCGACTGATCGATACCAAACTGCCCCATAAAGTTGGAGCATGAAAAGGCTTCCGGAAATTAAACTAATCCCATAGTATGCGAGACCGGGGCGTGGAGCTTGAATAGAGCGGAGTCTCGAGAGAGGAAAACTCGCCAACTCCATCTTTGTGATTTTGGTGCAGTTGGCGTCAACTTTTGACCCATCACGAGCTCGGAGGATCGATTTTGTGACACTTTTCTGCGGATTCATTTGCTCCAAAGGGAATTTCTTAACGATTTTTCGTTTTGACAAGAAAAAATCAACAAAATTTAGCCAATGAAGGAAAATTTTGAGGAAAAAATGAATTTTTTTAGGGTTTTTTGGTGATTAATGTTGAAGATTTTGTGGCAAACAAATCTGCGCTGGATCGAGACTCGCGTGACGACCTGTCGTCTGGGTTTATCGAGCGTGTAAAATCCTATCCAACGCGCTGACTCTCTCTCACTCTCTCTTTTTGTCTGGAAGCCACCGAGTGTTTCATTCATCACTCGAATACCTTGGGGTCGAGGCAGCACTCACGACGTTGCTGGGAGGGCAAGCCAGATAAATTCTTGGCATATGATAGTGTCATGGCATAGCTGTGGATATAGTCAACGCGTCTTCTGCACGGCAACAAATTTGTCATGTTCCCCATCAGGCGATGCTCAAGTTTCACATTATCGGATCCTCATCGAGTTTTTTTTTTATCCCAGGAATTTTTGTTGCCAATATCGAAAATTTCTCTTTAAATTTTGTGGTCAATTTTATTTATTTTTGTGTACCAAATCGGCCATCGATTTTGTCGTTTTTTTCGACACAAAATTTATGGCTCGCGCGACTGAAAATTCGATTTTGTCGATGTTTTTAAATAAATTCAAAATTTTCGTAATTTTGACAATATTTTTGATTTCTAATGGAACTGTCAGCGAAATTGACGATTGGAATGACAAAAATTTGCGGTTCAAAAACATTTTCGAGAATATTTCTTGCTGCAATGACGAATTTTGGTGATTTTTTCAAAAAAATGTTTACTCGACCGTAAAATATCGAAATTTCTCTTTAAATTTTGTGGTAAATTTTATTTATTTTTGTGTACCAAATCGGCCATCGATTTTGTCGTTTATTTCGACACAAAATTTATGGCTCGCGCGACTGAAAATTCGATTTCGTCGATGTTTTTAAATAATTTCAAAATTTCCGTAATTTTGACAATATTTTTGATTTCTGATGGAACTGTCAGCGAAATTTACGATTGGAATGACAAAAATTTGCGGTTCGAAAACATTTTCCAGAATATTTCTTGCTGCAATGACGAATTTTGGTGATTTTTTCAAAAAAATGTTTACTCGAACGTAAAACGTCGATTTTTTTCAACAGAATTTGATTTTCAGTGCGAACGTGTGAGCCTGATTAAACGATCTTGTGAATAATGCGAGTGACACGTTCCCTGGTAACGTCAAATATGTGTGTAACCCAATTCGACGATAATTATCACTCGATGGGACAGAGAATTGGGGGAAGCAATTACTCCGACCTCTAACAACCTCCATTCTCTCCTTTGTCGTTGATTCCCATGCTCCCCTTCCACTTGATCAGTTTCAACATTTTCCTCAGCCCTCGCGACTCTCTTTTATTTTCAGAAACTCCACAAACACGATATTTTCTGTCAGGCCAAGACAGAGAGGATTGTGCCGCATGTTCGCGACCCTTCAATCTTATTTTTTATTTTCCCTTTCGTTACCCCAATGGATTCTCAACCCTGAGAATTTTTTTACCTTCAAATCGGATATTATTTTACGCCTCGCTGAATAATTTCACTTTTGATCGTCCCGTCTGGATGCAATTTTTCATCAAATATCGCGGCAACCCAATCAAAACCTTCCCTTAATGACGTCATTAAAATATTCAATGTCTCTGCGGAAATTGACGTTTACGAAGATTTTTCCGAGGAAAGTCTTCGAAAATTACGGAATTTTGGAATTTGAATTAATTTGATTGTTTCGTTAATTCAATCGCAATCAGTTTCGTCCGAGATCGTGCTCGCCCGTCCGGATAAAAGTTGCGACAATTTTTCGAGAGTCAATCAAGTGTCATTTTTTATTCAGCCTCCAGGTGAATGAAACTTGTGGCACGAAAGAAGATCGATGGAGCAAACATTTACGAGGACGACGAGAAGCTTTTCTAGACGCTCATTTTCATCCCCCTCGCTCGTTCTTGGTCCGTTGGTCGTCTCTTGTTCTTCCCCGCAGTCGTAAACTACTTTTCATTGCTGTGCAACTGCAGCCATTACTATCATTTGAAGAGACGTCGACATATAACTAGTTCCTTGAGCCTTATCGAATCGACTTCTCCATCGGTTTGTGCGAGGGAATTTCTGGGAGCTCGTCAAATGGCCAGGGCACGAGGTAATTCTTGAAGAATCGCCATTACGAAGTTAGCGAAGCTTTTCGTGCCAGCTCCGAGCGACGACCAAAAATAAAGAGAAAAAAGCACGAAACTCTTAACTCAACGTGACAATTCTCCCAGAGGTTTTAGGGCCAGTGAAAAATTCACCGAATTATCCTTCATACTCTCCGTTTTAATGACCACTCTGGACAATGTAATTAAATCGAGAAAAAATATAAATCTTTGCACTATAAAAACTTGGTCAATTTTACCATCAAACTTTTTTTCTACGAGCTCAATATTTCTTTACGACTGCTCCCAAACTCGTTCACGTTCAGCTCAAAATCCTCTTTTTTTTTCTTCCCACGATATCGTTTTTATTATTCGGATCCCTAAGCAAAATATTGGCTATTTATACAAAGGCGATAAGGAAACACGCGTACGCCCTTAAAACTTACCCTCGAATCGCAATTTCACGAGGAGAAAAACATTCGACAGGGAAATTGATGAAATCGACGTGAAAAATCGAGCAGGAACCGCGATTGAAAACGAAAAAAAAAAAATTTCGGTTTTTTTGGCATCAGTGAGTTGATTCGATATTTTCCGGCAAGATAAAACGTGAATATGCAATCAACTCGCGATTTCGGATCAACGAATTTAATCCAATTGCATATTAATAAACGCGGGAGGCGGAGAAAACAATTAAATGGCAACGAACAAACAATGTAGAAACGGATAAACGTCGAATGCTCTTTAGGGGCGATTTATCCGGACAATATCGCAGCGAGTTATCCGGCGTACGCGTGTTTGGGCACTTTGATGATGCGAAAACGGTGTCCATAAAATTGCATAACAGCGAGACAACGCGGAATTGCAAATATGAGATCTTGGCAGAATTTTATTGCGTAATCATTCGGCTTGGTATAAAATTCAAATTTTCACGATTGTTCTTCATTTTTTTTTTATCTTTATCGACATTGACAATAAGACTTTTTTTTTCTTCTCGAGCTTTTTTTATTTTTCACTTCCATTATTATTTTCCCTAGTGCCCTTGACTCTCCGTCGAGGGTGCAGGGGATTAAGCACTCTCGGAGAAATCTTTTCGGTGCCTGAGGAAAATTTGTCGTGGTTCGTTTATTTTTTAGCGTTTTTTTTTCTACTCGGTTGCTTCGTCGCTCTGCGCAAGTCTTACGCGACGATTTAGCTCGACGATACAAAAGCTTTCACTCTTTTAAGCGTCTCTCTGCATCGTCCCCGGGCGTGGGACTTTAAGGACGTTGGGTGCGAAATTTTCTATCGATACAATTCCTTTAAAATTGCACCTTGAATTTGCATTTTGAGAGGTTTTACCATATAAAAGTCGAAATGTTTATTTATAAAAATGACCATTTTCAGTCGTTCCTCATGAGAGCTCGTGTTAAAAGTTGCAATTTTCGACATTAAATATTTCGATTGCTAAATGTCGAAGCCTCTCAAAACTTTTCATACGCTTTTATGCAACATCGAAGAAGTTTTATCAAGTTTTTCAAAAAAATCGGTCGTAAAATTTGATCGAAATTTTGGTTATTGTACAAAAAATACAGATTGACTCGGACAGTCTTGAATTTGGAGTATTTTGTTCTTTAGTCAATTTGTAACAACTTTTTTTAAAATTTGCAATTTTCAACATTGAATATTTCGATTTCTAAATGTCGAAGCCTCTCAAAACTTTTCACACGCTTTTATGCAACATCGAAGAAACTTTATCAAGTTTTTCAAAAAAATCAGTCGTAAAATTTGATCGAAATTTTGGTCATTGTATAAAAAATACAGATTGACTCGGACAATCTTGAATTTGGAGTATTTTGTTCTTTAGTCAATTTGTAACAAATTTTTTCAAAATTTGCAATTTTCAACATTGAATATTTCGATTTCTAAATGTCGAAGCCTCTCAAAACTTTTCATACGCTTTTATGCAACATCGAAGAAACTTTATCAAGTTTTTCAAAAAAATCGGTCGTAAAATTTGATCGAAATTTTGGTTATTGTATAAAAAATACAGATTGACTCGGACAGTCTTGAATTTGGAGTATTTTGTTCTTTAGTCAATTTGTAAAAACTTTTTTTTAATGAATTCGGACTCGCTAACGATTTTGTATGTAAGAAAGACTGAAAAAAAAAAAAATTTACAGACGTTTACTACGAAAGTCTGTCTCGTTGACATTTCTCGACGCTTGAAACTTTTTTTTCGTCAGGATTCCGGACGATTCTACGGTCGCACGAAGGCTAATCCTGCATCGACGTCTCCTGCCAGTCTCAAGAGCCTGGAAAATGATTAAGTCGAGATATACATCGTTGAGATCGACGATGGATGTTTTCGTGACTCGGAATGTCCATCGCCCACTGCGACTTTTTTACTCGCTCAGTGGCGTCTTCCGGTCTTTGACGTTATCCTCTCTTCGTGCTTGTCTTCGCCCACTCTGTAACTTGAAAAAGTAATCGTCGATATTTCCTGCAGGGTGGCTGTGGGAAGCTTTAATATCCTGTGGACCAGAGTACTTTATTGCCAGGATCGTCGTAACTATAACTTGCCCCTCGAACGCCCCCATAATCCACGTTCATACAATATTTCTTCCCAATGAATGCTCATATTTTGTTTGTCCTCGTTCTGGTCCAAGAAACCACAAAAACAAACGCAAAAGTTCAACGTCAACGTTCGGGATTTTCCCTTGAAGATCCTCCGAGTCAGAATTTTCCTCTCGCACATCCAATTGGATGAAATTCTGATTGAGGCACAAAACAGCAAAATTGCCAAAACGATTTGAAAATTTTTGCCTAATCGTCGATGATTCACAAAAATCTTCGACTTCCATCAAAATTTAAACTTTGCAACATCGATTTTTCTATGATTTTTAGCTTTTCTCTACTTAATTGCTACATTTTTGCTATTTTTATATATTTTTACTAATTTTATAGATTTTTACTCTTCATTATCGTTTTTATTATTATCATTATTATTATTATTGTCTGTTGACTGCGTTTTCTTTGCCTTGTGGAGAGTTTTCCGGGGCATAAATAAAATAATCGATCAATCAATCAATTTCTGTCTTTCTCTCTCTCTTTCTCGCACTCTCTCTCTTGCTCTGGTCGCTTGACCCATTAACGGGCTAGATAGCGGGCCCGACATCCGTTTCTTTGGTCCAGGGAATGATTCATTGGGTGGATGGCGAGCGATATAGTCCACGTCGGACGCATCAAGATTTACAACAATGAAATGGGAGCAGTGTCGTCGGGAGGGGGGGGGGGGGGAGGAAAAATGGGGTTATCCAAATATGGCCAAGGTTGTTATTACGACCTGTGGATTCTGGACAAGAGAGTTGCTGCTCCGGCCTCGTACGACTCTCCAGACTCTCGTGCAGTATCGTGCAATCCAATAATTACAATTGACACACTTTGCTTGAGTTTGCCTTGTTGTTCGTCAGAGTCAACCTTATCAAGCGGCTTTCGAAGGCAAGGGTCGTGTGTGCGTCACTGCCGGGCGCATTGATCCTTTTTCCACTTGCGGCCAAGCTTTATATCACGATCTCGGCGACACGCCATGGCAAATATCAACTTACATGTCAAATCAGAGTTTTCATAGCACGCACGACACACTCTAAAAGTTTATTTTTATTTTTTTATGGTATGCTCGTTTTTTCTCGGTTTCGTGGCTCCTGCGTCAGGCTGATCGCGTGTTGATAAAAAATTCCCTTTCGTACAGACCCTGGAATGGTAATTTTTTTTTTTCAACTTTTCCGATCTCCTGGAGTCGTGAATGGCCCCGATTTTGAAAAAATCATGTTTCAGGCTCATTCTTTTCGTTTTTTAATGCTCGAAGTCGACAAATTTGTCGAGAATGCGGGAAAATGATGAAAAAACGGGATTCAAAGTCTCCAAATTGTTTTTTGTTTTTTATCGACATCTTTGAGCCCTCGGGGACGAATTCCGAATCGCCGCTTAATAACAATCGTTGTCACCAGCCTCAATCCCGATTACTTGGTCTTCGCGGTCACCGCAAAACGCGTTTCCAGTAGGCTTCACGGTTCGTTGAACATGCAAGCGTTGTAACTCAGCAATTAGTGTCTCGAGTGTATAGAGAAAGGGAAACGTTAAATAAACTCGAACTTGCTCGTGTAATTCGCGTCTGGAAAGCTCTCGCGTGTTAATTAGCAGGGAAAAGCTCTCGCGTTGCCTTGAGCGAGCTTTTACAATTCTCCGGGAATTCCCTGCGAGTGTACTTTTGCCCAGGGATCAAGTGCCATTTTATTGCACGGAGCCGATCCTTCAATGGCCAATGGCACGGAAATCTTGGGTCAAGATAAGTTGATCGAGTGTGCTGGAATTCTTTTTTCACTATATTCTTCTCAAACTTTACACAATTCGATAAAGTCTCGAGATTTTTCATGAAAACTGAGATTTTTCATTAAATTTCAATCTTTACAACTTTTTTTTGCAATTTTATTCACTTGTACGAAACAATCGCACTGAAAATCCAATTTATAAATATTTTTGGACAATTTCAAAATTTTCACGATATTTTTTATTCCTAACGAGAATGTCAGCCAAATTTGCGATCGAAATGACAAAAATTTACTCCCCAAAGAGATTTGTCAAGAAAAAAACGTTGAAGGCGAACGTTTCCAACAAAATTTTCTTCTCGAGAGAAAAATCGATGCGAATCACCGAAATAATCGCCATGGAAAAAAAAATCCGCTGCGATGTTCACCCGACTCGAATCTGCTCCCCTTAATTAATACGGAAATCATCTCAGTGTCCGGAATTCATGAACAACTGTGACTGGATAATCAAGCAATTTAACTCGCGGATATTGTCACCTGGACACGTCGCCGAGGGTTCACGTGTTTGTCTATGAGATAATGTCAATTAAGTGAAAGGCAATCTCTTGTTATCGTCATGGCAGACGTAACACACGCGGCTGAATATGAGATTCGATAATCGTGAAACGTTCGCTCCATTTTCCCGTTGTTTCGTTGCGCAATCCTTGCGTGGAGAGAGACGAGAAAAATGAGGAAAAAAAAGGATTTCGAAAACTGAATTTATTTCGTTTCTGATGAAAATTCGGTCGGAAACACGAAGAAGCGATGACAGGCTATAAAATTACGTGGGAAAAAATCGCAGGCAAAGGGACAAGGGCCAGAGAACGAGCGACAGATTCGGAGACACGAGGAACGCCATAATTAAGTCACTGTAACATTTCCTGGACAAGATACAAGCGAGAGGCTCGTCCTCGAGATGAATCTGATCGATTCTCAATGAGTTTTTGTGTAATTGGAGCGTTGGGCCTTTTTAATTAGTTGTGAATCGTCGGACAGGAATAACGAAAGAGATTTATCGGAATAATCAAACTGTGGGGATGAGGAACAATCGGCTGACGGAGTTTCTGACGTTGAGGATCGTCGCACAAATCTCTGGCGCAGTAGGAAATTAAAAGTCAAACGTGCATACGTGACTTTTCATTTCCGGTTCACTTTAGCTTCGTTACAAACGAGTTGGAAGCTCGAAAAAAATGGAATCTGATTCGTGCTCGTTGGGAAGGAGAAAAAATGATAAAATTCTCGAGAGGAAAAAAAATCGAAACACTAATTGACGTTTTTTCATTTTTTTTTCGTGTTTTTTGAGACCGAAGCTGAAAAATCTCTTGGAAAAGTGAATTTTAGTCATTCCAATCATGAATTTAGTTGATAGTTTCGTTATAAATCAAAAATATTGTTGAAATCACGAAAATTTTGAAATTATCCAAACAAATTTAGTTTTTCTCGTGTTTCTTGAGACTGAAGCTAGAAAAACTGTTGGAAAAGTAAATTTTAGTCATTCCAATCGTAAATTTAGTTGACAGTTTCGTTATAAATCAAAAATATTGTTAAAATTACGAAAATTTTGAAATTATCCAAACAAATTTAGTTTTTTCAGTTTTTTTCGTGTTTTTTGGAACTGAAACTAGAAAAACTCTTGGAAAAGTAAATTTCAGTCATTCCAATCGTAAATTTAGTTGATAGTTTCGTTATAAATCAAAAATATTGATAAAATCACCAAAATTTTGAAATTATCGAAACAAATTTAGTTTTTTCAGTTTTTTTCGTGTTTTTTGAGATTGAAACTAGAAAAACTCTTGGAAAAGTAAATTTTAGTCATTCCAATCGTAAATTTAGTTGACAGTTTCGTTATAAATCAAAAATATCGTTAATTTCACGAAAATTTCGAAACTATCCAAACAAGTTTAGTTTTTTTTAGTTTTTTTTGGCAAAATTAAATTTTAAGTGTGGACGAATAATTTCGGCGACGATTTCTCGTGGTCGTATTTTTTATATTTTTCTCGGTCCTTGTCCACTCGCGTTAGCAACGTGACTCGGTGCTTTTTATTGTGCACTTCCCCGACCAATTTTTAAGGGTGACTCGAGCCTTTTAATTCAAATGTCACTCGACGAGGATATCACGAGGCAAAAAAATTGCGTTATAAATTGTGAAAGGAAGGAGGAAAGAGAAAGCTCCGGTGCTCAAATGTAGCGAGATTATGGGACAGAGAGCTCTGGGGGGGGGGGGGGGGCAGTGGGGAAGAAACGAAATATATGGAGGTCTTGGTGCGGTTAAAATAAACCCGCATGGCTCTCATGTCTCTCGGGCTTTTAATCACGCCTCTGCCGCGCCAGATTCCACCAAAAGAGATAAAAATCTGCGGGTCCATACGGTGTGTTGCCTAAAATGCGGATCCAGCCCAGTACAAAATCGCTAAATCGCGTGTCACTCTTTTCTTTTTGTGTAAATACCAAAAATTTCACTCGCGGAATTCCATTTCGAATTTGCCTCGAAGCTCGTTTCATCCCTTTCAGATTCCACCCCTATTTGCGTATCGAGTAATAATAATTATTTAACCAATCCGAAAAGTCTCGGAAAAATAAAAAAAATTCATTAAAAAACATTGGAACGGATTGAATTTTGAAAAAAATGAAAAAGCGATTTTTAATTATACCCAGAAATGCTAATGAGCGATAAGAAATGTTTCCAACATGCAAAAACTTTTTCAACTTGTCACTCGCATTCGTTTGCCACGCGATTATAAAATTTCTCGCAGTTACATTCCGCGCTGATGTTTCCATGCAAATTTTTTCTTCCGGATTTAGCAGCCCGAGAAAAAATCACTAGAAAAAAGTAAAAAGCGAGAAATTATCCGAGAGCGCACATTGTTTCGCGCGTGCTGTGTGCCAATACGAAACGAATGTTGCACCTGCCACAGCGAGTTGCTTGCAGTGCGTCTCGCAGCACGGAGGAACAAATAATAATGAAAATACACATGCAACCAAGGAAAAATCGAATGCGGGGAGAATAAATGCGAACAAGCAGCGAGGGCGAGAAGAAAAACGGAATACAACGAGGAAATGTTCGCTCGGGACACTGTGCGTGCAAATCGAACGAAACTCACCACCCAACAAATATCTATATTCATAAGTATTGATAAAAAGCTATAGAAACTAACGTACGTGC
This sequence comes from Diadegma fenestrale, assembly GCA_037043255.1. Taxonomy (NCBI): domain Eukaryota; kingdom Metazoa; phylum Arthropoda; class Insecta; order Hymenoptera; family Ichneumonidae; genus Diadegma; species Diadegma fenestrale. The sequence goes on from CM073317.1 coordinate 4,689,984, forward strand.
TTTTATACTATGCAAATACTTGAGCAGACACTCGATGCATTTGTAATTTCATTCTGATTCAAACTTTTTTTTCCATTTTCTTATCAAATGATAACAAAAAATCATTTTTAAAGAAAATCATCGACAACATTCCAAATACTCGTCGATTTTTCGTCCAGGCTGATTAATTCACTCCAGCCAAGACAAATGGTCGCTCGTCCTACACTGAAAATAAAATTTTGTTGAAAAAGATCGACATTTTGTTGAAAACGTTCAACTAAACGTTTTTTTCGAAAAATTACGAAAATTTTGTCATTTCAGCAAAAAACATTCTGGAAAATCTTTTTGGAAAGTAAATTTTTGTCATTCCAATCGTAAATTTTGCTGACAGTTGCGTTACAAATGAAAAATATTGTCGAAATAACGAAAATTTTGAAATTTCACCAAAATATCGACGTTTTTTGACAAATTGAATTTTCAGTGTAAGTATTTTTCTTTTTTTTTATGGGAATTTATGGTGGAAAAAAATCGAAAGCGATTTTCCTGAAAATTTTTTGATTTCTGACAAAAAAGTTTTTTTTTTTGAATTTTCAGATTTTTTTTCCTTTTTGACAGACTGTACGACGTTTGCCGATCGATCCAACGGTTTTGTCATTCGACTGTTCCGTCTCATGTATTATAAGGCACAGACACATTCGTCCATAGCCGTTTGCCACGTGTGGTCGATTTTCTACAGTTTACATGTGTGGATGAGAGAGAGGGAGAGCGAGAGAGGGACGAAGTGACTTTGGTACAAACGCCAACATTATACGTGGACGTTCGGTCTGGTGGGGGGGAGTTTGGATAGTCAATGAAATGAATAATAAAATGGTACGTGTAGCGAGCAACGTTTCATACACACGTACGCGTTTATATTGTCGAACAAAAGGCCGCGCGCAACTAAGCCCATCGTGACGCGTGCAAAATGTCGATCTACGTCATTTTGTTTGGCACTGAGAACAAGACAAGAAAGAGCAATAGAATTTTATAAAAGGACGTCCAAACTCATCCCAACTGCACAATAAAACCGGAGGAATTTCTCCTTGACAAAGCCTCTTTCCTCCCTTCGATCTCATTGTCACTATACCCGAGCAGATTCAGGCCTGTAAACTGTAAAGGCAACACACGTGTGAAAGCAAAACCAGGCATAAAAAAACTCCAACTTTTTTGCGATCCAGTCGCACGAATGCCACTGCAGATACGTCCCTCGCTACCGAATACCAAATGCACTGGCCTTAGTGCTCCATAGAAACCCTCAGCCCCATAAAATGTCCATGGATATCCACGCTCCGATACACCCCAACAAAAAAAACATCCCTACGACAAGTTTTTTCTTTTCCTTTCCCTTCCCTTCCCCATTCGATCCCACCCGCCTGGAAAATTGATGGAACGAGTTATTATTGAATTCGGAAAAAACGAAAACATCCCCAATTTTGACCAAGTCTCGTCGCTTTCTGTCTCAGAAACAAGCGCGTTCAGATTTTTCATAATCTTCGCAATTAATTATTGACACTTGAGTCGAATGTGTCGAGACGAATGAGCAAACACCCGAATAAATTTTCTTGGAGGAATGAAAACGATGGAAATGTTTCAATTTAAATTCTCTCGAGTCGTTTTTCGAGGTTGCTGCGAATTTTATTTTTTTTTCTGCTCATTTTTCTCGAATTCGCTGCCTTTTTTTTACGATTTATTTCAACCCCATGAAGTTTCGTCCCCTTCGTTACCGAGCACCAGGGCCAAATCGTCATCATTGGGCATTTATCCACTTTTGTCGATCGAGATTTTTATATGGAGTTGCGAGGAGAACGATCGCACGAGCGCGACAAAAATGCCTCGGGGTCTAAGTGGTTGATGGCAAATTGGCAGGAACCCAGCGGGAAGTGGCGGCGCAAAGATGCCTCGGAGATGCATCTTGGAGAACTATCTATAGATTTCGTACAACTTGCACGACACGGTATTGCCATCAAGGGGGTTTTAACGAGCTTGTAATTTCGCGGTAGTCTCTTATACGAGGCAAGAAACTGCGAGTGAACAGATTCACGACGCCCACGATCTTTTGCCTGGAGCATTTTTTCATCCCTGTTTTTACTCCCACCGGGATTAATCGTAAATGCAGGTCAATGGGGATGTTTTTCGCAGATGCCACTCTCGAAGCATTAAACAAATCCCTCGCACTAACTGAGCGTGATTTTTCCAACGGAAATTCAACGTAATATGCTCCAAGAATATTCACTCAATTACCCACCATTTCCACCCCCTTTTTCCACCCCCACAGCAGTTGCAGCTTCGACTGGCTCCAGCTGAATCGAGTCATCGATGCTGAGACAAAACCCCGAGGGTCCCCAAAGGACTCCTCTTCCTCCTTACCAGAATCTATTCCGTCTACATGTGCAGAACGTGAACCAACCCTCGTGTGTCCACCCCCACAAAAATCTACGCGGTGTCCCCATCAAATTTTCCCAAATTTTCTCCCAGGCTCCCAAATTTTATGCATTTTTTTCCTCACCATTGTCCGACAGCCAAACTTTTCTTATCGTTCCAAAATCCTCGAAACTGTCCTGGCGATTGAAATTTGTGAAAATTTTATTTTATTTTTGTCCTTACCAAGGACGAGACGTTTTTCTTGTTTATCGAGACGCCGGACGGTCTTGAGGGTCCTACAAATTGAGCATTTTTTGAAACTCATCTCGAAAATCACGCGGAGCTTTTCCTATCGCACCAGGACACCCTGTGCACATATATTTATATGTATATCTGTGTTTCAGGATGCTCAAGTAATCCCCGAAGGGCTTATTCACCGTCGGATACGTTACCACATACGTGATAGATACATGCGAGTATTACGTGTCGCATTTCCAAGCACGTGACTCTACGAACCACGTGGGAATGTATGCAGCACGAAAAACGTGTCCTGGAGTGTTAAAACACCGAAAGAACTGAATAAAGATGTGAATTGAGGTGGAAGTTGTAATTTATTTGCTTGGTGAACACAAGATTCGTGGATTCGAGTGAACGTTCGATTTGGCGATTGAAATTCGATGGAAAAATCGAAAAAAAAAATTCTAAACATTGTTCGTTGCTATTTTTCAAAATTGGCAGTTTTTTCGAGTCTTTAAATCGTAAAAAGGTTTTAATTTCAATTGAAATGGTGTGGAAAATGATTGGCTGGGAAAATAAATTCTGGAGGCAGAAAAAAAACGTTTTTGGTGTGTAAATTGTGGGGAAAATTTGTTTTAGAGCCTTTGAAGGTCGATGGACTGTCGAGCAAATGGTCTGGCCATATTTCACGAGGAACCTGAAAATTCCTTAAAGCGAAAATGCCCGAAAATTGATGACTCAACTTTTATTATGTGAGCTTCGGTTATGCGATCCTGAAAATTGAGGAATTTTGGGTTTCAACTTACAGTAAGTGTCGGTGGTGAGACGATCGATCGTGTCTTGCTTCAGCTTGCTGTTTTTCTTTCCCATTTTTCGGCCGGATCAACTTGACTCTCGAATCTTCGCAGTTTCCTTCTCCCTTTCTCGCTCTCCTTTCAAATTATTTTTGTACCTGACTTGGCCGAGCACAGACTAATACACAAAAAGAAAACACTTTTGGAGGCACAAACGTGTGGCGAGTCTCTCTTTCTCTCTCTCGCTGGCTCTATCTGGACTTTTCGCTTCAGTTGAGAAACTTCCGACCGTAAATTTTTGCCACAGGTCCAAGTTTATATTTCCCGGCCGTATCTCTAGCCCGAGGAAAATTAGAAATTTCCACACACGTTAATCACGTCCAGCCCACACTTTATCGAGTGGAAAATTTTCCACGAAATTTCAGTCCGATTTTTTATTATTTTTAGAACAAAAGTTCGTTTTTCTTAAATTCCTCACGTTTTGTTGCCTTTTTTTGGCTTTTCAAAGATTTTAACGCCCCAACAAGATTTCGACGGGATTTCCTTCCACCAGGAAACTGCGTGAGATGGAATTTCCGCACAGAAATTGTTGAGCACAAGAAAATTCCGCCAGCAAATTAAATTCGCGTTAAAAAAATTGGGTTCGCCAATTTTTTTTGAATCCTGCGAATTTTTCGGTCCACGATCTTTTTATCACGAAATTGTGGAACAAAAAATTGACTGCACGTGTAAAAAAAGGATTTTATGGGCCAGTAAATTTTAGGGGTTGAAAAAAATGAAATTTCTGGTGGTGACAAGGGCGTGGAGTCTCGTGGCCCTGAAAACGTTACTTTCCTCATGAGATACCAACGCGAATAGCAGCAGGAAGAGCTGGCTGTGAGCTTGTACACGTACAAAGTGAACGAGACTGAAGGGGGTTGTATATTTTCTGCTGGTATTGCTGTTGCCGAGGGCTCGCGGAAACTTTGTCGTTGAGTGCCAAAAAGTTTTCGACCTGCTCGGCGCGAGCTCGCGAACGCGAATGGATACGTTTTCGTGTCCCAAAATCAAAAGGACGTAACACGCGCTCAATTTCATTTTCGTGTCCTCGCGAATTTTCCTCTTTTTTCCCTCGAGCCCCAAACTATTTTGGATTATTCAAAAATCACGAAAATTAATGACCAAAAATCGTTAATTAGTTTTAATCAACGATAAAATACGTAAATTTTTTTTTGATGCTGCTCAATGTGCAGAATTGAAATGCCTGAAAATGCGATTGTCCGATATCAACAAAACGGACTGTTTCCCATTTTATTCTCCACCGTTTTCTTGCTCAGCACTGACTGAGACTTACGAGGTAAATTTTTCCAAAGTCTCGTTAAATTGCGATTGGGGCTTTCTCTGGTAAACAGAGCCGGCAGTTTGAGAGCGTATTTGAGGGGGTAAAATGCCATTTTTTTTTGGCTTTCTTTTCTTGCACTCGAGGGAGTAGTTTTCAAAGACGAGGGTAAGAAAAGTGGAATTTCTTGGGCTAATTCTTTCCGTCGATTCAATAACTCAGCCCATAATTCGAAAGGGATAAAAAGTTTGATTTTTATCGTCTCTAAAACGAAATTATGGGGACGATTGAGAAAAATGTATTTTTTACGAAAAAAAAATTCATGGACGTTTAGAAACTTTTCCCGAGGAGCCTGAGATTTAAAAAAAACGTTTTTCAATCCGCGCGACCCTTTTTTTTGCTCCCCCGCTCGGAAATTTCCCTCAATCCTCGATAAACATAAAAATGTCTGTGAGAAGTTGATCAAAGTGGAAGAAATGTGCGAAGCTTTTTGTCTCGCGCTGACGTGGCGCGATCGATTCCCTGCGAGAAATGCGAATCGAGTCCAGAAACGCGCTACGGAAAAAATCAGAGTGGAATTTTTTTTCTGCCATTCATGAGATCGAGCGTTTTTTTCTTCTTCGGTTAGCAAAAAAGATGGGAAAAATTATAATAAAGCTTAGTGAGACGGAAACGATTCGTTTTGCCCTGATTTTTTTACTCCGTTGAGTAAATTTTTATCGATTGGCATCGATAGCATAAAAAACGTTAAGCTTGTTATGCGAACTAAAGAAACTCGAAACTCCAAAGAGCGAGCGAGAGCTCGAACATAAAAAACTGAATCCTTTTGCTCTTCGCATCGATTTTCACCGGTCCACAAACTTTCCAAACAATTCGAGGCTCTCGAAAGACAAAAAAAATTAATCTAAGAAAAATAAAAAACTTGGCCAGTGGAAATTAATTCGAGGGAGCTCGAAAAAGAGCCTCCGGGGACTCGAGTGCAGACCATTTAAGAAAAGCGAGTGCAATGCTCTCCAGAAAAATGCATCACTCGAAAAAAAACGTCCGCAGAGTTTTTTTTCTTTCACCACTTCTGAACATTCTTTCCCTCGTATCTAACGAGTCGAGAACACGAGCGTTGACGAGGCCGACTTGCAAAACACCCGGGGACGTTAACAAGTTTCTTCATTTTACGAGAATACAATTTTTTAGAATAAAAAAAATTCCTCAACCGATAAATCCAAAATTATTCGCGTTCAATCAATTTTTTTGACAATTCCAACAAAAATATTGAATATTCAAGCCCAAAAATCGAACATTTTGAGTGGCCCGAGAATCGCGACACTTTGGCAATTACAAAATCCCTTTACGACGAAATTTTAGGGTCATTTCAAAATTTTCTACAATTCCGAGATATTTAATTTTCAATTTTTCCCATCCAAACGTCAAGTCACGTTTTTCGTTAAAAAGTTGCAAAAATCAAGTTTACAAAAAAGTGAATTCAGGATTTTTTGTGCAGACAGCCAGAAAAATTATGAGCCGAAATTTTTGAAGAAAAATCTTGAAAATATTTTTTTGGAAATGCAGGATCTCAAATTCTAAAAGTTTTTTTTTGTAGGAGAAAATTTTTAGTTTTGCTATCAAGAATTTTGATAAAAAATTGTTGAAGAATCCTGAATAAATTAATTTTTTTATATTAATACGTAAAAAATTTGTTGCATGAACGCGGTTGCAATGTTTTTAGCTCCGACTTGGTCAAGCGGGACTGTCAAGATTTAATCCCGTGATTATTAAGGGGCACGACAACCGCTGGGTTGACGACTGGCTAGAATAATAATGCAAAATAGTTGGTGTGTAAAAGCGAGAACACGTTACGAGGTTGGCTAGGAAAAAGCAAAGTGGGAATTGCGAGGGGCCTGGTGGAGTTTATGGACTTAATTTTCCATCCGGTGTCTGTTTGACCCAGGATCTAGGGGGCGAGATCGGAGTGCGTGTTGCCCACGTATCTGCGGGACTTTCTACAACACGTTCTCCGCCTTTTCTCCCTTAGGAAAAAGTCTCAAAGCCCCGGCTAAGCCACCGCGAATGTCGTCCATTCAGGGAGATAAATCTTGGCGTATAACGAGAAAGTGAGTCGTCACGGGGCGGCTTTAAATTATTTTTTTAAAGGAGAGCCAAAAGCTTTATTAACCGAAAAGAGATCGTGAAGCTCGATCCGCAGAATTAAAAAAATGCGACAAAAAAAAAAGAAAAAAAAATTCAAATTCTTTTTTGCCTTGGAAAAAACAAAAAAAAATTCTATTTCAATATGAAATAAATTTGCAGAGAAGAAAACTCGAAAAATGAATGGAAAAACTGATTTTTTATAGCGACTGATTTTTTAAATTAAAATTTATTATATCGATGTAAATTTCTCAACAACAAAACGCTAAGAGAAATGAGTTTTTTTCGGACTATTTCAAAAAGCTCTTAAAAACACAAGTTACCTTTGGGTTCACCACGATAAATCCGGTGGAATCTCAATCGACACTCGGTTTCATCAAGCAAAATCCTCTTTGCATTTTCCACGGTGTACCGGGGCAAAAAAACACAAAAAAATACAAGTGAGTAAAGAAAAACTCAATTTTCCATTAAGCCCTCGAGGTGAAGTACCGGAGGCGAGGGGGGGGGGGGGGATCTCCGATACTTGGAGCTTTGAGGCCCCCGGATCGTTTCGAACTTGTTTTCTCGTTTTTTTTTCCACTCTCTCTCTTTTTTTTTCTTCGCGTCTGCTGCGATTCTGCTCCGTCGCGAAAACGTATCGACTTGACGTGTGCCGGGTGCGAAATAACTTGACGCGGATGGCGAGCGCGTAATTCGGGGATTTATGAAACGAGATGAGAGAAAATTCGATACGGAAAAAAGGGAAAAATATTTCAACCAATGTCAATGAAATATTTGACGTTTTTATCGAAAAATAAAAATAAAAAAAAACCTCAACGAAACGCAGGCAACGATTTTTGAATGAAAATTTCTTAACCACGACCCTGAGGCTCGTTTTCTTGATAATTATCATCAGAATCAAGCAATTTGCATATAGAAATCAATTGGAACGAGCGTCGCATGTGGGAAACGTCAAAAGTGTCAAGAGCATGACGCGAGGCCTTGATCTCGCTCTGTACCAGACGATCACAGCCAGCCTGCCGAGTGCACCACGCAGAACTCCACGAATGAAAAAATAAAAACCAGGGAAAGTAACGAAAAATTAGCACTGGGTCAAAAAAATGGCATCACCTCGCAGTGTCTTACCAAAATCGCGCAACCGTCACGAGAATTTCGGCTGCTAGCCGTAAACAAAAAAAAATGTCACTGTGAAAACTGTTTAATCCACCGGGTCGAAAGTTGCGAATGAAACGATGAAAAATGCGTGGAAAATTTTGAATTGGAAGGAAAAAAAATAAAAATAAGCGCGAGCTAAGAGTTGAGGGAATTTCGTCGAAAGGTTGCAGCGTTTTTTTCATAAGCGACGGACGCGGGACACGGTGACGTCATGGTGTAACGGGCCCCGGCGTCGGACTGGTTCTACTTGCTTCTCTTCAGTCTATCGTTACATTTTCCAGCCCCTTCCCGAGCCTCCCCCCCCCCCCCCCGGCCAGCAACCCCCGCAGCTTTCCTCCCACTCGCTCTCACTTCCCTTCTCCTCCAGTCCCTCTCGCAGTGCTTTTCGCTTTCTCTCGCTCCAGTGCCAGAGCTTAGCATCGACGGGGTGGCATTTCGGTGCGCGGGGTGGTCTTTTCCATCGGGTAACTCCGCATCGGCGAGCGCAAGCGCTTCACGCGATTACCAGCCTCACGAAAAGACGCGAAACCAACAGCACCCACGTCTCTCTCCCATACATCCATCCACACACATTAATATACGACAATCAGCATCCTACATGCCCCACATATGCATCAGTCTCGATGAAAGAGACTATACAAATAAAAAGATAGAAAAATACCGTGCGAGGGCTGGCTGCTGGATTTTTTATCGCCAGGGTGCAAGTGTCCATTGTAGTGTTCCAGGCGCGAGAGTTGAACGAGCAAAAAATATGCAACGCGTTATCCGATAAACTGCAACCAACTTTTTCAAACTCATTTTTCAACCCTGGAACGTCAACCTGGGGTTAAAAACTACCCCAGGCGTTTTTTTTAATCATTTTACTGCATTTTCGATTGATTTTTTTACTTTAAGCGAAATACACGCGATCCTGTATCAAAAAAGGCTGCAAATTGAAATTTGCAAATTGCTTCCTCATGGTGCTCAAGATGCACGGTAAAACGATTTTTCGAAAAACTAATATTTTCGTAAAATTCAAAAATCCATAAAATTTAAACCGCTCAACCGATATTTCCCAAATTCAATACCAACCTCCCTATTATGATACTCTAATTATAAAAAAAAAATTAGTAATAAATCTTAAAATTTGCGAAAGTTAGAGCGGTGACACAATTTTTTTGAAAATTTCAAAATGCTGTAGAATTCGAATTCTTCTAGCGATCCGGACAAAATTCTCAGCGAACGAAGAGCTGGTATAGATTAACATCTATACAAAACTAGAGCTTTGTAGCTCAAACCGTTCTCGAGTTATAACAATTTGAATTTTACAGTGCCAGCACATACACATACACATACGCACACACATCCGGACATTTTTTCTAAATATGATTTTTGGACGTTTTGGGACATTTTAAGAACATTGACATTGAAAACTCGAAAAAAAAAATGTTCACCGTCACAAAGTTTCCTCCATGAGGAAGCAAAAACGGAAAAAATGAACCCAAAACGAAAAATTTTACCGGAGATATGAATTTTTCAAAATTAGCGAATTTACGGAATTTTCATCGGATTTTCCTATAGTCAGCGAGCCGAGAACTCATTAATATTCGTCAGGATGATTGATGAAACGGTGAGCAGAGATGATGGAAAAAAGAATGCAATGTCTGAGGGACATGCACCTGTAGGTTCGAGTTAGCTTCGAGTGCACATTGACGAGGCCATGCAAATGATGGTGTGCCAAGGCTCAGTAAATAACGTCAAGCTCGTACGAGCTAGACGCGAGTTTACACGAGCTTCAAAGTCTATTTTTCTTTTTTCACTTGCACTTGGTTATCGCACGTTCTATATTAATAATTAAGTATGTGAGAGAATGCAAAAGTTGAAAAAGGCCATACACGTTGCCTCTTGACGTTTCTGTACAAATTCACCACCTGCTTTTACCATTTCCTGTGCAAAAGGAAATTTCCAATGGGCCAGGCTGTTTCCAGCCTCTTGAGACTCTCTGTTTATCTTCGTTTCGTGGTGGCTCATGTGCATCCAACCATTATTAAGACTCTCGTATACAACTCGAACAAAAAAACGTCAGTTTGCATTGTCTACGTACCTGCATAAACTAGACCGTTGAAGGAGCCTCCTCCTGTTGAGGGCAAATGGCAAATGTCGGATAGATCATGACCCCGGAGCTGTGTGCATCCCTTTTGCCAAGACTCCTCGTCCATTATATCGCTATTTCGTACCTTAAGCTCTATACATGCACTGAAAATTCAATTTTGTCAAAAAACGTCGATATTTTGTTGAATACAGCCAACTAAATATTTTGGGATAATTTCAAAATTTTCGTTATTTCGACAATATTTTTCATTGTAACGGAACTGTCAGCTAAATTTACGATTGGAACGACAAAAATTTACTTTCCGAAAACGATTTTCCAGAATGTTTTTTGCTGGAATGACAAAATTTTCGTGATTTTTCGAAAAAAAACGTTTAGTTGAACGAATCCAACAAAATATCCATCTTTTTCAACAAAATTTTCTTTTCAGTGTGTTCATATTTATGTACAGCAATACGTGTGTTCGTAAAGATAGACATATCGATGCAATCATTGAGAATAAACCAACGAATGGTCCATGGGCAATGTCAATTTAACGAATTTGATGACTTTTGACATTTTTCAATGTTAATTATTCACTAAATAGCTTCTTAATCGTCGTGAAATTTGTACACGACCTCCTGAACTCTTTAGCTAAAAAAATACCAAATTTTAAGATAAAAAATGATGAGAAAATTCTTAAAATAAAAAGAAAATAGAAATTAAAAAATTGGGAGGTCAAAAAACAAAAAATTTGGCGAAAATTCTTCAATACTTTAGACAAAAATGTGAGAAATTTGCAGAATTTTCTTATCATTCGGGATTGGGGCCTGAAAATCCTCAAGGTCGAAGGATTTTGGCGAATTTTCAAAATTCTTCATCCCCAGAAATTTGTCAGTTTAGTCGATTTCATTGAAAATATTTTTTTATTGGACGTAATTTGCAAAAAGTTGTTGGATTTTTGATGAAATTGTTAAGTTAAGAGAACGGAGGGAAATTCGTGACCTTGTCGATTTTATATTGAACTCCCTATGGTCGCATCGCTTATCTACATATTCATACACATAAGTATGATGCATTTCTGCTCCTGGAGTGAATTCAGGGAGGAGGCGTGATGAGGATATGGCGAAACTACGGAGCGCGCAGCTGGTATGCAGATATTACAGCGATGAATGGGAACGTTGAGCGTGGGTGGCATTCGTTTGCAAAAAGATTCAGCGCGAGAGGATTTCTCAATCTTTATTCTCTATCAGAATGCTCAACGATATTTACAACAGTTTGGATCAAAACTTCTCCATTCTTTCACGATTCTTCGAAACTCTCTCAACGTAGAATCGTCCGTTTGAGAATTTAATCAATTTTGCTACCCAGGAGCAGATTATGATAAAAAAAAATTCGCAGTCAAATTTCCAAGAGGCTGGAACCAGAAAAAAAAATTTCTGATCCGCAGTTTCATAAATTTTAAGTAAAGTACAATAAAATTTATGAAATTACCGATGCGAATGGTTTTTTTTTTGATTTTCCACTTATCACGACGAAAATCATTGTCATAAAGATTTTCGTATGGACTTTTGTTTGCTAAGGAAAGATGCTGCGCAATTTTTGTGAAATTTTATTACTTTGATGTTATTTTTATGGCTGGGGATCGAAAGGACGTAAATTTGGATGCAACGATCGGAAAATAAGGGAAAGAACTCGGTTCTGAGCGTATGGGGATGTTCATGGGGTTTTATGGATAAATATATCGACATTTTGTATTCAAATGTCTGTTTGGGGCATCGGAACGCTCCATATACGTGTGTGTGCGAATATGTATGTGAGTAACGAAGGGCAGGAAGGTTTGGAGTGAAAAAAAGGAAGGGAGAGCAGGAGGGAAGTTTTTTTCTGGTCTGGGTCATCGAGCGAGTGAATAATCGGTAAAAGCGACAATTTCACGAGATGCTTGTTTGGTCCACATTGAGCCGCAACTTGGTGAGGGATTTTTTGCCATTCGAGTTGAGAGAATTTGTTTTTATCTTGGGGAATGTAGAGAAATGAAGAAAATTGTGATGGCTCGTTTTTATTTCTACTGCAATTTCGTGCCACGACGATTATCGCTCGCTCTTCTTCTTTTTTGTTTTTCTTGGTCTGCTTTTTCGTCCTCTCTTCGTTTCCATGTTTTCTCTTTATTCACAAAGGCTTCGGGCATGATCACTTCCGGTTGGCGGGCTCGTTCGCACTCCTGGCTTCGCGCAATCCTATAACACGATTAATCGCCTGACTTTTACTCAACGGGATCAAGAGATTTAACAGTTTTTTATCCAGCCGGATTTAAGATCAACAGATTATGCCAGTTGAGAGCTTTTTTGGCGGGGACGAGTCGTGGTCTCGGTGGAATCGAATGAAAAGCTTTGTTTCGAATTTTTCAATAATTGCTTCCTCATGGAGGAAGCTTCGTGACGGTGAACATTTTTTTTTTCGAGTTTTCAATGTCAATGTTCTTAAAATGTCCCAAAACGTCCAAAAATCATATTTAGAAAAAATGTCCGGATGTGTGTGTATGTGTGTGTGTATGTGCTGGCACTGTAAAATTCAAATTGTTACAACTCGAGAACGGTTTGAGCTACAAGGCTCTAGTTTTGCATAAATGTTAATCTATACCAGCTCTTCGTTTGCTGAGAATTTTGTCCGGATCGCTAGAAAAATTCGAATTCTACAACATTTTGAAATTTTCAAAAAAATGGTGTCACCGCTCTAACTTTCGCAAATTTTAAGATTTATTACTAATTTTTTTTTTTATAATTAGAGTATCATAATAGGAAGGTTGGTATTGAATTTGGGAAATATCGGTTGAGCGGTTTAAATTTTATGGGTTTTTGAATTTTACGAAAATATTAGTTTTTTGAAAAATCGTTCCACCGTGCATCTTGAGCACCATGAGGAAGCAATTTGTTTTAATATTTTTTCTCAGTATTTTTTATTGATTTTTGTTGGGGTTTTTGCGAATTTATTCGCAATCGGAGATCACGAGGTGGCGATTTTCTTCTCTCCGCGACCATTCCATTTATAGAGCTTCGATTTTCAACCCCTCGCGAGAGAAGCAACTAAATTTATCAACGAGATATTCCACCGAACGACTTCCCTATCTGATCCTCGGCCAACCAATAAAGGAGAGAGGAATCGAGCCGGGATAGAGGGAGGCAAAGAATAAAATAAATAAAAGAAAAGAAAATAAACAGCATGGAACTTTCTCTGATGGATATGCGGCCAACTTTCGTTGACCTAGTCTTCACGTATGCCCGAGCGAACAACAGATTGATTCTTGTCTCTTTGAAACAGCCTTTTATGCCTTATTGCGTTCCTTCTATTTTTTGGCATGGATCCTTGCAAACCAGCCAAATAAAAAATTGTCCACACGATTATTCGATGTTTATATTCGAGAAATTTCGTCACCTTCAAATCAACTTGAATCCAGAATCATTTTTCAACATTTTTCAATGAAATAACAAAAAAAAACTATTTTTATTCTATTAAGATCGAGAAATAATTCAACACTCGATTCTTCGATTCAACTCGATGACGTACGTCCCGAGCTCTCTAATTAATTAAGGCACACGGTATTTCAATGTCGACAAGACTCATAATGCAGCGCGCCAGTCTAGGCAATTATTGGCTATTTGTTTAATTAATGCATTGCTCTGTATTTTTCCAACTAATTGAAAAATTTATGGAATCGCTAACCAATTTTATTTTGGGGTCTCTCGAAATTTTGTATAAACGTTTTCGGCACCAGAAACAACAATTTTCTTCAATGTTCACAAATTTTCTGATCTTTAGAATTTGAAATATTTAATTTCAATTAAATTTGATTGAGTTAATCAATTACTTAATTAATTAATTTAATTTAATTTCAATTAAATTCACGTTTCGTTAAAAAGTTGCAAAAATCGAGTTGCAAAGAAAAATGTATTTAGGATTTTTTTTGCAGGCAGCCAGAACGGCTGGGAGCCAAAATTTTTGAAGAAAAATCCTCGACACATTTTTTTGCAACTCATAAATGAAACGCAAGCCGAATTTATACGCATTTGGATGAGAAAAGTGAAAAATTGTGAATGAAATATCGAAAATTCTTAACGTCAGAGAATTTTTCCTCATAGGAGAAAATTCCTACGAATTACTGGAAAATTTGAAAAAAGACTGCAACTGATGCGAAAAGAAAAAATTAACGATTGTAAACGTTTCTGTGGAATGAACGAATCAGCAATTTTTATCGGAGCATCCCTTTTGTCTTTTATTTATAACTCAACAGTCGGGCTAGTTTTTTTTGGTGTTCCATTGCCATGGGATAGTTGTAGATACGAAGTAAAGGTACCGGCGATTCAGGCCACATGAGCAGGGACGACCGGTGCGTAAAGTGCGAAAACAAAGAGTGAACACAACGTTCTCTGGATGCGATGTGCACTTTAATGGCTCGGTTCACTAATTGGCGCGCAAATTGCTCTCGGTCGCGATGCAGCTGACGTCCCGTTGCACTGGACGCTCGCTGGCCTCACCCACTGGCACCAAAAACTAAATGAAAAAAATGTAAATCTCTTTTTTTCTTCCTATCCCATATGTTCTGTGTTTTTACCACATTCGATCGATTCCCAATTTTTTTTATCGTCGATTGTCATGATCGCTGTTTTTTTGTTAAATCGCAAGTCATCGCGAATTTTTTTTATTATCTTTTCCTTCAAATCGATTAAAACTTTCTGTGGTTTGAGAATTTTTTTTATTTTTTCGTCATTTTGGCCCTTCGAGCTATGGTGGAATTTCCATGGTGTTTTTTTTCCATTTTATTTTTACATTTATCGTGCCTGGAATTTTTATCGATGCAAAACGATTTGGAACAGTTTTTTTTTGCTTTTTTAAGCGAGTACGAGAATTTTGACCTTCCGCAGCTCTAAGGGTGCGAAAAAACTTTTTTTTTCATTCATTCCGTCGCAACATTTCGTCAACCGAACAGCAACTCCCTTTTTGGCACGAGGTTGAGGTCGAATTTTGAGGAATTTCGTGCTCCACACGTAAAATCGTGCTTACAAGTAGTGACAACTGTGTATGGTCGGACGGTTGGGGAAAAAGGAGCAGCAAGACGAGGCAAATCACTGCGTCCCACGCGCGTGACCGGAAAAGATTTTTATCGGCCTGCAAAACCCGCATCGCTCACGAGTGACGGGCGTTAACGAATATTATTCAGAAAATAGTGGTTCATTGAATTCCGAGCGATTTGACCGACCGAGCCAATTAGCGTTTGGAAAATTTCACGAATTCACGAAACTCTGAACAAGAAGTTTCAAAAATTTCCTTAAAAACTCCCCGAATTAAGGGAATTTCCGAAGCAGCTTTTTTCCACCCCTCCAACGGATTTTTAGCCCTTGAAGGCTCATTCTACGCTTCAACAGGCGTGGCCACTAAACTCGCGTGACCGGAAATGGGTGTCTCGCGACTATGCTCTCTCACGACGAGGTGCAATCAATTTACGACGGTTTACGATACGACCTGAGGCGTAGCCAACCTCACTCGTATATCTTCATAACAATAAAGTACGAACAAATGTTCTCACGAGCTTGACGCACACGAACCAAAAATCAAACTTTCTTATACGTGTTAAAAAAATTTTTTTTTTCATGAATTTCGATATTTTTTCTGGCCCTTTTTCTCGGTGACGAAAAAAAAAATTGATAATTTTAAATTTTCCATTTTTTTTTTTCGTTTCCCGCCATTTTTTCTAATGCTCCGAAGGATTTTCACGCTTTTTCGAAAAAACTGCTTTCCGAAATGAATTTTGTAGAGCAAAGCCCTTTATGTAAAAAATGATGCACACGCTAAGCCGCGAAATGACTATGAACAGCCGTAAATATGTATGCTTGCGGATGTAAATCCGTATGCTTTATAAATATGTATAGAGATGAGAGTAATGGAAACACGAGGGCCCTGCTTTTGTGCATGTAAATATATAGACTCGGGGTGATCCGTCATGGATGTGCGGGACCATAACTATTCGCGTGGCCCTCGGTTTTGTTTACGAGTGAAATTTTTTTACACACTCGAGTTTCCCCAATTTTGGTATTCAAAGAAAATCCTTGCCTCGTTATTCTCGGCTGCTTTTTTCGAAAAACTCGTATTCGCAGAAACTAACGAGCTGACGTCATTTTTTCATTCTTCAAGGACACGCCGTACGAACTTTTCTCCCAAAAACGAAGAAAATGGTGCTCAAGATGCACGTTAAAACGAGTTTTCGAAAAACTAATATTTTCGTAAAATTCAAAAACCCAGAAAATTTAAACCGCTCAAACGATATTTCCCAAATTCAATACCAACCTTCCTATTATGATACTCTAATTATAAAACAAAAATTAGTAATAAATCTTAAAATTTGCGAAAGTTAGAGCGGTGACACCATTTTTTGAAAATTTCAAAATGCTGTAGAATTCGAATTTTTCTAGCGATCCGGACAAAATTCTCAGCAAACGAAGAGCTGGTATAGATTAACATCTATGCAAAACTAGAGCCTTGTAGCTCAAACCGTTCTCGAGTTATAACAATTTGAATTTTACAGTGCCAGCACATACACACACACACATACGCACACACATCCGGACATTTTGTCTAAATATGATTTTTGGACGTTTTGGGACATTTTAAGAACATTGACATTGAAAACTCGAAAAAAAAAATGTTCACCGTCACAAAGCTTCCTCCATGAGGAAGCAAAATTGATTTTTCTTCGAAAATTTCACCCGTTCATGTTAAATCAATTTTTTTTTCTCCTTCGTTGATACTGTCGGGGTTAATATTTCAAATGAATTCAATGAGACATGGAGAAGTTGGCAAAGTTACAAAAGTTGCTTTCACCGCTTGTACAGCCTCCGAGATAATATCGTCGAGAGTGAACCCTACAGAAAAGAAAATATTTATAAACCATTTGCTGCTCGTCTGACCTCGCGGATTTAGTTATCGATTTTTTCGGCTTATCTCGCGAGTAGCTTGAGCGAAATATATTTCGAGGCTAGTTTTCCTCATCATTTTAGTGATTCAAACAATTTTTTGACCTTCCGAAAATTTGTATTTTTCGCCATGGGTCTGTGGGACCCAGTGTGGCGTGTAAACCACGTGATAATAAATTTTTATGACATTAATTAGCCCTCGAAGGGTTGGGGTTGAAAGAATCAAAGAAATTTGAAGGATTTTCGTTTTAATGTAGATTTGGCATGATAATTAATAACAGAGATTGCGGATGCTGCAAAGGCAGAGAACGAGAGCGAGGGAGAGGGAGGACGAAGCCGAGAATCTACACTAGCCCTTGGGGCGCTTACCCTGCGGCTGTCGGCAAAGCCACCAGCCTGTATCGACCCAGG
This sequence comes from Diadegma fenestrale, assembly GCA_037043255.1. NCBI lineage: Eukaryota > Metazoa > Arthropoda > Insecta > Hymenoptera > Ichneumonidae > Diadegma > Diadegma fenestrale. Next base: position 4,707,453 of record CM073317.1, read on the forward strand.
AACGACGCCCATTCAAAGCGAACAAGACAGAGATAGAAAGCGAGAGGTCGGGAAGAAGGAACGAGAGGGAGAGAAAATATTTCTACCCTTTACTCTCGTGAGATTCAACGTCGAGGTAGAAATCGCTCCCTGCCACAGACTCATCGAAGCACAACGGTGTCTCTCACGAGTCTGCCTCATATTACACTTCTCATAGTTCCTGCTGCTCGTCCATTGCCCAGAAATTTCGTAGGTGGTTGTGAACCCTCTTAAGAAGGACGCGAGAAGAGAGGGTTGAAACTTGTTCGTCCGGGCTCGTCTAGCCGCCAGCTCACAAAAGTGAATGCCACTTTTCTTCATTTCCTACTTTTTCTTCGTCTCTTATCCCGCTTCACAAAAAGCTCCCCCTTTTTTTTTTTATTCCTACAGAAGATCCTTCCCATTACGTCTCGGACAAAAAGGCACGAATACCTTCCCAGCTCGTTATAATTTCATAGAATTTAATGCAAATCATTTCTCCAAGTTTAGACTCAACCAATTTTCATTTGCCATTGAAAGTTTCACCATTTTTTCTTTTGCTTCTAAAATTCTCACCCCAAAGTCATTTTTCATCGTTACTAATAATTCAATTAATAGTTTTTAGACTTTCCTTTCAATTATCATTTCTTACGACCCTTGCAAACGATCATTGAGTCCCAAACGTTCAAGGGCGTCCCCCGAGTCGACAGATCCAGGAATAAATATTTTTTCACCCTCTCCAAGATGGTCAGATCGTTAAATTTCTCGTTGCACTGTCAACGTCGTTTCCAAATCGAATTTCAGAGACAAAACGACTTTCGAGTTCGATTTTGACGTGAATTGAACTCAAAAAACGTTTTTTTCACTAGTTTCTGGTTTTTCATCCCTCAAGTACATTTTCTACGAAGTGACCTCGTTTATGCTGGGATGGAACTTGACGAAATGAGGCGCATCATCAACATGATGGTTCGTTTACAAACTGCACACGTAGGGAAAGGGAAAAGGCGAGATGAGGAGGCAAAACCCTAACGGTCTCTATTTTTTTCCTCATAAATAAAATGTCCCATCGTTGACACATGGCCTTGCCATCTCGCCAAGAGTAAGTAACCACCGAGTAATAACCACCCGAGACGTATTTTCGTCCGCAAATATCGCCGAGTACAGGGAGCAAGAAAAAAAATGCTTGAATAATGCATCGATCTTTGGTATATCGTCATGAGGAACGAATATGGGCAGGAGGCAAAATCAGCAATTCGAATTCGACAATAATACGTTATTTTTGTCGATTTATTATTTATTTCTTCATCCAATTTACCTTATTTTTATTATTTATTTATATCGTACGTTTTTTTACACAGTTCACGTGGCAGTTTCATTTTTCTTGCAGGTTTTGCGTTTGGCGTCGTAAATCATCTGGGAAATAAAAAAAAACACAAAATATTCCACATTTTTGTTTCATGGGATCGATCATTAGAATCGAGTGCGTTTCCATCGCTCTGAATTGCCACGATCATGAAATATTCCGCAGTTTTTTCACCGAATCAAAAAAAAGAGGGAATTTTTGTTTTTTCGGTTTTTTTTGTAATTAAAATTAATTAAACGGTTTGGAAGCGAAAGGAAAGTCGAAATTTTTCTTTCTTCACGTGCCTCGTGAAATTCGAGTTTCTGTTTTAATTACAAAATTCCAGGATCGCCATTGAAAAAATGCTAATAAGGCCACTGAATCTAAAATCCGCTTTGCAAAATATTTCCTCACACAATTTTCATTTTCGAACAAGGAAAAGGGAATGAAATTTTGTTTTCGATTACCACTCAGCGATTTATCTTTGCCGGATTATTTTTGGAGGTTTAAACATTTTTATATACACACACACTCTCGCTCGGAAGGTTGAACAAAATTTGCATTTTTATTAGTCACTCGAATTTGAAAATTTTTGTGAAAACCAAAAAAAAAACGTTTTTTTTTTTTATAATTTTCAGGATTTCAACTATTTTCTTCAGCTCGGACCTTTCGAACTGATTCTGGCACTCGGGTCTCAGCAATAAATCGTAAAAAATGCAAAATTCCAGTTCGAGTGGGAGATTTTCTGGAAAAAATAGGAAAAAAAAGTTTCGAAACTTAAATTAAAAATAAAATTTAGTCGAAAAAAATCGATTTTTTGTTGATGAACGAAATATTTTTGGATAATTTCAAAATTTTCGTAATTTTGACAACATTTTTGATCCCTAACCGAAATGTCAGCAAAATTTACGATTGGAATGACAAAAATTGCTGCAATGACAAAATTTTGGTGTTTTAGAAGAAAAAAAACGTTCAGTCGAACGTTTTCAACAAAATATTCATTTTTTTCAACAAAATCGTCTTTTTAGCGTAAGAACGTTGTTGGGGATCAAAGATATTTGTCTTTAGACACTAGCACGTGGTGCGTGACCCGGTGTCGCGACAGTAGTCGTAGGTGGAGTGGTAGTCGTGGTGGTAGGCCTGGGAATGGTTGATCTTTTGATCGGAGCGCGTCTGTTGTCACCAACGGCGCCAGTTTTGGTGCTGATGGTCCAAGGCCACTGCACCGTGCGTATAAGGGTATTGCGAAAGTCCTCAGAGAACAGGCAGTAGATGTAGAACGTTATCGAGTAATTTATGACTTCGAGTAGATTGGCGAGGGCCCGAAAGACCTGTTAAGAAAATTGAATTAACCGAATAAACAATCGAGCAAGCGGAAACGAAAACAGGAGGGAAGTCACCGATAAATAACAAAAGGAAAAAACACTGAGAAGCGAAAATAAAGAGCTGTGGGGAATTTAAAACAAAGAAAAACATCGTGCAGAGAGAAAAAACGATTCAGCTCGTCGAAGGCAGAAAAACCATCAAAATTGGAGGCACTGGATTTATTTTTTATTTCTGAGCCCTCATGAGATCGATCTGCCGGAAAATCGTAAGGGGATTTGGGTGCACGTGGCTGGACTCGAGTAGCAACGACAGGGGATTGAGAAAATGTTAAAAAAATATGAAACTAAAAAAAGGCATGATACAAAAATGAATCTTCAGGAGATTTGCCGAGAAGATTGAGGAAAACTCACTGAAAAATTCAAACTCGTCCCTAGGGACAGCAGAATCTTGGTACAGAAAAAATAAAAAAATTTCTCCCTTTTAAAAAATCGATTTCATAAGAAAATTGACAATTTTGGGGCATCAGGATTCTTGGAAATGTTGAAAAATCGATGATAAAGAGAGCTCGGAGAAAATGGGATTCGTTTCCTCAATTGTTGGACGATTATTTGGGGCACTGCGCGACTACCATCGAGAAAAATACTCGGAACAAGAAACACGAAGGAAAAGAAGAGATTGAGGAATAAAAGAGGGTAGAAATGGGCTGAAGGCTCGGAATCAGGGCCATTCTTTGCCTCCGGTCATTTGACCTTTGCCTCGTCCATAGTACGTCCGAGCTCAATGAGAACCATTACATTCGGGATTGATGAAAAAACCTTTTACTTATCTTCGATCTCGAATGCTTTGCGATATCCAAGTTGAGATTTCGTGGCCACAAATGGACGCGTTTAATGTCTTGAACGAATTTTTCTTTTTTTTCCTCTGTCACGAGAACCCGCAACAACGATTCGGAGGGTTGAAAGCAGCGAAACAATTATTTGGGGTGCCCAGAAAAAAGTAATTGCATAAAAATCATTCAGAATGGAAATTGACAGGGTTGACTAAATAAAAACGTTTCGGAGGCTGCATGCAGATCAGGCAAAGTGGCCAACAACTTGTTGTGGTCCGGGGTCGGTTTGGGTTAGACCGAAGGATCAAGCTCTCTCGTGGTTTCCAGCAAACCAGCACAGGATTAAGCCAGTCAAAGAAAAAAGGTCGAGGATCCTATTTTATCCTGATTAATCGCTAATCACTCACCTGGTAAGGGTAAAGACTCAAATTACTCTCGCTCAGTGTCACGTTTAGTATAACCATCGGACTGACGCATACGAGAAATAATATGCTCGTACTTCCCAACAACAATACTAAACGTCTCTCCTCAGCGAAAGTTCGATGATCCTCGTCACTGCTCACCGTTCTTGATAGTGTCATTCGTCTTCTACGCTCGCAAGAATTTCTGTACACTATCATTATCCGCAAATTTAATCCCGCTAATAAAATCGTTGGTGCCACTTTAAATACAACTTCCAGCACTATTTTATATATCTGCAAGCATAAAAACACAATTCGCCTCGATAATCCCATCGTCAAATACATTCAAGCAATTTCCACTTGCTCAATTTTTATTTTCAGCATCAATTCATTTGTTGGACTTTTTTTTAAGGACGTTGTATGGCGACGGTCAAATCCAAATTTTTGTTTTCACTTTTTCTTACATACAAAATGCTTTGCGAGCCCAAATTCATAAAAAAAAAGTTGTTACTAATTGACTAAAGGACAAAATACTCCAAATTCAAGACTGTCCGAGTCAATCTGTATTTTTTATACAATAACCAAAATTTCGATCAAATTTTACGACCGATTTGTTTGAAAAACTTGATAAAGTTTCTTCGATGTTGCATAAAAGCGTATGAAAAGTTTTGAGGGGCTTCGACATTTAGAAATCGAAATATTCAATATTGAAAATTGCAAATTTTGAAAAATGTTGTTACTAATTGACTAAAGGACCAAATACTCCAAATTCAAGACTGTCCGAGTCAATCTGTATTTTTTATACAATAACCAACATTTCGATCAAATTTTACGACCGATTTTTTTGAAAAACTTGATAAAGATTCTTCGATGTTGCATAAAAGCGTGTGCAAAGTTTTGAGAGTCTTCAACATTTAGAAATCGAAATATTAAATGTCGAAAATTGCAACTTTTGTCACGAGCTCTTGTGAGAAAATACTGAAAATTGTGATTTTTATAAATTATTATCTACATGGTCAAAGCTTTTAAAATTTTGCGAGCTTGAAGCGATTTTATCGATAAAAAATGTTGCATACAACGTCCTTTATTGATTTCAAATTTCATAATATTTGTTTGTTCATTCTCGGAATCGATATCAATGAAAAGAAGAAAATGAAAATTGAGGAAACGACGGAATTTGATGAAACTGACCTGATAGAATACCGAATTAAGAAATCTGAGATTATCACGTTTCTGGTAAATGAGAGGACCTGCCGGTGCAACCAGACAAGTAGTAACTTCGCCACGAAATACACTCGGAAGATAAATCAAAAAAGTAGCGATGGGTATGAGGCTGACTGTGATGTGAGGAGGCCCGCAAAGCGGCCTCGTGTGTTGTCCAGGATGACAGACACTCACGTAACGTTCGACAGTCAGTGCCAAGAGCATCATTACGCCCACACCTGAGAGTAAAAAGATAAAGAAGAATTAGAGGAAGAAGAAAAAAAAAGTTGGCACAAGAAATTCCTGCTAGAAATTTTCTACCCACGAGTTTAAAAAAAATCTTGAGCAACACGAAAATTCTCAGTAAAACGACAAAAAAAAACTGCAAAAAAATTATTTAGTTTCCTGCCATCGAGAACAGAAAATTCCTGCCAACATTTTCGCAATTATTTTTTTTTCGTTCATCGGATTCCTCGAAATATGCGATAAAATTACCGAGACATCCATTTCCGAGGAAGAGCTCGAGATGGGCATGATAGAAAGCCTGCGGCCAGTTGCTCCATCGCCCAGCTTCCTTGTGGATCAGAACCCGCAGGGCGAAAGGTATGCAGAACAATATCGCGAGAAGCGCTGCAGCCGCGTATCCTGCAATATCGACAATGAGAGAAAAAAAACGAGTTAAAATTCCAGCGAGCAGCAACATATCGGCGGATCAAAGGAAACGTAAAAAGAAAACCCAAAAAACATCACAACATTATTGAATCTTGGAAAATAACGCTTTGAGAAAAAAATTGTTTCTTTATGTAAAAAAAAATTAAATCCCACAAAAAATTGGCAGAATTCGCTGAAATTTGAAATGGAGATAAAAAATCTCGTTTTGGATCAATAAAATTGTGTGTTTTCCTATCTCTTGATGAAATTTCGACATATGGTAGAAAAAAGCTACGTCCTTGTTGCACTCATCCGTCTAGTGTGTTTATTCAACGTCAACTCAAATAACACACACGCCTCGGCGATTGTTATCAACGAAAATTAATTAAATTCTTGAGTGTGTGGTTCAGAGTCTGGTCGATACTTAAAACTATATTTACAGTCGTTCTTGCACGTGCGGCGAGGGTTCAAGTGGTTCGAATTAATATTCCACACAATCTCATTAAACGCGATCGATTTTCTTGCTGAATCAGACAAAGTTCAAGTCCAGCTGTTGGGACATGTAAAAAAAAGTTTTATTTCTGTGTCAAGCGAGTTTTCGTAACGACAATTCGTTCCTGAACATTTTTTTCTTCCTGGTTTACCATCGACGAGAAAAAAGCTCATGGAAATTGTGAAAATGGTTCGAGAGGGTGGAAAAGTTTCCACGACCAGATAAATGGGCAAGAAATTCCAATTTTCTTCCTTAACGACCATGGGACACAGTGATCTTGGCACGAAAGCTCCTCTGCCTGACCTACAGTCTGAATTTATCCTGAGAAAAGCTTTTTCCAGTGTCGATAAAAGCTCCCAAGCTCTCTGTTTCAAGGGAGGCTGGTAAAACAGATTTTTGCTGAGAAACTTTGTTAAGGAGTCTGGAATACTCGCCAGGCATTCAAATTGTCTTGCACGTGATAATTTGGTGTTGGAAAAAGCTTCAACTTGATTTATCGCGATCCTTTTTCGTTCGTTACGATTCAAGGCTCCGGGCAGGTAAATTTCAAGGGCAATTTTTCTGAAATTTCTTTTTCTAAAGTGTCACACGGGCTTTAAAGGATTTCCCATGCCATGGGGAAAGGGGCAGAGACGATACGTGGGCGAAAAGACTTTGAAAAAGTTTAACGCACGTTGAGCAGAAAGCTGAGCCAATGTTGATCTCGTAAAATTTTTATGTCTCTCCTGGCCCTCTCTTTTGGGCTTTAGCTCCATTAAAACTAAATTGCCCTGACTCGTGAGCTTTTCCGAGCTTCCTACGATACAGGGCCCCACGAACATGTAAATTACGATCTCCTTGCCATTTTCTTTCTTCGCCACTACGACCCACCCTTCCGAAGGCCCTTTTTTATCACAACAAACTTTTTTGCCTTTCTGAACTTGTAGCTCCAAATGTACAAACATAAATTAACGTCTGCATCAAATTATTTCATTTTTTGCTTTCTCTATTTTCGCAAAAGCAACATCAATGTTCGCCTTGGATCGTTAGCGTTTAAAACACTAGTTGGACGAGCAGTTCTTACTTTCACTAGACTCGTTCAGAAGCTCGTAAAAACCAAGCACCCTTTCCAGACTTTTTGCTTCACGTTCTTTATCTCCCTTTCGTTTTGTTTCGTATTTTTTTTTGTTTAAATAAAAGAACCAGCAAACAAATATCTTTTTCCTGATATTTTAACCGAACATTGTCCTGGACATCGACTTAATTAAATAGTTTGGAATATCTTCAACGTTCGGTCTCGGAATAAATATATTTCGATGTCGTGGGCCCTTGGCCTCGGCCCAGTTTCGTGGTGCACGAAGGATTTTCCCAATGGAAAAATGAACTGCAAATTTATTCGCTTTTTACGTCATTTAATCAAAAGTTATTGCATTTTTTTTTATTTCGATGATGCAATTTATTTGATTTGGTTTTACGAATTTTTTGGTGAATTTTTTATGCTTTTTGGAGCAATCGTCACACAGAGATTGGGGACACTGTTTTATCGATTAGATCAACAGTGCTAGGAAAAAAGTCTCTGCATATATGGATTACTTTTGGCGTCGAGAAACTGCCACATTTCATGATATTGGCCAAACTGAGATTTCGTTTTTTCTTAAACCTTTTTGTGACACGTTCATATTTCAGAACGAGCCAAGCTTTCAGCTCAAATCAATGGTCCACGATCCATAAAATATTCACGAATTGTCATAAACTCATGAAACAAACAGCAACTTAAAGCTCGAATAAAAAAAGTCAAAAAAGTAATTTTTTTTCTCCTTTTACATTGAATCTTCCCTAAAAATCGAAAAAATATTGGAAACTTCGAAATTTTGTCGGAATAATTAGCGCCAATTTGAATCTCGAGTCACGGACCATCCACTGGCCAGATAATTGAAAAAAAAAGTTTCAAAAGCTCTCAAATTTGGATCTTCGTGAAAAAATAACGAAAAAATGAAAAAATCTATGAAATATTTATAAACGGTTTATCAACAGCTGATAAGCTGGTGAAAAAACATTTTCTGATGGACATCAAATGGTTAAGAATGTTGCGAGGCAAGGACCCAAGGATTCCCGAGTGGTTTGGAGCAGGAAAAAAAGTTTGTCAAAGCTGGAGGTCATAAAGTCTGAAGCACCTTATCAGGAGATACTGAATACGTTTTGCGCCAACTATTCATTGTTGCGAGGTGGGGAATGGTATTTTGGAGTGCTGGGAAAGGTCAAAATGTGTATTGGTAGATTTGGGTGAGTAGATGAGGGGATAAAGGGAGTAACGAGTCAGCCAGCTTGGCAGACAGGACTTTCGCACACGAGCCAAGAGTCCCGGGGACGTCCCGGAAAGCGTTCACTCACCTTTCCATTTCCACCCTCGCTGCTTTCCTCGTCCAATGAAAATGGAGCTAAAGGAGCCCAAGGGGGAGAGAGCAAGAGAGAGAAACCTGTTGAAACTATAAAGACTATATATACGCCAATGCCAGCAACCGAGTCTCGCTACTTTTCTACTGCAATTTCACTGCCGAAGTAATAAACCTTATGCGAACATTCCCTCAAACATTGCAATTCATCTTTCACTCTTTTGTGTCAAAAACATTTCATTTTTTATCGTTTTCTCTCTCTATTTGTGTCGAGCTCAAATGTCCTCGTCATCGGGACTATTTTCAGGCATATTTTTACGAGTCAATACGAAACGTCGAGCTGTTTTGTTTTGAGATTTAAAAAAAAAAAGAAAAATTTGTGCAAAGTATCGCTTTGAACTGTCGTTAATTAAAAAATTTGCAAATTGCTTCGTCATGGTCCTCAAGATGCACGGTAAAACAATTTTTCGAAAAACTAATATTTTCGTAAAATTCAATAACCCATAAAATTTAAACCGCTCAACCGATATTTCCCAAATTCAATACCAACCTTCCTATTATGATACTCTAATTATAAAAAAAAAATTAGTAATAAATCTTAAAATTTGCGAAAGTTAGAGCGGTGACACCATTTTTTGAAAATTTCAAAATGCTGTAGAATTCGAATTCTTCTAGCGATCCGGACAAAATTCTCAGCAAACGAAGAGCTGGTATAGATTAACATCGATGCAAAACTAGAGCCTTGTAGCTCAAACCGTTCTCGAGTTATAACAATTTGAATTTTACAGTGCCAGCACATACACACACACATACACACACACATCCGGACATTTTTTCTAAATACGATTTTTGGACGTTTTGGGACATTTTAAGAACATTGACATTGAAAACTCGAAAAAAAAAATGTTCACCGTCACAAAGCTTCCTCCATGAGGAAGCAAAAGGAAAAAAATTGTATCAGAATCGAAGAAAATTTATTCGACGAAAAACAAAATCATTTTTTTTTTCAATTCTCGATTTTAATTCAAGAAAAAATATTTCTTTTGAGGGATTTTATAGTTGGAATGCTTGCTGTGTATCAGCATGAGAGCAAATGTCAGAAAAATCTCTCATTTTCGTTCTCACCGTCTGGAAATGGCGTGAACCATTCAGGAGGGAAAATAAGAAAGGGCTTGAAGGGATGTGTATTCTTCTCGAGGGGTGTCGCTGACGTGCTAAAAGATTTCTCGACGATAAAAATGTTCCTTCGAAGAAAGAATGTTTTTTTTTTTTTTTCATTTCTGAAAAATAATCAACAATAAGCTGGAGGGTTTGGCTGCCAAAGAGTTTGTTGTTGTTGTTTGGTTATTGTGTTTAATTTTTCGATTACATGGCTCGAATGCTGATTGAAAATAAAAATCTGCTTGAAGGATAATTGGCTGGAAAGGCCAGTGGAAATATTTGCCAAGGTTCTCGAGAGATTTGTTTTATCTCGTTGGAGATTATTTTTAATAGCGATCGGATAAAAATCGATCGATTCTCGAGGAAAATAATAAAAAAGGGAGTTTTTCTTTGGTTTTATTTTCAATCACCGTTGATGAAGAACAAAGTTGAGCAGCCACGCACGTTAATTACCGAGTTACGTAAACCTTCAGCCCTGTTAGTTAGCAGCTTCGTCCTGTACGCCAAGAGAGCTTAATTTTCCAGGATACATATATACCGAGCACATGCAAGAAAAACAAGCACGATAACGAACCTCTCTCATTCTTTTTTCCTCGGATTTTTATCCTGTCGAAGGGTTTGACTCGGCAAATCTTTGGCTGGACCTATAAACCTCTACACGCGACAGGAAACCTCGCTCATCTGGAACGTGCCCCGAATGATCCGCGTAACAAGGACGAAAAATATCAGACGGAATAAAAAAAACTGTAGAAAAAAGTCAATCGATCGAATATTCCGGTCAACTAAAATCAAACAAAGATGCGCTCGTAAAAAAATTTTTTTTACAAGCTCAATAAATTTCACGACCTCGACATTCCAATTTTTATCGCAACCATGCCAAAAGCCCAAAATTTTCGCCTCGCAGAAACGTTATCTCGAAAAAACTCACCGAGCCAGTTAAATTTACAAAAAAAGCTGAATTTTTTTTTACTATGAGTCGAAATGTTGAAAACTTTGATCCTGATGAAATCTCGACCAGAAGAATCATTTGTTTTCGTACCAGATAAAAATAAATTAGAACTAAATCAATAAAAACTCTCAGTCCTGCAGTTTTGATCCAGTTTTAATTTTTTTTTGTGACTTTTTATTTATTTTTCAATAAATTACGATGTGGATGGATAAAAAATGAATTCCATTTAATTCTTACTCTTCCACGGTCCATTACGTCTGGCCATAGATTCGATTCGACGTTGTTGTTTTTTGTTGTTTCGCTTTGAACTGCCCCAAGGGGAAATTTTGCTCCGCGTCATATTTTCGTATTTAATATGATTTTTTTATAGCCCATTTTGTTCTTATTTTTCTTATAATATTCCTCGTTGGTTCGAGCTGGTGTATTTACAATGATCGGGGACCGAGTGCGTTTGCATACAAAGTGCATTGAGACTGGCAGTAGTCTCGCTCTCTCTCTCTCTCTCTCGAAGTCTCGAACGTATTATCCTCTTTACGTGAGCCCCAAAGTATCTCGAGCAACCGGAAGAAAAGCTCGAGATTCTATCTCACCGAGTCTCCTATTTTCTCCTGTCTTTTCGTCCTTGTCGCGCCTTGCCAAGGCACGGATAATACAGTCTCAATATTCTCACGAGAGCGATCAAAGCCCGAGCTCACTCGAGTCGTTTTTTCCCTTTTTTTTCTTTCTCATTTTTCATTTTTTATTTAAACCCATTTTATACGTCGTTGAATTTTTTTTCCACACACTTTTTTCGTGCCCTCGTGATGTGGCAGATTTTTTCTTTTCCTCGACATATTTCCTACTCCATCTAAATTATTTTTTATTTTTTCGTCCTGCACCGAGACGAATGCTCGGAATTTTCGAGCTTGCACTCCCGCACCAGCAACTTTTGTTGCCCAATGAGTCACCGCGGAATCCCACCAATCTCTCGGCTACTAAATTCCTCTTAAGAAACCAAGATTTATATTTTTAACCTCCCACCAAGACTCTAGCGTCCTATTTTTTCTGTTTTTCATGACGAATTAAGTCTCGTTTTTTTTCTCCTTCACTGCATAGTTTAAAAGGACTTTGTGTTGGATTTTTCGAATGTGCCTTTTGGGGAATCCACGAAGAATCTCTTCTCGTTATTCGCCTTCACCAAATCCCTCGTAAAATCTTTCATATTCCGTTTTTTTTTTCACTTTTTTTCGTTCACCTTTTATTTTCGTCATACCTCGCGTTATTGAGGGATTTATATCGCCCTTCGTACTCGTAAGAAAAATTATGGAGTCCCCGAAACGACACCTGGTGCGTTTCCTCCGCACGGACCTCTCGCAGCGACTCCCTCTCTCGTTTTCTCTTTCCCTCTCTCTTAAAACTCTCACAAAGACCCGGAGTCGACTCACACACGAAACCCTAACCGGAAAGGGTCCGTAGTCGCATACGAATTACACAATCTTCATCCTTATTCCGGTTGAGTCTTCGCCCAACCCCCAAATTCAACCGAAAAGTACAAAAACTTTGAAATTCGAAACTTTTCATCATCCAGTTATTTTTATTCTTTCCTCGATCCTGGGAAGTAGAAAAATCTACAAAAAGTCCTGTGGATTTTACCGATGCACAGGAAATGATCGAAATTCTCGCGTTTCGTCCGAATTTCTACGTTCTCAAGGATTCAAAATAAAAAACAAATTGAAATTTGCAAATTTTCGTAAAATTCAAAAACCCATAAAATTTAAACCGCTCAACCGATATTTCCCAAATTCAATACCAACCTTCCTATTATGATACTCTAATTATAAAAAAAAAAATTAGTAATAAATCTTAAAATTTGCGAAAGTTAGAGCGGTGACACAATTTTTTTGAAAATTTCAAAATGTTGTAGAATTCGAATTTTTCTAGCGACCCGGACAAAATTCTCAGCAAACGAAGAGCTGGTATAGATTAACATGTATGCAAAACTAGAGCCTTGTAGCTCAAACCGTTCTCGAGTTATAACAATTTGAATTTTACAGTGCCAGCACATACACACACACATACACACACACATCCGGACATTTTGTCTAAATATGATTTTTGGACGTTTTGGGACATTTTAAGAACATTGACATTGAAAACTCGAAAAAAAAAAAATTTTCACCGCCACAAAGCTTCCTCCATGAGGAAGCAAAAATATAAAAAAACTGGCTGGAGCTACTTCCCGATTTTTCGAGTAAATTGCCAGGCCGTTTTTTTCACTCGACTTGTCAACCCTGCGAATCAAAGTCTTTGGAAAAACCGTGAAGCAAAAAAAAGTGGAAAAGTGCCTGATTTGGAACTGTCGAGCGAGAATCCTTTAATTTGTTGGGTGAAGGTCTCGTGATGAGACCTTGGAGCGAGGCTCTTATCAAGACAAAGGATTCTATGGTTATTCCCATTTTCTCGATTGCTCCCGTCCCGATTGTCGATGCCGCGAGAACCTTGAGACGAGCGAAAAAAGTAAAAAATAATCACGGAGACGACAAGATAATCAAAGTCGTTTTTCATCTCGGTCTGCCCATCGATCTTTGATTACTAATCGCTCTGAGGAAAGATGGAATCAATAAGACTCATCGATCGTTTACACGAGATTCGCCAATAAGTTTTGCTCAACTTTTCGTGTCCAAGCGGCTTAACAATTCGCCCTCACTTGTGGATCGTCCCTTTTGTGTTTTCCACGTGCCATCGCAACAAAAAAATAAAAAAAACAGACAAACAAATTGAGACAAAAAAGGGACCTTTTCGTGCCAGGAAACTCAAGCGATCTTGGGCTCGAGCCACAGCGTCGTTTTCAAGTGATATCAACTTTTTGCAAGTTTCGTCCTCTCCAAGGATCACAAGGATGTTTATTTTCTTTCCTCAAATCCTTCTGAACGATGTCAATCGAGTAAAAATACATTTAAATCTCTGAAACGTATTCAGCCAGAAAAAAAAGGAAATGTACGCGCTCAAAGTTTCCTGGCCATTAATCATTTTTGTTGGGAGGCTCCGAAACTTGGTAAACGCTGGCTCGAGTCGATGGGGCAAGGAGAACGCGCTCCTGACAAGGGTTGATCCCCGTGGCTCGGTTTTCCCCGTAGACGGTGGACTCAACATTTTTTCGATCGGTTTATGCGAAATCCTAATAATTTTTTCTTTCCTTGCGTTGTTGATTTTTTTTTCTAGATTTTTCTTCAACCTTATTTCACGCTCGTCGGGGCTTTTGATCCATCCGCACCGTTTCGTTGACACGATCCTCTCTGCACATTTCTCACCCCCCTCGCGATTCGGACTTTATGAATATCGATTACGAGCACCAGAAGCACACGTTGGACGTGCCGAAAGGCCACACGAAGCGTTCGCTCGCTCTCTTAAACCAAAATCATGTTATTAAGTACACACGAAACTTGCAAAAGCGGTGGGCCCGACTTTTCGAAAGGACAAGGGTGGCGGGACACAAGGAGCGAGGGGGCGAGCCACCAGGGATTTACTAACTCGTTGAGGCTCGCTCTATAATCTCGCCACGTTTTGCCAAAGATATTTTCCGTTTAAGAGCCCCAGAGATGAAAATCCCCGAATACGAGAGATAACGAAAATCAATACATTTGAAATTATATCCGTTCCCCTCTAAACCGACCATTTTCCAACTTTATTCTTCGTACCTTATTGAAAAATGACGAAAATATCGATCGGTCCAAAACTTCGCCGGATAATAGTCACAAAAATAAGAAGAAAAAGTCCTGCAAATTGAAATTTGCAAATTGCTTCCTCATGGTGCTCAAGATGCACGGTAAAACGATTTTTCGAAAAACTAATATTTTCGTAAAATTCAAAAATCCATAAAATTTAAACCGCTCAACCGATATTTCCCAAATTCAATACCAACCTTCCTATTATGATACTCTAATTATAAAAAAAAAATTAGTAATAAATCTTAAAATTTGCGAAAGTTAGAGCGGTGACACCATTTTTTTGAAAATTTCAAAATGCTGTAGAATTCGAATTTTTCTAGCGATCCGGACAAAATTCTCAGCCAACGAAGAGCTGGTATAGATTAACATCTATGCAAAACTAGAGCCTTTTAGCTCAAACCGTTCTCGAGTTATAACAATTTGAATTTTACAGTGCCAGCACATACACACACACATACACACACACATCCGGACATTTTTTCTAAATATGATTTTTGGACGTTTTGGGACATTTTAAGAACATTGACATTGAAAACTCGAAAAAAAAAATGTTCACCGTCACAAAGCTTCCTCCATGAGGAAGCAAAAATCATTTTTGTTGCTCAATGACGAATTAATTTGAAGGAACGAGCTTGAGGGATGAAAATTGATTGTTTAATCGAGGAAAATACAATATTGAGATGGGAAATTTAGTTGAGAATTCGAGCCGGAATTTTGTTGGTACAAGTGCATGTGTACATAGTGGCGTTTCGTGCGGTCTGACCGATCGTTGAGTGCACTACTTGCCAGACAGGACTCTCGCTCCTAACCAAGAGAGAGGCTTGGATAACGCGAACGGCAACTATTCGTAGCACAGATTGTGGTTTTAACGCGCAATGGGATTCGAGCTCGCGCACACACCGCACCCGGAGAAACGATAGTGCACTCCTGTGATTTCGTAATAGTCACTGGAAATACAGCAGCAGCGAATCTAAACTCTATGTATTCCTCCATATGCACGTGTGATATTGAAGCATTAACAAGGCCAATATATCTGTATCCTTAAAGTTGAATCACCATTCCATTTATTGCGACCGCGCCTCGTGCAAATTCAATTCTATCAATTTCGTTTTAATCAACATTTAATTCTGTTGAATTAATCAAAAATTTTCATTTTCTTTTCAACTTTCTTGCTGGATTTTTGCTCGAATCGACCCAAATTCGAGCAATTTCCGTTCGTCACAGGAACGCAAAATTGCTTGGAAAATTGAATGAATATTTCAACATTTTATCGGGCCAATTGTGTCGATTGATTTTTATGGGACTCGATTTTGTCGGTTCCGACTGTGTCAGCTTCGATTATCTCAATTTTTCGATGTTTATTTCCAACTGGAATTATTTAGATCTGCATTAAAATGGAGCAAATAATTTTCTGTTCTATAGATTCGATCTTTGGGGAGTCGCGACGAGGGGGAAGGGAAATTCACTCGGTCGGTTTGGGGAATAGAAATTGGGATGCAGTCGGGATTAATGTATCGAGGGATTTTCGTCGGGGAAATTTACAAAAGAGAGTGAGATGGATAAATCCATTGTATTTTGGGAGGATCGTAAGGCAAGATGGGCGAAAATTCTAAATTGAATTACCGTTAGTAATTTCCTCCTAATGCAATACGCTGCTGCTCCGGAGGAGGTCCACCACGCGTGCACGAGCAGACCGAACACAATTTCGTCGTCTTGACCAAACCAGAAAGCTGAATAAATCGAGACCATTTCATGGAAACGTTTCCTGAGCAGCTTGAGTGTGTTTTTGGGGTTCATAAAAATTGAGCGATTTTTTTTGAGGTCACGAAAGGGACTGTGAAGAGCTGATAAAAATGACCCCAAGGAGTGATGAAAAAAGTCTTTGAGGCGATAAAAATGGGGTGAAAAGTGAGGAGACTGTGAAAGTTTGAAATTGCTAAAAGAAACATCGGTAATGACGTTTAGAACGAATAATTTGCGTAACGAGGAGCGAGAAGTTATCTCCGGGGACTGGAACGACTAATTAACAAAGATTCTCGACCCTAGGACTCGATTTTCTTAATTCATTTGAGCCCTTGGAAAAGGGTGATAATTTTTCGATTTAATTGCAACGCCAAAAAAGGGGCAAAAAGGATAGGATCAAATTGGATTATTAATAACGTGGTCCATGCTTGACAGGCCGAGGCGACAAGGAGGGGGCAAGAGGCAGATAAAGAGAGAAGTTATATCTCAAGGGAAGTTTCTTCCCTCGAGTATGTACGACAGGAGGGTGGGGGTGGATTTGAAATTCCATCTAATTGGCTACGTAGCGGATTCTCGCGGTGCAGAGAGATCGAAAGAGAGAGAGAGAGCGAGATCCAGGCGACGTGGCTATGTGGATGAAACGCTCGTAGGAAAAACGAGCAAGCCAACACGATGCAGTCAGAGTAGACACATCCATTATGTATCATACCCTAACCCAACACCATCCCATATACACTCCAGCACGTATTTCTTGCTTGGCACTGCTCATCCTCAGCCTGCACTTGCTAAGAGCCCCTGCAAGACCAAAGTATGTGGTGATCACAAACATACACACCCACATGTCTCTGCATCTCCACGTATGTCTATCCCTAGTAGTTTCTTGCTTTCCCTCTGTGCTACACTACGTGGCGAAGGCTACATCCAGTCTTTGCTCTTTCCAAGCTTTGCCCCGAGTGCCTTCAAGCCTTGTATTGCCTATTTACACATGTATATATACGACCAGAGGGCGCAATATGCATTTATATACACTCCAATAAATAAAACAACACGAACACAACTTCGTATAAATATCCCTCTCTCTTTTTTCTGCTTCCTCATACAGAAAGCTGTGTGACGATGAATTTCTGTTTTTTTTTACAGTTCTCAATGTCAATGTGCTTGGAATCTTCCAAAACATCGAAAAATCATATCTAGAAAAAAATTCCGGATGTGTGCGTGTGTTCTGGCACTGGAAAATTCAAACGTTTATAACTCGAGAACGGTTTGAGCTACAGAGCTCCCATTTTGCACGAATGTTAATCCCTACAAACTCTTGATTCTCTGAAAAATTCATCGGAATTGCTCAAAAAATACGAATTCTACGGCATTTTGAAATTTTCAAAAAAAGCCTGTCGATGCTCTAATTTCCGAAATTCGAAGATTTATCACCAATTTTTTTTTTATACGAAGGTTCGTATTGAATTTTGGAAATTTTCCGAAAATCTGAGTTTTTCGGAAACTTTTTATTCACTCGACGTGAAAAATTAGTCGGGAATCAGAGCTAAAAAAAATGTGCTGCAGAGATAATTGATAAACGCGATTGTTTTGTTTATGTTAAAGATATTTTCGTAATGTTGTTGCCTGCTCGTTATTATTTGACTAATATTATCGCACTGCTTTTACCCGCGGTTACCTATCGATTTGATTATTCAATAATAATCATAACATTACATTGCTCTTTATTATTTTTACATTATACAGGTAGGTTTGTGATTATTTACGGATGTGTCGAAGCGAAACCGCACGCACGTCACCGCAGGCACTGCTCCATGTTCCACGGCCTTGCCCACCTTCGCGTTTACATTCTGCATCCTCCTCGCCTTTCCCTCACTATATACATATATTTTCCTGCTGCCTTTCATCCCCGTTCCATCGCTTATTCCGTCCATCATTTCTGGACTCCGATATTGCTACTCGTTACTGCGTTATTCTCAACGATTTTCAATCAATAAACATTTATATATTGACAAATATATTCATAATCAATATTGCTTCCTCATGGAGGAAGCTTTGTGACGGTGAACATTTTTTTTTTCGAGTTTTCAATGTCAATGTTCTTAAAATGTCTCAAAACGTCCAAAAATCATATTTAGAAAAAATTTCCGGATGTGTGTGTGTGTATGTGTGTGTGTATGTGCTGGCACTGTAAAATTCAAATTGTTATAACTCGAGAACGGTTTGAGCTACAAGGCTCTAGTTTTGCATAGATGTTAATCTATACCAGCTCTTCGTTTGCTGAGAATTTTGTCCGGATCGCTAGAAAAATTCAAATTCTACAGCATTTTGAAATTTTCAAAAAAATGGTGCCACCGCTCTAACTTTCGCAAATTTTAAGATTTATTACTAATTTTTTTTTTATGATTAGAGTATCATAATAGGAAGGTTGGTATTGAATTTGGGAAATATCGGTTGAGTGGTTTAAATTTTCTGGGTTTTTGAATTTTACGAAAATATTAGTTTTTCGAAAAATCGTTTTACCGTGCATCTTGAGCACCATGAGGAAGCAATTTGCAAATTTTTTCATTTTTGCAGCGAGGAAGTGTCGGCGAGGGGGATGAAACTTTCCGAGGGGTAGTTTCGAACAGAGTTTGAAAAAAATTGGCGATTCGATCTCGCGAGGGAAAGTCTCGATCTATTTATCGCAGAATCGCATGACTCTGGATCACCAATTCTTACTGGTAATTCTACACGCCCACGATCGACCATTCAACACATACTATCTCGCGGATTCCAACAAACATCCCTTGCAGAGAGAAAGGGGAGAATTCTCCTTTCGTGCTTTTGCTTTTGTCCTCTCGAGGCGAACGGTCTACTTCTTTATTAGACCACAGCCACCGCCTACCCATAACTCTCCCTTGAAAACCTTCCATTCTTCCCTCTACAAGGGATTATATACTTATGGGATATTTCACATTTAATTGGAATCACCTTTTTGGCTGTGAAAATCCTTTTTCTTTTCAAGTTCCCCAATTTTTTCACATTTTCCTGAAAAATTCCATAGAATCTATTTGACCTTGAATGCCAATTTAGTTGGTTTTCTATTTATTTTTTTATATTGAGGAGCGATTTTTTGATTGATTTGCGAAAACATCGCGATTGGCACTCGCCGAGGAAAAATTTGTTCGGAAATTGGATAATTTGTTGTTTTAATTGTGAAGAATGTTTTTTCTCACATTTATCGTGACATAATGGGACGAGAAAATGAAAAAATGATGCTATTCGGGTATTAACGAGAGAAAATTGTGCGCAAAAATATATCGTATCACTCAACGTCTCCTTTTCATATATACAGTCGTTATCGAAACGAGCTCGTTAACGGACTTCTCACGCTGCTTGCCACGCGTCTCACTTTCTACCCTTTCCCCCTAATACCGCACCACTGGGTTATCCCTTCGTTCCTCCAAGCCTTACCCCTCTCGAGCATCGTCCATGCTTTTCACCCTCAAGAGATGACGCAGTCCGGACAGACATCCTCATTTATCTGAGACAGCACAGTCAGACGCGATCGTTTTCCCCACTTTATCCCTTAACACTTGACCTCACCCTTACACTCTTTCCGCCCTTATCTACACAGTTTATTCGCAACATTCACTTTTTTTCTCTTTATCTCGACGTCATTCAGCGATTTTTCCATTTCCCGC
This sequence comes from Diadegma fenestrale, assembly GCA_037043255.1. NCBI lineage: Eukaryota > Metazoa > Arthropoda > Insecta > Hymenoptera > Ichneumonidae > Diadegma > Diadegma fenestrale. The sequence continues at coordinate 4,727,307 of CM073317.1, forward strand.
ATATTTTCAATTCAATATTTGAGAACAAATTTGGTTTCATTGAAATTTTCGAGTTTTTTCAATTATTTTATTCGAAATTTTTATTAAATTCAATATTTTATTCGAAATTTTTATTAAATTCAATGCTTTATTCGAAATTTTTATTGAATTCAATATTTCATTCGAAATTTTTATTAAATTCAATATTTTATACGAAATTTTTATTAAATTCAATGTTTTATTCGAAATTTTTATTAAATTCAATATTTTATTCGAAATTTTTATTGAATTCGATATTTTATTCGAAATTTTTATTAAATTCAATATTTTATTCGAAATTTTTATTAAATTCAATATTTTATTCGAAATTTTTATTAAATGCAATATTTTATTGGAAATTTTTATTAAATGCAATATTTTATTCGAAATTTTCATTAAATTCAATATTTTATTCGAAATTTTTATTGAATTCAATATTATATTCGAAATTTTTATTAAACTCAATATTTTATTCGAAATTTTTATTGAATTCGATATTTTATTCGAAATTTTTATTAAATTCAATATTTTATTCGAAATTTTCATTAAATTCAATATTTCATTCGAAATTTCTATTGAATTTAATATTTCATTCGGAATTTTTATTAAATTCAACCCAGTTTGGTTTTTTCGGTCCAGACGAAAATTTGTTTTGGTTCCAAAATAATATAAAGAGTTTCATGAAATATGGGTCGATGCATTTTGGATGGTTAATGATTGAATTGAGTTAATTTGATTGATATTGATTTATCGATGTGAAAAACTCACCCCTCATATAGATGTAGGCTGTTCCTCTCATGTTACGTCTGGTAAGGACAACCAGATTTAGGACATTGCCGATAATGCCGAGGCAGCAAATGGCCGGTAAAACAATTCCGTAGCTGACCCTTCTGAGGGAGGCTGTCCGAGGGTCCTCCAGGGTCTCGAGATCTTCCGGTAACATGCACAAACGCGGTGTATCGATGTCACTCACGTTCGGACTGTCAGTCATTTTGTCCAGGCCGATAATAAAATTTTTAATCACTCACTTAATTTTCCATTTTTTATTTTCCTTCTCCATAATATTTCGTCGTTTCTCAGTCATTTTTAGAAATTTTTTTTAACTCTATTTTCACTTTGATTTTTCTTTCGCAAAGTTTCGATAAAATTTCATTTTTATTTAGTTCCTTGATTTTTTTTTGAGGCTTTAATTGTCTTTTGAAACTTGTCAGATTTTTCTCCTTTTTTCAATTACCGTCGTGACCTTTTTTCACCCTTTTTTATCCCTCCCTTTATTCTCCCCCCTCCCTCTCTCTCTTTCTGTGCGTCAGAGAATCTCCCAAGGTGCTTCGGCGTCTTATCCCCTATTGCGACGTTTCACCAGGATTTCTCTCGGTTATATACCTCTTCGTGGCTATGACGAAGAGACCCCCGTGTCTCGTTTTGCATACCGATCTCGTTTCCGCCCCCTTGGTGATTGGCCGCTTCGTTGTCAAGCGGAATATTACCGAGACGAGTGGCAACACACCTTTTCCAACGAAAAGTTCACCAATCGAATGCATCGTCCAATTTTCAAGCTCCCGGGCGAACCACAACTCGGAGATGTTCTTGAATTCCGGCAACCGGAAGTCCTTGGATTCCTCGCCCTGGCTCGCACTCCCTTCGTTCCTTGCTCGCTCGATCTTTCCTTCGTCAATTTTTAGACGAAAATATATACGCCAGAGATTGAAACGGAAGTCGAGCGAATCCGTAGCAATTCAGACAGCGTTACGTGACATATTTTCCGAAATCTACGAACAAGAAAAGCTTCGTTATTTCATTTTATTCAATTTTCAACACACGATAAAAGTGTGTAAATTATTTTTCAATATTTCAATTCAATTCGATTAAATTGTCTCGATTTCCTCGTTTTTATTAAATTTACTTTGTTTATTAATTTTCATTTTTACGAAATTTTTATTAAATTCAATATTTTATTCGAAATTTTCATTAAATTCAATATTTTATTCGAAATTTTTATTGAATTTAATTCTTTATTCAAAATTTTTATTAAATTCAATATTTTATTCGAAATTTTTATTAAATTCAATATTTTATTCGGAATTTTTATTAAATCCAATATTTTATTCGAAATTTTTATTGAATTTAATATTTTATTCGAAATTTTTATTAAATTCAATATTTTATTCGAAATTTTTATTAAATTCAATATTTTATTCGGAATTTTTATTAAATTCAATATTTTATTTGAAATTTTTATTAAATTCAATATTTTATTCAAAATTTTTATTAAATTCAATATTTTATTCGAAATTTTTATTGAATTTAATATTTTATTCGAAATTTTCATTAAATTCAACCCAATTTGGTTTAACCCTTCGTGGTCACACTTCCGCCACCGATCTCGGTGGTCACACTGGGTCGATTCCACCCAGTCCATTTTCGATCCCGTATTGTGATCAATCTACCGGCCCGAAAATTCTCAAAAAATTACTGAACAACCCTTGAACATTCCAGTTTAGATACGAAAAACTTATCTGAAAGAAATCCAAGGCTAACATATTTTTTTTAATGCAAAATGAAGAAAAAAAACGGGAAAAAAAAGTTTTTTCACTAAAATAATCGTCACTTTGTGGATTTTCAATATTTTTGCCTAAAATTTGGACTTGATATTCATCAGATCTGGTTCTTTTGAGAAAAAAATAGTAGGATAGCGCGCGTTTGAAAAAAAATATTAATTCCGTTATTGGAAGTGGGTCGATTTCAAAGTGGATTTTAGAGATTTAGCGTTTGCGGCGGTAATACTTATCGCCGCCAACGCGCAATGGACACTGCAAACTGTCGTTAAATGACGATTACAACCCCATTAATTACCGGGAACTAGGAGATATTTACGTCACAAGTTGGTCACTGGGTGGATTCTACCCAGTGTGACCACGAAGGGTTAATTATAATTTAATTATTAGTTTAGTTTAATTGGAAAATATATACGCCAGAGATTGAAACGAAAGTCGAGCGAATCCGTAGCAATTCAGACAGCATTACGTGACATATTTTCAGAAATCTACCAACAAGAAAATCTTCGTTATTTGATTTTATTCAATTTCCAACACACGATCAAAGTGTGTAAATTATTTTTCAATATTTCAATTCAATTTGATTAAATTGTCTCGATTTCCTTGTTTTTTTTTTTTATCTAAAGATTTATAATGACAACAGTCGGAAATGTCAACGATTTGTTATCCGTTTAATTAAATGGTAAATTAATGAAGATTTTGACAGAAAATTCATAAAGCGAGTTAATATCGGCAAGAAATTGCCAAGTTGAACATAATTAATTTCATTTATTTTCATAGTTTCCGTATTCTCGCGTGTATTCGCTATTCTCATTTGCATGAATATGAGTTAAGGAGGTGTGTATGGTGGAGAGCAGAGAAGATGGTAATAGAGAGCGTGTAGGCATTCGCAGATCGTCCGTTGACGCCCGAGGCTGGATCATGTACTCTATAGTACATTATGGCTGTACTTTACCCCAAGTACGAATACATATCTATAGATTTATCCGGGTACATAGTCCAAGGGGTTGAGAGCATCGGATCTTCGCTTTCCAAGAATCTCTCGTAAACGAGTCACGATTCTCGCATCCGACATTCGATCTCCACCGCAGTTTTAATAGACAAGCAAGATAGAATGGAAAATACATGAGAAAAAGCAATAAAGATGTTGGGCCAGGGGGTGCGAGGGCATGGGGGTGGGTTAAGATGGCTCGAGAGTACAAAAAGAATGTCGTGACGGGCTGGAAAAGAAAAAAAACAAGGTACAGGTGTGAAAACGAGATGAGACCATATTTCTTTACGCAGAAAAAAAAATCACATTTTTCTCCACCGTAATAAAGAGGGAATGTTTTTTTTTTTATGACAATAAAACATTTTACTTCGTATATTTTCTCCCTCTCAAAGGACGCAGTGTAATTGTTGAGAATTTCGAAAAAAATGAACGTGGAGATTTTTTCGTTGCTTTCGACCTGCCATATCGCAATCTCTATCGAAAAACGATATTGGGAATTTATAGAGCACAGATTTACTCTAAGTGGAGCTCGACTCCGAAGATCGCGAGCAAAGACAGGAGAAAAAGGAGTGAAATAAAGTAGCGAAAGAATGAGCCAGAGGGAGGGGGAAAAGGAAGAAAGTGTTTCAGAGGACGCGAGTGTCTTTTCCTAGCGAAGCTACAGAAGATTGGAACTCGAGGGAATCAGTGTACAAGGAGACTCTTTGCAAACTCGCTCTCTCTCTTTTTTTCCATCCACTATTCTTCTTATTGTCTCCTCGCGCGCTTCTATCTTGATTCCCCTGGATCGAGAAACGGTAACAGCGCGAAACTCTATTTCAACCCAAGGTAGATCGAGGAACAAAGTATCGACAGGTTCGGGCTCAAAAAACAGTCGAGCCAAACAAGAACAGCGTTGGAAAAAGTGAATCGCCCTTTTCTATGCGACATAGACTTCGGGACACGTTGCCAAAGTTTCCTGAGAGCCAAAAGCACGTGACGTTGTACGTTGCAGGACGAAATCGCGATTAGGGTAACAAGGACACGATCGAAACGTCGAGGAAAAAATTTCGCACATATTCCCCGAGTTAAAAAAACACGCAAAAAGCTTCGGTCCCGAGTGAGCAAAAAACGAATCGACTCGAAGAATCCCCGAGCAGAGATGGAACGAGTTTACAAAAAGCAAATGTTAAAGACCTTAATGGCGGGCTAAATTCCTCCAGAGCCCGAGGATGACTCTGCAGAATAGTGCTAAGAAAAAAAGCAAGAAAATGGAGACGTTAAGGAGGGAGAAGGAATGATGGACAGGGAAAATAAAGCACAGAGAAGTCGACGAATAGTTTGCTTATATAAACCGTCCCTTGGCTACTCCATTATAAAGCTATTGAGTTTGCATAAGGCAGCTTGCATCTCTCTTTCCATTTCTCTTTCCCCTAATTCCTGTAATTCTTCTTTCTCTCGCCACGCTCTTTCGTATATACAGCTCGATATACCCACACAAATATATATTCATGTGTCAGAGAGCAGAGTTTTCTTGGGACCTTTCATATAATTCACGTCTTGCTGACCTCGCAGACACACACACACACGCTTCTTGAGTTATTTTATAAACTTTGTAGCTCCTTCTGCTTCTAGTGTGCGAATTAGTCTTGATGAAGGACTTTCTTATTTACTCCTCAAAGCAGCACAAAAAATTCGAGTCCAAAATGATAAAAAAGTTAAAAATACCCAATCAGCTTCATCCTGGGGTCAAAAAATTGTCAAAACTCGTCCCAACCCTCCGGGCCATGCATTTTTTGAGTTTTTGAAAATTCCTAGTAAAATTAGGGGGAAATATTGCAGGGACAGCCAGAAATTGTTAGTCGGTTAGGGACGAGTCTCTGTTGGTTGAAAGTTTGTCATTTAGCGTGGGCCACGCGTGTTTCGCTTGCAGACGAGCTTCCTGTCTGACCAAGCGCGGAGCTCTTCTACTTGCAAACGATATATATAGCGAGAGCTAACTAAATCCTTGGAGGAAGGGGCAAGAGGTGAGTCTGAGAGTTGTCTGATGCACCCCATAGCCTTCTCGCACAATATACATGTATATAGATTAATGTATAAAATAAATATATAGATATATCTCAAGCCATGTTAGTTTCGCTCTTGCTGGATCCCGAACTAGGTAAGCCAGTAAGCTTATGTCCATAATGTAATCCGGTCAATCTACGATCTCGGGCGTACGCTTTATCTACCAGCAAGTACATATGTATGTATTGTAGAAAAATCCATATACATAGAAATATATGGAGCTTAATGTTATTGAACAATGCAAGGACAAAAAAAAACAACGAAAGATGATAAGAATATTTTTCATCCCATTCGGTCTGATAATCCGACGAGAAAATTGCAATATTTAAATGAGATTCTCAGCAAAATGGATTTATTTTTCGATTCTTTACGTTGGATTTGAGTGACGATTAAATTAAATTGACTTTGTGAAATCGTTTGTAAGGAGGCCATGCCTTTTTTTTTTTATTTCCTTTTCTCAAGGTCCTTTCCGGTAATGGCATTCCAATGATTCGAAGCTTACACTGACGTTTCAGCCATTCTCAACGATCTTTTATTACCTTTCACCTAAATTAACGAAACAGAAAGTTTCTTGTTATTTATTGTCCGGAAAAGTCATTGCAAGTTTGGGGATTTGCCATCTGCACAAAGACCATCCTGGTGGCAATGATCCTCAGTGTTATAAGAGACTTGAGGCTTGAAAAGACACTCTGGTGTGGGCCGTGAGCAACGAGACCAGCTCGGGAAACTCTGCAAAGTGTGAGACAGACGCAACGACCTTCCAGCCAAATTGTCTCGGTTCACTGGGCCCAAGTCGTTAAAGTTAATCAACGCACGAATCGTTCCGCGTTGCCAGTGATACTTCGTAGTTATCGTTCCCTCTATCCAACGCTATCCCCTTTTTCTCTCGTCTTTTCGTCGGAATAAGCGCAATCGAGCTAATTACAACGCCCGCGCGGTCTCACACGATCTCAGTGCAAATTTCATTCCTGCACTTTCTCTTACAGCATCGCAGCTTTACCCACCAACCCCTCGTTATTTTATTTCTAAAAATCATCTAAACTGCGTCAATTATTTTCCTATCGATACGGCGGACCAAAAATGAATGAAAATTATTCAATAATTTTTTTTCACTAATTTATTTGGCTACAATTTTGAAAAATTCATATCTCCGGTAAAATTTAACGAAAAGCGCTCAACTTGGGCTCATTCTTTTCGTTTTTTAATGCAGAATCACGTGAGCCTGGGGCATTTTTGCTTCGAGTCTAAAAATTATTCAAAAATGCGGTAAAACGATTTTAAAAAATCGGAGAACGAATGTCTCGGTTGGTTTTTGACCCCAATTTTGAAAAATTCATATCTCCGGTAAAATTTAACAAAAAGCGGTCAACTTGGGCTCATTCTTTCCATTTTTTAATGCAGAATCACGCCAGCCCGGAGCAATTTCGCTTCGAGTCGAAAAATCACTTAAAAATGAGGTAAAACGATAAAAAAAACGGGACAACGAAAGGAAAAAAGGTCGCGGGATTCAAAGTCGCCTGGGGGGGGGTCGTTTTCGACCCCAGTTTACCGTTCCGGGGTCAATAGTTTCCTTAAAATCTGACGGAAATCGCGAGTTTCAAGATTAATTAATGGGGAATTGCACACGCGAAGCCGTTGAGAATCGTAAAAGACTAAAACACCGTCTGCTCCCTCTCGTGACTTTCAGTGTCTCTGGGAATATCAAGCCTCGTCAAACGTTTCTCGATCCTTTGAAAAGCCATAAAGTGTTGCCATAGTTGTTCGTTTATCACAATATCTACGAAGATATGCCGTATATATGGGGGCCGGGGAAAAATGAAGGTTTAACCCGCCGTGCAGCAGACGTGATGGAAAAATATAGAAAAGTGCAGTAAAAATGCACGCGAATGCGAGGGGGGGGGGGGGAATGGCTGGAGATGAGAGAGTGGAAAATGCAGAAAGTGGAAGCCCCGACTAATAACGAGAAACTGTCACGAGACTCAACATACATACGTCCATATATATATAGTAAATACATTTATATATATATATATATTTGTGTATATAGCCGCGTATGTATAAGCATTGGAAGAGAAATTCCGTGGTGGGGTCTGGCTGTGCTCTTTCACGCGGTACTCGATTGCCATCACTGTTATATATACATATATAGCTTCGCACAGCAACCGTTAATTAAACGAATTTATAGCTCGTTGCTTTTGGTTAGGTACGATTAGGGCTGGTTGGTCGCTTCCACTGTGTTCTCTCTTCTGTACGCAGTCAGCGACGATGCATCGAGTCAGGAATATGAGAGAAAGAGAGCAGGCAAATGTGTAATATCTAGTGTGAGAATTCATCCCCTACGTCCTCGACCTCTGACCCTTTCCCTTTGCTCCTCCCAAAACCCAACTCGCGGCCCTTATACAGCTGCGACGTTAAACTTTTCATCCTTCGAACTTACTCCCCCCCTCCCCGCTCTTTCTATTTCCCCCCCCTCCCTGCTCTTTCCCTCGCGTGTAGGAAACGTTTCATCGATATTATCTCCTGTACTGGAGCCGGAAGCCAGCCCGTAACGCCGCAAATATACCGCCAGACTGTGCTGACAAGCCTGACGAATTTGCAACGGAAACTCTAATTGTTTGGACGATCGAGACTCCGTTTCTTGCTCGATTCAATAACGATTTAATCGTCACAATAATTCCAGTCCATTTCTTGCTCTTTTTCTGTCTTTTTTTTTTTCTACTGTCTGGACCAAAATTCGTTGAATTGTTTGGACGAATCAGAGAGTGTGAAAAAGTTTGAAGAAAACGGATTATCCAGTTATCCAAAATCTGTGCCGCACAGCAAAGGAAAATGGCGCGGAAAATGTTTGTAGAAGGAAAAGTCTATGGTTGCGCCGGAGGCGAAGCAATTTCTCGCTTAACGCAACGATCTTGTTTTTTTTTGTCTTTTTTTTTCTACACCGTGTAATACTTATTTTTTCAGGTTTCCATTTTCGCACCCACTTGCTATTGGAAATCCTTGGATGCTCTCACGAAGGTATGTCGAATGGGAGCGTTTTTTTCCCCTTTTTTCTTGATTTTTTTTTTTTTTTTGGTCATTCGGCACGTACGAGAGATTCTCGAGGACATCGAGCGACTCGAGAGTGGTTTTGTCCGAGCCAGAGTCCGATCTTATCTACTGTACACTCGTCCCACACACTGTGGTCAGGACGGTGTACAGAAAAATTCAGAACCCACAATTTTTTTTTTTATAATGCATTTTTTTTGTCCTTTTTTTCAAGCCAATCATCGTTGCCTTTTTGCTCCTTATATCCGCCCTCGTTTTTGTACTTAAGCCCCTAAACGATCGCCACAGAAACTGCCGCGTGTGTGGCGAGGATCGCGGAAAACTGGACACACAACTTGTTATTACGACGCCCCTTGCACAAACTCGGCTACCCCGTCGCAGGAGCCACAAACGATCCGAGACGTCGATCAACTCCTTCGGGAAATAAGGACCAAAGTCCTTGGATCTAGAACGCTCATTCTTTTCGTTAAACGCCCTTTTTTCTTTGCAGTCTCTGACACACGTTGTAATTCCAATAATCTTTCCTCCCTTCGCCGGATCTTGATCAACGCGATCGCATTTTGACGTGTGAATTTCGTTGTAAATCGAAAGAATTGAATTACTTTTTATAATTGGATTTTTTTCATTAATTTGATAAAGACGATAATTTTACTCGTTTTTTTTCTCCATTTTTCACTGCTCAGGGAATTTCACCGATTGTGAAAATTGCACATTTGCCCGTTGCCAAATAAACCATTATCGAATTTTGACTGGGCCTGCAGGATTGCTGGAAAAAATGGTTTGTCACGTGATTGATTTCCCGAAGGGATAAATTTAGTTTTCACCGTCGCACGCGAGCTTCGCTCATTCATTTCTTTCTCATTCCCACATCCAACCGTTTTTTTCATCCTGACACGTCGATAATCCGAAAAACGGATGAAAAACACACTGAAAAAGTAAAACAAAAATGCGCACAATGGATTGACGCGGACGCTTTAAAATTCATTCAAGTCCGGACACAAAGCCGCTAAATCGAATTGAGAAGTTATATACGTGCGGCTTCTCGTCTCCGATTTTGTGGCTTTGTGTCCAGATTTTCATGAATTTCAAAACCTTCTGGTCATTCAAACTTTTTTTTTCATTTTTTACAAAACTTTCCATTCGTTTTGTCGTCGTGATCTGTTTTTTCCACGTGGTCGGTGCAAAATTATGTGTCTTCGAAGTAGATCGAGTGTGAAAATCCATTTTCAACAATTTTTCGATGAAAAATTCTACAAAATAAATCATTTGCAGAAAATCTTCAGCGATAAATTAATCGAGTGGTCGCAGCAAATCGCGGTCGTTTTTCCGCTTTTCTTTATTGATTTTTTTCTCTCTCGCATAATGTGCATAGCGCGGGGCCCGCAATCTCCGAAATTCGATTAGAGTCTCGGAACTTTGTTCTCTGATTACTTCTCTCTCTGGCGCGTGCGACAGTTTTTTTTCCGACCTCTCGCTCCTTCTCTTTGCTCTTTATTTGGCCAGCAGTTTGCAGCGCTGTGCAAGTTGCATCGAAGCAATAAATAATGGTTTCGCGGCGCAGGTTAAATATCTATAGAAATGGACATAAAAAACTTATTCCAGTTTCGATGTTTTCCAGCCCCTTTTGCCTCGTTCAACGCTTTGCTCACTTTCATCCAGTGCCAGAAATTAATGCTCCGCGTAACGAAGAAGCGAATTGCGATTGGCGCGCGCACTCGGTGCTTATTTTCTGAGAAGGAAACCGCCCAGGAGAAATAGTAGAAAAGAAAAACAAAAGAAAGGAAAGCGCGTTTGTGTACTGTGTATATTCGCTGGCAGTCGGGTCTCGTAATTTAAACGCGAGACGCGGAGCCAAAACTTATCAGAGGAGCAGAGTATTGTGCAAATAAAGTCGTTCCGAGAATAGTGATAATCAAAGATTCAACAAAACAAGCTTTAAGCAGGGTTTTATCGTGGTTTCATGTTTTTTCCCTTTTTTTCTCAATCTTTTATGTGATTTCTCTGCTCGAGGCTAATTGGACGATGAACAAAAGCCAAAATTTAGCGAAACTTTTACCTTCAACGTGTATATTTCAACGAATCTCAATTTGTGACTTTTCAACAGTTCTTGTATGCGTGTGTGTTTACTATTTTATTACAGACGGTTGAACATTGTGTATGAGAATATGAGAAACGGAAATAACTGACTCTCACAGACTCTGCGACGTGGATAATTTATCACGTCATCCGCAGAGTTATGGCGAAATATTCGAGATAAATTTGCCTTTCGTTCAATCCGCATGGTCGATCAAGCGATTTTTTGCCCATCGCTAAGACGCCAAGGGAACAACACGAGCGAGAATAGAAAAAAAGGCTGCAAATTGAAATTTGCAAATTGCTTCCTCATGGTGCTCAAGATGCACGGTAAAACGATTTTTCGAAAAACTAATATTTTCGTAAAATTCAAAAACCCATAAAATTTAAACCGCTCAACCGATATTTCCCAAATTCAATACCAACCTTCCTATTATGATACTCTGATTATAAAAAAAAAATTAGTAATAAATCTTAAAATTTGCGAAAGTTAGAGCGGTGACATCATTTTTTTGAAAATTTCAAAATGCTGTAGAATTCGAATTTTTCTAGCTATCCGGACAAAATTCTCAGCAAACGAAGAGCTGGCATAGATTAACATCTATGCAAAACTAGAGCCTTGTAGCTCAAACCGTTCTCGCGTTATAACAATTTGAATTTTACAGTGCCAGCACATACACACACACATGCACACACACATCCGGACATTTTTTCTAAATATGATTTTTGGACGTTTTGGGACATTTTGAGAACATTGACATTGAAAACTCGAAAAAAAAATGTTCACCGTCACAAAGCTTCCTCCATGAGGAAGCAAAATGAATTTTCAACGTGAGTTTTTTGCTTTTTACGAATATATACAAACGATTTTATTTCCTGTCATCGGGACGGCTGCAATCGTTAAAGAATCATTGCCCGTATGGAAAATGAATTAAAACAAATTGCCCGTGTTAATTAGTGAATATGTGAAAATGGCGGGAGCGAATTACGCGAGGCTTTACGTATTTTCTCATGATTGCAACAAATGGCATCGTATAATACGATCCGATGACGATATTAGGATCGAGGATGTGCGCGAACGCGATTCTCTATTTTATTCCGCACAATAAATTTCATGTTTACCGAATAAATTTCGTGCATGAAATGCCAGGCCATTATTTTCGTGCAGATTCGACGCGACGAGCCCCGGAAAGGCCCAAAAAACTCAGAACGACGTTAAAAAATTGGAAAAAAACGAAAACAGCCAAAAAATACGTCAAATTATTGTGGATCCCAGGCAAAGACACACCCTAATTTGCTTCGGCAATGAGCCAACAAAAAAAATATCGTAAAATCATGTTTTTCGAAGAAAAATGACAGGAAATATTTTTAAGATGACAAATCTGTCATCTCTCTCAATAGACACGACGACGTTGATGCATTACGGGTTAGGTTGACCGAGCGTCCGGAATAACTCTCCACGTAGCCGGTGTCGAATATCCTTCACTCCCTTGTCACTCCTTTATGCACTTAATCGCTCTTCCCCAAGCACTCGAAAGTTTATACTCCAATATCGTACACATTTAATGTTTATGGCGATATCATAGAATAGTTGCCTCGTAACCAGAACGATCGTCATCCCAATTCAACCAAGATTTAATTAATCAGAACTTTCCATTACAACTGCAACCCCAAATGCAATAACAAACTCGAGCTTTTTTCAATTTGCTCGTTTCAAATTGAATTCAACCCTGAAACGGTGAGCTGGGGTCAAAAACGCGCTCCTTTCTCTTCGTTCTCCGGTTTTTTACAGTTTTTACGAATTTTCGACCGATTTTTCAACCCCAAGCAAAATCGCCCCAGGCGCACGCGATTCTGCATTAAAAAACGAAAAAAAATGGACCCCGGTTGAACGGTTTTCGTTAAATTTTACCGGAGATACGAATCTTTCAAAATTGGGCTCATTTACGAACTCCACACTGAAAAGAAAATTTTGTTGAAAAACTAAACGTTTTTCGAAAAATCACGAAAATTTTGTCATTCCAGCAAAAAACATTCTGGAAAATCGTTTTCGGAAAGTAAATTTTTGTCATTCCAATCGTAAATTTTGCTGACAGTTCCGTTACAATGAAAAATATTGTCGAAATAACGAAAATTTTGAAATCATCCCAAAATATTTAGTTGGCCGTATTCGACAAAATATCGACGTTTTTTGACAAAATTGAATTTTCAGGTCATCGGATTAGGCACAAAAAAAAGGTCAACGTTCTAGGGTTAAACTTAATGTGAAGCATCCTGTACGATTCCCACTTTATTCTCGATCGTCAAATTCAAAGTATGAAAATGGATATTACCTTATCTCATGAATATATAGATCACATACATATGTATACACAGCAAATATCCGTCTGTGTAGATAAATTTATGATAACACGGATGCACAGCCGGGGACGATTCCTCGGTGCATCATTTCGCGCGCCTGTGCCTTTGCCTCGTATACATGCAACATTCCTATGGGTAATTCCACAACGAATAGACACGTGCCATTGGACGATGAACATTTGCCAAGCGGAGGTTTGGATTGGGTGGAAAAATTTGAGTTTTCACCAAGAGAAACTTGCCAAAATGTCCTGACACTAAAAAAGGACAATTAGGCATAAAAATAAAATGGAATTACGATGATTCAGGATTATTGGAGCGTTGGTTCGATACGAAACGTCAGGTAGAAACTTGTAAATGTAAATTGATAGATCTCAGTTTGTGGGCTTGAACCAATCGTTCTTGTTATGTATGCTTTATAACGTTTTAGAAGCTTTGGTCCTTCGTGATGTATATCGTCGAGCCCACAATTTACCCCTTTTTGCCCGTTCCTTCCCTGCTCTCACCGATAAGCCAATAAAGTCGAGCGAGTCTTCCTCATCGTTAACACGTTTTTATCGCTAAAACGTGCAACCCGACAAGCTTTATTATGCAACATCAATTTAATCAGTGTCGTGTAAACTCTACTTGCTCCTCTCATTCCCATTATATTTATATTTATGTACATAAAACTATATATTCATTATTAAGCTTTATACCGATCATTTCATCGCCATCATCAACTTTTATTCCCCTCTGCACCCTCCAATCTTCTCTTTCGTTTTCCCCAACTCTTTCCCACTCTCGAATATCCCGTTCAACGCTATCCCTGCACACTGAGAATTCAATTTTGTCAAAAAACGTCGATATTTTGTTGAATACGGCCAACTAAATATTTTGGGATGATTTCAAAATTTTCGTTATTTCGACAATATTTTTCATTGTAACGGAACTGTCAGCAAAATTTACGATCGAAATGACAAAAATTTACTTTTCGAAAACGATTTTCCAGAATATTTTTTGCTGGAATGACAAAATTTTCGTGATTTTTCGAAAAAAACGTTTAGTTTAACGTATCCAACAAAATATCGATCGTTTTCAACAAAATTTTCTTTTCAGTGCAACATTTCCTTCCAGCATCTCACGTCACCTCATTTTTACCTAATTATTTTCACTGCTAATGAAACCCTTTTGATTTTCTTTTCAGACACTGTGGAATATTTTCGAAAAAGTTTCATCGAGTGGAAAAAATGTTGAATTATGTTTTTTTCTCGGCTTTTTATTAATCGAGGAGTTTTTTTTGTTATGAATATTGCCAAATTTTCAATTGATTAAATAAATTTTCCGCAACCACATCGCGCCAAAGTTTTGACGCGTGAATCTGCAAACTTTTTCAATTTTTAAAAGCTCCGTTTTCTGATAAGACGATGAGCGTTAAAATAGTTATGAAAAAAGTGTGACTCGGCGTGCCACACTGTGCGCGCTCGTTGAAGAATGGATGGGAAACTCGCGACTTGTTTTTTCCTTTTGTATTATACGTTGGTTTTTTGAGCGCAGCCAAGGATTCGTTCTTGTCGCACTTTCCAAGAGAAACAGACTGCGGCTAAAGTTTTGATCGGATGTTGAGCCCGGGCTTTTTCACCATCTTTTCACTCCTCTCGTACTTTTATATGGGACAATAATACTCTGCCCCGGAACGCGCTCTCCCGGTGTTACAAGTGACGTGGACAAATAGCTCTGTGTACCAAAACCACACACAAAACATACATTTTTATTTTTATGTCATTTTTTTAGCCAACCTTTCGAGACTCTCGAGTGTGGACAATTGGACCGCGAGTTTTGACAAGACAATCTCGTGACAAATGTCATATTTCAAGCAGATTAAGAGTCTTTTCTAAATGATTCTCAAGGTCTACGTTTATGTCGCTTTTTCGTGATTTTCGTGTGATTCATCGTGTACGAGAAAAATTTCATTATACACGTTGAACGTGTATGAAGAATTTTTCTTCAAACGTTTGATCGAGAACTCTGGAGACAGTAACGGAAGGTTTAAAAATTGTTATGCTTTCTAAAGAGGCGTTGACGAAAGTCTCAGAGTCTGGATCATTTGTCACTGTACCGATATATCTCGAGGACAGGATAAATTTCTCGAGGAAATGAGCGAGCGAGAGAGCGAGAGAAAAAGAGAAAAAAAACGTAAGTGGGGATAGATTCGCTCTATCGCGTTTCCACGATCAACCAACGCTCGACCCTTTTCCCTTATTTTTCTTCTTCCTCTCCTCTTTTTCCCTATTCCACTCTTCTCGTATTTTGTTTCGTTTAACTGTCGCTCTTTTATCATCCCGCGAATCTCTCTCCTCCATATATACATTTCATTTAAATTGATGGCGTTTCTTCGAACGTACAGAAAAATACAAGTCGTGGAATAAGATTTTTCTCTCGTCTGACCACACACGGACTGTTTCTACTTGAAACCCTCGAAAATTGCCATTTAAATCGTGCAGCTTCCACTCTGGCGATATTTTCGGAGGGAAAAATATCTCGAGGGTCCTGATCACTCGGACGGACAATTAGCCAACGTAATTATTAACAATCGAGGTCCAGAGTCCCTCCAAATGAATTTTCCATCAACAAATGGCGATAAAATTTAGAAAAAACCCCAAAAAATCACTTAATTCTTAATTTCTACGTACGCAACGTCCAGTTGGTTTGGTTAATCCTCCGAATTCCAGGCTTGTTGTCATCGCGTTATCCTCGTGACAGATATCCCGAAAGGGCATCGTGACGACGATTTTTTCTCTCAATTCCGTGGATTTTGTACACCGTGATAAATAAAAATCATAGCAAATGAAAAAAAAAATGTAAATATGAGAATTTTGCTCGCGTACGTGTCGATAACGCGATTTATTGTTGTGTCGTCATTGACAGAATATTTCGTAATAATTTCGTAATGAGGAAATAATCGCTGACGAAGGACTTTTGTCAAGGGGGGAAAGGAGAGTCGCGGAAGACGAAGAAGGAGCAAAGTAAGAGGATAACGAGTTAAATTGACACGAGAGTCGAGATCGCTGGAGAGCTCGCGGGGTGGGCAAATCGCGTCGCGTCGCGGCGTCGACTGGCTTCCCGTCGCCACGTCCTGACTCTCGCGATCGCGGGCTCAACGAGATATCCCCGCGGGTGAGGACGACAGAGAGACTAAGAGAGAGGGAGAGAAAGAGAGAGAGAGAGAGACAAGAGGAAGAGCATCTCGCTATACACATATAAATATATAAATTGCCAACGTACAAACGGCGTACCTCGAGCAACTTTTCCCTCAAAAGTAGCCTCATACGCCCTTTACCTTCTCACCACTCCATACCTACCTATACATTCGCTAGAAACGGAGGGAACATGCTAGCCGTGTGCGCTCATCTACGTTCTCCTAAGCGTTGTACGTCCATTCGCGCCTGCGTCATAAACGCTTTTCAAGCTTTTCATACACTTTTTACTCTCTCTCTTTCCATTCTTCGCGTTCTCCTTACATCTTCCTCCTCCCAGATCGACTGTATAATTGTGAATCTCAGGAAAAATTCCTCTTCACCCTTCTTTACATACAGTTTTTCATTTTTGCTTCCTCATGGAGGAAGCTTCGTGACGGTGAAAATTTTTTTTTTCGAGTTTTCAATGTCAATGTTCTTAAAATGTCCCAAAACGTCCAAAAATCATATTTAGAAAAAATGTCCGGATGTGTGTGTGTATGTGTGTGCGTATGTGCTGGCACTGTAAAATTCAAATTGTTATAACTCGAGAACGGTTTGAGCTACAAGGCTCTAGTTTTGCATAGATGTTAATCTATATCAGCTCTTCGTTCGCTGAGAATTTTGTCCGGATCGCTAGAAAAATTCGAATTCTACAGCATTTTGAAATTTTCAAAAAAATGGTGTCGCCGCTCTAACTTTCGCAAATTTCAAGATTTATTACTAATTTTTTTTTTATAATTAGAGTATCATAATAGGAAGGTTGGTATTGAATTTGGGAAATATCGGTTGAGCGGTTTAAATTTTCTGGGTTTTTGAATTTTACGAAAATATTAGTTTTCCGAAAAATCGTTTTACCGTGCAGCTTGAGCACCATGGGGAAGCAATTTGCAAATTTCAATTTGTTTTTGTCTTCATCCAATTGTATATTCGGTAAGAACAATTGCAGGAATTGGAATTTGAAACACCGTCTCGCTGCTGCTGGCAAATAAAGTTTATCGAGGCCCCTCCGTCCCCGAGAATCGTCAAGATAAACTCGTTCTCGAAAAATTTCGTAAAAACAGTCTTTTACGAAGTTTTCTGTTGGCCTGAATTAGAATTTGACCGAAAAGGGTCACGAAAGGCAACACTTTGCGTTGAAGAATGTTTTCTAAGAAATTTCGATTTGTCAATTCCTCCGATATCGATCGTGTATCACCCTAAAAGCAATTAACTTCGTGACAATTATTTATCGATGTATTTACCAAAGTTTGACTCTCTCACACACACACACAAACACGGACACACTGTTTTTCTCTCTTTAGAAGGAAATTTAATTATCATGCCGTTCGCGAAAAACAAAGTTCCGATAATAGTTTGGCGAATGAAAGTGCAGAATAATCAACGAATAAACGAAAGTTTCATTGAACGAACGAACAAAAATGAAACTTTAAAGTTTGTGCCTAATTCTATTATTTTTATACATTAATCATCAAATTCATCCTCGTTGAAAATCGTGTCGAAAAATCTACGACATTTGATAAGAAAAAAGTGTCTTTGTGATGAATTTTTGGAGACTCTTTGCCCCGCGACTGAATTTTGGAAACTCTAGAAAAAAAAATTCTTCACTTTGTAGGAATTTTCAAAAATTCGGGAAAAATGGACATTTTTTGGTTGTTCGATCTCGTTTTTTGATTTTGCCTTTTTTGGTGCTAAGTGAGGACAATTTTGTTGACACTTGGAAAAGCAATGGGGAATTTATGAGTTGAATATTCGTTTGATTATAAATGTATGCATATGAGGGTAAACCTTTGGCGGTTAGAGCTTGATGAGCTTATCGGAGCTGGCACGCCACCGCGAAACCAAGCCTGTCCCTTTTCAATCCCCCTTTTCAACCCTCCGGAATCTCCATCGTCGTGGGGCTTTCACCAGCGATAATACAACGTAGCCAGACTGTGGGACACGTGGTATGAGAGATCGCAGCGCGAAATACTTTAGTCGCTCAAACCTCTCGCCTCTTTTTTTTTCCTTTTTAGTAAACCGCGACAGTTTACTCGTAAGCGATTTATCAAGAATTCAAAGGTTATGCGCCACCTGAGCACGACGAAGGGATCGCACGAGGCGCACGGAAAAACAAGAAACTTGGAAAAATTCGCCCTGCAAAAGTCGACGAAACATTGATCCACGAAATAAAACGAAATTTTTACTAAAATTTGAAAAAACACAAAATTTACTGCATTTTTGAAAGAAAGAAAATTGCTGAATAATATTTTTTGGGAATTATTCGAGTCATTCGATGGAAGAAAATGGTTTTTGTGTGGCAAGATTTTTCATATTCTGCAAGTGCTTCTCACGAGAAGAGACAAATTCGTGACACTCGAGGAAGGAAAAGTCAGATCCGAGATAAGGGAAGGCTCCGTTTCACACGAGCCAACTTTGTACGTTCCAAGTTTTATATATTTATGTAGGAATAAACATCTACATAAATATATTGGTGAAAGTTGTAGGCGAATTGTGAGCGAAGAAGTGTTCGACGTCATTCGATACATGACACGGAGGACGAAATATTTTGGTGGAGTGTGCGAGAGATTGGATTGCTTGTCGCGAGTTGCTGGAGGTGAGAAGAAAAAAAAACGAAAAGAAACGGGAACAAAATCGAAGAAGGAATTTTGAGTTTTGGCTGCGAGAGAATTCGTGACGTTTGCCAAAAAAGAAAAGGAAAAACAGTGTGGACAAAAGGAGCAAAAAAAATGCAAGTTATTGGGGAGAAAAATAGCAGTGGACACCGCGCGAGAGCTTTTCCGCTGGAATTTTGTTTTCATACTTTTTCCCAGATTAGTGGGACATGTGGCTTGCGAAATTTCCGAGACTTTACACATTTTTCTTTTCAAATATAAATCACTTCATCCCCTGGAGACCGAAGGGAAAAAAGCCGAGGGTTGATGCTCTTTCGGCATTTTTCTCTCGCGGATAGTGTTTTTTTTTTTTACTCCTCCTTTTTTTTCTTCCTTCTCCTCTTGGTGAATCGATACCCGAACAATCTGCCCGGTCTTCCAGGCAGTAATATTCTTGTGGGACATATTTGAACGCGGGACCATCGACTTTTGTATACTCGGCGAGTGTCTCTGGCTAAGCAACGTAGTGCTGCTCCGCGTAATCGAGTTTCCACACGCAAAAGACAAACGTGGCTCGCTGCTGAGAAGTCTCTTTTCCCGCGTGTCCCAGAGGTATGCTCGGTCATCGTTTCGAACTCTGGGTACGCTACCACGTCCAGCAGGTAACCTTGATGCTCTAGTCCGGGTGTGTAACGACATTTTTCTACCCAAACTTTTTTCAACCCCTCAAAAAATAAGCCCAACCGTTTTTTTTCATTCCTCTCGTCCGAATAATGTCGCAATGCTTGGTGGGCCTTGCTCAGGACGACACAAATTCATTTGCTGAGTAATTACGATGCGTCATTTGGGAATCGACTTGAAATAATGATTTTTAGTAATTTTTTTCGGATTTCTGCGATAAAATGTAAAATTTCAAGTAGTAAAAGTCTGTTTGGTCAGACGAAAATGAATTTTTCGATATTTGTGACGCACGGGGAGTATTTTCATGCGTGAATAGGGAGAAAAAGATTTATGACGCTGTTTCAGGGGTCGTTGGAGTGATCGTTACATTTTTAAGTAGTATAAAACGTGTTTGGTCAGACGGATTGAAAATCGAGAGTTAAAAGCTCTCGTTTCGAAATGTATGCCAATGCCGCCGGATAATCGTCACCATTTGATCGCCAACCCATTGAAAATAGCCCATCACTCGGTCCAGAGCTCTCAAACGGGGTTAATCTCTGTAATGCATGGAAGAATTTATCTCGCGATGCATCGATGATTTTGCAACGGAGTAAATCGTCACCGAGGACATATATTTCCCCCCCGAGGTTATATAAGTCAAGGGAGGTTGCCTCGCCCGGAGTAGGGGAAACTATTCCTCGTTCCAGGACGAGGAAGGACACACAGAGAAGGACGAAAGCAACAGAGCAATAGCACAGCAGCACGATCCCTAATGCGAGCATCGTAGCGTGTAGAGGATGGCAAATGGCGTGCATCCGCCGCGTAATTCGGTGTCACGGAAACGTGCCACCAAATATATGTCTTTAGCTTTGTATGTATCATTTCTGAATCTTTGTTTTTTATTGCTCAAATCTTTCTATCGCTTGGCGAAATTGACTCTTTCAGGATCGACGCTTTTCGCTCGATTCGCTTTCTATTGTCATCGCCCAGCGAGATTATTC
This sequence comes from Diadegma fenestrale, assembly GCA_037043255.1. Classification (NCBI taxonomy): domain Eukaryota; kingdom Metazoa; phylum Arthropoda; class Insecta; order Hymenoptera; family Ichneumonidae; genus Diadegma; species Diadegma fenestrale. The sequence goes on from CM073317.1 coordinate 4,747,863, forward strand.
GCTCAACGTTTTCGAGTCAATAAAAATTCCGAGAAAACTGTCTAATTTTTTCCATTACAAAAAAAAACTCTGAACGGTGAATTTTTGTGTCAATTTTTCTTTTTTTTTCAACCTTTTCATATTTTTTTGTTCGTAATTTGTTATGGAAAAAACATTTTTGATGATACTGAATTCACTGCAAATTTTACGATACGTGGGGAAATTTCATGGGCAGGCGAGAAAGGGAGATCGAAAGACAATAGCGATGGCGAGTAGATTCCTGTTGAACCCGATATGATGCATTCGGTGAGGAAGGTTCACAATGAATGGTCGAACGATGGGCAGGCAGAGGGGGAACCGTTTGCAGCTGATATCCTCCTCCGACACTGCTTGTTCGCGACACGATGTACAACAGTTTCGAATATATAGTGATGTCCTTCCAAATCGGACACTAATGGGACACCGGTAGGATCGGACATTGCACAAGATTAATTGATATGAAATTGTACGTCAAAATCATCGCGAATCGATACATTTTTAACGGAGGATTAATTCTTAATTCTCATAATAAAAAATAAAGGAAAAGTACAGACTTGTACACAATTCATAAATGAACCAGAATCAATAAATTTCGCTCATCGGAGACCTCCTTACCCGATTATAAAAAAAGGAGAAAAGAAAGAAAGAACGACAACAAAAACGACCAATTTTGTGGAAAATATATATATTTTTTCCCTCGTACAACGGAACCGGGAGCCGCAAAGTTTTGGACCCCAATGGAAAAAAAAAATATACCCCAATGAAAAAAAAAAAAAATTGAAAAAACGTTCTCGTCAGAGTCCACTCGTAGTCACTGTCCGTAATTGAACAAAAAATATTCAATTCAACCATTTCCAACATAATTCAATGAAAAAAAAAAAAAAATATACCCCAATGAAAAAAAAAAAAAAAATTAAAAAAACGTTCTCGTCAGAGTCCACTCGTAGTCTCTGTCCGTAATTGAACAAAAAATATTCAATTCAACCATTTCCAACATAATTCAATGAAAAAAAAAAAAAAAACATACCCCAATGAAAAAAAAAAAAAAATTTTAAAAACGTTCTCGTCAGAGTCCATTCGTAGTCTCTGTCCGTAATTGAACAAAAAATATTCAATTCAACCATTTCCAACATAATTCAATGAAAAAAAAAAAATATATACCCCAATGAAAAAAAAAAAAATTAAAAAAACGTTCTCGTCAGAGTCCGATCGTAGTCTCTGTCCGTAATTGAACAAAAAATATTCAATTCAACCATTTCCAACATAATTCAATGAAAAAAAAAAAAAAATATACCCCAATGAAAAAAAAAAAAAAATTAAAAAAACGTTCTCGTCAGAGTCCGATCGTAGTCTCTGTCCGTAATTGAACAAAAAATATTCAATTCAACCATTTCCAACATAATTCAATGAAAAAAAAAAAATATATACCCCAATGAAAAAAAAAAAAATTAAAAAAACGTTCTCGTCAGAGTCTACTCGTAGTCTCTGTCCGTAATTGAACAAAAAATATTCAATTCAACCATTTCCAACATAATTCAATGAAAAAAAAAAAAATATATACCCCAATGAAAAAAAAAAAAAAAATTAAAAAAACGTTCTCGTCAGAGTCCGATCGTAGTCTCTGTCCGTAATTGAACAAAAAATATTCAATTCAACCATTTCCAACATAATTCAATGAAAAAAAAAAAAAAATATACCCCAATGAAAAAAAAAAAAAAATTAAAAAAACGTTCTCGTCAGAGTCCGATCGTAGTCTCTGTTCGTAATTGAACAAAAAATATTCAATTCAACCATTTCCAACATAATTCAATGAAAAAAAAAAATATATATACCCCAATGAAAAAAAAAAAAAATTAAAAAAACGTTCTCGTCAGAGTCCGATCGTAGTCTCTGTTCGTAATTGAACAAAAAATATTCAATTCAACCATTTCCAACATGATTCTCAATGCTGTTATCCACGATTTATTCCACTTTTTGATGAGAAAATTTTTCATTTTTATTGATAATTCAAGGACGTTGTATGGCCACATAGTAAGTTCCACCTTTGATTATATAAACCCGAATGGAAAGAAAAAAAATTTCAATTTGAAATAGGTTGGGTTCAAGACGCTGTCATATATCTCGATAAGTTATGAAAAGGAGCGCTCCAGCGCTACTAGAAAACCGGTCGCGCGCGTGGTGCACTCTAGTTTGACTCAATTTGACTTTAGTGGTAATCGATCTTCCAATGTCACATTTCGTTGACTTGCTATTATATCCGTCAAATGTCAAATTTTGCGCACATATAACCTCGAATCCGTTGCTATATTTTAGGGAGAGTCGAAAAATAAAATCCACTGCAAGTGCTTTTTATAGTTTTTATCATTCACGGAGAAAAAGCCTGGCCAAGTACATTTGGTGACTCTCGCCCGCTCGGTACAGAAGAAAACTTGTGTACCCAGCGGGCAAAATGTCGGTACACAGTAGAGACGTAACGGACGTAACTGAAACCATCGCGTCACTCCTAACCGTCGCGACCAATCAGAAAAACGCTAGCGCCATTCTATTCTGACGAGGTTTTTAAATTACCAGAAATTTTCGAACTTTTACTGAAAAATCACGAAAATTTCAGCAAGAAATTAGAAAGTCTCTTCGAAAATTGAATTTTCGTCATTTCAATCGTAAATTTAGCTGACAGTTGCGTTACAGATGAAAAATATTCGATTCGAGGGATCAGGATTTTTTTTTTTTTCAAAATCGTTCACTCACCTGCTCCCATTTTTTAGCGAAATAGCGTTTTTTAATGATTGAAGATTCGGAATCGTTCACGCTGCCGATGAATTTAGCAGTTTGGAAGAGTCTGTGGCTCTCGTTCGTGATTGTGGGGGGGAAAAAAAGACAAAGAAACGTCGATCGAAGGTGGGCCGTTATTGATGAGAAACATTTCACAATCCTCGGAGTAGCGGAGCGAGTGACAATGCGAGGGGTTCACATTCAAATGATTTTTCCTGTAAAATTTCAGGGTCGGTTATTACAGAGAAAAAAATTATTAAAAATGCGTATTTTTGCAAAGGAATTCCGAGACAGCATAGAGAGACCCAACTTCCGGTTGCTACAAAAGTGTCTACATTAGTCAAAATCCGTCAGATTCCTGAACAAAAATCAGATTCAAGTACTTAAAACGTCTACGAATCGAATGAGTCCATAAAAAATATGCTTATCGGCTTATGTTTTATGTAATTCCAAGTTAAAACTCGATCTTCCGGTTCGGTATTGGATGAGTCTCGTTACGATAAAAAGACGTGGCAGCGAAAAGCAAAACAGCTACGTGTATAATTTTTAACCCTACTTTCAAACTATCTAGTGGCTGTGTCTTATCGATAGTTAATTTTTATTGTTATCATAAAATAGAAAAAAAAGGGAGTCAATTGAATACTAATTTTATCAAGTGGCTCGAATGCAATGCCTCGCATTTCCCGTACCTCCCATTGTTTTGACAGATCGACGTTTTGAGGTCAAACTCGCCTTGGTCGGTAGAAAGAGATGGAGCAAGAACCAATATTACCAAATATAAAATCGAGACATACTACTTGAATCGTTGCAATACCTATTTTTCATTTTGATAATTAAATGTGAAAGTTTATTAGCTTAATTACGCATGGAAAATTCCAATTATTTGAAATTATTTTTTTAGCATGACTAGTGTGAAGCGACAGGATTACCTTCTAATAGATCTTTGGTTTTTTTTCATGCATAACGCATACCTGATTCAGCAGGAGCGAAGATTTTCTCTATCGCCTTACGAGCGAGACGTTGGTGCACGATATTTCGTGCCGCATCATGTATTTTTGTGTGTTTCCATTTATTTATACCGTTTATTTCTTTCTTTTTGCACATGTACAATAGTAATTGAATTTAATTAACCAATTTCCTTGGGACGAAAAAGTATGCGAGTCCCTCGATGAAAATGAAGAAGAAAAAAAATGTTGTTCCGTTCAATGCATTTATTAGCACGAGTCGAAAGATCAAAAACACTGACAGACTCTCGTTCACAATATCCGAGCGCGATGCGGCGACATCTGAAGAATGTACGAAAAAACTCGGCAATATCATTGAAATAAATGTTTTAAAGCTTTTTTTTCTTTACATTTTTCGTGTCTCGCTCGCTCGTCGCTTTATTTTCATCAAGAAAAATATGATATTTGGTTAATTATTCTCTGTCGCGTTAGCACGAAAGACACCGTCGACGAATCAACCTCAAATTTACATTCAACTTGGAAAACTTCCGAGCCATTTGCAAAGATTTCCCTCGCTCGCCAGGAAAAGTTGCCGCAACAATTTCTTCATAATACGCGTCGCTTTTTTTCGTTTATTAGAAAGTTCGAAAATTGTATAGACTCGTTTATTTTGAACGACGTGGCACGAATCGATTTTCGTCATTTTTTTTACAGAATAAATGAGGAAATGAGGAAAAAACTAAATTTTATCTCGAACACATCGATGCGGGGGGTAAACATTCAGGATTTGAACGTACACGATATCGGCACGTGGTCCGCGTGACCAAGACGCTTGGAACGTAACTGCAAAAACAAAAAAAGTTGTGTCGGGTATTTCGCGCGAGATTAAACGCCATTTTTTAGTAGATAAAACAAAAAATAATAACCAAATTGGCAAAAGAGCCTTGGCTAGGAACTCGAACAAGGATTTTTAGCGCAAACGCCTTTTGACAGGCCGAAAACGCTTTTTTATTCTCATCAGTTTTTGTAATTAATATGTCGTCGAAAAATCATTCATCTCGCACGGAATGCCTTTGTAACATGGATATATATTTATGTAAAACAATTTCAGCTGTCGCGTTAATAAATACGAATACTCAACAACGATTATTGCAACAAAACAGTTACACACTCGCTTGTTTTTTCTTTTTTTTTCTCCAAAATATATTTATTCATTTTCGAATAAATACGATTGATTCGCGAGCCGTAAACACACTAAGTCGGCTCGAAATAAATAAAAACAGAGTGACGCGATTTTCTCTGTGTTCTGCAGCGAGAAAACCCCATAAAATTACAAGTTAATATGATTGTGGAGTAGACAAAGTAAAAATTGATCAGGATCAAAGGGGATCGAGCAATTTCTCGAGATCCAGAGAGAGAGCTTGACTGAAAAAAAATCATTTTAAAAATTGTCCATTTTTCACTAAATCCAGACGTTTTCGTGCTGCTCGATCCTCCTCAACATCGTCAGCGTCGGGCTGCAGAGAAAAACGTTTTTTCGTGTCTATATTTTCGAAATATCACGCGATTTTTTTGTAAAACGATCCAAACCATTTCGTTGGGTTTAAACCGAGTAAAATTGGGTAAAATAGCATATCAGCCGCTGTAATACCGTAAAAATATGTAGAATTGATGTACGGCCATGAAATATCCGCCAAAAATGGCCAATTTAAAAAAAAATCATAAACGACATGATTAGTAAAAATAAAACAACGCAATGTAACGAAATTTTTCACCGTAGTTGGTCGTCGTCATTAAAATTACGCATTTTACATTTATTTTGTGCACACGTAGACGAGAGAGAAAGAAGAAATAAAAATATTGGGTTCCGCGGTATTATAACCGTTTTTTTTACAATAATTATCCGTTCCGTTCATTTCCCATTGTCCAGGTCCGTCTCAATATTCATCTTTGTCGCAGTAAAAAAAAAAGGACAAAAAAAACATTATTTTCGTTCTCTCCCCCGTTCGCCATCGTTTTTCTTTCTTTCTTTCTCATTATTTCGCCAAATTCAATATTTACAAATTCGCTGCGGTTAAATCCTGAATCTTTACGACTTTCGCAATGTGCTCGGCCCTGCAAGCTGCCTTTTTATTCGTAGCTCGACGCAAATAAACAAAATAGTTAATAATTTAAAAGAGAAAATTGAAAAACAACAATAAATACCGTTGGGATCGTGCGGCCAATAAAAATCATTGCAAAAGGATTCTACAACGGGCGTTTTTTTCATTCAGACGTAAAAAACTCGATCGAAAAGTTTCTCCAAAGGAAAAACTCTCTCGTTCGTCTATTTTGTTGTTTTTTTTTCATAATAAATAATTAACACGTTAAATCGTCCAGGCACCCATAAGAAATATCGAGTCACGCCAATATGATTTATGAAAAAGCTTGTCCCAACTAGCGTATTTATTTAAATCTCGCATTATTTATTATTTCCGTAAAATCTCGAGAATTTAGCGTCGTTGTAAACGCAACGAAATGTCAAAGATTTCTGCGCCTTTGAATTGAATTTCATGGGAAAATTAGGCTGTAGAAAAAGTCGCGATCGTTCTGACAAAATTTGCGTGAGAAAAAAAGGGAAAAATTCAGCCAAAAACATAGAAAAATAGAAAAAGAAATGGAATTTCGTTGCGTTCTACAACGACGTAAAATCCATGACATTATTTTGCTTCGTCTCGAAAATGCGGCTCGTGAGCCGCTCGTATTATAATTTTCTCGACAAAATACGCTAAATAGCCAGATGAAAATACCGATTTTGTTCGTTTTGATGATTCGTCACGACGAATTTAATTTTAAAATCCCCTTAAAATTCATCTCCTCGGTTTACTCGCACGGTTAAACTTTCAGACTCTTAATACCTCAGTGTTCACACGTTTCTCCTCTCGATCACGACAATCTTAACGATAATAGCCACAATAGTAAAAGCATATAAGCTAAATAGCTACCATTCTGTATCTACAATATAATTTTAATAATATATATTTTTGTTTGTTTCTTTTTCTTTTAAATCTTGTTATTTTTTGCATAATCGGTCTGTCTCTTATTTTCGTGGTGGTTGCTCGCTTGGCTTGGTCGCCGTATCGAGGCTCGTTAAATTTGTTGGACCAAGCGTTCGATCGGTGCACTTTAGAGTTTCGTTACTATCACTTGAAACGCGCGAGATCGTTTTTCTCGGTTTCTTGATTTCGACGTTTTTTCGCTCGCGCGTCAGTTCCGCCCGGACAAACCGACGTTTTTTCTTTTTTTTTTTACATTCGTTGCTTTCTCAGATTAGTTGAGAAAGCTCGCTGATCGTTTCCGGGTCGAGTGACGGTGTGGAGCGTCGAAAATTCGAAATTAGTCGTAGACGTGGACATTGTTTTTTTTTTTCCTTCGTTTTTTCGTGATTTTTCTTCAGTCAGGTGTCACGAAGCCTCGTGATTATTTGTTTGATTATTACGGAGGTTGATGATTCTCGCAGCGAACTCGCGCTCGTTATCCTCCTCGATTTTTTCCCTTTTTCCCATCTCGTTGCAATTCGTTGCGGACGAATGATCGGATTATCGGATCGCCAATGGCAGGAGTCCCGAGATTATTCTATCTTCGCTCCCACCTCACGGTCCAACACATTTATATTTATATACATATATATACCACGTGTATATGTGTATATAAATATTGAAAATATGATATCTCGCGTTACTGGAGAACGCAACACTTGCACTTGGGCTTTTTCTTCAATGTAACGTGCTCGACCTGCGACGCGTCACCAGGACCTTGTGCCGTTACTCTGCCAACTTCAACCGTTGCCGTATTCGTCGATTGACCAACCTGCGTCACAAAAATCAACCATTAACATAATAATATTCATCAAACACTTACCAATCGTGATTAATATGAGAAAATGATCAATTTACATGCTTCGATAAGCCTCGCTAGACACACATGGGTCTGGCGAGCCCATTTACGGAATTGCGTGAATTTCTCGGCTTTCGTAGCGATTGCCATTCAATAAAAATCATAGAAATGATTTTTATCTATATATACAGTCGAAAACGGCAGGACGCCCCAGACCCATGTGTGTCCTGGGAGTAGGCAAATGAAAAAGCAACGACCGAGTATCTTTAAGGAGCAACAAACTTTTCTTTTTGTGTAACCACATTTCGGCGCAAATAAAGTTGCGAAAAATCAATGATCTATGGCGACTCGATGGCTGAGTGTTTGTCAGTCTGGTAACGAAAAATAATCATTCTTTAAACTCCATCTTGGTGTGTTTATGTTCGCATGGGTCGCAAAAAAAAAAACTGACCATAAATGGATCTTGTGAGTGCGTCGTTACGTTCCTCCGTCTCTCGTTTTGTGGCCAAAGATATTTATTGCTAACGATATTTACGTCAGGCCCGGACGAGAGACAGAGAAATGGGAGGAACTCGTGCAAGAGAATGAATGATACTCATCGTTGGAAAACAACGAAAAGTATATTCTTTATTCATTATTTCGATAATTAATGCACTCGATGCAATTTATCTAGTAAATTCAGTTTTTAAATGGCAAAAAAGACTGTCCCATTATCGTAGACAAATTCTGAATGGAAATTTTGTGCTCTGCCATAAAAAATCATCAGTTTTCGTTGCATTTCAACAAAACGAACTCCAAAATCGATATTTTATGATAATGAAGTTTCCATCGTTGGAAAACAACGAAAATTATTATTTTTATTCATTATTTTGATAATTAATGCACTCGATGCAATTTTTCTAGTAAATTCAGTTTTCAAATGGCAAAAAAGACTGTCCAATCATCGTAGACAAATATTGTATGAAAATTTTGTGCTCTGCTATAAAAAATCATGAGTTTTCGTTGCATTCCAACGCTACAAACTGCAACATCGTAGAGAATGTCGGAGAAAATGAATAAAAAAAGTAATAAAAGGATGATTTGGAAAAAGCAAACGAATAGTAATTTTGTTTCAGGCCAATTGCGAGGTTTTGAGAGTCGAATTTGATAGTGTTGTGGTTGTTGTTGTTGTTGTGGCGCATTTGTTGCGGTTTTTGTAACGTGGACGTGCACCTGTTATTTGCGCGGGGTCGTGTTTATTCTCGGTATAATATTGACGCACAGGACGTTTCGATAGCGGATAATGGTAATGACGTGGGGTCACCTTCTCGTTGACGGGTTGTTGTTGCTTGTTCAAAGATATCGCGTTTCCTCCTTTTCCGGGTGTACCATGAGCGTTTCCATTGCCTTGATTCATGCGATTCCCTTCAGGCCCGATTTGCCGATTCGTCGGAGGATTCGTCGAGTTGCCATCCAACAATGGTCTCGTACTCGAGTCGAGATTATCGTTGTCGTTGATTTTACCGCTCGTCTCGCAACCGGGCAAGGCCGGTGCATTTTGTCCGGGTGTCGGTGTTATGGGCTTGCCGCCCTTAATCAACTCGACGATCTCGTCAGCCTCGCGTGACAGATCACCGTCCGGCCTGAACGGATTGTCCCATCCGCTGTCGGTGCTGCAATCACATTTCAACCAAATCAATCAACATCCATAATTACCATAAAAATCATCAATCGCAATGATAAATAAATTAAAAACAATCAATAAAAATTAAAATATCAAAATAATTAATAATTATAATAAATAAATGAATAAAAATATAAATATGCAAATAATTATTAATAATAATGAATAAATAAATGAATAAAAATATAAATATTCAAATAATTAATAATAATAATAAATAAATAAATAAAAATAGAAATATTTGAAGAATTTTTTTCCTTTTGAAATAAAAATAAAATGAAAATACGATTATTTGAAATTTTTTTTTCTTTTTAAATAAAAATCGAAATTTTTGGAGAATTTTTGTTTTTTTCAATAAAAATGAAATAAAAATAATGGTAATAATAAAAAATAATAATAATCATGTAAAAATAAGTTTGCACTGAAAAATTGTCTGGAAATTGAAAATCTTTTCGAATAAAATCGAATTGTTATTTTTGCGTGACTCTGTTTTTTTTCTGGCTGGTGTTCGCGTCATAGGCAAGTTCTGTATCAACATAATTTACGTCGAGGAAATGAGCATGTCATTTAATCGTGGGCGCGACTCTCTAACCGAGCCGGCGTATTATTATTATATATATTTTCGGTATACGGAGAGACACGCGTATAGGATATAAAGTTACGTGAGAAGAGCGCTGCTCTGGCAAACAGACGGTCGCTCCCTAACGACCGTGACATTACCCCCGCGGCCGGCATTGAATCGGGAGAGAGAGTCTAATTGCGCGCGATTCGACGAGAGAAAACTACACCGCGACGCACACGCGGCGTAGACGAAAATTTTATTTTAGCCCTTTACGACTTTTTTAAAATTTTATTCGGATTAAAATGTTTTTCGAGCAACAAGGACGATTTTTTTAGGCGAAATTTCGATGTTTCCGATGTTTTCGTTGTGGGTTTGGAAAAAAACATGAAAATTCGTGTTTCGTCGGGCTGGGCATGAGGCAATTGTCTCGGAGCTACGAACGGGGTTAACGAGCTCTTCGTGACGAGGCAGGCGTCAAATGATGCGCGGAGAATACAAAGCTAGTCCCATCGCCCGGTATATCATGGACTGGAGAGCTGTATAAAGATATAAAATCGAAAAAGTCGCTGTGTCAGCCAAGAAAACGAGAATAGAGAGTGCGAAGCATGTCTGAGAGTCGACGAGGAAGGCTCGAAAGAGCAGGTTTGACAAAGCTGAGGGAAAGAGCAAAAGTCGTTCGCGGAACGAGAGAAAAACGAGAAGAAAAAAAAACAACGAGGGGGCGCGGGCGTGTACACCAAGTTTTATGTCCCACGAGCAAAAGGCTGACGTAACGTCGACGGACTCGTCGTTCTTAGTGAAGCACAAAGTAGGCGCAAAAAATTTGGACATCGTGACGTCATCGAGTTTATAGATCATTTGTATCTTGAGATAAAACTTTATCTAAGGGCCGATACGGTCTAGAATTTATTTCGAAGTTACGCATCGAGACGAAATTCTTTTCGAGACTTCTATTTTTGTGCTCTCGTCATTTTCATCTGAAAGCTCTAGCTTGTGGCGTGTACTCGTTGGCGGGACGTCAAGACACCCGCGCATCGATACTCGATGACACGGTCATTTATTTCGGGGCCTCATCTGATCGAAATTAAGCGCGTCCCCGAATTTTTCTTTGGGAATGGGAACGATGCTCGGGGCGTCTTGTTATTTGTTTATTCAACTGCGTGTGTGGCAGGGAAAATGTTTTTTATATGACAATGAAGTTCGCAACGTTGGGGTCCAACGAAAAATACATTTTTCCATTAATTGTTTGTTCAATTTCAAAAATTATGACAATTTTCGTAAATTTTGGGTTTGGATTCTGAAAAATTATCGTTTTATCGTCCCCGACCAAATATTTAATAAGAATCTCAATAAAAATCAGAATTCCGTTGCATTCCAACGATGCAAACTTCAACATCGTCTGTATAAATGACACTGGAGTTCGCAACGTTGGAGTCCAACGAAAAATACATTTTTCCATTAATTGTTTGTTCAATTTCAAAAATTATGACAATTTTCGTAGATTTTGGGTTTGGATTCTGAAAAAATATTGTTTTATCGTCCCCGATCAAATATTTAATAAGAATCTCAATAAAAATCAGAATTTCGTTGCATTCCAACGATGCAAACTTCAACATCGTCTGTATAAATGACACTGAAACTCGCAACGTTGGGGTCCAACGAAAAATACATTTTTCTATAAATTGTTTGTTCAATTTCAAAAATAATGACAATTTTCGTAGATTTTGGGTTTGGATTCTGAAAAAATATTGTTTTATCGTCCCGACCAAATATTTCATAAGAATCTCAATAAAAATCAGAATTTCGTTGCATTCCAACGATGCAAACTTCAACGATCTCCAATCCTGCAGTTTTTTGTGCATTCGTATGACTCTGGCGTTGGCAACATTGAGAATTAACCGAAAAACATTTCTTCTATTCCAAATTCATTGAATTTTTGAAATTCGCGTCGATTGAGTTTTTGGAACGCAGGGCAAGATCGTTTTTATTGCCCAGAACCCAAAAGAGCTCTGCAGAAGAAAAAAAACAGAATTTCCTTGCATTCCAACGATGCAAACTGCAACATCATTGCTTCGGGAGGGAGAAAACAAAAGAAAAACTCCCTCGGCCCTTCTGCACTTAATCACTACGAAGAGGCACTCTGTGCTCTTCGAGTGCATCAGCAATTAACGAGCCTAATTGAGAAACACAAGCTCCTAAACGCCAGCGCACGAGACACGAGCCAGCGGAGCGACCGGCAGGACGTGCCGGTCGCGGGGAAAATGAATGAAAAGAATTTTATTGATAAATCAGCGTGAGATAATTTTTTTACCTTTCTTCGTCATCGGGATTATCTTTTGGCACTTTAATCACGTAATAAACGTGACCACCGTGAGTGGTGCTCATGTTTTCAAGTTTCGGCGGTGTGGCGCGATTGTCCGAAAAAAATCATCAAGATTTGAGACTCTGGCGATTGCTCATGCTGTGGAGACTGCGGGGGGTTATCTGACGAGTGCAGAGAGCGAATTTTTCACTCGGTGAGTCAACGGGAGCCTCGTCAACATGTTTTTCTTCGAGTTGCCTCGTATTTTCGTCTCGCAGTCTCAAAACTCGTGGAAATCCTCGCAGCGGCAATGGAAATTCATGATTTTCCAAAATTTTTCAACATTCCATGCTCGGCGCACGCTTGCCGGATACACGAAACATTCGCGCGCAGTTATTTCAGTCCACATTTATTTTCGTTTATTACACACCGCCAGAGAGGGCGTCCCAATGCGTCTCACCGTTGCTCAAGAATTCAACATTCTCCCAAACGCATTTCACCACTTTTTAAACCATCCAATTATCCTCGCACAGTCTCCTCGAGTCATTAACATTTTTTCATGCAAATTAATTCACCGCATTCCGTTGCATATCGAAGCGAACTGCGACCGAAGTTTGAATTGAAAAAAACGGTGAAAATTTGATTTAAACAAAAAAAAACCGAATTACTTGATAAAAAAAATTAATTAAAAAAAAAAAAATTCCACGCACCGGCTTGAGAAACTTTTTTACACTGTTTACGGGGCATAACGAGGGCGTAAAAAAAAATTCAGCCCTATTGACGCTGGTGCTGCACTCTCGAAATTAAAAAAAAATGATTTTATTCCTAAAAGACTCGTTTTATTGGGAAGACTGATCCAACGTTGGGGAAAACTGCGACTCGACTGATGCTCGGACTCAAGAACTAGCGACTCTTCGTCTTCTGTCTATTTTCGTCGGACACGTGTTGCTATAGCGAACTCTGTATAAATACAAACGTGGGTCTGTGTTGCGTGTACCATTATTCATGCTCAATGAAGCAATAACCGAGCAAAATCGATTTGTTTCGATGAAAGAATTATTTTATACGAATTTCGACAAATTAAGTGGAAGGAAACGAATCTGCTGGACGTGGAATCCATTGGAAACGCAATAAGGAGGTTTATTACTATGGAAATGGAATGAAAAATTCTAATGTAGCAGAACGACATCACACGCAAGTTCGTAACGTTGGGGTCCAACGAAAAATACATTTTTCGAGTAATTGTTTGTTCAATTTCAAAAATTATGACAATTTTTGTAAATTTTGGGTTTGGATTCTGAAAAAATATTGTTTTATCGTCCCCGACCAAATATTTAATAAGAATCTCAATAAAAAACAGAATTTCGTTGCATTCCAACGATGCAAACTTCATCATCGTCTGTATAAATGACACTGAAGCTCGCAACGTTTGAGTCCAACGAAAAATACATTTTTCCATTAATTGTTTGTTAAATTTCAAAAAATATGACAATTTTCGTAGATTTTGGGTTTGGATTCTGAAAAAATATCGTTTTATCGTCCCGACCAAATATTTAATAAGAATTTCAATGAAAATCAGAATTGAGTTGCATTCCAACGATGCAAACTTCAACATCGTCTGTATGAATGACACTGAAGTTCGCAACGTTGGGGTCCAACGGAAAATGCATTTTTCAATGAATTAATGTTCAATTTAAAAAATTATGACAATTTTCGTGAATTTTCGGTTTGGATTCTAGAAAAAATATCTTTTTATCGTCCCGACCAAATATTTCATAAGAATCTCAATAAAAAAACAGAATTTCGTTGCATTCCAACGATGCGAACTTGAAATCCGTAACAACGGGATATTCATAATTCGAAAAGTCTCCTCGTATTCCCTACGGGAAGCTTTGTGGCTTGTGATTTCGTCCTCGGTACATACCGCGCGATCGCGTCCTACATTTGGGTCTGCATATGAGAAAACACCGGAGATAGCCATGACCCATATTTAGCGCCCGGCGCATCACCCTCTCGCGCGCGCGTCCCCTCGTCGCGATAAAAATCTCTCCCTCGACGTTTTTTCTATCTTTCATAGATCTCGAGTCTCCAATTTAATCCAGTTTCATGAAATCTCTGCACGAGCCAACAAAATTTAAAAATTCCCCAACATTTCAAAGACAAACTTTAATTTTTTTTCTCTACCTCGTTCGTCGTCGCGTTGGCGATCAAAAAAAAAAAGAAAAAAAGGCAAGTCGCGATGGTTTAGTGGCAACAAAAGTTGCAGCTCACGATCGATTCGCTTTTTAGTGCCATTCGTGCGTCTCAGCCATAAGGTTTCCTTCACCATAGTCCGAGACTCTGTTTATTTTTCCTTCACTTTTATTCCAATCCGTGTCTAATGAGCAAAATTAGCACGCGATTTCTTCATTTAAATCTCTTATCACTATTTCCCCGAGTTACGAACGTGGGCTCCGCAGTCTTGAATAATAATTATCGCTTCATTTGTTCGTTAATAGAAACTTAAAAAAAAAAAAAAAAAAAAACACGTTGATCCTCGGAATGTCGAGCAAGCGGATCATCTCTCGGCATTGCTGACGTATGCTAATTAATGCTAAACGAGAACACGCGCCTCTGTACCCATTTTCCATCGGACTCGAGGCGACGATATCGCGAAATGGGAAAATGCAGTAAAAAATTGAGAATCCGAAGAAAATTATCGAATTTTCGGAAAATAATAAAAATTGTACGAATTTTTTTACGTTTGGCAGAAAAAAAATCAACGTGCTTGGGAATTGCGTTATGATTTTTTTTTTTAACGTATTAAATTGGAAAGAAAAGTGGCAAGCTCTCTGTGCAGCGGCTGCAAGGACGCATTAGCTGGGGAATTCACTAACGCATCACGAAGCATCCTGCCCTGGCTCTGTTTACGTGATAATATGTGGGCTAGGGGGGTTGAAGCAGCGATCGAGAGCTGGCGCGCGCGCGCGCGCGCGACCACTGACACGGTTTTGTCTCTCGCGCTTTTCTTGCTTGTGCATCAAGGACGATGTGCAACGATGCGACGCGACCGAGTGCACGTCTCGTCAAACGCGATTTTTGACAAAAAAATTTCTTTATTTTTCCTTTAAAAAAAATCAAAATTGCATCGTTTCGCTTCGCCGAATATTAAAATTTTGATAATTTCAAAATTTTCGTTATTTTGACAAGATTTTTTATTTCTAACGCGACTGTCGGCAAAATTTACGATTGGAATGACAAAAATCAACTTTTCGAAGAGACTTTCTACAATATTTCTCGCAGCAATGACTAAATTTTTGTGATTTTTCACAAAAAAACGTTTCAACGCGTTGGAGAGGAAAAAAAATTGGCAAAATGACATTTTTGGGGGGAAAACGCGGTCGTCGCGAGCGAATTACGCGACGAGAACCAATGAAGAGTAATGAAGAGAATAACCGGAGAATTAAAACGACCTGCGACGCTTGCGGAAGCGGTTTTGAAACGAAGGAGGAGGAGAGGAAGGAAATAAAATGAGAGAAAAAGGCAGGTCACGGTCTCTTTGCTCCGCGGCCAATCATACTTTTTCATTCTTTCCTGTCGCGACTGTCTCTGGCACGCAGGCTCGAAAGTGCAAACACAAAAAAAAAACAACAAGGAGATCCAAAAGTGTCATCGACCTTTCTGGCAAAAAAAAAACATTCCTCGAGATTTTTTTGATGGAAAAGAAACTCCTGAGCATTTCCTAAAGACAAAAAAATCGAATTGCCATTTTTATTCTTTGATTTCTTTCGATAATTATTCTTTGGGCGACGATCAATTTAAAGGGACGGATTGAGAGGCCGAAATGTGTATCAGTGGGTCGAGACTGGACCAGGGTAAGGTTGGATCCATTAAACTTTGGGAGTGCGCAGCACCGACCGAATTACCAGCATTAAACAAGATTCCTGTTCCTCGAGGACACTGCACACGAGACACCTCGACCGAGAGTAACGACGAAAAAACAAACAAATAATTTCGGGGCCCGAAACAAGGAGGAAAATCTTGGTCTAAAAATTCACTTTTCATCTGAATGCTAAAAATAAAAAATTGTCAAAAAACGTCGATATTTTGTATAATTCCAAAATTTTCGTTATTTTGTCGATATTTTTCAATTCTAACGCGACTGTCGGCAAAATTAACGATTGAAGTGACAAAAATTGACTTTTCAGTCAATTTTTCGTCCCTTTTCGCGCACCCTTCGCCAAATAATCCTGGTAAATGGTTTGAAAAAAAAATATTGCGTCGATAATTTTACACAAGCGATGAAATCCTCACTGCTCCGTTTTTATGGCTTTGTTTATCATTAATTTCGATCGCGTTTGTTGGCGCGACCGAGATAAATCAATACGAGAGGGAGAAATTGTTGCGGAATAATTAGTTGTTTTTGTCGAGTTTATGGGGAGGAAAACAGAATGAAAATGAGAAGAACAAAGCGCATTTATGGTCGGTGGAGCACGCACGGTCGTCGGTGCAGCCGACGTAGAGCGACTGGTCGCTGGCTCGCTTGCAGCGCCTCTGCTGCACAACCCACCCACACGCTATATCGATCTTCCATCCTATCCTCGCTTCTCCCTCTTTTTCTATCTCCCGTTGCATCGCAGACGCATGCACTCGCGCTCGCCTAGTTTCATCGAGAGCCTATCGCGTCTACGAGTTTTATCGTTTTTCCTATCATTTCTATGCATAAGCTAAATTATCCCGCTGCCCATGTGTCCGCTGCGTCTCGTACACGCACCTTTGTAGCGTATACGATCATCGTTGCATTGCCAACGATAAGCGGTCACGGTTTTCATCGATTTCTTTGGCTTACGTACTGAAAAATCGATATTTTTGAGTCGATTCGATATTTTTTGATAAATTTGGCTATTTTTCAAATGAACGAATTTTTTTTTCAACGAAATTGAGTTTTGGGGGTGAAATGTGGTGCAGGGAGGGCGAATTTAAACCGAAAAATGATTCTCCTGGAAGAAAATCGATGTTTTTGAGTCGATTCGATATTTTTTCATAAATTTGGGTTTAAAAAAAAAAATTGAGATTTTTTTCAACGAAATTGAGTTTCCGGGGTAAAATGTAGTGCAGCCAGGGCGAATTTAAACCGGAAAATGGTTCTCGTGGAAAAAAATCGATGTTTTTGAGTCGATTCGATATTTTTTGATAAATTTGGCTACTTTAAAAAAAAAACGGAGATATTTTTAAACAAAATTGAGTTTTCGGGGTAAAATGTGGTGCAGGGAGGGCGAATTGAAACCGAAAAATGATTCTCCTGGAAGAAAATCGATGTTTTTGAGTCGATTCGATATTTTTTCATAAATTTGGGTTTAAAAAAAAAAATTGAGATTTTTTTCAACGAAATTGAGTTTCCGGGGTAAAATGTAGTGCAGCCAGGGCGAATTTAAACCGGAAAATGGTTCTCGTGGAAAAAAATCGATATTTTTGAGTCGATTCGATATTTTTTCATAAATTTGGGTGTTTTTCAAATGAACGAAGTTTTTTTTAAACGAAATTGAGTTTTCGGGGTGAAACGTGGCCCAGAGAGGCCGAACGAATCGATATTTTGAAATTAATTTTGTATTTCTGAACAGAACTTTTTTTCGGGCGAATCGAAACCGCGAAAAGTGTTCGTTATGAAACAAGATCGATGTATTTATTTGCACACGTGTGTGACGATAAAAAAAATTAAAAATAGTCATGCATTCGAGTGCAGAGAATAAATGATCGTGGCAGTTTAAAACATTCCGTGCAGTAGCTCGTAAAGTTTGGCGATAAGGCGTTATCGAGGTCGGGAAAACTTGAGAGGCTCGACGAGATTCTCGTTATACACTGTGACGAATTCTCCCAAGACCCTATAAAAACGCCACAAAAGTCTCGCGCTTTTTTCCGTCGATTCTCCAACAAAATCGAAGCTGAAGAAATACTTCGAATCGAAATTGCCCCAGACTCACGTGATTGTGCATTAAAAAACGAAAAGAACGAGCCCAAGTTGAGCGTTTTTCGTTAAATTTTACCCGAGATATGAATTTTTCAAAATTGGGGTCAAAAACCAACCGAGACATTCGTTCTCCGATTTTTTTTCATCGTTTTACCGCATTTTTGACTAATTTTTAGACTCGAAGCAAAAATGCCCCAGGCTCACGCGATTCTGCATTAAAAAACGAAAAGAACGAGCCCCAGTTGAGCGCTTTTCGTTAAATTTTACCGAAGATATGAATTTTTCAAAATTGCAGTCATTTTCGACCTCCGAGTCACCGGAATAGCCAACAAAAATAAGCTCAACATTCTAGGGTTAAAAAACAAAGCATGCACCGAATGTTTTGGAGCGAGCGAGGGAGACCGGCGGCGGGCGGAGGAGGCTCGCGTTTCACTTCCGGTTCCATTGAGGTCGAAACGGAGGGGACGCTCTCAAGAATGGATGAGGATGGAACTGCGAGCGATTAATTATTATTCCGCCTCGTGCGTAGGGTCGTCAACGCGTATTCGTTTGAGCATCCTCGCCATATTTTCGCGACGTTGAATATTAATAATATCGCGTTTCATTTTTCCAAGTGTCAAGCCCGCGGAAGCCACGGGGGGGAAATGTGGAGCAAACTCCAGAAAATTAACGCTCGGAGGTTCAATCGTGAAAAAATGTCACAAAATGCCTGGAAGAAAAATTCATTTCGCCAAAAAAAAAAAATATATGAAAAATGCTCGAGATTGATGTTAAAATAATGAGAAAAAAAAACACTTTTTACCTTATTTGGGCATGATAGGCGGGCGACGTGTGCTCGGTGTGCGTGGTGAGCAATTCCGCAGGACTCGACGACATTCCGTCAATGAGATGAGCCGAATTGGGCAATAGTGGCTCGAGGAGTAGAACCCCGGGAGTCGCGGGCGAAGGGGTAGGTCCCAAAAACGCAACTCGCACTTTTTCCCTGCCTTCACTGCGAAACGTGGGAAAAAATAATTAAAAATAAACAAAATTATCAATCAGGAAAAAAAATTCAACACAAACGCGAAATAGTTGCTGAAAATTCTTTTTTTTTTATTGATCGATCGATCGCGTGGCTCACTGAAAATTAAAATTTGTCGAAAATCGTGGATACTAAATGTTTTTGGATAATTTCAAAATTTTTCGTTATTTTGACAATATTTTTCATTTCTAACGCAACTGTCGGCAAAATTTACGATTGGAATGACAAAAATTTGTGATTTTTTGAAAAAAAAACGTTTCGTCGAACGTTTTCGACAAAATATTCGTGTTTTTTAACAAAATTTTATTTTTAGTTCCTGCTTTTTGCGCGGCGGGCTCGGCTCTCTTCGCTCTGATAATTGGATCGACGATTTGGCATGATTGATCGATGCTGATAATGAAACTGTTGGGAAAAATCGTGGCTTTTGTAAACAATGGGATTGGAGAGCCCGCGGACGATGTATCGAAGGAAAAGGTAGGTCGTTGCTGAACAATAGAGTTGCATCGATCTGGTCACAGTGGCGCCCAGCAGCCACGCATGCATATATATATACACACCATATTTTTCACCCTGCGCTGCATAGACGAGACTTTTGCACACAAATGTCTCCCCTCGATTTTCCCTCCCTGGCTGCCCGTTCCATCGTCTCTATTTTCGAAATTACTGACAATAATTATTACGATGTTGAAGTTTGCAACGTTGGAATGCAACGAAATTCTGATTTTTATTAAGATTCTTATTAAATATTTGGTCAGGGACGATAAAACGATATTTTTTCAGAATCCAATCCCAAAATCTACGAAAATTGTCATAGTTTTTTAAATTGAACAAACAATTAATAGAAAAACGTATTTTTCGTTGGACCCCAACGCTGCGAGCTTCAGTGTCATTTATACAGACGATGTTGAAGTTTGCATCGTTGGAATGCAACGAAATTCTGATTTTTATTGAAATTTTTATCAAATATTTGGTCGGGGACGATAAAACGATATTTTTTCAGAATTCAGACCCAAAATCTACGAAAATTGTCATAATTTTTAAAATTAAACAAACAATTAATAGAAAATTTTCGTTGGACCCCAACGTTGCGAGCTTCACTGTCATTTATACAGACGATGTTGAAGTTTGCATCGTTGGAATGCAACGAAAATCTGATTTTTATCGAGATTCTTATTAAATATTTGGTCGGGACGATAAAACGATATTTTTTCGGAATCCAGACCCAAAATCTACGAAAATTGACATAGTTTTTGAAATTGAACAAATAATTAATTAAAAAAACGAATTTTGGCAAAATAATCAAATTTGCCCTTTGAATAATTCCAAAGGAACAATTTTTTTTCTCACATTCAATTGAATTCTGATTCAAATTTCCCAGCAGGCGGATTTTAATTGATAAAATAAATATATCGTATCGAGAAAATGGAGGAATGAGTCAAACTGGCATTGCGAGTCGACGATTCGCAAAGAGAATAATAAAAATGTCGTAATAATGAGAGAAGAGGCGTCAACTCGTTACGTGCATTTAGACTATCGAGTGTAGCACACGAATCGAATAATAAAAGTATGAATGATCGATTGATCTACGTTTCGGGTCACACTCGACAAGTTAACGGTGAGATCGTTGCGTGACAATAACGGCTGAGCAAGCCAAATCGAAAGCAAGAGACAGAGACAAAAAGAGTAAAAGAGACGAGATTGAATCGGCTGAGAAGCTGCACGTGCTGCCCACGCACGTATCAGGATGTGAATAATATTCTCAAGAGCCCCAGAGCTTTCGTATTCTGACATATAAATAATTAAAGCCTCGCGTGTCATTCATAAATCAATGCGCACAAATTTTAATTCAGTGCTCGAATGAGTATCGTACAAAAAACTGGAGCAATCGAGATTTGAAGGACGTTGCGACGAGGAATGTGAAAAACTTGCCACTTTCTGATCATTCATAATAATCAGCAATTAATTAAATAGTCTCGGAATCTTGGTCGGAGAAAAATTCATGATGCTGAAGTTTGCAACGTTGGAATGCAACGAAAAATATTTGAATTTATTGATAATTCGTTCAATTTTCAATGTCAGACAAAATTTCCAATCCAATATGCTTTTCGGGTGGCAAAAATCGATCATTTTATCAGCGTAATTACATTCTGCGCCTGAATAATTATTTTTGCTAAAGATAACAAAAAAATTTCGTTGCATTCCAACGATGCAAACTTCAGAGTCATAAAAATTCTCCAAACCTTCAGAAATTTGAAGATAAAATTGAAAAAAATTCAAATTTCTTCGTTACTCCAAAATTTTTCTCGTTTTTTCATCGTTTTACCGCATTTTTGACTCATTTTTCGACTCCGAGCCAAAATGCCCCAGGCTCACGCGATTCTGCATTAAAAAACGAAAACAATGAGCCCTAGTTGGAGGCTTTTCGATAAATTTTACCGGAGATATGAATTTTTCAAAATTCTAGGGCACAAAATTGGAAAATCCAAATTTATTCGTTTTGTTTTTTTAATTTTTCGATAAAAACGACCGTTTTGGAAATATCGAGACCCAAATTTCGTGATCCTGTGGAGGAATTTTATTAAGTCATGGCGTTCAGTCGCGCGTTTCCCGTTGATCTGGAACGTGGACAAAATGCGCGGGAGGCGAAAGAGACAACGAGGATAATTTTCGCGTGACGAGACACTGCGGGCTCGAGAATTTTTAAGAATTAAGACGACTCGCTTGCATCTCAAACTGCTGCATCGTTCTGGCTCGTTCTCGTTTTCACGAATTTCATGCGGTCCTACGTGCGCGCAAAAAGCAACAGCGTTTGACGAAAAATATTCGTTCACTTTTCTCGCGATAAATTCTACGAATGAATTTATCGCAGCTCGCTTTTCATTCACATGTTGCGTGGCCGATTCAAGGCACGCTGCCAAAATTCTCCCACAAAAAAAATGACGAACGTGCAAAACTTTTATAGTTGGCCGAAAAAAAACGAAAAATAAAACGTCCGAAACGTCATTTTGTTGAAAAAGATCGATAATCACAAAAATTTAGTCATCGCAGCCAGAAATATTCAAGAAAATCTCTTCGAAAAGTCAATTTTTGTCATTCCAATCGTAAATTTTGCCGGCATTTTCGTTAAAAATCAAAAATATTGTCAAAATAACGAAAATTTTATTGAAAAAGATCGACATTTTGTTGGATACGATGGACTTGAAGTTTTTTCAAAAATTCACAAAAATTTAGTCATCGCAGCGCGAGAAATTCCAAAAAGTCTCTTCGAAAATTAAATTTTTTTCATTCCAATCGTAAATTTTGCCGACAGTTGCGTTAAAAATATAAAAAAAATCAGTCAAAATAACGAAAATTTTGAAATTATCCAAAAATATTTATTTCCCCGCGTTAAAAAAAAAAAAATATTCAAGTTTTTTGGCAAAATTTCATTTTCTCTAAATCCCAAAATAACGAGAGACTTGAAAAATTTCTGAAAACTCGTTAAAAATGTTTCCTTTTCTTTTCTCCCTGAAATGAGAATCTTCACAGCAGAAGCCTCGGATTTGGAGCGTCGTCGAAAAGGCTCGAGGCGCCCACGAGCGCCAGTCGCACACAGAGAGAAAAAGAAGCAGGCGCAGTATAAAAAAAAAACAAAACACGTGAATCGTCCAAGTTGGTAAATATAGTCGGACTCGGATGCGCGCGTGTTTTTTTATTTATTTCTCGTACACACGTACGTAATCCGGGCCGCTATAAATGTGTACGAGGTTTTTAAAAACTCTGTCCGAATGACTTCATCCCATACTCTCGATAGGAATAAACACACAAGCTCGAATACCTCTGCTGGCAGCGCGGGGAAAAGCGCGCGAGAGACCTTGAGTCCGCCACTGAAAATGACATCACCCGCGCGCGCGTGATTCTCTCTCAAAACGCCACAACATTTTTCTTCAACATTCTCATTTACAAACCCCGCGACCAATAAACTAAAACTTTTTCATCATTTCTTCGCCTGCAACGGAATCTCATTAACGATTTCTTTTTAATTTCTCTCCACCGCATCGACGGATTTGGAATTGCGCGACATTATTTCGACGATGACGTCACGACGTGGAGAAAAACTTTTTTTTTCTTTATTTTATTGAATTTTTAGCATGAACCAGCGTCGTGGACACACTGGGTCAATTTGACCCGAGGTAATTCGCAGCTTGTGGGTAAATTTCGAAAAATCGGAAAACGAGGATTTTTTTTCGAGAATTTTCGAATTTTTCAATCGGGGATGAGGCTTTAATAGATTTTTGAGTAATTTTCCGACTTGTGGCAAAATTGCTCCGGGCTCGCGTGATTCTGCATTCAAAATCGAAAAGAATGAGCCCAAGTTGAAGGTTTTTCGTTAAATTTTACCGGAGATATGAATTTTTCAAAATTGGGGTCAAAAACCAACCGAGACATTCGTTTTCCGATTTTTTTTCATCGTTTTACCGCATTTTTGACTAATTTTTAGACTCGAAGCAAAATTGCCCCAGGCTCACGCGAGCCTGCATTAAAAATCGAAAAGAATGAGCCCAAGTTGAGCGCTTATCGTTAAATTTTACCGGAGATATGAATTTTTCAAAATTCGGCTCATTTATACGTTGCCGAAATGGATAGAAAACAAAAACGTGCATTGAAATGGTCGGTGTGTGTTACTCGAGGTGATATTTACGAACAATGACATCGATCACCCTCGCCCCTCTGCGCGGTGTCTCTCGAGCATACACATTAATGTATCTCCTCCCTGCTGAACGTACGGAGGGAGGTTATAAGCTCGTTGAATGGCGCCATTCGGTCTGCGGAGGCGATTGAAGCCGAGCAAGCAGCAGAAAACGTATCCCCGAGTCGTTGCCACCGGCGAAATGCAAGAGACTCGAAAGGTTATTTCCCTTTGTTCGGCGCAGGGAACAAAAGGGCAGATCCGACAATTCTAAGCGCCAACTTGCTCGTTTCTGTGTCTCTGGATGGCTCGACCGAGCGCGCGAGGAAAACGTACAAATTCCGAGATACTCGCTAAATGGTCATTGACTCACTTCCGCGCCAAGACTCGACACGAGTCAGTCCCACATTTTTAAATACCTCGCCCATTTCAAAGTTTTCTTAATTACAATTTTGGAGATTTAACTTGCAATGTTACGCAAAGCGTGTGACGCGCGTCTGGCTCGTTCGAAAACGCTCGAAACGACGCAACGCGTAGGCCGAGACTCTCGTGTCACACGTCAAACACGTGGATCTCTCTCTGGCAGTTTACACTCGTTAATTCATGCATAAAACTTTGTTTTATTCACAGCTATACTGCAGACGTTTTACTCAAGGCTGCATAGTTTCATGTCATTCACGAATTCAGTTCAAAATTTGCATAAGAAGCGAAGAAATAAAAATTGCACGCACTCGAAGGAAAATTTTGTTGGATACGTTCGAGTAAACGTTTTTTTTTTTAAATTACAAAAATTTGGTCGTTGCAGCGAGAAATATTCTGGAAAGTCTCTCGAAAGGTCAATTTTTGTCATTTTAATCGAAAATTCTGCCGACAGTTGCGTTAGCAATGAAAAATATTGTCAAAATTTGAAAATTATCAAAGATTTTCAAAAAATATCGACGTTTTTTGACAAAATTGAATTTTCAATGTGTCTTTTGAGGCGGAGCGTCAACAATGTGGGCGAAATAAGGGGAAAATTCTTTCAAATCGTCCGAAAGCCGATCGAAAAGTCAATTTTTGTCATTCCAATCGTAAATTTTGCCGACAGTTTCGTTGGAAATGAAAAATATTGTCAAAATAACGAAAATTTGAAAATTATCAAAGATTTTCAAAAAATATCGACGTTTTTTGACAAAATTGAATTTTCAATGTGTCTTTTGAGGCGAAGCGTCATCAATGTGGGCGAAATAAGGGGAAAATTCTTTCAAATCGTCCGAAAGCCGATCGAAAAGTCAATTTTTGTCATTCCAATCGTAAATTTAGCGGACAATTTCGTTAGAAATGAAAAATATTGTCAAAATTTCGAAAATTTTAATTATCCAAAAATCTTCAGTCCACCGTGACCAACAAAATTTAATTTTCATTGCGACTTGAGTCTAAAAAGTGGATTCGGGCATTTGGGATCTTTATTACGAACCGTTCGCGCTTTTTTTCTTTTTTTTTCCATATGGCAAAGACAACAGGGCGCTGCGTCGGTTAATGCGCCAATTTACCAATTACGAACTGTTTCGCAATAGCGAAACGAGTCAACATGGCGTAATCAACGAATCAGTAGGTCGACTCTATTTTCTCGGTTTTTTTTTTTGTATCTCACGAGAGAGGAGCCCGTTTTGGTCCGATAACGAAGGTCACGCGCGGTTGGTATCAATTATTTTTGTGAAGAATCGCTATCGCAGCAAAGTGAACGAACGCGATCACGATAAATATTCTTGTATCGAATTCCTCCGATCTTCACAAAGAGTCTAGACATCGGCGACGATCTCACGTTCCTCAGAATTAAACTCCAAAAATTTTCGTCGCCAAAAAAGAACGGTCTCGATTTCAAAATTCAAAAAATTTATTCAAATTTTGAAATATTTTCAGAATTTTGTAATTTCAAAAATAATTTTTCAATTATTCATTATTGCTTCAAATTCAGTTTTTTATTTACTATTTTTTTAATTAATCGCCCCCGGAAAACAACGAGACGATTTTAAAACTCAAAATTGAAAAAAATTCAAATTTTCCAATATTTTCAAAAAGTTTGATTTTGTAAAATATTTTTCGAATTATTTTCGTTAAATGATATTTAAATTTCGAATTCTTTATTCATTTTCGTTTTTGAATTAAAATCGGCCCCGGGAAAAAAACGAGACGATTTTAAAACTCAAAATTGAAAAAAATTCAAATTTTCTAATATTTTCAAAATTTGTCGATTTTGTAAATTTTTTATTCATTTTTGTTTTTTAATTAAAATCTTCCCCGGAAAAAACGAGACGATTTCGAAATTGGAAAAAAAAACTCAAATTTTCTAATATTTTCAAAAATTTTTGATTTTCTAAAATATTTTTTGAATTGTTTTCGTTTTTCAGTTAATCGTCTTCGGAAAAACCGACGGGGAACGATTTCAAAATTGCAATAAAAGAAAAAGTGAATTCGAAATTTCGAAATATTTCAAGAATTTCGTAATTTTGAAGGAAAAAAAAAAATTTCCATAAATTTCAAAGTCGATTTGATTTTTCTAAAGATTAAAAATCATTAGCATCAGAAAAATCGTTGCAATAGGGAAAAAAAAACGTTAACCGGGATCTGTAATTCGTGACTGGGCATTTCGAGGTCCAACGTGACGAGGATCGAAAGATTTTGACACGAGAGACTCGGAGATTTGTGAAACCGCGGGGAGGCTCCTCGAGAGTAACGTTTTTCAAGATGGCCGATAACCATGGCAACGCGGGAGAAACTAGAGATATATACATAGGCCATAAAACTGCGAGTTCATCCCTCGAGAGTTTCTGTTGCTCGTGTGACCGTATTTCAGAGTCTTGACTCGACGCGATCCAATGTGTCAACCTTGAGTACATAAATTTGTTGTACACGAGGAAATGACGAATGGAACGACGTCGCGGGCAAAACTGAATATGAAAATCTCTCGTGTCACATGTTCGCGAAAGAAAAACGTGAAAGATTCGCCGCGAGCGTCGAAAATCACAAAGAAAAGAAAAAAAAATCTCCGTCGTATAATTCAACGAAGAGAAATGAAGCGAGCTCGAATTATGTGCGAAGGACAATTACGAGGAAAGTTTCGTTGTCACGCAACGTCGTCCATTAGCGAGAGACATTTCGCGGAATTCCACTTAGCAAAATAAAACGAAAAGTTGTAACAAACAGACCGAGCTAAAAATGTCGCATGAGTAAAAAATGAGACGAACGAAAAGTTTGTCGAACGAAAATTCGGACAGAAATAGAAATTTTGTTTGTTTTTTCGCATCGTATTTTTACGATCGACTTTTTTTCTCATTTCACGGGCCCCCGAGTCTGCATTTATTTTAGGAACGTGCAAAACGGCTAATTATTCGTTTTTTTCGAGAGTTGGAAAAAAAAACGATGGTCGACGCGTCGTTGATTGATAAATGTCGAAAATTATTTACCTGAAAGGCAGAAAACGATTTTTTGGGCGATAAAAAAATCGAGTCGAGTATCCCTCGAGTTTTAATGACCCAGTGTGGAGAATGCGCTCGGAGGATTCACTTTTGCTTTCACTGTAGCTTCTCGGCGTTTGTGCGCACACTCACGACATAAAACGCGAATTCGGAAAAGGAGCGATCAGGATGAATTTGAAAAACTAGTAACTGCGAAGCGTCGTTGGTTAAAAAAATGAACTTTGGCGCGACGAAGCGCGCTGGAGATTGACGAGATTGCGTTCGAGACAATTTTTTATGTCCGTCCGCCGTTTGACGTCTCGGAGCAACTTACTCGATACACCGCAAACGAGGGGAAAGTTGTTTGAAACAAAAATATGTTTCACACACTCGCGGCGTTTACAGCGACGAACAATCGGCCGAATAAAAAAAACGTCGTACCCTAGAATTTCATTCGATCGAGAACTCCCGAACTTTTGTATTAAAATGGTAAAAAACCGGAGCGAACGCAAGAAAAAAACGTAAGCGCGACGCACACCAAGTTTTGCCACGGTTTACCGTGCTCTGGCGTTTGCGTTTCTGTCTGCCACCACGCCTGTAAATTCGTTCCTCCAACAAGATATATAGCACCCTCTTGCCGGCCGATAATTACCGAACTCGACCGAACGACGAAGCTTCTGTCATCGCTCGAGCGAGATTGCCGCGACGGTGCTGCCTCGGCGCGTCGCAGCGGCGAACTTCGCGGGCGCTTGCGCAACGACGCGGGCCTCGCTCGCACGATCTCGTGTTTATTTACCAAACTAATTATTTTCGCGATATAGAAAACCAAATTTTTTGCGGTTACGCATCGAAACCCCGCAGCAAGAAAACTGCAGATCGATTTCGTCGGCCGAGGGTCTTACATTAGAGAAAATGAGAGCGAATGAAAAAAAACAACGAAGCGTGTGCTCAACAGATTCGGAGCATCGAGAACCCTCGACTCTCGTATCGTTTACTCAAAGCGAGCGAGGGTCGGGGCGACTGGCAGGCGCAATAAACCTGCTTCTCGTCTTTGAGAAAGAATAACTAAACGCCAGAGTGTACACACGTGTCGAGACAGGCATCATGCAACTCTTTCGATACTGAAATCTAATTATAAACGATGCAGCAGCAACGCGATGCTGGATTTTCTTGAGGATTCGCAGAGGTTCAGAAAATTTCTACTCGTGACCCATTCGCCGCGTTATTCTCGAGTCTTTCTCACGAAAATGCATTTAAGGCGCCAAAAAACGAAATTTCAACGTTTTTCCCAATGTCCCGAAATTTTTCTGCCGTCGTAACCAAAAACATCGAAATTTAACGACTCGCGAGGTTTCTTGCGAAAGATTCGTCATTAAAATTTCATTAAGGCAATCGCGGGAAATTGATAAAGTTCGTATCGGTAAATTTGAGCAACGATTGAACAAATTAATGAAAATCAACGTTTTTCCGACGTTTTTTATCGCTGGGAATTTCGGGTCAAGGTTAAACGGACAATGGAAGCCAGACGGACATTTTTTCAGAGCCCAAACTGGCCGCATTCCCATTCACTAGATTTCGTGTTGTTGGAATAAAATGTAGTGGGGGGAAACGTGCGAGTGGCATTCGTGTCAACAGGCCGTAATGATCGGGCGATAATCTTATCGGCTCGGTCGCTCCTCGTTCCGTTTAATCGATAATATTGAAAGGGATCGCACAACACCGCGAGCCGAGCGTAACCCGCAGGATTCGCTCAAGCTCGCAGCTCGAGCAACTCGACGTTGTTATTAGCGCAGCTCAACATTTACGCGCTCGATAAACGGGGCGAATGGAAAGGAAACAAAAACAGACAAACTCTTTATTAAAAGATCCTCCGTGTTGTTTTTTTCAAATATTTCCAAACGACCACACTCACGCGCTAGATTCCGCGAAAATAAATAAATAATTTCACGAAAGATTGCGTAATTCCATTTTTTCTCGAAATTATCCATTGCAAAAAAAATAATTAATTAAAAAATTTCCGTTTTTTTCCAAACTATCGATTTTTTAATTCGAAAAAAAAATTCTAACAAAAAAAATGGCCGCCGATCGTAAAAGTTCGAAAAACATCGCAAAAATGAAATTTCTTTCAAAATTTTTGGAATTATTAAAAAAAAAAAAAGTTTTTACGAACGAATCGAACGAAATGTCGATTTTTCCCAATAAAAAAATTGTTTCCAGTCAACATTCGATTTATGCGTCATTTTGCCGTTGGCCGAAAGCATCGAAAACATAGAACGACCGAAAAGTCGTTGTTATTTCGGTCCTAGGCGTGCCGAATGACGTCAGTGCGTGTATACGCGTTTTTGAGAGAGGACGAAAGAATTAAACGTCAAAATAAAACCGTTGCCGTCATCTTGAGCGGCTTACGAGAAAAATGCACGCGTTGACGGGCGGAGCGATTATTTACGCCGGAGTTTCCGTGTCCCGCGCGTACATTCTTTTTTTTCACTCGAAATCAACAAAAGCCGAGACACCGTGAACATTTTTACGTTTTTCATGAAAACGTGCCAAAAAAACCGTATCATCCGCGTGATTCAGGGAAACAAAACAATTTCAAGGACGTAACGACCCGCGTACGACATTTCCAAGTCACTCATTCGCGTAAATTCAGAGAAAAGAGACATTTTCGATGTTTTATCGTTAGTTACGCATGATTTGGAGTTTCCATTGAATAATATAGTCGGAATTGGTTATTCAACTTACTCTGTATCTGGCACGGGTATCATTGGTGCGGGTAATCGTCCATTGTGATCCATAAAGTGATTGTTTTCGGGCTCCTCTTGGACGGGTGTTTCGTAAACAAGTGTCTCGACCATGGATCCTTTGCTGGAGCCGAAGGAGACCCTGTGCCCAAGAAAAAAAACAATCAAAATTTCTCCCATCATTTCCTCCGATCGTTCGTTGAATTCCCATAATTAAGAAACAAAAACAAAAAGCCTGAGAGTAAATAAATTGACATTTCGAGAAATCGAAGAATTTGCCGACTGTCGGTAACTTACCGACGGTCGGCAAGTTACCGACAGTCGGTAATCGATTTTTGAAAAGCTGCGCTCCAGACTTTGGCACCGCCCAGCGACGGATTCGAGTAACAAGACTTTGCTATTGTTAGCCCTGTGCGGCGTAAAAGTCACGTGGCACTCGTCCAATGTGAGAGCAGGAGGAAATAAAGACGCGGAAACCGACAACAGATGCGTGTTTATGCCTTTCGCGGCGCGTATTTGCGTAATTCTTGCATATGAGGGAAAGAGGCTTTTTCGAGAATAACTCGTTGTGTGTGGAATACGCGCGATGTGTCATCGTTCTCAAGGTCTCGCTCTGACATAACGCGCACACGGTCTCGATGGCTCTCTCCAGTCGGCTCGTCTTTTTCCCCCATCTCCGCGTTGATGCTCCTCCCGCACGTTCTTCCATTTCCATCAACGCCCTCCAAATAAAATATCGCGCAAAACGGACAGATTTTTTTTTCGTCATCGCGTTAAATCTGGAGCGACAACACTGATTCAATTTTCGGCTCAGAAATTTGTTGGAAATCGTTCCAAATATCGACGGAATTGATGAGAAAAAAATCTTCAGGCATACTCGCGATTTTTTTTTCGATTGCGTGCAAACTTAATTTTTGTTTTGCTCGTTTTTATCGGAAAGATCGAATCTTGGATAAGACGCGAGTGCGTAAAAATTACGCATGTCTATCTGAAGTCGCGGTTGTCGGGGGAGAACGACGCGGAAAGATTACGAGTGTATTACCAAGGGCGTTATCTCGTCTTAGAGTTACACACGATCGAGGTTGTTCCACAACCGCTGAAAGTCGAGACTGGAACACCGGATAGCAAGTTTATTAACCGGCTAAAGCCGCGTTTTATAGTTCACGTTTCACTTGGAATAATATATTTCTACTCGCGCCTTCACGAGCTCGAATGATTTTAATGGAAATCACGTTATTATCGACGATTTCAAAGTTCGCTGCATTGAAATGCAACAAAATTTTCATACAGTATTTGTCTACGATAATGGGAAAGTCTTTTTTGCCATTTAAAAAACTGAATTTACTAGAAAAATTGCAACACGTGCATTAATTATCAAAATAATGAATAAAAAATATAATTTTCGTCGTTTTCCAAAGATGAAAACTTCAGCATCAATATTATCCATAACGTCGAGAAAAAATGGATTGAAAAGCATCAGGATCGAAAGTTTGCTTTACTCTTTCGCAGAAAATACGAAGAAGAATAAATTAGATCAAAAAGTAATTTGTTCCAAACGATTCAGCGTTGTAAAAAGCTACTAAAAAAAAAAAACAGAGAATCGATTCGATAAGCTAGACGGGAAGGTCCTTATCACATGGTTGCCGTTCGAGTAGTCAATCAAGCCTCTTAATTGGCCGGTAATTAATCAATCCATTAGCCAAGTGAGCCGAGGATGTTGCGAGCTGAATGACGACGCGCGAGGAAGTTTCAATCGAGCCCCACAAAACATCGACAACATCGTCTTTTGTTCGTATAAATTCCGAATCCAAAAAACGTCAAAATAGCATCAAATTATTTTGAAAACGTGTCCAGAATTAAATTCCTTTTCCCTAATCGCTGTCTCGAGGTTTTGTTTGCATGAAAATTCAAGTTTTCATAATTCGAAATAACGAATAAAATAAAATAAAAAGGCCACGGCGTCGTGACGCAAAAATACTGCGACGTCTGCGACGTCTGGAGATTCGGAAGAGGAGGCGGGCAACAACAACTCGAAGCTCAAGGTGAGAGCTGCGGGACAGAGTCACGAACGCGGGAATGGCGTTTTATTTTATTACGGGGCTGGGAGAATTTTTAGCCTGAGTGAAAAAAAGTCTCGTTGATGGAGGCACGACGAGATTTTCTCGTGTCTCGTCTCATTTCCTTAATATAATTGAGTCTTTAATGAATTTCGTGATGAGACGGAACGTCGAGCTGGTTGATTTTTAATCGAGCAAACAATTAGACGGGCTGGTTGATGATTATTCGAGAAATTTGTCGAGGTAAACAGTTTGGACGATTAAAATTGTTGGATTAATGGAAAAGCGACAGGGAAGGCCATTCGAAAGCCGGAAGTCAAGCAGGACAGAGCAAAGGGAGGGAGGAAAGATTTTCAAGAGGTCAAAACAACGAGAACGAGCGAGTGACTCTCGGCGTCTGAGGACGCTGAGAAAAGTGGGTGGATGAGAGAGCAGCTCGAGGTGAGAGGGTGGCTGGCGCGATGTCCGTGACTGAATCTTTCGGGAGGTTGAGGCAGGTCCGGATCCAGACCGTCTATCAACTATTTTCCCTCTTTTTTTTTATCTTTCTCTCGCTCTTGCGATTTTCTTTGCGTTATCGAAGTTCCGTCCCTGTCTCTCGCATGCACGACTTTTATCCACTTTGCTACGATCACGTTCGCACCAAAATCTCCGATTTTATTTCCACTGGGAGCGAAATATTGAAAAAATTCCATAGGGGGTTAAAAAAGCTGAGAAACGTCCCGAGAGCCTGAGAAATCATTGCAAATGGCGCGAAATTAGAAAAAAACGAAACTGAAGAAAAAAATTGATCACGTGCGTCTATGGGGTTTCCAACCCAATCAGCGAATGCCTCGAATTTTTCGTTTTTCGTATCGATTCCATGACGACACGGAAAATTTAATTTTGTCAAGAAAATTTCCATTTTTTTTCAACACAATGAACTGAATTTTCTGGGAAATCTCAAAATTTTCGTTATTTTGACAATATTTTTCATTTCTAACGCAATTGTCAGCAAAATTTACGATCGAAATGACAAAAATTGACTTAAAAACTTTCTAAATTTTTGTGATTTTTTCAATAAAACGTCCAGTCGAAAGTTTTCAACGAAATTTTCAGATCCAAAACTACTTTTCTGGATTTTTTTCGATTTTTTTAACGAGTTCGAGTTTAGGAAAAAATTGCCGGACGTCCCAGACCCATGTGTGTCTATGGAGAGGTAAAAAAAAACTCAGCTGGCTTGCAATTCGAGGCGGATCCTGATGGAGAGATTAATTTCGATTTTTGCTTCTCCTCAAATCGCATTAAGTGTGAAAAAAGGAAAAAATCTCGCGGGTAAGAGATCGCATTAAAGTTTTAACGGGGGGCGTTAAAAGTTGACGGGTGGCAAAGACGAGACTCGTAACCCGAGGCTGGGCGACCCTGACCCAACAACCGAGCAAATGTCGTAAAGGATATTAAGTACGAGGCGCATACACGTTCGGTACAAACCGTGAAACAAGGCGCGCAGCTTGTGCTGAGGTGAAACTCGAGCCACCTACGCGCCGACTCGAGCCGCGATTGCAAACTTTGCCAACGTACGCGAGAAAGTGCGCGCAGAACCCAAACGAGCCTGATTTTTGCTCCGAAACGCAATAAATTCAGTGAAATACAAAAATCCATGAAAAAAAGTAAAAAAAAAAACGAAAAAATTGAATTTGCCAGATCGGCTAAATCTGCGACCACCGAAAAAAGCCTCGCGATGCTCGGATCGTCGCAATTCACTGTCTGAACCGAGAGCCATTGAAAAAACGTAAAAATTTCGAATAACTTTCGCCCGATACCAAATTCGACTCCAAAAAATGAAATTAAGGGGGGAAAAAATTTGAATTCACATTTTTATGGGATTGCAATTGATTAATTACAAAATACGACGTTTCAAAAAGCAAATTTACCGAGAAAAAAAATGATCAGGGTCTTACAGACCCATGTAATCGGCGGAGGATTAAAAACGACGTTGGGTTTGCCAAGGTTGAAAACAACTTCCGAATTTTTAATGAACGCATGACGCAACGGTGCCGGCACTCGAGCAGGCACGTGACTCACCACCGCGTGTAACATAAATAACGTTTTCGTACCAACTTCGCACTGGCTTTCGTTCCGGATTGATTGAGCGAATATTTCGCCGGGAAAAGTGAGCCAAAAATAAATAAAGTGCGAAAATTTTGTTTTTATCGGTCCATCGAGGCTTTTGATGGAGAAACGAACAATTTTTCCGCTAATTAGCGAGATACACGTAACGAGGTTTTTTTTTTACTGTCGAAAGAAAACGAGAACGAGCGAGAAAGCAAAAAAAAGGGGGGGGGAGCGAGCGCGCGAAGAATTCGAAGCGAGTTGATTTGTCAAGTCCGCGACACTATTTCGAGGCGTGTGAGCGAGCAAAAGTGTGAGTTACACCTTGACAGTGAGCGCGGCGGCGTCGAGTATAGCGGAGGGCGCGACGCCCCAACAAAACACAATCCCCGCGATCTCCGCATACTCGCACGCACTCGTCAAGCGTTAGAAATACAAAAAGTCAAGCGTCAGAGAAGCGCGATACCGAACGCGTACATATACGAATAAGAAAAAAAAAACTTTGATACGATTACGTGCAGTTTTTTGCGAGCCTCTCAATTAGACGCGATTCCCGCCTCAGTTTAAACGTCAATTTGCGTTAATCGACTCCGGAATGTCGGTTCAGATCCCTCCGCGGATCATATGGGTCTTTTTGACCCAAGTGACGAATTTTTTCGAAAATCTTGTTTTCAAAACAGTGCATTTTGAAATAAAACAAATGCAACGACTATAAAAACTTGAAACCTCAAAGTAGAATCGATGGAGAGTATTTCAGAATTTTTTCAGATTTTTTTCTCTCCAAATACGCGAGACACGAGTGGCGGGAGGAAAAACCCCATAAAATCCGGGACCCCATAAAAAATCATACGAATATGGGTCTTTTTGACCCAAGTGACGAATTTTTTCGAAAATCTTGTTTTCAAAACGTTGAATTTCGAAATAAAACAAATGCAACGACTATAAAAACGTGAAACCTCAAAGTAGAATTCATGGAGAGGATTTCAGAATTTTTTCAGATTTTTTTCTCCTCAAATACGCGAAACACGAGTGGTGGGAGGAAAAACCCCATAGAATCCGGAACCCCATAAAAAATCATACGAATATGGAATGGAGAGAATTCCAGAATTTTTTTGAATTTTTTTATCTCTCGGAAAATTCATTTTTCCCAGTCGACATTTTTTTCCATCAAAAATTGCTCCAAATTTCCACATTTTGAGATCCTTGACAAATTTTTATTGAAAAAAACGATAAAAAATGAGAAAAAGGACAAATTTTGGACCGACCTTTTGAGACTGGCGTGTTTGGCACCGTTGATAATTTTTCCTTTCCTGTCACTGCCAACGGTGCTGGCCTCGCTGTCGATACTATAAAGACTGTCGTCTTTGGTGACCCTCGAAGAGGTGTGAAGCGTCGATTTTCTCGTGGCGGTTGTCGTCGTCGGCATCGTGGTCGTGGCCGTCGTCGTAGTCGTAATCAACGAGTTGATGGTCGTCGTCATGTTGATGCTCGTAACGTTTGAATTAGAATGAAAAATTCCGTTGCCGTTTTGATGTTTGGGGCTCTCGCGACCTCGATCATTAGTCGGACAACGATTTTTATTATCGACTATTTCGGTGTCGATCAATGACATCGGACTCGTGCCACCAACAATGAAAGGATCGTGCGTCGCGCTCGATGTCATTATTCGCGAATTACTCGTTGTATTCTCAATGTCGTTACGCCTCGTCGAATTTCTCATTATTTGTTGATCGTTTCGCATTGAATTTCTCGCTCGATTGTAATTCTGAGACTGTTCGCCGGGCGGCGGTTTGTTCCCAGTCGGCAACATGTACGACAACATTTTCACACTTTTTATCAGCCTCTGAAACAAACCCACGTCACCGAGATCCATTAATCCCAATCCAATCCATTTGCAACCGAGTATTTTTATATAAAACAGCAAAGAATTCGAGTTCAAGCCCAAAAATTCCGGCATTTCCGGTATCAAAACTCAAAAGTGGTCGACAATGTTCGTTTACGAGAAAATTGGACAATTTTATTTATTTATTTGTACACCAAATCGTGACACTGAAGTTTACAACGTGGGAGTTGGACGAAAAATAGTTTTTTCTGTGCATTTTTTGTTAAATTTTAAAAACCATGACAATTTTCGTAGATTTTGCGTTTGGATCCTGGAAAAAGATCGTTTCATGGTCCTGACTAAATATTTTATTGGAATCTCAATAAAAAACAGAATTTCGTTGCATTTTCACGATGCAAACTTCAAAATCGTCTGTAAATGCATAAAAAAAACTTTTTCCATGCATTTTTTGCTCAATTCCAAAAATCATGACGATTTTCGTACCGATTTTGAGTTTGGATCCTGGAAAAAGATCGTTTGACTCAATATCAAATCAGAATCTCAATAAAAATCAGAATTTCGTTGCATTTCAACGATGCAAACGTCAACATCGTGGGAACGGAACGAAATTCCACAATTTCCATCATTTCGGACACTTTTTTTTTGCAATTTCAAGTTTGCCAGTAAATTCAACAAGAGATGTCAAAAAATGTCAAATAAAAAGGACATTGAGTTCCGGCGCAATGCTGCAAACTTCAGTGGCACATTTTTGTCACTGCAATATCGTCAGTCAGGAGGATGAAAAAAAAGCAAGTCCTTAGTTTGTTGGAGCAAATGGTAGCAACGAAATGGCACACGTCAATTAAAATGGCTCGATGGTCTTGATCCAGAAACGTCTTAGCGGAATCGTACAAAGGTGTACGAGAAGTTGTATACATGTGTGTATAATATGTACTGTTAGACGGTGAAGGAAGAGGAAAGGAGAGAGGACGTTTCCTCCCGAGTGCAACGAGGCTAGAAATGAGACCTATTATTAGCCTCGTAGAGTTGGCTCTCTTCCGTCAAACGGTGCGTCGTCGAGTGGCCACTTTTCCAAACCTAATATACGATCAAATCATCAACATTAACCACGTGTCTAATAACTTGTTTGTTTATAACAACAAAATGACGTTGCAAGTCGACAAATTCCAGAACAAATAAAGTATTTGATGCTCCCACAGGATCGGCGACTCGAATTTACTAACTTTTTGTGACGCTGAAGTTTGCAACGTTGGGTTAAGATGAAAAATACATTTTTCGAGTAATTTTTTGTTAAATTTCCAAAATTATGAAAATTTTCGTAGATTTCGGGTTTGGATTCTTGAAAAAATATCGTTTTATCGTCCGGACCAAATATTGAATCGGAATCTCAACAAAAATCGGAATTTCGTTGCATTCCAACGATGCAAACTTCAACATCGACTATAAAATGACACTGAAGCTCGCAAAGTTGAGGTTCAATAAAAAAAAACGTTTTTCCTATCAATTGTTTGTTAAATTTTGAAAATTATGAAAATTTTCGTAGATTTTGGGTTTGGATTCTAAAAAAATATCGTTTTATCGTCCGGACCAGATATTTAATCGGAATCTCAATAAAAATCGGAATTTCGTTGCATTCCAATGGCGCAAACTTCAACATCGACTGTAAAATGTCACTGAAGCCCGCAAAGTTGAGGTTCAATAAAAAATACGTTTTTCCTAACAATTGTTTGTTAAATTTCCAGAATTATGCAAATTTTCGTAGATTTTGGGTTTGAATTCTAAAAAAATATTGTTTTATTGTCCGGACCAAATATTGAATCGAAATCTCAATAAAAATCGAAATTTCGGTGCATACCAAAACGTCAAAAACGTCCGTTTTTGGAAAAACCGAATAGACTGTTAAATCTGATCCATAAAAATGACGAAATTTACGCGCCAACCCGAACATTCGTCGCGACGATCGCGGCGAGATGCAGCGCGAGGGAATGTTCACGGCGCGGACATCGGAACGCAACTGACGGCGACGATGTAAAACGCCGCGGCGAGCGGACCAGCTGCGGAGACACTAAAAGTCGCGGCTCTCAGTTCGAGGAGCTTATGCCCTCGCGCCCTTTGCCCTTTTGTACCAATTTTTGCCACAAAAAGTTCCATCTAGCGAAGCAGCAGGGCCTGGTCCCGGACCTCGAGCCTCGCAAAATCGTCCCTTCGAGGCCGAAGGCCCTTTAACCCCAGAAATTTAATTTTTTCTACCTCTTCCCAAAATCCGTGATAAAAAATGACCCCAATTTCAAAAAATTCATATCTCCCGTAAAATTCACCGAAAAACCTTCATCCCGGGCTCATTCTTTTCGTTTTTTAATGCAGAACCACGCGAGCCCAGGGAAATTTTGCTCCAAGTCGAAAAATCAGTCAAAAATGCGGTAAAACGATTAAAAAAAACGGGAAAAACGGATTTAAAGTCGTCCGGGGTCGTTTTTGACCCCAGGTCACCGTTCCGGGGTCAAACTCCTCGAAATGCTTGTTTCCCCGCTGCAGACTGATAAGCCCCCCCACCCCTCGACCCTGGACAAACGTCCAGGCCGTTTGTGACGGTTTATCGACGCGAAAACATTGATACAGCAGGAGGCAAGTAAACAGAAAGATGTTGGACTCACCTAGCAACGAGGGAGAAACAATGAAACGAGAAAAAAACGTCGGATCGGTGTCTCGGTGATTCAGCATCGATATCATCTGCAAAGATAAAAAAAAATGATAAAATAACGGATTTGCGAGAGAGCGAGATAGAAAAAAGCGACGAGATATCGCGCGCGGGCTCAAGGGAGGCCGCGAATCCTCGGGGGATCATTAGACCCATTAATACGAAATCAGGCCGCAAGTGCGACGAACTCTGAAACGAATTCTCCGCATCATTTTTTCATTCGCCTCCTTTTATCCCGAGAAAAAACAAGAAAAAACACTTTTTCCTTCGTTTTTTTCAGGCAACGAGGAATAAGGAGCGGAGTGCGCGGCAAAAGAAAGCGAACGAGGAGTGAATACACGCGAGAGAGCTGTCTAATCCATCATCAGTGTGTGCCAAAAAAAAAAAAACAAACCGGAAGTCTCCGGCCTCATCGCATAGACGACGTCTATGTACACGAAAGGGGGGGGGGGGGGGGAGTTCTAGAAAAGTCCATTACGGCTGCCACGGGCTTGTGTACACGCGAGCAGCCGGGCAATGATTTTTTTTTCACTCAAAAAGATAGCGAGGGAAAAAAAACTTTCAAGACTTGCAAAATTTCTTGTAAGACGCGCACACGACGCAGATTTCACACTCTCTTTTGTCCCTCGCAATGACCCGCTGCACTCCATCAGTTTTTTCTCTTTTTCTTTTTTCGTAAGCTCCGCGCAGCCCTGTTTACACGTGGCTATGCAAACGCGAGTCTCGAGACACTCTCGGAACGCGCAGAACTTTCGGACGCGATAAGCGACTCTCGGTGCA
The DNA here is from genome assembly GCA_037043255.1 of Diadegma fenestrale. Taxonomy (NCBI): domain Eukaryota; kingdom Metazoa; phylum Arthropoda; class Insecta; order Hymenoptera; family Ichneumonidae; genus Diadegma; species Diadegma fenestrale. Next base: position 4,787,284 of record CM073317.1, read on the forward strand.
GAAAACTTTCACGCTCGGAATTTCTATCGACGCATTTTTCACGCACTCGAGTTGATAAATTTGACGATCGCGTCGATTACTTTTTTTTCCTCAAAATTCGCGAACACAGTCACGAAAATTGAGTTTCAGTAGGAAAAAGCAAAAAAAAATGAAAAATCGATCGCGAATGAGGCCAAAACGATCGCCGCACGTTTCGGATTGAAATTTCTCGACGAAATATATTCTTGACGTGTAACGCGTGTTGGTCACACAAAGCGACAAAAACTAAACAGTGTAATGCGACTCGAGCGAGGTCTCTGGAGCCGCGATCGAGGCATCTAAATTGATAAATTTGCATGGACCCCCTAACGGCCTCGGTTCTGCTGCTGCGGCTGCATGCAGTGCATGCACGTCGCAAAACTGTCCAACGACAGACGATCGACGTGATATGCGCCCCGTTGCGCGATTCATCATTCGCCCGCGCGCGCGTTACACTCATCTTCTCGCATTCAACGCACTTCTCTTTCAAACCCGCGCGCGCTCTCAGTGCCTCGCGGTTCCTCACGCGAGATTCAAACGATTTTTTTATCGCTCTGCCTGCAAACATACCGACCAAACGGCAACACCAAAAAGTTGCGAGTCTTCCAGAAGCAAAAATCCAGTACAAAAATAAAATAAAAATATAAATAAATAAATAAATAAATAATAAATTAATAATAATTTATAAATAAATCATAAATAAATGATAAATGAATAATTGATGAATAATTATTAAATAATAAAATAAATAGTAAATAAATAATAAATAAATAATAAATTGATAACATTTAATAAATAAATCATAAATTAATGATAAATTAATAATAAATAAATAAATAATTGATAAATAATTATTGAATAATAAAATAAATAGTAAATAAATAATAAATTAATGATAAATAAAAAATTAATGAATAAATAATTATTAAATAATGAAATAAATAGTAAATAAATGATAAATAAATGATAAGTTAATGATAAATAAATAATAAATAAGTAATTAATAAAAAATTGATAAATAATCAAATAAAAACAAAATAAAAGTAAAAAAAAATAAATTAAAAATGAAAGAAAACGAAAAATGAATGAAAAAAAGATTGAAAATGGCTAAAAATCCGTCGACGATGTTCCGAGGCGAGAAAAACGAAGAAAGATAACGGAAAATATTGCGAGTCTGAACTCAAAGGGCTCGGGAGAGTATCCGGGCCGGAGAGCGCGAGAGCCACGAGACTTCCGGGCTCGTGACTTCCTGCTCATAATTGTACGCGTCACGTCTATCGATCTTTCGCTTGTTGTATCATTCCATATATAGAGGTAAACAGTATTAACCACTCGATGACGTCGTCATCAACGTGCGCTCTCAGGAAATTGGGAAAGAAATTTGACTCGCGCCATTTCCTGCAGCTTTTTCCGGATTTATCGGGCCAAAAGCTTCATCGACGTTTTTGCCGTTATAATCGCCGGAATTAGGAAAAAATGGGGAGGAAATTGGACGCGAAAACGCAACGAGACTCGCTCACACGTCGCGGGCTCGTTCGCTTTGATATTCGCGTTGCGAATTGTTGCGAAACGGCTTCCCGATCATGTAGACTTTGTAATTGTAGAGTTGCCGCGCGGACAAACACGTACGGACTAGCAAGTGCAAATGAAAATGCCAATCACCGAGTCCGCTGGTCACAAAACGAAAAAAAAAAAGGTATAGCGAGTGCAAACGCGATGTATTTATAACTGGGAGACGTCGTTTCAAGACTCACGATTCCATCATGCGCGATGGCGACTCGCGCTCGCGTGACTATGGGAAAAGGTCGCGAGCTAGCAGTGTTACAACAACCAGATGAATATAATCCGCGCAAGTACCAATCGTCGCTGCTGTAGACGTGCGTGGGAGATCCTCCGGATAAAATATATATCCCGTCATTTGTGAAAATCGGAGCACACGTACTTTTTTTTTTTTTTATGTCGTCATTGTTCAACGAGTCGTAATAAGAAAACAAAAAAAAATCGTAAGATACGATGTCGCAGGATATTTCAGTGCAGAATATATTTAAGACGTGACAATTTTTACCATTTAAAAACGAAATTTACTAGAAAAATTGCAATGAGTGCATCAATTATCGAAAAAATGAATAAAAAATATAATTTTCGTTGTTTTCCAACGATGAAAACTTCAGTATCATAAAAATCGATGTTGGAGCTCGATTCGTTGGAATGCAACGAAAACTGATGATTTTTTATAGCAGAGCACAAAATTTTCATACAGTATTTGTCTACGATAATGGGACAGTCTTCTTTGCCATTTGAAAACTGAATTTACTTGAAAAATTGCATCGAGTGCATCACTTATCAAAATAATGAATAAAAAATATTATTTCCGTTGTTTTTCAACAATGAAAACTTCAGTATAAAAAAATAACGATGTTGGAGCTCGATTCGTTGGAATGCAACGAAAACTAATGGATTTTTATAGCAGAGCACAAAATTTTCATACAGAATTTGTCTACCATAATGGGACAGTCTTTTTTGCCATTTGAAAACTGAATTTACTAGAAAAATTGCAACAAGTGCATTAATTATCAAAATAATGAATAAAAAATATAATTTTCATCGTTTTTCAACAAGGAAAACTTCAGTTTCATAAAATAACGATCTTGGAGTTCGATTCGTTGGAATGCAACGAAAACTCATGATTTTTTATAGCAGAGTACAAAATTTTCATACAGTATTTGTCTACGATAATGAGACAGTCTTTTTTGCCATTTGAAAACTGAATTTACTTGAAAAATTGCATCGAGTGCATTAATTATCGAAATAATGAATTAAAAATATAATTTTCATCGTTTTTCAACAATGAAAACTTCAGTATCAAAAAATAACGATGTTGGAGCTCGATTCGTTGAAATGCAGTGAAAACTGATGATTTTTTATAACAAAGTACAAAATTTCCATTCAGAATTTGTCTACAATAATGGGACAGTCTTTTTTGCCATTTAAAAACTGAATTTACTAGGAAAATTGCATCGAGTGCATTAATTATCGAAATAATGAATAAAAAATATAATTTTCGTTGTTTTCCAAGGATGAAAACTTGGCGATTAGTCACGATCTTAATTTTCCAAGTAGCGCACTGATGAAAACGACTGTAAGAATAATGATTAATTATTCACCATTATTGTCGTTGTTTGAGCAAAGATATTGAATAGTAGGATTTCGCACGAGGATTGTTTTTTCCTGAAGCACTCCGTAGGTCGGTTCCCTCGTTCCAGATCTCGTGGATTGATGCGGTTAACCACGAAACAACGGTGATAAGCGGGCAAAACGTAATTGAAGCGCTGTGCGTCGCGCAGAGCGCAGCGTCGCAGCGCGGAGAATTCATTTTCGTCTCGCTGTTTCGAGACACACGGACGATAATTTGCGTGCGAGCGCACGGGCCTCATTTTTTTCTTTCAATTTTCCTTACTGGCCTGTCCACTTGGATTACTCCTCGGCGGGAGCCTCGCCAGGATGCGGGAAACGCAACAAGCTCTCGCGCTAATGCCCGCGGACGATGAGAAACGAAAGAGCGAAGAGCAGATTGAAAAATGACCAAATCGAATAAATAAAAACGAAGCTCCTGCTGTTTCTGTGTCCTGGACATTAACGTAACTGTATATCGTACCGTACACATCGTCGAGCCCGACGCGAACGGTAATGCGACTCTCTCACTCTCTTCGTATACGTGAACCATAAACATCCTAGAAGCGGAAGCGAACTGGTAGAGCAAGGATTACCGTGATCAGGAAAAACGTCCAAAAAGCATGAACCGAGAGAGAAAAAGAGAAAAAGCGAAAAATCGAGGCAGGGAAAAATGAAAAACTGACGAATGATCGGATGACCTTGACCTTGAGTCAATTTTAGTGAGCAGAATGCAAATTCCACAAAAAACAATAAATATTTCATTGAATTTTCATCAAAATTGATATTAAAATTGAAATTCCAACTCCCTGACGATAATTTTTCATTTTTGACTCCCTCAGTCGACTGGATCATGAAAATTCGCTCAAAACTTGATTTTTGGGCTTGGGAATTTGGATAATTTGGATATTCCGCATAATCAAAATGAATCAAAATTGAAATTTCTCCTCCCTGACGATAATTTTTCATTTTTGATTCCCTCGGTCGACTGGACCATGAAAATTCGCCCAAATCTTGATTTTTGGGCTTGGGAATTTGAATCATTTTGATATTCCGCACAAATAAAATGATTCTGAGTTAAAATTTCTCCGCCCTGACGATAATTTTTCATTTTTGATTCCCTCGGTCGACTGGATCATGAAAATTCGCCCAAAACTTGATTTCTGGGGCTTGGGAATTTGAATAATTTTGATATTCCGCACAATCAAAATGAATCAAAATTGAAATTTCTCCACTCTGACGATAATTTTTCATTTTTGATTCCCTCGGTCGACTGGATCATGAAAATTCGCCCAAAAATCGATTTTTGGGGCTTGGGAATTTGGATAATCGAAATTTCATAAAACAAATGATTTCGATGCAGGAGAAAAATGTGAAAAAAAAAAAATTGTGCGCTCAAATAAAAGGTTCGCGAGAGGACACGCTGCGGGAGTACCGAGAGCGAGCTAATCGTGCATGACGGAGTGTACGGTATGAAAATGATGCAAGATGGCAGGACTGGCGTCGCGCAGCCAGCGCGCAGTGGGAATGCACATGAGAGTCTGGAGCATTTTATACTATCGTGCGATGTAGATAGAGAGAGGCGAGCAGCACTCAAAGGCTCGTTTTGCTCTTTGCCGAGCCAATAACGAGATGGAAAAAAATACACACACACACACACACACTTTACAAAGCTCGGGGAGGAGAGCGAGAAGATCGAAGAGGTCTCTGGCGTTTGTGCATGGGGCTGTACAAAGTGCCTTCACGGAGAGTGGGTTGCAACAGCCGCGACAAGGACCACGTGCGGATCACCGGAGTATCGAGCAGCACTCAACTCAGACTCTCGCGTTATCTATCTCACGATGTACGGGGCGTTTCGCTTCGCTTTTCCAATCTCGAGCACTGACCCTCTTTCTCATTCGCTAATTCCCAAAGAAATTGGACCAATTTTGTTTTTTTTTTTTTTTTTTTAGCAAGAGCTCGAGATTCTGATTCAATATTTGGTCGGGACGATAAAAAGATCGTTTTTTGGGATCCAAACCCAAAATCGGTACCAAATTTTCATGGTTTTTGAAATTGAACAAAAAATTAATATAAAAATGTATTTTTCGTTGGATCCAAATCTTTAGATCATCCCTTAATGACGCTGAAGTTCGCATCATTATAATGCAACGAAATTCTGATTTTTATCAAGATTCCGATTCAATATTTGGCCGGGACGATTAAAAGATCGTTTTTTGGGATCCAAACCCAAAATCGGTACCAAATTTTCATGGTTTTTGAAATTGAACAAAAAATTAATATAAAAATGTATTTTTCGTTGGATCCAAATCTTTAGATCGTCTCTAAATGCCGCTGAAGTTCGCATCATTGGAATGCAACGAAATTCTGATTTTTATTGAAATTCCGATTCAATATTTGGTCGGGACGATAAAAAGATTTTTTTTTGGGATCCAAACTCAAAATCGGTACCAAATTTTCATGATTTTTGAAATTGAACAAAAAATCAATAGAAAATTGTATTTTTCGTCGCTCTCCAAACTTCACTAAAAACTGGAAGTTCGCATCATTGGAATGCAACGAAATTCTGATTTTTATTGAGATTCTGATTCAATATTTGGTCGGGACGATTAAAAGATTCTCTTTTTAGGATCCAAACGCAAAACTGTTGTGGTTCTTGAAAAAATTGATAGAAAAAGTATTTTTCTCTAGTGCAATTTCCAATTTACATTTATTTATTTATTAGAAACTCTGTGTTATTTGGTCGAATCACGTAAATGAGGCCAAGGTCATGCGAACCGGAATTCAGAAAGCACATACGCTGAGATAAGTTTCGCGAGTAATGACTTTTGCACTGGATTTCGAATTAAGCAGAAGGTATGCCCCGTTATACGTTGCCATAACTAATTACTAATTATCCTTACCGCTCCATTAATCACGAGACAGAATTCCCGTTCGATTTGCCCCGTTCCTTCCTCTCCTAACCTCGTTCTCCACGACCAAAGATTCAATTTCAAACGATGGCCTATATGTGTGCGCGCGTTTGCTTGACGAATAAAAACCGTCGCGCGCGAGGGCAATGATTTTGAAAAGCTCCTGATGCGGCGTATGAGCGTCGCAGGGGGAGAAACAAAATCGTGCGATTGAGAGACAGTGGCAGCGTGGGGATTAGTACGTCGCGCGTATACGCGAGTCGAGGAGTGCATGACGTCGCGTGGATGAACCTGTAGGGATTCTGACAAGGGCTGGCCGAGTGCCAGGCCCGAGACTATGTGGGCCGACGCTGTCACTTGGCATTATCACCAGGAAGAAGAGCTCCTGGCTCGGAAAAAAGGGAGGGCCCGGGGGTCATCGACAAGAAGAGATGTTGACCGCGCTCCGAGTTGACGTTGAGCTATACGCCAATGTTTGTCTGTGCGCGAAACATGCTCCAGTGTGCAGTTTGAGTAAAAAAAAAAAAGACGAGACAATATGAACCTTTCGAATCATATAACGATCGATAAGGACCACGGAAAAACGATACTCAACGTTGGGGAACACGAAAATTATATTTTTTATTCATTTTTTTGATAATTGATGCACTCGTTGCAATTTTTCTAGTGCATTCAGTTTTGAAATGGCAGAGAAAACTTCCCAATTATCTTAGACAAATTCTGTATGAAAATTTCGTGCTCTGCTATGAAAAATCATCAGTTTTCGTTGCATTCCATCGAATCGAGATACTGAATCGTTTAAAAAACAATGGAAATTATATTTTTTATTTATTATTTCGATAATTGATGCACTCGATGCAATTTTTCTAGTAAATTCATTTTTTGAATGGCAAACAAGACTGTCCCACTATCGTAGACAAATTCTGTATGAAAATTTTGTGCTCTGCTATAAAAAATCATCAGTTTTCGTTGCATTCCAACGAATCGAACTCCAAAATCGATATTTTTTGATACCGAAACTTTTATCGTTTAAAAACAATGAAAATTATATTTTTTATTTATTATTTCGATAATTGATGCACTCGATGCAATTTTTCTAGTAAATTCATTTTTTGAATGGCAAACAAGACTGTCCCACTATCGTAGACAAATTCTGTATGAAAATTTTGTGCTCTGCTATAAAAAATCATAAGTTTTCGTTGCATTCCAACGAATCGAACTCCAAAATCGATATTTTTTGATACCGAAACTTTTATCCTTTAAAAACAACGAAAATAATATTTTTTATTCATTATTTCGATAATTGATGCACTCGATGCAATTTTTCTAGTGAATTCAGTTTTCAAATGTCAAAGAAGACTGTCCCATTTCCGTAGACAAATAATGTATGAAAATTTTGTGCTCTGCTATAAAAATCCATTAGTTTTCGTTGCATTCCAACGAATCGGGCTCCAACATCGTTATTTTTTGATACTGAAGTTTTCATCGTTGAAAAACAATGAAAATTATATTTTTTATTCATTTTTTTGATGATTAATGCACTCAATGCAATTTTTCTAGTAAATTCAGTTTTCAAATGGCAAATAAGACTTTCCCATTATCGTGGACAAATTCTGTATGAAAATTTTGTGCTCTGCTACAAAAAATCATCAGTTTTCGTTGCATTCCAACGAATCGAGCTCCAACATCGTTATTTTTTGATACTGAAGTTTTCATCGTTGAAAAACAACGAAAATTATATTTTTTATTCATTATTTCGATAATTAATGCACTCGTTGCAATTTTTCTAGTAGATTCAGTTTTTAAATGGCAAAAAAGACTGTCCCATTATCGTAGACGAATACTGCACGAGAATTCCGTGCTTGGTATAACATAAAATGATGAGTTTCCGAATTTACTTGAAACACTCGAGGATTTGTCAAAAAATAATCAGCACTTTTCATCGTATTCCCATCCATTTGAAAATGCGATTTGCATCTGAGGTCGATCAAAACCCAGTAAAAAGAGCAACAAAAAAGAAGGAAGGAAAACCGGAAAATATTCGAATGCACTTAGGGGGGAGGGCTCGAAATTTCAAAGCGCGCTAATTGCATCAAACGTGCGGGATGATGATATGGCGTAGCCGCGCGCCGTACGTTTAACATGCGACACAAGGAGCTATATATAAACGGGGTGTATTAATAAAGCGAAGCAGCAAAGGCGAAGCTCGTGCACCGCATGGGATGTGCGCATGTGTACGTGTTATGGCGAGCGAGTGCGGATATGTATGCAGGAAACACGTGCATCCATGTGTGTGCATGTATGTTTAGAAAATAATTCGCAAGCTCGCGCGGAGGCGCGTTCACGTGGTGCAATTCGGAATGCGGATACAAACGTATTCGCTGTGCTCGCAAACGCTCACAAAAATACCGACACACGCTCATCGTGTGCACGTTTGTGTGGATGTGAAATTCGGAGAGTTCAATTGAGGAGAATTGTGAGGGTTAAGTGCGGCTGCACTCATGAACTATTTAATGCGATAAAGTTACGCTAGGTTCGTGTCTAAAATACAAAGATCGATGACACAATTTCGCCTTTTTCTTTAGAGTACAAAAAACGAGCTAAGGAACGTGGTGGAAAAAAGTGGGAAGCGGGGTCGATGGGAAACGACGAGACTCGAGTTCCCAGCGCGATGGAAACCGTGACAATTTTTTTTTGGACCGCGATTTTGTGGTTTCTGATCGTGAAAAAAAAATCGTTTTATTGTTCTCATCAAATATTGGATCAGAGTCTCAATAAAATTACGTTTTTCTGTTAATTGTTATTGTTAAATTTCAAAAACCATGCAAATTTTCGTACCGATTTTGGGTTTTGATGCTAAAAAAAAATCGTTTTATCGGCTCGACCAAATATTGAATCTGAATCTCAAGAAAAATCAGAATTTCGTTGCATTCCAATGATGCAAACTTCAACATCGTCTGTAAATTGTTCTGAAGCTCGAAACTTTGAGGTTCAATGGAACATTTAATATTTTGTTCAATTTCAAAAACTATGCAAATTTTCGTACCGATTTTGGGTTTGAATCCTAAAAAAAAAAAAAGAAATTGTTGCGTTTCAACAAAAAATACATTTTTTCGATCGTTTGTTACATTTTCCTCCTTTAATAATAATTTTCGTACCGATTTTCTGGTTTTCCGGCTCCGTTGAAAGGAAAAAACGGAATTTTCTTGCGTTTCAACGAGAAATACTTTTTTTTTTTAATTCTTTATTCAATTTTGTAAAAAATGACAATTTTTGTATCGATTTTTTGGTTGGATCCTAAATAGAGATCGTTTTTATTGACCCCGTGGAATATTGAACAATAATTACGATTTCTGGCCAAGAAGAATGAATTTTGTTGCATTGCAACGATGCAATAGCTCGCAAGTTTGAGGTTTAACGAAAAATACTTTTTTTTATTGGATCGTTATTGTTCCATTTCAAAAACCATGAAAATTTTCGTACCGATTTTGGGTTTGAATTCTCAAAAAATAGAATTTTGTGGCGTTCCAACGAAAAATTCATTTTCTCCCGATCGTTTGTTAAATTTTCCTTCGTTAATAATAATTTTCGTACCGATTTTCTGGTTTTCCGGCTCCTTTGAAAAGAAAAAACGGAATTTTCTTGCGTTTCAACAAAAATTACTTTTTTTTCAAATTCTTTGTTCAATTTTATAAAAATGACAATTTTCGTATCGATTTTTTAGTTGGATCCCAAAATCGAGATCGTTTTTATTGTCCCCGTGGAGTATTGAACAATAATTACGATTTTTGGTCAAGAAAAATGAATCCGCGGAAAAAATCCCCTCCCGGGGAAAAAAACCCTGGACAAGTACATTTGTTGGTGACCCCCGTTTCCATTTGTCTTTATAGAAAAATCTAACGCCCCTAAACAAAAAACCTCCAATATAATGAAGAATGGAAAGAAGCCCTCGAAAAAAAGTTGATGATTTTCGCTCAGCACCAAAAATTCTGATATCTATAAAAGGACAAGCATTCCATTGATGTCTGAAAATAAATTAACGACACAAAAGAAAAAATCTTCCAAAAAGACACGTCTTAAAATAAAGGAACGCCTAAATACAAAATGGCAAATCGACAGAAAAACTTCATACAAAAAATACAAAACTCGAGTTTGCCATCGTATGTTGAACGGATGAGCGGATGCGCACAGAGTACTTGTCCGGCCCGAAATTTTTTGTATTAACTTGAAATATAAATCCCTTTAGGAGGGAACTTCGATTGACTCGAGATTTGCACTAAGCTTTCGCATGTCTTTTCTAAGAAGATTTCTGAAATGAGACCAAAAAATACGTTATATCATATCAAGTTCAACTTATGAGAGCACTTTTAATAAAAAATTTCGGGCCGGACAAGTACTCTGTGCGCATCCGCTCATCCGTTCAACATACGATGGCAAACTCGAGTTTTGTATTTTTTGTATGAAGTTTTTCTGTCGATTTGCCATTTTGTATTTAGGCGTTCCTTTATTTTAAGACGTGTCTTTTTGGAAGATTTTTTCTTTTGTGTCGTTAATTTATTTTCAGACATCAATGGAATGCTTGTCCTTTTATAGATATCAGAATTTTTGGTGCTGAGCGAAAATCATCAACTTTTTTTCGAGGGCTTCTTTCCATTCTTCATTATATTGGAGGTTTTTTGTTTAGGGGCGTTAGATTTTTCTATAAAGACAAATGGAAACGGGGGTCACCAACAAATGTACTTGTCCAGGGTTTTTTTCCCCGGGAGGGGATTTTTTCCGCGGATATCATTTCTTTTTTCTGAACACTCTCAGAACCTAGAGTTTTCACATATTTGCTATCATTATATCTGATAGATCTCTGGAAATACTTGAAAGAAATTGAGAAAATTGTTCATTCCTCCCCAATTGGAAAAAAACCGTTAAAAAAATAATTTGAAAAACGGTATAAACGACCGAAACAAAGATAAAATGAAAGTTGATGACGGGAAAGAAATTCTGCTTACGTTTTTTTCTTTCTCTCATTCAACAACGGTAACAATCAACAAATTTTCGGTGAGACTCTTAGTCAATCCCTTAACGAATGCTGTCCAGACACTTCGTCAATCCCTCAAAAGCGTCTCGAAAAGACTTTGAGCCGATCCCTTGAAGAACTTTCGTAGAGACCCCCAACAATCCTTTAAAAAATCCCGTTCAAACTCTTGAGTGATCCCTTATAAAAGGCCCGGCAAAATTCTTGATTAATTCCATAAAAACTTCAATTGAGATACTATTGTCAACCCTTTTTGAAAATTCCCGTCAAGACTCTCGGTTGATCCCTGAGAAACATCACGATCAAACCCTTCAAGTCAGTCCCTTAAAGAACTTCCATCAGGACCCCTGGTCGAGCCCTGAAAAAGACATCGCGAACCATTGAGCCGTCGACCTAGATAGCGAAAACCATGGAAAATCATACCTAGACAACGAAAACCATGGAGCCGTTGACCTAGATAGCGAAAACTATGGAGAAATATACCCAGACAACGAAAACCATGGCACCGTCGACCTGGAGAGCGAAAACCATAGAGAAATATACCTAGACATCGAAAATCATGGAGAAATATACCTGGACAACGAAAACCTTGGAGAAATATACCTAGACAACGAAAACCATGGAGCTATCGACCTGGAGAGCGAAAACCATAGAGAAACATACCTAGACATCGAAAACCATGGAGAAATATACCTAGACATCGAAAACCATGGAGCCATCGATCTGGAGAGCGAAACCCATGGAGAAATATACCTGGATGACGAGAACCATGGAGCCGTTGACCTGGAGAGCGAAAACCATAGAGAAATATACCTAGACATCGAAAATCATGGAGAAATATACCTGGACAACGAAAATGATGGAGCCGTCGACCTAGACACCGAAAACCTTGGAGAAATGTACGCCGACAACGAAAACCATGGAGCCATCGACCTGGAGAGCGAAAACCATAGAGAAATATACCTAGACATTAATTAAGATTTAATAATAAAAACAATTTTAAAACATCATGTTCAACGTTTCTCGTCGTCTTTGGACTCTCATTTTTAACAAATTTGTGGTCTTCTGTTTTTATTATTTTTTCGCGAAACTCATTTTATCGCGTTCTTATTTGAGAAATGACCGAGGATCGATAAAGATTATTCCTCACTTTTCGATATCAACGTACCAGACTTCACTCGTATAACGCTCGTAACCAAACCTTTCTGTCAAATGACAGCATAGGGCGATGTCGTCAGTCGCGACCAATCAGAAACGCGACAGCGACGTTCGCCCTTTCTCTGTGTCGTATACATACACGCACGCACACTCCGATCATTGCATAGATTTTGCCTGTGCAAACTTTTATCTCAGCAATTACAGCATCAATCGTGATGATTTATGGCTCAATCGACGGACAGTAATTTCATTAGTCTTAGTTTCAATTTTCAGATCCTGACATTACTTCTACGCTTTGTAATTAAAAATATGTCTCCCCCCACCACCAGATTTTGCTTTATTCAGAGATAATATACTCGGCCGAGTCTCGGGCTAGCAGACGACAGCAGAGCTGTCAAATGTACTTGTCCCGAGACTCTACCGAGTCTCTTGATTTCGTTGCATTGCAACGATGCAATAGCTCGAGGATCGTGAATGCAGAGCAGCGTCCAAGAATTATTGCGTTATCGGAGAGTTTCATGAGGTAAAATGAGCTGTTTACGTTGGAGCGAGAGTTTAGCGATTTTCGTGAATATTCGAGCACGTCGCGTGTATGTATAGGAAAGCGTAATAATTTGAAGAAGCTGGCAAGACGTACGGCCAGTGGGTTAGGTCAGTGGCTTGAATTAGAACGTCTTCTTTGTTCGTCCAACAAGTTTGCGTCGTATCTGTTTCGTCTCAAGTTTGTTTTTGATAAAAATCCGGAGCTCACGTTTTTATTGACCCGAGGAAGTGAATATTTCGTTCCAGGCAGTGAATTTTCCGAAAATAGATTCGCGAAACGTTCGGATACGATGTACGGAGCTTTTTGTTTTTCTTTACATAAATAAACAGCGTCCGACGTCGCGGTTTTCCGGGCCGAACATCGCGGGCCAAAATTCCATTGCGAAATCATAAAAAAACGATACGCGATCGTTTCTCAATTCGATTCTCGATGATGAGCTCACGACGACGTCGACGACGATGCATGTGCGCGTTTCGCATTCACATTTCTCTATAGAAACGAGAGTCTCAGAGTTTTGGGCGCGTGTTGTCGTTTATTTTGGAACTGACGAAATCTCGCTCGAGGTCAGTTTAGCAATTTTGGCCACTGGCGCGTTGCATGCAAATCGCAATATTCCTGCTGCATGTAGCGTTTCTAAATGTTAATAACGAAATTTCCCATTCACTCATTTCTGTAAAGTTTGCAGCCAACGATACTTTTTGAGAAATGTCCGTACGATGGATGAAAAAAAGGATCAAAATTGTTGAGTGTCCACGAATCATACGATTTTTTATGGCGTCTCGGACTCTATGGGGTTTTTCCTCCCGCCACTTGTGTTCGAAGGAAAAAAATCTGAAAAAACTCCGAAATTTCATGTTTTTATAGTCGTTGCATTTCCTTTATTTCAAAATGCAACGTTAAAAACAAGATTTTCGAAAAAATTCGTCACTTGGGTGAAAAAGACCCATATGATCGAGAGGGAGGGTTAATGACATAAAGCGAAGAATATTGGGGTATTTAAAACGGAGTATCATCACTTGAGAAATAATTCGAATCTCGAGGGCGACGCGAGGATGATAATATTGACTTTTTCCGAGCATATAAATATACACACTGCTCTCGCGTGCTCGCATTTGAAGGGGAATGCGAGATGAGCGACGAGAGGTTGTCTCGCTTTGCAGCGCAATTATCCGAGACAAAGGTCCATCCCTCTTTTTCTTTCCCGCTGCTGCGAGGGGAAACAAAGCAAAGGACCTTTCATCTTGCTGCTGCTGCTGCTGCTGCTGTTTTTTCTTGCCGGTTAGTCCCACGGGACAGTAACGCGTTTTTCCATCCTTCATTCGCGGATTTCGATTGTCGACGATGTCGACCTCCCGAGGGACAACTCGGCAAATTCTTCCGACCATAAAAATCCCATTTATTCCATATGTACGGAAATACAGAAAAAGCCAGCAACAGCAACGTTTCCAAAGCGACTATCGCAGCTAATTATTCTTACCCAACATTTCCCATAAAATTCCTTCCATTCCCCATAGAAAATTTCACCATTTTTATCGATCCCCCCGTAATTCACAAATGCGAAGAAAAAATCGTGGCCACTTGGGAAAATTGTCAGGAAAAAAAAATAAAAATAAAAGTTTTTCCTCGTAAATTTCGTCCAAAAAAAATTTTTTTTGATAATTTCAAAATTTTCGCCATTTTGACAATATTTCAGCGAAATTTACGATTGGAATGACAAAAATTGACTCTTTGGAGAGACTTTCTAGAATATTTCTCGCTGCAATGACTAAATTTTTGTGATTTTCAAAAAAAAAACGTTTACCCGACATTTCCCATAAAATTCCTTCGATTCCCCATAGAAAATTTCACCATTTTTATCGATCCCCCCGTAATTTACAAATGCGAAGAAAAAATCGTGGCCACTTGGGAAAATTGTCAGGAAAAAAAAAAAAAAGTTTTTCCCCGTAAATTTTGTCCAAAAAAATTTTTTTTGATAATTTCAAAATTTTCGCCATTTTGACAATATTTCAGCGAAATTTACGATTGGAATGACAAAAATTGACTCTTTGGAGAGACTTTCTAGAATATTTCTCGCTGCAATGACTAAATTTTTGTGATTTTCAAAAAAAAAACGTTTACCCGACATTTCCCATAAAATTCCTTCGATTCCCCATAGAAAATTTCACCATTTTTATCGATCCCCCCGTAATTTACAAATGCGAAGAAAAAATCGTGGCCACTTGGGAAAATTGTCAGGAAAAAAAAATAAAAATAAAAGTTTTTCCTCGTAAATTTCGTCCAATAAAAAATTTTTTTGATAATTTCAAAATTTTCGTCATTTTGACAATATTTCAGCGAAATTTACGATTGGAATGACAAAAATTGACTTTTCGAAGAGATTTTCTAGAATATTTCTCGCTGCAATGACTAAATTTTTGTGATTTTTCAGTTCAGTCGAACGTTTGCAACAAACTATCGATTTTTTTCCAACAAAATTTCTTTTTCAGTGCCAACGCGAGGGCTGGAGAGAATTTTTGGTAATTTTGCTTCGGGATTCTCGCAGGATGGGCCAAGTTGCATTAAATTTCATTGAAAATCACTTACGAGCGCAGGGGAGACGTAAAAATGATGCACGCACGTTCCGTTAGTGCGCGCGTTGCTATATCGAACGGGCTGCGACGGCATATACGAAGGTAAAGGGGTTGGGTCAAATCGTCTGGCTTTTTGTATCGTCGATTGTTCACTGGGCCGTGATGACGCGAGATTATTGCTTCGCCCCCCCCCCCCCCTCCTTGGGCTCTCGGCATCTTTGTCTCTCGCGTAACTTAATTCTCATTCGATCGATCAACGACGACGAGATTTTTCCTTCTTCGTTGTTATTGTCATCGCGCGGGTTTGTGTGTACACAAACCTTGTCTGGGATTTAATTCCGAGAGGAAAGGCGCGCAGGTGGAGCGGCCACTCCTTCCGCGAGCTCCTCTCGCGTCTTTAATGAAAATTTACGTCACACGCACGCGGTCAATCGATACGCCCGCGTCAACGCGTGTACACATGCTTCTCACTATTTCTCGAATTGTTATCCTCGTCAATTGCGTGTGAAAAAAACCAACAAATTTATTAATAACTGTATTTCGTTGATTGTTTAGATAAATAAAATGATTCATTCAATGAAAGTTTCAATTTGCACAAAAATAAAATGATCAATTTTTTTGTTTGTCTGTTTTAAACTTTTTTTTTAATATATTATTTATGAATTTTTATATTTTATTATTATTCATGTCATTGCCGGATTATGAAAATAAGAATTCAAATAAATTTAATATAATAATTAAATATAATTCAACATTTTCAATAAATATCTCATTAACATTTTCAAATAATTAAAATGAAACAATATTTTTAATAAATTTCATTGTGATATTTTTAAATAATTGAAAATGGAATCATTTCATCCATAAATATCATTTTGATATTTTTAAATAATTAAAAATAATCAAATATTTTGAACCAAATGACATTTTCGGAGGCGACTTGGATCTTTGCACAGAATTTTTTTCGGAAAATGAATAATTTATAGATTTACGATGTTGCATCGTTGGAATGCAACGAAATTCTGATTTTTATTGAAATTCTTATTAAATATTTGGCCAGGACGATAAAACGATATTTTTTTCAGAATCCAAACCCAAAATCTACGAAAATTGTCATATTTTTTTAAATTTAACAAACAATTGGTAGGAAAAACGTATTTTTCGTTGAACCTCAACGTGGCGAGCTTCAGTGTCATTTATACAGACGATTTTGAAGTCTGCATCGTTGAAATGCAACGAAAATCTGATTTTTATTGAGATTCTTATCAAATATTTGATCGGGGACGATAAAACGATATTTTTTCAGAATCCAAACCCAAAATCTACGAAAATTGTCATATTTTTTTTAATTTAACAAACAATTGGTAGGAAAAACGTATTTTTCGTTGAACCTCAACGTGGCGAGCTTCAGTGTCATTTATACAGACGATTTTGAAGTTTGCATCGTTGGAATGCAACGAAATTCCGATTTTTATTGAGATTTTGATTAAATAATTGGTCAGGACGATGAAACGATATTTTTTCAGAATCCAAGCCCAAAATCTACGAAAATTGTCACCGCAGCACTTGGAAAGCACATAATTATATTTTTATTGATTGAATTACGAGAAGGGCATAAATGAGCGAAGCTCCAGTGGCTCGTCGATGAGCCACGATCGAGAGCTTTTTATCGAGATAAATTCGTTGACATTGCACACGTGTATCAAAAAAAATGAATTTGCTGCCCGGGGCGTAACCGCGAGCATTGCGAGCGTTGCGTTAGCATGTTGAAGAGAAAAGAGAAAAAAGAAATTACTTCGGGAAGGTCGAGAGCGGTGAAGAAGGCGCGCGAGAGGGTGTTTGATGGGACGATGAACAAGAAAACGCGCCGCGAGGGGAGACGCGGCGCGGCGATGGTACGCGTGAAAAATATTCTCCTTGTTATTGTGTGGATGTTATTCAAGGGCTGACGGAGTACATACGCGCGCATGCACGTATTATGGAGACATTGTGAAAATATAATCAGAGGGAGATAGTGAAAGAAGAAAGTCAAGCTGCCTGCAGCAGCAGAAGGCAAAATGTTTTATACGGTGACAAATGTTTGGGGTGTGAATTACGAGATTCCTTTATGAAGAAAAACATCCCGCAATCGAGTCTCCTGCTTTTGTAGGTGCGCGGGACCAAAAGCAACAAAGACGATCACGAGCTCGTAAAAAAAAAGTTTTTTATTCATCATTTCGATAATTAATGCACTCGATGCAATTTTCCTAGTAAATTCAGTTTTTAAATGGCAAAAAAGACTGTCCCATTATTGTAGACAAATTCTGAATGGAAATTTTGTACTTTGTTATAAAAAATCATCAGTTTTCGTTGCATTCCAACGGAGCGAGCTCCAACATCGTTATTTCATGATACTGAAGTTTTTATCGTTGGAAAACAACGAAAATTGCATTTTTTATTAATTATTTCGATAATTAATGGACTCGATGCAATTTCTCTAGTAAATTCAGTTTTTAAATGGCAAAAAAGATTGTCCCATTATCGTAGACAAATACTGTATGGAAATTTTGTGCTCTGCTATAAAAAATCATCAGTTTTCGTTGCATTCCAACGAAACGAGCTCCAACATCGTTATTTTATGATACCGAAGTTTTCATCGTTGGAAAACAACGAAAATTGTATTTTTTATTCATTATTTTGATAATTAATGCACTCGATGCAATTTTCCTGGTAAATTCAGTTTTCAAATGGCAAAAAAGATTGTCCCATTATCGTGGACAAATTCTGCATGGAAATTTTGTGCTCAGCTATAAAAAAAAATCTCCAAGTCGAAGGATGTGAATGATGTGCAAAAAAAAATGGGAGCAACGATGCACTGCGGGGCGTTGACATTTTACGGGCCAATTTAGGGCACATTGCAATGTCGATGATCGTTGGTGCGCGTACGCGAGCAGACTTGGGCCAGTGGCCAAAGAACACGATAAACTTGGCTCTCCCCATTGAAGTTCATGTGGCATTTTTCTATGTCTATATGGTTATCGATCAATGGACAATAATAATTGGAAGGTCTCGATTTTCTCTGGCTCTCTGTCTCGCTCGATCTGGACAAAGCGAGAGCGAGCGAGAAAAACAATCGAGTCGATCACTGGGTTTTCTACTTTCCTTCTCTCGAGTCTCCCCCGGAATCACTCTCTATGTATCGCGTTTATATTCAACGTGTGTGGGCACCATGCACCCTCGTAGTTTGGAAAATCGATACGACGCACGCGCAAAGGAAAATGGCCAGGGTGTATATGGGAGAGAGGGAGAAACGGGGCTTGAAAATTCTACGGAGTTTGCGAGCCACTATACGACCCAACCGTTTCGCGAAGGAGAGAATCTCCGGCCTGATACGATTCACCCTCGTCCGCCGTAGCAGCAGAGCAAACGATGCGACGTTTCTTTTCTTTCTCCGTATGCGATCAAGTTGTAAAAGTCCTGCCCGGTCCAATTTTCAGGCTTAATAAGGAATATCGAGGAACGACGCCCAGGCCGAAACAATCGGTTACTAGGTTACGCCTCTTGGATATTTCATTAAAAATAATCAAACACACTGTCTTGGCGTTCGCATCGTTGGAATGCAACGAAAACTGATGATTTTTTATAGCAGAGTACAAAATTTCCATGCAGAATTTTGTCTACGATAATGGGACAGTCTTTTGTGCCATTTGAAAACTGAATTTACTAGAAAAATTGCATCGAGTGCATCAATTATCGAAATAATGAATTAAAAATATAATTTTCATCGTTTTTCAACAAGGAAAACTTCAGTTTCATAAAATAAGGATCTTGGAGTTCGATTCGTTGGAATGCAACGAAAACTGATGATTTTTTATAGCAGAGTACAAAATTTTCATACAGTATTTGTCTACGATAATGAGACAGTCTTTTTTTGCCATTTGAAAACTGAATTTACTAGAAAAATTGCATCGAGTGCATTAATTATCAAAATAATGAATTAAAAATATAATTTTCATCGTTTTTCAACGATAGAAACTTCAGTATCAAAAAATAACGATGTTGGAGTTCGATTCGTTGGAATGCAACGAAAACTGATGATTTTTTATAGCAAAGCACGAAATTTTCATACAGTATTTGTCTACGATAATGAGACAGTCTTCGTTGCCATTTGGAAACTGAATTTACTAGAAAAACTGCATCAAGTGCATTAATTATCAAAATAATGGATAAGAAATGCAATTTCCGTTGTTTTCTAACGATTTAAACTTCAGTATCAAAAAATAACGATGTTGAAGCTCGATTCGTTGGAATGCAACGAAAACTGATGATTTTTTATAGCAGAGGCCAAAATTTCCATACAGTATTTGTCTACGATAATAAGACAGTCTTCTTTGCCATTTAAAAACTGAATTTACCAGAAAAATTGCATCGAGTGCATTAATTATCAAAAAAAAAGAAAAAAAATTTCATTGTTTTCCAACGATGCAAATTTGAGTATCATCAACTGGATCGTTCGGCAGTACTGGGACACGTAATCAAAGTATGAGGAAGCACTGCGTCGACGAAATCTCTGTTAGTGTTCGTGAAAAAGTTTACGAAGACTCGAGCTGGTGAGCTTGTTTTGTTTTTTCGGCACACTTTTCGGCTTCGTGTTGCACGGCAATAATTCATGTTTTGCCGTTTAGCCCGAAAGTATATATTATTTCCTTATCGTTTACGGGGATGTATCTAATTTTGCAGAGTCCGTTTGACTGGATATTCCCATGGCTTTTACGAGCCGATGTGATTTATATGCGTTTCGTCCAGGAAAGATGGTTCGAGCCCCCGCGCCATCTTTTTAGGGGAAATTCAGGCAACGCGTCTAGACGCTGCAGTTCGAGCGTCCGAACCGAGTCTCTCGACTACTCGAGCGTGCAACACGATTAAAATGCAACGTTGGTCATACAAGCTCGCGGGGCTAATACCGCGCGCACCCTCACTCGAGCTTTGTTACCTTGAAAATCTTTAATGGCCTCTTCGATGCTTGCTCTCGACATTTCCCGGTTTTCATCGAGACCCCAGTGCACGCGAATCGCGATGCCGAAGTTTGCAACGTCGCGATGCAACGAAAAATCGTCGATTTTATTGAAAATTCATTAAATATTTCAATTTTTCCGAAAAATTGAGAAAATTTTGTCATTTTTCCAGCAGAGTTCATAATTATTAAGAGAAAAAATATTTTTCGTTCAATCTCGACGTTGCAAACTCCAGATTCATAAAATTCCGAGATATCAAAGTCCGAGAGCCCTGCGAGTCGTTCTCGTGATCGTTTCGACGAATCGAGACGAGGGCGAGAGGGAAAAAGGCACTTCTGATGAAAGCAGAATTAGCCAAAGGTCGTCCATGGGGAATTCTCGATTTAAGGGACAACGCGAAGGGGAAATTCCATGCACCGACTCTGCTCGGAGAAAGAAGGAGCGAGACAAAGGATTTCGATCAAAATCGAGGGAGACTCGGACAAGATTTCACCAGCATTTGTTGAAATTACAAACTCGCTCTGTTCCGATCTTCGATCAAAATTTCCCTCCCTGCATCATTAATTCAGCGTGAATTGACATTTTGCCTCGAAAAAGAAAAAAAAAAGGCCAACTGAAGTTTCCGACGTCGTAGTCCAACGAAAAATTATTTTTTAATTCATTTTTTTGTTTAATTACAAAAACTATGCCAATTTTCGGAGATTTTGGGTTTGGATTCTGAAAAAATATTGTTTTATCGTCCGGACCAAATATTGAATCGAAATCTCAATAAAAATCGGAATTTCGTTGCATTTTAACGATAAAAACTTTAACCAAAGTCCGCAACGTTTGGGTCCAAAGAAAAAATCGATTTTCCATTATTTGCTTGTTCAAATTTTTAAAACTGAGGGAATTTTCGTAGATTTTGGGTTTGAATTCTTAAAAAAATATCGTTTTATCGTCCGGACCAAATATTGAATGAGAATCTCAATAAAAATCGGAATTTCGTTGCACTTCAACGATTAAAACTTTAACTAAAGTCCGCAACGTTTGGGTCCAACGAAAAATACGATTTTCCATCAATTGTTTGTTCAAATTTTTAAAACTGAGGGAATTTTCGTAGATTTTGGGTTTGAATTCTTAAAAAAATATCGTTTTATCGTCCCGACCAAATATTTAATCAGAATCTCAATAAAAATCACAATTTTGTTGCATTTCAACGATAAAAACTTTAACTAAAGTCCGCAACGTTTGGGTCCGACAAAAAACACGATTTTCCATTAATTTTTCGTTCAAATTTCGAAAACTGAGACAATTTTCGTAGATTTTGGGTTTGGATTCCGAAAAATAGTTTTTTTTATTGTCCGGACCAAATATTGAATCGGAATCTCGATAAAAAACGGAATTTCGTTGCATTTCAACGATTAAAACTTCAACACCGTTTTTTCTTATCAATAGAACGTGTGGCACTTGTTACCGCGGGGACATTCTCACGCAACGAGAGAGCGAACTGCATATAATGGTCGATCTGTGTGTCGTGTTTCGTTGGTTGAAAGAAAAAATCCTGCGCGAGTGTAAATGAGTTCGCGTGACTAATCCACGTCCTCGGAGTTTGAGAACGATGCAATAACAAGTGTCAGCATTATCTAACAATAAGAGGAAGAAAAATTGAGAGCGGGCCGTGGACAATTGAGTGCACGTCGTTGGTTTGTGCAGGCGGATTGACCGGAAAAATTTATTTATCTGGAGTGTCGCACGCGACCGTTTTTTTCGTAAATTCTCGAGAAATTATACAGAAAAGTGAAGAAAGTCCAAGCAGCGGTGCATTTTTTGATAGACGAACGTCCCCGCAACGACCTCGTGACATCTCACTCACGCTGCGTCTACTATATAGGTACAGCGTGAAATCGCATTTGAGAGAATTAGGCCAATGCAAAATCCAGCATTGAGAATACACACAGACACTTCTTAAAGAGATTTATAAGAAAAAAAATAAGAAAAACGAACTTAATTGGCTCGGAATTTCATTTCTAGACAAGACTTTTTTTTCAGTTTAGTCGGAGACTTAGTTTTCAAATTGCGAAAATATATTTATTCAATAGTAAAGTGCAAATTTTATGATACTGAAGTTTCCATCATTGGAAAACTACGAAAATGATATTTTTTATTCATTATTTCAATAATTAATGCACTCGATGCAATTTTTCTAGTAAATTCAGTTTTCAAATGGCAAAAAAAACTGTCTCATTATCGTGGACAAATTCTGTATGAAAATTTCGTGCTCTGCTATAAAAAATCACCAGTTTTCGTTGCATTTCAACGAATCGAGCTCCAACATCGTTATTTTTCGATACTGAAGTTTTAATCGTTGAAAAACTAGGAAAATTATATTTTTTGTTCATTATTTTGATAATTAATGCACTCGATGCAATTTTTCTAGTAAATTCAGTTTTTAAATGTCAAAAAAGATTGTCCCATTATCGTAGACAATTACTGTACGAAAATTTCGTGCTCTGCTATTAAAAATCATCAGTTTTCGTTGCATTTCAACGAATCGAGCTCCAACATCGTTATTTTTTGATACTGAAGTTTTAATCGTTGAAAAACTACGAAAATTATATTTTTTGTTCATTATTTTGATAATTAATGCACTCGATGCAATTTTTCTATTAAATTCAGTTTTTAAATGGCAAAAAAGATTGTCCCATTATTATAGACAAATTCTGAATGGAAATTTTGTACTCTGCTATCAAAAATCATCAGTTTTCATTGCATTTCAACGAATCGAACTCCAAAATCGTAAAGTAATGGGATTTCGATGAATCCGAATCGAAAACTTCACTTATGCAGTTATTTTATAATTGTCGATTGATTTCGCAGTCACGTGTTTTCCCTCCCGAATATCGATCGATCCCTGATCGTCACTAGAGCAGGGCGTGGATTTACCAACAAAAAAAGTTCGTACGCACACTCGACTGTAAATTAAATTTCGTAACGACTCTGGTACAAGCCCAAAGACTTTGGATCGTTGCGTCCCGAGAGTGAGACTTAAAGTGATCACAATTGGTTACGTAACGTCGTGGTCGATATACGAGAGAACCGAATGGGTGCGAAAAAATCTTTCGCAGCGGAAACATAAAAAAATTTCGTACACACAATAAAACATCGAGATGTACGTGCGCGATTCTAATTCGTTGCTCGCGCGACCACGTCGCGCGGCCGTAATTTCGACGTCGCGTAAAAATTTCGTATTCCGATCACAATTTTTTCCGTTTTTCATCATCGCTCGTCATTTTATGAATGAAATGAAACAAAAAACGATCAAAATCCTCTAAAAGGCTTGGACGTCGACCGTCAGGGCCGGACGAGGTTGATTTCGCGTCAACGGGACAAAAAATCGTGTCAGAGGCGGCCCCGGATTGACCGTGCGCGCGATGTTAATCGCTCCCGAGAATCTCGACTCGAGATTCCCCGAAAAATCGACGAAAAACACGAAAAAAAATCACATTTTCAATTCCTACCGAGAAATCGGCCCCTCGTAACGATAAAAAAGAAAAAAACATCAACAAACGATTGAGCGATCGAGAGAAAAAAAATGTACAAATGATTGAATTAATTTTAATGGAATTATTCAATTAAGAGCAGTTTAGAAAAACGGGCAACGACTATTCGTTGCTCGCGTAGTTATGGCGCCGTTATCGTTATTGAGAAATATTGTTTCCGTTACGAATAACGTCGTTAGAATCAATTGATGACAGAAAAAGGTGCCTGGCCTCGTCGTATTTATTCCCGAGCGAACGGGACGCGATGTGTCCAACGAATTACGACCCGCGTCGCTGAGTTTTCGAACGAGGAAATTGAAATTTTGTCAAAAATCGCGTCGATACTTCGTTGGACACGGCGAACTGAATATTTTTCGATTATTTCGAAATTTTCCGAATTTTTGGCCGAATTTTTAGTGATTTAAAAAAAAAACGTCTCGTCGAACGTTTCCAACGAAATTTTCGATTCCCTGAACGTGAAATTCTGGACGGAAAATATTTTTTCGATAATTTCGAAATTTTCCGAATTTTTGGCCGAATTTTTAGTGATTTAAAAAAAAAAAAACGTCTCGGCGAACGTTCCCAACGAAATTTTCGATTTAATGATCGTAAAATTCCGGACGGCAAATATTTTTCGATAATTTCGAGATTTTCCGAATTTTTGGCCGAATTTTTAGTGATTTTTCAAAAAAAAAACGTCTCGTCGAACGTTTCCAACAAAATTTTCCATCCGGTGAGCGTAAAATTCGGAAAAATGAATAAAAAGCAAGAAAATATCGATCGAGGCGAAATCTAACCTGGAAAAGTCCAAGTGCGGCGATGCGCTCGCGGCAGCAGCCCAAACGCTCCTGTAAGGTCGAACAGCTGATCGGAATCCAGGCGAGAAAACACTGCACCACCGCCCTCGGCGAATCCCGAGCAAAATCCTTGGGTTTCGTGGGCGTTTTGTTGTGTATTTTCACCCAATGACACGGGAGCTTGTGGGTCAAAGTTTCGCGACGTAGTGGACAATTTCACGCGCAATTTTTAGCTTCGTTTTTGCGAAAATCCGAACGTTCCGCGGCTCGACGAGTCGTTTTCGCGTCCCGAACGCGGGAGCGGGACGCTCTTTCGTTTTTTTTTACCACGAACGTGCGAATGAAACACTTTTTTTTATTTTTGACAGAGTTTGCGATTGATTCGCGGCTCGCGAACGTTTTTTAACGATTTTGTGTCGTTTTTTTTAACGTTTTTGTAAATTTCGCGTCGATTTTTCGAAACTGCTGAAAAAACATCGAAAAGCTGCGACGAGCGATTTGCAACAAAAACAAACTTTGTTGTCACTGCGTCGCGTCCATTTTGGATATTAATTTAGCACGAAAAAGCGTGAAAAATGAATGAAAACGAGATGGAAAATTATCGCGACGTCGATCGCGGAGCTCAAAACGTGTCAACTTGATTCCCGAGTGGATTTTCGGGCCAAGAACCAAATGCCAAATTACAAATGCCAAATCCTCAGCCCCTTCGCTCACTTGGTCAACGATGCGGGCGCACCGAACTTCGCAAGTCGACCACTGTCGCGCACACACACACACCAACGACCCACACCCGCGCAGTCACACGTACGCGCGCTGCGAACGAGCACGCGACGAAGCCCGGAAACTCTGCAGTAAAACCGCGCGCCGCGTGACGACACACAGACTTTTCTTTTCGATTATTTAATCAGCAGGAAAAACACACGAAAAAACCATCGAATTTCAACGTTTCCGGGATCGTTTGTTTATTTTTTATTCGCGTCGTCAATCCATCTTTTTATGTGCGCGCGCCATTGTTCGCCAATTCAACCACAAAATCGCGATGTTTTGATTTCAAAAAACTCGACAGTTCGTTTTTACGATTTTTATTCCCGTTGGGCAAGCAAATTTGTCGGAATCACGTCACGCGCAGGCCATAACGATCCATTTTGACGCACGATTGTGTGTTTTCGCAGGAGCGACGCGAACGCGGTTCTTGCTTCGTCGAGCGTTGGCACGATACTGCGGCTTTTCGACGACGTATCGCGCTCGCGGTGGCTCTCGCTCGTACACCGTCGCAGGCGCGATACGCGCAGGCGCGCATGCGCCGCTCAGTTCTCTCTATTTTGTTGCTCCGCGATAAGCCGCGCGCGCGTCTCGTTCGATTTGTTTATATATTTCGCGATTCTCTACAGCTCAATTGGTTTTCTTATCAAAGTGTCGTTCGCGAATAAATAATTCGTGGTGAAAAGTGAATTCGAGCTTCTTGGAATTGCGGAAAAAGGTACGAAATTTTTTCCTGTCGAAAAACTTGTTTTTGTTGATTCCTCGTCGTCAATTCGGCCGCCATTTTTGTTGCTCCGCGTCCCCCGTTGACGTTGTCCCCGCTCGGCGTCCTCGTCATTGTTGACAATACGATTTTATGTTTTTTAAACGTAAATTGATGCGGAAAAGTCGCTCGAAAACGTACAAACTTTTTTCTCGCCCCAGACTCATCGAAAATGGAAATTAAACTTGTGGAAACGTGACAAGTCTCCGAAATTCTTTTTAACCCCAAAAAACTTGCCACAAAAATTCGATTCCGAGCCGCTCGTGCATTCCGCTCGTCCGGCAAGCGTTCAGGGCCCTAGAAAAGTGTTTTATTAAACTCAATTGTTTTTTATCGCGAGTATCGGTAGCGAAGGCGTTCGGAGCGTGAAATTAGCCATAAAGATAAATCGGAGTGTTCGGCGGCGGCCATTGAAGCGTCTCTCGTTCCCATTCCGGCGTCTTTTTCTTGCGAGATTTGATGCGCGTGAAAAAACGTTTTGTCCGGCGATTTGCTGCAGGACGGAAATTCTTTTGACTATAGAAAAGCGACAAAAGGATCGGGAAGGCAAAAAAAATGGTTGATGCGCGAGTCCATCGAGGCGTGACGCGTCCGTCGAGAATTTCTTGATCGCTCCACGTTTTTCCGCCATTTTTTCGTCGATCGTCAAGTTTTTTTTTTTTAGGTTGGATCAAAAATTGGGATTATGCGGGTAAATGATAAAATAATCGTCAAGGTCAAACCGTACAGCCGGTGATTTTGTATTAAAATACAAATGCCGATTCTACCGACAATCCAATCATCGTCGTAACATTTTTATCGTAATAAGTGAACAATAATAATAATAATAATAATAATTAATGGCGAAGTAAACATGATTGGACGCGCGTCAAGTTTCCCGAAGTCTCGTCGTCCACTCCGCGGCCATTTTGCGACGATTTTCTTCGCGCTTTGCGTTCGAGCCGGTAATAATCGTTGATCGTGACCTCTGTCAAGGTCACGCCAGGAAAAATACAAAATATTCTCAAAAACGCGATAAATTCGGGGGATTTAAGGAAAAAAAATGAAAAAGGAAAATTCTCGGGCGGGAAAATCGATCTCTCACTGCTCGTCCTTGTCCTTGGCGCCGTGTTTGAGAATTCGCGTGAATTCCAGGTAATCGAACATCGAACCTTTGATCGGCGCCTCCCGATACATTTCGTCGACGTCGTCGTCCGTGAAACTGTTCAATCAGCAGGGCAAAGATTTCATAAAAAATGACGCAAATTTTCGTTTTTTGTTCGATATTTTTCAATATTTCGAAAATTTTGGAATTTCGATCTCGACACGGTCTGTTTTTTCGGATCTTTGAGGGAGGTGAAGAAAAACTTTTACCGATCTCCCATCGTCGTGAGAAGCTCGCGCAGACGCTCCTCGTTTATGTGGCCCGTGTTCTCCTCGTCGAAACAACCGAACGCGTTCTTTATCACGTCTTCCGGGTCCGTGCCTTGCAAACGCTCGCCAAACAGCGTCAGGAACATCGTGAAGTTTATCGGGCCCGGAGCTTCGTTCATCATTCCCTCGAGATACTCGTCCGTTGGGTTTTTTCCTGCAGCGGGTCAATAATTAGTTTTTTCTTTTTTTTTTTGTACGAAGGGTCGCGAAATATTCACTCTCCGCGGATTGTACGAGTCTTTTTGACCCAAGTGACGATTTTTTTCGAAAATCTTGTTTTTTGAACGTTGCATTTTGAAATTAATTGAATGCAACGAATTAAAAACGTGAAAACTTAAAAATGGAGAGAATTTTTCCAGATTTTTTGTTTTCTTGCGTCAAAACGACCCGTACGATTCGGTGAGCGATTAAAAATCATGATCTGCGGTTCATGTGGGTCTTTCTGACCCAAGTGACAAAATTTTTCAAAAATCTTGTTTTTTGAGACGTTGCATTTCGAAATAAACGAAATGCAACGAATTAAAAACGTGAAACCTTGAAGTCAAATCAAAGGAGAGAGTTTTTCCAGGTTTTTTTCAGATTTTTTAAATTCTTGGGTCAAAAAGACCCGTATGATTGGGTGAGCGATAAAAAATCATGATCTTACGGGTCTTTCTGACCCAAGTGGCGACTTTTTTCAAAAATCTCGTTTTTTAAACCGTCGCATTTTCCAATAAAACGATTGCAACGACTATAAAAACTTGAAACCTCAAAGTAGAATCAATGGAGAGAATTCCAGAATTTTTTCAGCTTCTTTTCCCTCCAAATACGCAACATACAAGTGCCACAACAAAAATGGACATAAAATGGTTTTGAACGCATCAAAATCCTTTTTTTCTTTGTCTGAATCTCGCTATAAAATTGCCAACGACATCAAAAATTGCCAACCGCTCCGAAATTTTCAAACGGTCCAAAAAATCACACTGAGCGTCAGCCAAAAACAAAATATTTTCCATGCTTCTGAAATTTAACAAACTTCAGCGTCGTCCGTCGCGAGTGAAAGGATTTTGATAGCGGCAGAAAAAAATACAAACCCAAGGACGCGAGCATATCGTGCAAATCCTCTTTATCGATGAATCCGTCGTGATTGTGATCGATCATGTTGAAAGCTTCCTTGAACTCTGCGATCTGGGCCTGATCAAACATGGCAAAGACGTTGGAAGTCGCGCGCTGAGCGCGTTTCTTGGTCGTGGCGCGACGTCCGGCAGTTTTGCGAGAAGACATTTCTGCTTTTTTCTATAAACCCAAAAACACACGTCAGTCCCCGAGGAATTTTTATCGTGGCAAAAAATTCTGCGGTGCGCGCGGAATTTTACCATTTTTTGGGGAGAAATTTCAAGGGACGCGAAAGACTCGCACGGTGCGTGTGCGGCAAGAGCTCGAGGCAACTGCGTGCGCGGCTTCTGTTTATTTTAGTCAAACGGACGATGCGCCGATGAGGAAAAAACAAATTTGGATAAAAATAAGTTTCTAGGGCGTTAAACTCGCTCGAATTGGCGCGGGCGCCAATCGCACGATTTCCTTTCTCTCCGCAACAAAACTTTACGCTCGTCTGTACTTGGCTCGTGGCCAAAAAACAACTTTTATCTCTTATCAGCCCGGCAGGACGGGAGGACGATCGCGTTTGAGTTTCTCGAAGAAAAAAAAACGTTTCGTCTGTATTTTTCGTATTTTTCGTATGAAACACTTTGACGTTTGTCATTCGTTATTGTGACGATGGATTTAGCAACAATCGGGAATTTTCGCGACTGTCACGATCGCGATGTTTTGAGAATTGCGCGAGTCGTGAAACTGTCGAAAAGAATTCGCCACGATTGTGCAAGGGAAACGTTTCTTTGTTCGGGATCGCGACTATTTACGTTTTCTCTGGTAAAACCGATGACTGTACGAATTCTTTTAGTGGCTCGAGATCAATGGCCGCCTCTGGTCATCGCAATGAGAAAGTTTCTGTCAAAAAAGTCTGGAAACTCGCGTGATTTTCGTCCGCGAAATTCCACTGGATCGCGACGATTTTTGAGGGATTGAAATTGAAAAAAGGGACGAGAATAATCAATTGTTTACTCACTCGGTGCAATTTGTTGAGAAACAAGTAAATTCACTTCGTGCGAAACGTCGTACGCGACCAAATGCGTGAATCAGACTCGCGTCACTGCCAAGCCACATTCACCACACCCGGAGAAACGCTCGCGCGCGCCATCCAGCGGCGAAACTTGCAAACGTTGCCGTTCGAGGTCTTACACGGTCGCGCATCTTTATTTAGGCCATTGTCACCTCGAAATCTCTGCTTTGATATTTTTTTTATCATTCACAAGCCCCATGGCTCGTCCAAGGCCACCATCAAAAACCTCGTGTTCCTTTTTCTCTCCACATTTTTACACACGCGAGAGTCAAAGGCCAAGTTTGAATTATATCGCGAAAAAGTTTGAGGCTGTCGGAGCAGGACGGAGCGATCGAACGAGCTCCAAATTCGTTATTTCATCCTCCGTATATGGCACGCAAAGATCGTCAGCTGAAGGAGCTGCCATTAAACATAACCTTTTAAGGACTCGCGTCTCCGTTCCTCGCGCCAGATCTTTCGTAATTTTTATCCTGCAAAACACACGCGACACCGATCGATCGGAAAATCATGACAATTCTGTCGATACACACGAAACGACTCAATTTTTTGTATTTTCGCGGACTTTTTGGGGTCGGGGAGAAAATGAAAAACTTGAAACCAACAAAAAACATTTTTATTTCCATAATTTCAGTTCGTCCGAGGTTCAAATACGAACTTCTGATTGGTCGAATATTTATCGAATAAAATCCTGCACGATTTTGGGTTTCGCGTTTTCCAGGTCCATAAAAAATTCAATTTTAAATTAAATTGAATCGAAATTGGGAAAATAAAATTGGAGGGAAATTCGTTGGAATAAAAAACTTGAATTTCGTTGAAATGATGAAATTCTTCGTCTTTTTTCTCCTTTTAATCAATCCACGAATACAAACTAATAACGCTAGATCTAAGGACGATAATAATTAATTCTAGAAACTGTTCGGACAACACCGTATATACAGGAAATCATATACAAACGATCGCACGGGATCGATTCGCAGTAACCGCGAAGAGAACGTCATTCTTGCAAAAAAAAAAGGAAATAAAATAACTGAAAAATAAAAATCTATTCTATACATAACTTTGAACAACGTCTCAGAGTTTTTCAATTATTTACACGCTCCGACATTGGTCGGAGGCTCTCGCTCATCATAAATAATCAGCGCGCGACGAGCAAAATCTCGTTAATTGGCATTTTTATTTAAGTTTTTCGATCTTTCGCTCCGAAACTATCGCACGGACACGCCGTTGATGGTGATGCCGTTTCTTGGCAATGGCTCCGCCTCGTAGTGACCCGATCTGCCGTTGTAGTTTCTTCTACCCGTTCCTTGTGGACCGTACCTGAAAAAAAAACATCAAAACAAATATATAAATCAATGAAAAATCAATAAACATTATTAAAAATCAATAAAAATTAATGAAAATCAATAAAAATCAATAAAAACCAATTAAAATCATCACAAATCATTAGAAATCGATGAAAGTCAATTAAAATCAATTAAAATCATCAAAAATCATTAAAAATCGATGACAGTCAATGAAAATCAATGAAAATCAATGAAAATCAATGAAAGTCAATAAAAATCAATAAAAATCAATGAAAACCAATAAAAACCAATAAAAAAACAATAAAAATCAATGAAAATCAATAAAAATCAATAAAAATCATTAAAAATGAATAAAAATCAATAAAAATCGATAAAAATCAATGAAAACCAATAAAAAAACAATAAAAATCAATGAAAATCAATAAAAATCAATAAGAATCATTAAAAATCAATAAAAATCAATGAAAGTCAATAAAAATCGATAAGAATTGATAAAAGCAATTGAAAATCAATGAAAATCAATAAAAACCGATAAAAAACAATAAAACCAAATCAAGTAATGAAAATAATTAGATCAATTAACAAACAAATAAATAAATAAATGAAAATCGACAAAAATGATTGAAAATACATAAAAATAGATAAAAATAAATAAATAAATGAATAAATAACGCTATAAAATATGTTGAGGCTCGAAAATGTTTCTCGCGAGCAATCGCGACCTAGAAATTCATTATTTGTTCTATTATTTTTAAACAAAAGTAGGTGAACGACAAATTTGCGGAAAAATGCGGCGACAATTTGTAAATTACCCGTAAGCACTGCCACTGATGCTGTAAGGACTGTCGTATAAACCATCCTCGGGTACGTTCTCGTACATTCTATTGTTTCCGGTCCCGTCGTTCAGGCTCGCGTACGACATGACCGCAGCGCTTTGGTCCTCCTTCCTTTCCGCCGCCTGAACATTTTCTGTGTTTTTCACGGGCGTCGCTTTTCGCCTGCCAAGAGAAAAATACAATCGAGCCATAAATTTTTGATTTTTTTTTTTTTTTTGAAAATTCTTCGATTTTTCCAGTGATGGGGATTTTGAAACTCACAGCCTCAGGTAAACCAGGCCCAAAATGAGGAGAATTACGATTATGACGCCCGCGGCAATCCCGACGCTAGTTCCGACCCCTTGAGCCTCGGCAATCTCGTTCGACATCACTAATTACGAAAAATTAAGAAAATAATCGTTAATTCCAAATTTAGTCGATAAAAAGTAAAAAAATTGCCATTTTTTCGGCACTCACGTTCGCATTTTGGTTCTTCGCCGCTCCAAACACCATTTTCCAGGCATTTTCGCAAAAACGGTCCGATCCTTTCGTACTGCGGCAAACAATGATATTCGGCGGCTCCCCCGTAAAGAGTCGAACCGTTCACGACGATTACACGTCCGTTTTCTATCGAGCTCGGATACTTGCAGTCGAAAGCTTTCCCGAAAGAAAAAAAAACGCATTTTTATTCAAAAGAAATTTTCGTCCTCGCAGTCCTTCGAGAAATTTTCTACAGCCCAAGTTTGCAACGTTGGACGAAAAATTATTTCGGTTTTATCGATGATTTGGTCAATTTTCAAAATCGTGAAAAAAATTCGAGCCGATCCACTTTTTGGCACCCAAAAATCGATCGTTTTGGCACCGGAAATGCATTTTGCATTTAAACAATTGAATCGAATAATTATTCAATAATAATTGCATAATAAAAATAATAATTATTCAAATTATTATTCAATAATAATTGAATATTAAAAATAATAATAATTCGAATTATTATTCAATAATAATTGAGTAATAAAAACAATGATTTAAAAAAAATTGTTAATAATTATTAAAAATTATGCAATAATTATTAATCATCAATTATTATAAATAATTATGCAATAATTATTAATGATTGATTATTATAAATAATTATGCAATAATTTAAATAATTTTCCAACAATTATTGTTGAATAATCATCCAATAATTAATTAATTCAATTCTTATTATTCTTAATTGTTGTTTTTCTTATTTTTTGTTATTAAACAATTATTGAATAATTATTTAAATAATTATTCCGACGATGCAAAGTTCGACGTAATTTCCGGGATGCGATTTGGCGAATATTTACCGAAACAGGCTGGCATCGAGCCGCTCCAAGAACCGTTTTGCAGACAAATTCTCGTCGCGTTGCCTTCCATGTAATAACCACGGGGACAACTGTAATGAGCGACGCCCCCGACGCTGTGAGTCGAAACCTGAGTCGACAGGGGACTCACTCTTTCCGGATCCTTGCATCTTATTTCTGCGAGAAAACGATCGATCGATTATTTTCAGAGGCAAATTTATTTTACAAAAAATAGGAAGAATCGAAAATTGTGATTCTGACCTTTGCAGACCGGAGTGTCGCTGCTCCAGGTCGCGTTCTCGAGGCAGAGTCTCCTGGCGAAACCGTCGAGTTCGAAATTTCCGTCGCACTCGTAAATCGCAGCCGAACCGTAATAAGTTGCGTTCGACGTCAAAGTGTAATGACCGTGTTCGGTCTCATCGGGTTTCCCGCAATCGACGACTGCGGTTCGATCGAAA
Organism: Diadegma fenestrale; assembly: GCA_037043255.1. Classification (NCBI taxonomy): domain Eukaryota; kingdom Metazoa; phylum Arthropoda; class Insecta; order Hymenoptera; family Ichneumonidae; genus Diadegma; species Diadegma fenestrale. The sequence continues at coordinate 4,821,002 of CM073317.1, forward strand.
AATAATAAAAAAACACGATTTTTTTTTAATAAATGGAAAAAAATAATATTCGGCCTGCAGGGACCATTAAATTTTGTCTAAAAACGTCAATATTTTGGTGAACACGCGGTAAACCAAATATTTTTGGATATTTTCAAAAATTTCGTTATTTTGACCATATTTTTCATTTCTAACAATATTTTTCGTTTCTAACGTCAGCAAAATTTGCGATTGAAATGACAGAAATTGAATTTGACTCAATATTTTTGTGTAATTTCGAAATTTTTGTAATTTTGACAATATTTTTCATTTCTAACGCAACTGTCAGCAAAGTTTGCGATTGAAATGCCAAAAATTGACTTTGACTCAATATTTTTGGATAATTTCAAAGATTCTTGTAATTTTGTCAATATTTTTTATTTCTGACGGAACTGTCAGCAAAATTTGCGATTGAAACGACAAAAATTTACTTTTACTAAATATTTTTGGATAATTTCAAAATTCTCGTAATTTTGACAATATTTTTGATTTCTAACGCAACTGTCAGCAAAATTTGCGATTGGAATGACAAAAATTGACTTTTCCAAGAGACTTTCTCGACTATTTCTCGCTGCAACGACTGAATTTTTGTGATTTATCAAAAAAACGTCTAGTCGAACGTTTCCAACAAAATTTTCTTTTCTTTTTGAAAAAAAATAAAAATTTATGGCCAGAGATCATCGAAATTGACTCACACACGCATTGGGGAACTTGGCCGCTCCACTTTCCATTATCCTCGCACGTGGACAGCGGTTCTCCAACGACTTTGTAGCCTCGTTCGCATCTGTATTTTGCCAACGCTCCGATCTTGTAAGAAGTTGCTCCGGTGTTGGAATTTTCGGCGGTCCCTGTCCGGACCAACGTCCTTCCGTACATTCTGTCGTTTCCGGTTACCGAGAGAATTCCGTGCTCCGCTAATATCGGCTCCGGACACCGAATCTCTAAAAATTTCCAAAAAAATTACTCGAAAAACCCCGAAATCGCGATTTGACGAACAAAAATCCCGAAATTTTCATTTTTTATTGAAAAAATACGAAAAAATTTGCAGAATAATTAAAGAAAAAATCTCAAGCAACGAGAATTGCGAAAATTTCGATTTTTCCAAGGAAAAATACGAAATTTCGGACCCCGATTTGCACGAGCGCCGGATCGGAAATTTAATTACGATCTATTAATTAATTAGTCACGTTTAAGTTCAACGGACTGAATAATACCTTCGCACTTGGGAGTGGCGTCGCTCCATTGACCATTGTCCAGGCAATATCGTCGCTCCACTCCATTCAGTCGGTAATTTCTCGTACAGCTGTACGTTATTTCACTCCCAAGATGAGTGCTTCCGTTCACATAATCCACCGCACCGTTCAGCATCGGCAAAACCTTGCCGCAATCGACATCTGCCAAATTTCAATAAAATAAACAAAAACTCGACGATTTTTCAAGATTTCAACATGCAAAAATAAAAATAATTGTCGTTTCTCGAATTCTCAAGGTCACTTGGCACTTAAAAATTGCCTAAACTATGCCACAATCAAAATCCGGCGAATTTCAATAAAATAAACAAAAACTTGACAATTTTTCAAGGTTTTAACATGCAAAAATGGAAAAAATTGTCATTTTCTCGATCTAAATTTTTTCCAAGCAAAAGTCTCACGATCTCAAGGTCACTTGGCAGTTTGAAAATTGCCAAAACTTTGCCACAATCAAAATCCGGCGAATTTCAAAAAAAAAAACAAAAAGTTGACAATTTTTCAAGGTTTTAACATGCAAAAATGGAAAAAATTGTCATTTTCTCGATCTAAATTTTTTCCAAGCGAAAGTGTCACGATCTCAAGGTCACTTGGCACTTAAAAAATTGCCAAAACTTTGCCACAATCGAAATCCGGCGAATTTCAATAAAATAAAGGAAAAGTTGACGAATTTTCAAGATTTCAACAAGAAAAGATAAAAATTCTCGTTTTCTCGATGAAAATTTTTCTAAGCCAGAGTCTCAAGGTCACTTGGCACTTAAAAAATTGCCAAAACTTTGCCACAATCGAAATCCGGCGAATTTCAATAAAATAAACAAAAAGCTAACGATTTTTCAAAATTTTCTTCTCCACACGTGGACCGAATAAAAAAAAAAGATTGAAAGTCTGCAGATCCCAAGGTCAAATGGTTGATGCAACGTTAGTTGCAAAGTTGGGGAGAAACTCACACTCGCAAGTCGGTACTTGGCCGCTCCATTCGCCGTCTTTTCCACAAGAATGTTTAGCCTCGCCATGAAGCAAATATCCGGTCTCGCAGTTGTACTCGATGGAGCTATGGACGTTGAGATCGTAACCGACGACGTAGCTCCCAGCAGGAACTTCCGGTTCTTCGCAAGTGATGACTGAAATAATCAAAAAAAAAAAACGTTCATTCCTCGGTTTTGAAAAAAGGAGAAAAAGGTCTGCGAAAATACTGACGCTCGCACGAGGGCGTCTCGTGACTCCATTTCCCTTCGCGAGTGCATTCCTGACGCGATTCACCCACGAGCCAATAATCCTCTTGACAAATGTACTCGATCAGGCTCGCTACGGTCGTCGTCCCATTCACAAGATTCACGTTCCCGAATTCTATCTGCGCGGGCGCTCCGCAATCCACGAATTTACACTGCGGCGCTTTCCCCGACCAATTTCCACCCACGTCGCATTTCAACACCTGCAAATAAGTTTTTTTCCTCAAATTTCTCATTATCAATTCTCTCGGGTCTAAAAGACCCGAGAGACAACTTTTTCCGGACATTTTCGTTTTTTGCAACGTTTCATTTTGAATTTAAACAAATGAAACGAATTTTTTATTTTTTTTCTCCCCGATTCAGAGCGCCTCAAGGGCCTCAATTATTTTCCTGTAACTGTCGTTCATTCTGTTCGGAAAACTCACGTTTTCGCCAAAAAGAATAAATCCGTTTTGACAGTTGTAAGTCGCCGTGGAACCGGCTCGTCTTCCTGTACTCGTGACGACTCCTCCGCTTATTTTCGGCGGTTCCGGACACCAGTCGACTGAAAAATAATTCCAAAAATCACGAAAACCGATTCGATATTTTGTCCGGACTGTAAAACGATTTTTTCCAAGGATCCCAACACAAAATCGGTACGAAAATTTTCCTCGTTTTGGAAATTTAACAAACAATCTATGAAAAAAAAAATATTTCGCGTTGAAACTCAACGTTGCGGATCGAAATTCTGATTTTTATTGAGATTCTCATTAAATATTTGGTGGGGACGATAAAACGATATTTTTTTCAGAATCCAAACCCAAATTCTGCGAAAATTGTCATATTTTTTGAAATTCAACAAACAATTAATGGAAAAATGTATTTTTCGTTGGACCCCAACGTAGCGAGCTTCAGTGTCATTTCTACAGACGACTTTGAAGTTTGCATGGTTGGAATGCAACGAAATTCTGATTTTTATTGAGATTCTGATTAAATATTTGGTCCGGACGATAAAACGATATTTTTTCAGAATCCAAACCCAAAATCTACGAAAATTGTCATAATTTTTGAAATTGAAGAAACAATTAATGGAAAAACGTATTTTTCGTTGGACTCCAACGTGGCGAGCTCCAGTGTCATTTATACAGACGATTTTGAAGTTTGCATCGTTGGAATGCAACGAAATTCTGATTTTTATTGAGATTCTTATTAAATATTTGGTCAGGACGATAAAACGATTTTTTTCAGAATCCAGACCCAAAATCTACGAAAATTGTCATATTTTTTGAAATTCAACAAACAATTAATGGAAAAACGTATTTTTCGTTGGACTCCAACGTAGCGAGCTTCAGTGTCATTTCTACAGACGACTTTGAAGTTTGCATGGTTGGAATGCAACGAAATTCTGATTTTTATTGAGATTCTGATTAAATATTTGGTCCGGACGATAAAACGATATTTTTTCAGAATCCAAACCCAAAATCTACGAAAATTGTCATATTTTTTAAATTTGAACAAACACTCGATAATTAAGTCTCATTTTTTCCCATTGTTTAATGAGGAAAATGAACAAACGACTCACAAAGGCATTGGGGCTGGTGACCGCTCCAGATTCCCCCGTCGCCGCACCGTCTTTTCGTGTCTCCGACGAGAGTGTAATTGTCGTTGCACACATAATCAGCAAAAGCGCCGTGCGTCGTTCTCCGATCGACCAGAGTTATTCGTCCATTGGGAAAATCCGGCAGAGCTCCGCAGTCGACGACTTTGAATCAAAACGAAAAACAAAACGAATTAAAATCGCTCGGTCCAACATAAAATTATTTCCCATGCATTCAGTCGATTTTCGTCAGAGGCGAAACAATTTCCACTCACATTTGCACTTTGGTGCAACGCCGCTCCAGAATCCGGTGCTCTCGCAAACTCTCGTTTTTGAGCCGAGGAGCATGTAGCCATCGGGACAAACGTACTCGATGCTCGAACCGATAGTTTTTTTTTTACCCACTATCGTCGTGTTTTCCGCCTTTTCGGGACTTCCGCAAACCGAAGGAACTGAAAATCGTACGATAAAAAAAAAAAAAATTGATTAATTCGTAATTATCGCGATTCATTAAAAAAAATTGATGACGTTCAAGTTGAAATGCAACGATTTTTTTTTCTCTGGCAAATTTCACTACAAAAATGCAGAATTCAATGACGACGATAATTCGATCGATATTTGCGACCAGAAAAGTAGATCGACTCGAAAAATTTCTATGAATTAAAAAAATTAAACAAATGATCGATCGAAACGAAATATTTTTCGTTTGCCAAGTCCAGCGTCATGAAAAGTGATAAATAACGAGAATTCGTGCTCAATGAGTCTCACCACTCTGACAGATCCAGTGCAGGTAGTCGAGATTGCAACCGACGTCGTTCCAGAGCCAACCCCTGCCTCCGTCCAGAACAACGCAATTTTGTTCGCCGTTGTAATTGTTCGGCTGGTCTTTACCCCACGAAGGACGTTGCACGATTTCGCCTGTTAGGGAATTCAAAAAATCTTTAATTTCCCTTTCCCACAAATGATTATTGAAAAATTGCTCAAAAAACAATAAAATCTGCATCTGCGTGTCCGAATTTTCGTAAATTATCCAAATTTTTTAATTATTAGCAGGCAAAATGCGGAAGCAACGACTTTTTTTTGAAAAATTTATAATATTCTAGAAAATCTGTTCGAAAAGTCATTTTTTGTCATGCCAATCGTAAATTTTGGCGACGGTTGCGTTAGAAATGAAAAATCTTGTCAAAATAACGAAAATTTTGAAATTGTCGAAAAAATTCAAGAAAATCTCTTCAAAAAATCATTTTTTGCCATTCCAATCGTAAATTTTGGCGACGGTTGCGTTAGAAATGAAAAATCTTGTCAAAATAACGAAAATTTTGAAATTGTCGAAAAAATTCAAGAAAATCTATTCAAAAAATCATTTTTTGACATGCCAATCGTAAATTTTGCCGACGATTGCGTTAGAAATGAAAAATCTTGTCAAAATAACGAAAATTTTGAAATTATCGAAAAAATTCAAGAAAATCTCTTCGAAAAGTCATTTTTTGCCATTCCAATCGTAAATTTTGGCGACAGTTGCGTTAAAAATGAAAAATCTTGTCAAAATAACGAAAATTTTGAAATTGTCTAAAAAATTCAAGAAAATCTCTTCAAAAAATCATTTTTTGCCATTCCAATCGTAAATTTTGCCAACAGTTGCGTTAGAAATGAAAAATATTGTCAAAATAACAAAAATTTTGAAATTATCCAAAAAATTCAAGAAAATCTCTTCGGAAAGTCATTTTTTGCCATTCCAATCGTAAATTTTGCCGGCAGTTGCGTTAGAAATGAAAAATCTTATCAAAATAACGAAAATTTTGGAATTATCGAAAATTGTTAAAAAAATATCGAAGTTTTTCGACTAAATTCAATTTTCACTTTCCGCGGTGGTTTATTGCATATTTAACCGGACGAGCAAAAATACCGCATGCAGGCGCGTATGGCATCGGTACTAACTTCCGGTTGAGAGGTTTTGCCACACCGGTGCACCGTAGCAGGGCATCAGAGGCTTTTACTTTCACGTTCCATTTAACGCTCGAGACGAGCCGCATTATTTTCCTTCGACTATCAATTTCTACTCATAACAAAACATGACGTAATTATTTAGTAATAACAAACGTCAAATTTTATTGGACAGCAGCGATTGAATTAGGAGGAGAAAGAGTTTCTTATGGGAATTGAGACGTTTAACGAGGCTCGATTTGTATCGGCCACGCGAATTTGTAACAAAACGAGGGGGAATAAAAAAAACAAACGGAGAGGCTTCTATTATCGCGTGTTGCGCAACACGCGTTAAGGAGTCCTCGAGCTATAGACTCGACCTCGTTCCCACAATTCCTTCCTCTTTTTTTCATTTCTTTTATTATTCATTCCTTTTATCCCGGGCCTGCCGCTGCCGCGCTAAACGGCTGCATATCGCATCCAGCAACGCCGCGCTCGATTTTACATTGCCTCACTCAATTACGCTCCGAAAACGTCTACGAATATTTCGTCATTTCGTTTCCCCGACTCAATCCAAAGAAAAACTGCTGCAGTGGGAATTTAATTTTGTCAAAAAACGTCGAAATTTTGTTGGATATTTTTGGATAATTTTGAAATTCTCGTAATTTTGACAAGATTTTTCATTTCTAACGCAACTGTCAGCAAAATTTACGATTGAAATGACAAAAATTCACTTTTACTCAATATTTTTGGATAATTGTGAAATTCTCGTAATTTTGACAAGATTTTTCATTTCTAACCCAACCGTCAGCAAAATTTACGATTGAAATGACAAAAATTCACTTTGACTCAGTATTTTTGGATAATTTAAAAAAATTTCGGTATTTTGACCAGATTTTTGATTTCTAACGCAACTGCCAGCAAAATTTGCGATTTAAATGACAAAAATTTACTTTGACTCAATATTTTTTGATAATTTTAGGATTCTCGTAATTTTGACAATATTTTTGATTTTTAATGGAACTGTCAGCAAAATTTGCGATTTAAATGACAAAAATTTACTTTGACTTTTGGATAATTTTAAAATTCTCGTAATTTTCACAAGATTTTTCATTTCTAACGCAACTGTCAGCAAAATTTACGATTGAAATGACAAAAATTTACTTTGACTCAATATTTTTGGACAATTTCAAAATTTTCGTTATTTCGACAATATTTTTAATTTCTAACGCAACCGTCAGTGAAATTTACGATTTAAATGACTGAAATTTACTTTACGAAGAGACTTTCTAGAATATTTCTTGCTGCAATGACTAAATTTTTGTGATTTTTTGAAAAAAACGCTCAATCCAACGAAATATCGATATTTTTCAACAAAATTTTCTTTGTTGCTTACCGTCGACCCAGCGCCAGGTCCTGGCCGTTATTAGTGGCTCTTTCTGCGCCCCGATCCACACCAGTTGGGTCTTTAACTTGTCTTTTCGCCTCTCGAGATTCCTCAGTATGAAAGTCGAAGCCAAACCCTGATTTTTACCAACAAAAAAAGAAAAAAAATCATTTAGTTTGCTTTGGTGTTGATGGCGCGTAAATATCAATTTTTTCAGTCAAATTTCTTACTCACATCGAAACCGTGGACCAAATCGCCTCCGCGCGATCGACAATGGTTTCTCGCCTCTTGGAACGATCCACCCTTGGTTATCGCGAACTCGTAGCAGGTCGAATTGAACGCCGCGATATCGGCGTCCGCGGGCGTCCCGGCGTGGGCGCAACGATCGATCGAGAATTCTCGAAAAGGGAACAGAAAAAACAAATTATTTGAACGTCCTCCGCGATTTGACTTCGCACACACTTTGGAATTTTTAAAATTTATTTTTTCCTTTTTTTTTTATTTTTTTTTTTTATGGGAATTTACGGTCTGCTCAGTAAAATTTACCAAAGTTCAAGGTCATCTCGGGTTTTTGGCGTGTTTTGATAATTTTTCGATTAAATTATCGTCGTAATGACATTTTTAATTAAATTTTGTATTCACAACTTACCATCGGTCGCGAATACTTCGACCTCGCACAGGCTGAGACTCCCCTCGACACCGACGAGTTGGAGAAAAACGTACTGACCCACGAGCGCTCTCGCACAAGCGAAAGTCTTCGTTATTCCTTCCTCTGAAGGCCCAAAAAAAAAAAGGAAACGTAACGATTCGTAATTAGAACGAATTTCATTGAAATTCAGAAACTTGATTGTAATTCAATTTTGTTTGGTGTTTATCGAGCGATTCAGCTGCACGAATCGTATCGAGACATTCGTCAATGACAATGTGGCCAGACTTTCAAAAAGATATTCCGTCACTTTCGCTCGCGAGCGACTCATTAATCAAACGCGAGCGTACAAAAATCATTTATCGACGAAATTTGAGGGGCCATTGAAATTTTAATGGGTTTAAGCAATTGTAATTAATTCACCTATAGTTCCTGGGAACCAAGCGCACAGTGGATTTCTCTGCAATTCTGCGCTGCTATTGCCAACCCTGATTTCGATATCCTGCAGAGGCTGGTGACCTGCCAATTACCGAGACATTTGCAATTTTCATAAATTAAATCCCTTTTTTATCATAGTTGTGTTTTAATAATTACAATCCCAACGTAATTGTGAATTATAAATAAATAATAAACAAATAATAAATAAATAATTAACACATCAATAAAAATAATTAATAACAAATAATTTTTAATAATAAATGAATCATAAATAAATAATAAATAAATAAATAACGAACAAAGCAATAAAAATAATTCATAACGAATAATTAGTGACAAATAATTTTTAATAACAATAATTGTTTGTTTTACCGCAACATCCTCGGGTCGTAACGCGGACGACCTTGACTGCGTACGGTTTAAGTAAATCGACTCTCCACCAGGGACTCGGTTCGCTCTGGGTCTCGGTGCATCTTTTGCCATCGTGTTCGGTACTGACGTCTCCGTCGTTACCGTGACCAGCGTCTCCTCCTCTCACAGTCGTCGATTGATTCGCTGGTTTTCGGAAACCGACGTTCGTACCTGGTGCCACAAAAAAATTGAGTATCGCAACAATGTGATCGTAAAAATTTCGTGAAAGTTGTTTGGAAGGTAAAACTTTGCTTGGATTGTTTTTTTTTTTTTTCAATTGATTGATTTATAATTAATAACCATCCAATCAATTTAATCGGCTAATAATGACTGTGGCATAATTTTGTCCCCATAAAATTGACTCGTAACGAACGAGACTTGAAAAAAGGAAATAATTGAGTGTTTTTTTTTTTTTGTGTATTTTTCTCATTTCTCGCGATCCCTTAATTTGCGGTCGCATTTACGGCGCGCGCGGCTCGTCAATCGCGACAATGCGACATTTGCTGAGTTTCAATATCTCGAGAGAAAGTTATTTACCCAAAGAGAGCCGGGGGGAGAGAAAGAGCGAGAGGGAATCCGCGCGCTCGACGAAATCGAGAAGAAATCGTGGAGCGAGAGTTCGATGCACGAAAAATACATCGTGCTGCGTCGTCAAAATGAGTTTGGCCGAGGGGGGAAATGAATTATTAACAAAATATTGTTTTTTTTCAAGGCTCACCGCAAAATGGTAATTCTCCTTGCCATTTTCCTTGGTTGCTGCACTTCAGAATCGATTGTCTGCAAAAAAAAAGAAAAATAATGGCGAAAAATGCAGAAAGACGATTCGAATTATTTCTCCGCTAGTAATCATTTGATTTTTCATCGCGCCCCGGATCACACGGGTCTTTTTGACCCAAGAGCAAAAAATCTGCAAAAAATTCTCTCCATTGACTCTACTTTGACGTTTTAAAGTTTTTAAAGTCGTTGCATTTGTTTATTTCGAAATGCAACGTTTTAAAAAACAAGATTTCGATAAAAAATTGTCTCTTGGGTCAAAAAGACCCTGAAGATCCGCAGATCATGATTTTTTATCGTTCCCCGGATCACATGGGTCTTTTTGACCCGAGAAAAAAATCGGATGTAAAAAATCTCGAAAAATCGTCTCGATCGATTCAATTTTAGGATTTCAATGTTTTTAAAGTCGTTGCATTTGTTTATTTCGAAATGAAACGTTTTAAAAAACGAGATTTCGATAAAAAATTGTCGATTGGGTCAAAAAGACCCACAAGATCCGCGGAGGGTCGATATTCACATGGAAAACGTAGTTTCATTCGTTGCTTGAGTAACTGAAAGGAAAACCGTGTCATCTTGGTGGAGGAGGAAGTTCCGATTACACGTAACGGAAGCGTCACGTATATTTTTCTCCATAATCCCCCATGACAATAGATTCGATCGAGTGAAAGTTTAAGCGTGTCGTTGTGCAATAATTATTGGGAATTTGTGCACCGCGCGCTATGGCAATTTTACAAACTTCCTTTGCCGCATTTCTGTTCGGTCTCCTCCGCGGAGTCAACAAAATTGTATAGGACGATCAATAAAAAAAAGATAAACGTCCTCTCATTGCGTGTATTATCGTCGTCGAATCACGCGTGATTCTCGCAACACGTAACGAAATTTAACGCTCGAATCGCCATGCAAAGAAAATCGTTTGAAATCGCGACGCAGAGAAACGTTTTTGTGCCGCGCAGTCACGTTTTCAAAAGCCCGTTAGAATACGCTCCGAATTTTTTGTTGCCATACTTTTTTCCCGTCTCTTTCGGTTTCGCGGCCTTTGCCTCGTCGTACCGAGACTTTACGAGGCTCCTCGGGCCCCAGCAGCGAACGAGACACGTCCGCACGATCGTGAGATCGGACAAAAAGATTCTTCGACTTTACACACGCGGCGATTCAATCAAAATTTATCGCATGCTCGTACACGAATCTTTAATCGTCAAACAACGCGTTACACATGTTTTTTTTTCGTTTTCCCATTGGTCACGTTAATTGTTTACAGAATTCCAATTTTTTTTTTTTATACTGGACTTGGAAACGTAAAAAAAATCGGAAAAAATTCAGGAAATTAGTTTTTGATTTATAGAGAAAGAGAATCGATACGAAAAACGAGAAATGGGTCCCCCAGACCCATGTCTGTCTACGGAATCGTTTTAAAAATAATTTTCTAGCATTCGAATTGAAAAAACGAGATTTTCGAAAAAAAATCGTGTCCCGGGTCAAAAAGACCCATGTGGGCCGCGGAGGGTCAACAAATTCGGGGATTTCGAAGGGATTTGTTGAGGAATTTATGGAAATCGTTGGTCGATCGAGTTTCTGGGCAGTCGCGAGGACGCACCGTTAGTCGCGCGAGGCCGCTAATTGCGTCCGCGTTAGTCGGAGCGAGGGGAGCAGAGAAAAAAGGATGAAAAAAAAAAAAACAGAAACAGTAGCGAGTCTGCAGGTGAACGGTCCGTACAGTGCAGGAAATTTTTATACGCGTTAGACTCTCGTGGCTTTATAGAAAAAGTGCCTGCTCAGGCGTTTGTGCACGTACCCGAAGAGCTCGTAACCGGAGTCGCAGGTGTAGGTCGCCAGAGTTCCAGCTGACAGGCTCTCGTCCGTAAGCGCGACTCTCGAGTTCATCGGCACTGCCGGGTGACCGCATTTCGTTGACCCTGTGAACGAAAAAAACAAAAAAAACCCATAAAACAATTGTGGAGTGAAAAATAGTAAAAAAAACGAGAATATTTTTGGCTTCTGGGTCAAATTGACCCAGAGCGTTTGGAAATTCAGCGACCTATCTCAACGCTAAGGGACAATCGCGCGCGAAACGAGTGTGTGCAGCTCTCGCTTCGCGCCAACAAATGATCCGTTAAAGCCCGCGCTATTCAGCGCGTAACGCGATAAGGAAAAGAACAAATCTCTCTCTCTCAGACTCGGGCTCGATCTAGCTACCGTTCATCGACCCACGATCGCCAGAGACGCGATCGCAACCCTATGCGCGCGCGTGCGGACCAACTCGCGCGGAAACGCGACACCTTTTTCTTCGCTATTATTTTATTGTCCACGTTATTTTCATCCGGCTGATCCAATTCACCATCAGGAACAACACAGAGTATCATATCATCGTGAAATCTCGCATGAGACTTTTTTCTAGCTCTCCAAAGCGTATTTTTCGTCCTGCCACTTGAATCTCGCGCATTTGGAGAGAAAAAAATCTGAAAAAATCCCAGAAAACTCTCCAGAGATTCAACTTTAAGGTTTCATGGTTTTCATAGTCGTTGAATTTGTTTATTTTAAAATAAAACGTTGTAAAAAACAAGATTTTCGAAAAAAGTCGTCACGTGGGTCAAAAAGACCCATAAGATCCGCGGATCATGGGATTTTTTATGGCGAACGGATCCCTATGGGACATTTTCGTCCTGCCACTTGAATCTCGCGGATTTGGAGAGAAAAAAATCTGAAAAAATCCCGGAAAACTCTCCATAGATTCAACTTTAAGGTTTCATGGTTTTCATAGTCGTTGCATTTGTTTATTTTTAAATAAAACGTCGTAAAAAAACAAGATTTTCGAAAAAAGTCGTCACGTGGGTCAAAAAGACCCATATGGTCCGCGGATCATGTGATTTTTTATGGCGACCGGATCCCTATGGGACGTTTTCGTCGTGCCACTTGAATCTCGCGCAATTGGAGAGAAAAAAATCTGAAAAAATCTCGGAAAACTCTCCATAGATTCAACTTTGAGGTTTCATGGTTTTTATAGTCGTTGAATTTGTTTATTTTAAAATAAAACGTTCAAAAAAACAAGATTTTCGAAAAAAGTCGTCACGTGGGTCAAAAAGACCCTCATAATGGTTGCTCAGTTCGTTGAACGGATTTTTGGAACAATGAGTCTGTTCTCTTTGACGCAAATACTTGCATTTATGAATAATCGTTGAATCAATGCTTCCCGAGGAATTTTCATGCGCGCAATGGCAATTCATAACCCAGGTCAAGCAAACGAGCATGCAACAGGCGAGTGTTTTGTATCCCACGCGAATTCCATTATTACAATACCATAAACTCGACTCTCCGCGCACACGTTGCACCTTTTCTCATTTTTCATTTTCAACACACAACTTTGTTGTTCCCTCGTCTCGTTCTCATTAGAAACGAGACTTTTTTTACACTCCAGCCATATTTGTGCTCGCGTCCATTAGACAATTTCAAATTCATCTGGCAATTAAAACTTAATCCACCGCCGGAAGGTCATTCTCGTCGTTTGGGCAACTCGATGGAATTGCCACGACCATACGACTGTAAAAAAAACACGCGGCTAATTGCTGTAGACGTGAAAAAAGTCGAATCGCGTTGCAACGGACGATTCGCACGTTTTTCTCTTTCCAAATTCGTAATTTTTCGAATAAGTCACTAAAAAAAAAAAAAAAAATTCCCATCATTATCGTTTTTTTAAATTATTTTTTCTCAAGCTCGACGAATTCCCTCGGAAACGTCCGAAAAGTTCCGTCTGAATGACGAAAAATCAAATTTACCGGTAGAATTATTTTTAGCCTCGTAATTCGAACGACGCTCGAGCGAAAAGAAATTTGACATTGTCAGCGACAGGAAGTGCGCGCGTTTTAATATCAATATTCGAGTCAAGGTACCAAATTCTTTATTTCTCGGTTCCAGTCACTTATTTCATGCGAAGAGCGTGCTGCCAGCTCCTCATAAATATACTCCAACAATTTTATGCATATTCACGTACAGGGTGAGGCTTTTTTGCCACTCGAATCATTATTTCACGACGCTGCAAGTTGCTTCGTTGGAATGCAACGAAATTCTGTCTTTTCCTGGGCAGAGCTGGAAATTCTTAAAAAAAATAGACCCCAATGGAAAAAAAAAAAAATGGTTTTCGTGGTTTTCATGGTTTTCGAAATTTGACAAAAAATCAATGGGAAAACGTATTTTTCGTTATTTTTCCATCGTCTGTTGAGTTTGCGACTGGCAATGCACGTGCATCGACGCAGTGCACGGAATCGTGGCTCCATATTAAATTTTAATAATTCTTTCGATTCGAGACCCGTTTCGGAGCCTTTGCAAGCCCGAAATCAATCGGAAATGCCGTAAATAATCGGCTCACCCTGTAGATTCGAGACTAGCGGGAAAACTCGCGCTTCCTTTTTTTCTTATCGAGGGAAAGTCCACAACAAGTGCGAGCGCGGCTGCTTGCTTGCTGGCATTAGGATGAAAACCGTGTTTGGCACGCGACTCTTCGCTCTTTGCACACGATGAGTCGAGCTAGCAATTTTGCAACAGAGTCTCGTGTACCTTTTACGCTGTACACACAGTGTGTACAGTGGCAACGGTGCATTTAGTACGTACTCGTGATATTTACAGTATCCGCGCGTGTAACGCGTCTGTCCACCGTTCAGCTCGAACTCAGGCTCGTTTTTTTTACGTTTATTGCCCAATTTTATTCGTGTACACTCATTTGTGGTTAATTAGGCATGAATCATTTTGGAAGAAATCATAAATATTGTGAATCTGATGCTCTTAATATTTATTTAACCAGCCGCGGATCACATATGGGTCTTTTTGACCCACGTGACGACTTTTTTCGAAAATCTTGTTTTTTACAACGTTTTATTTTAAAATAAACAAATGCAACGACTATGAAAACCATGAAACCTTAAAGTTGAATGTATGGAGAGTTTTCCGGGATTTTTTCAGATTTTTTTCTCTCCAAATGCGCGAGAGTCAAGTGGCGGGACGAAAACGTCCCATAGGGATCCGGTCGCCATAAAAAATCACATGATCCGCGGATCATATGGGTCTTTTTGACCCAAGTGACGACTTTTTTCGAAAATCTTGTTTTTTACAACGTTTCATTTTAAAATAAACAAATGCAACGACTATGAAAACCATGAAACCTTAAAGTTGAATCTATGGAGAGTTTTCCGGGATTTTTTCAGATTTTTTTCTCTCCAAATGCGCGAGATTCAAGTGGCAGGACGAAAATGTCCGGGTCGCCATAAAAAATCATGATCCGCGGAGGGTTGATTCGTTTTCTAGGTCTCCGGAGCTCGATCTCCAAGAGCAGAGAAAAAAATTTGCAATTTTAATCAAGTTTCACGCGCTTTTTTCCTTCTAATTTTTTTTTTCTTTTCGTATGCACTTGGGTTCTTGCAATTGTGAGAAAATGATTCGATAATCCAGCAGCGCGAGCGTATACACGAACTTTCCATGTCAACTCTCTCACACAAAGATTTATCGCCGATCGCAGGCAGTTGACGAGCAAAAATTCCTTTAAACTGCAACAACGAGCTGAAAAATGTTCATCCGAGTCTTTTTCCAACGAAAATTTATGCAGACGCTCGCGCTCAGCTCCCCGTTCGTTTGATTTATTCCTCGAGAATAATTCATACGTGCGCGCATGCACCAGACGAGATATTAGAAAGCTCACTCAATTTCCATCCTTGATTTCTTCCTGACAAGGTCACGATCGTATTTTTCTTCTAGACTCA
This sequence comes from Diadegma fenestrale, assembly GCA_037043255.1. Lineage (NCBI taxonomy): Eukaryota > Metazoa > Arthropoda > Insecta > Hymenoptera > Ichneumonidae > Diadegma > Diadegma fenestrale. Next base: position 4,836,395 of record CM073317.1, read on the forward strand.
CTTTATAGATCGAGGAGAAAACTGTTTGATCAAGCGCTGATTACACCATTTTTTCGCACCATCAAACGAATTTGGATCAACAAAATATTCCAGCACGTCTCTCCAAACATCAGTTTTTTTTCCCTCATCAATGTTTTCTCGAAATCTTTTGCCTTTCTCCAGCTCGATATTGTGTTCGTGTTTAATGGACGAGAAATTAATCAAAGACAGTGATGGATCCGAATAAAAAAGCGTTACGTAAATAAAAGAAATTCTCGATGAAATAAATCTCGCCGGAGCCTTTTTCCAAGGACTCGTATAAAAATATTGAAAAGAATCATTCAAGCCAGAATTATGAAGCAGTTGATAAAATAATGAAACATCATGGAATAGTTTGGAAATTAATGATTCGCTGGATACTTTCCCAACAAACACGTGCCTACTTTTTCGGAGACGATGCTCCGAAGTTCTCATCGTTGGAATGCAACGAAAACTCATTATTTTTTATAGCACAGCATAAAATTATTATTCACCATTTGTCTACGATGATGGGACAGTCTTCTTTGCCATTTGAAAACTGCATTTACTAGAAAAAGTGCATTGAGAGCATTAATTATCAAAATAATAAATAAAAAATTCACTTTTCCTTGTTTTCCAACGATAAAAACTTCAGTATCAAAAAATGGCGATGTTGGAGTTCGATTCATTGAAATGCAACGAAAATTGATGATTTTTTATAGCAGAGCACAAAATTTTCATACAGTATTTGTCTACGATCATGGGACAGTCGTCTTTGCCATTTAAAAACTGAATTTACTAGAAAAAGTGCATCGAGTGCATTAATTATCGAAATAATGAATAAAAAATGCAACTTTCGTAGTTTTCCAACGATTAAGACTTCAGAATCATAAAATAACAATGTTGGAGTTCGATTCGTTGAAATGCAACGAAAACTGATGATTTTTTTATAGCAGAGCACAAAATTTTCATACAGTATTTGTCTACGACGATGGGACAATCTTCTTTGCCATTTAAAAACTGAATTTACTAGAAAAAGTGCATCGAGTGCATTAATTATCAAAATAATGAACAAAAAATATAATTTTCGTAGTTTTTCAACGATTAAAACTTCAGTATCAAAAAATAACGATGTCGGAGCTCGAGTCATTGAAATGCAACGAAAACTGATGATTTTTAATAGCAGAGCACGAAATTTTCATACAGTAATTGTCTACGATAATGGGACAGTCTTTTTTGACATTTGAAAATTGAATTTACTAGAAAAATTGCATCGAATGCATTAATTATCAAAATAATGAATAAAAAATGCACTTTTCGTTGTTTTTTTAATGATGAAAACGTTAGTGTCGTTTCCGGAGTTATGCGCGCGTACGTGCGAGGGGACGAGCTGAATAAAAATCACTCTCGCATCAATCTGTGGCAATATCGTAAAGCATGCTTTCGTCCAGAGTCTGGGTCACTCGGTTACAAAACCTCAAAGCAAAAATAACGGTACTAGTCGGGAGAGGCGCGAGGAGGCAAAGTCTCGCGATCAGGAATACCGGTAATCGCGTCGCTCGCGTCAAACTCGTCCAACAACATTTTCATCCGCTTCATATACTTGGCCATCCTGTTTTCATACTTTACTCCATATTTATGCTCGATTAATCATTCGTAATCAATATTCTCGTACGTTCTTTTCGTCATTTTCATTCTGCCGGAAATTCCGCAAGAAAAATGAGCTTTTTTCTTGCTCTTTTCACCGGCGTGTCTCGATCGTCCGCCCGGAGAACCGGGTCGTCGCGTAAACCAGTTCCGAACCACCTCACGTCTCGGAACAAACTCATTTCAACAAAGAGTCACATTTTTTACGTTCAAACTTACGCAAGTGCGAGAAAGTACAAAAACGTCGAAAGAAGAAATTTTAAACGAGAGAAAAAGTCGATTTGGGCTCGAATTTAGTGAAGAATTTTTTCCTCGACCGCGACCAGATTCCACGCGAGTTTCCTCAGCCACTTCTCCATTTTTTAACGGTCACCCAACCCGGTATTGACCTCGCCCGAGGCTACTGAACTTTCCTAAACGTTCGAGACTCGCGTCGATCGCGCTTCGGGATTAAAATTGTTCACTAATTCATTTTGAGAAATAATAATGAAAAGAAAATCACAGAAATTTAGTCATTGCGGCGAGAAATATTCTAGAAAGTCTCTTGGAAAAGTTACTTTTTATCATTAAAATCGTAAATTTTGCCGACAGTTGCGTTAGAAATGAAAAATATTGTCAAAATAACGAAAATTTGAAAATTATCAAAAAATTTTAAAAAATATCGACGTTTTTTGACAAAATTGAATTTTCAATGTGTCTTTTGAGGCGGAGCGTCAAAAATGTGGGCGAAATAAGGGGAAAATTCTTTCAAATCGTCCGAAAGCCGATCGAGAAGTCAATTTTTGTCATTCCAATCGCAAATTTTGCTGAAAGTTTCGTTAGAAATGGAAAATATTGTCAAAATACCGAAAATTTTGAAATTATCAAAAAATTAAAAAAAACATCGACCTTTTTTGACAAAATTGAATTTTCAATGTCTCTTTTGAGGCGGAGCGTCAAAAATGTGGGCGAAATGAGGGAAAAATTCTTTCAAATCGTCCGAAAGCCGATCGAAAAGTCAATTTTTGTCATTTCAATCGGAAATTTCGCCGACAGTTGCGTTAGAAATGAAAAATATTGGCAAAATGACGAAAATTTTAAAATTGTTCAAAAAAATATCGACGTTTTTTGCGACAACATTTAACGTCGCTCGGCTCGATTACAAAACGCCTGTCAATTTGAAATCATTGATGCGTAAAAATTGAACAATTTCTTTCCGCACTGGGAGAACTGCGGAGGCTTTTTCTTCTGCATGCGCTATTATAAGAGGGACATTTTAATTTAGCTGTGCTGGTCACGCAGGTGGGAACAATCGAGTGGCGAAAGTCTTCCGGCATTTTTTGCTCGATGCACATTTAAAGACATGCATATAGTCGCATACACGCTTGGGTTGTTGGCTCTGAAAAAAAGTCGTTCACTTCTCCGAGTGTCTGTCGCACGAACAAAAGAGAGAAATTAATTTCGCATCCTCCTCTCGTCAAGTTGCTCCCGCATTGTTGAGCGATACTCGCTGCTGTCTTACGTGATAAGAATTTACGTCTTTTCTCTTTCCTCGTTCCCAACCTTTTGCCAAGATTTCTGAAAACTAAATTTTGTGGGAAACGATCGATTGAGCGTTTTTTTTTTTTGAAAAGTCACTAAAATTTAGTCATTGCAGCAAGAAATATTCTCGAAAGTCTCTTCGGAAAGTCAATTTTTGTCATTCCAATCGTAAATTTTGCCGACAGTTGCGTTAGAAATGAAAAATATTGTAAAAATAACGAAAATTTTGAAATTATCCAAAAATATTTGACCGTGTTCAACAAAATGTTGACGTTTTTTGACAAAATTCAATTTTCCGTGCACCGAAAAGAAAAATTTGTTGAAAAAGATGGAAATGTTGTTGGAAACGTTTGACTAAAATGTTTTTTTTACTTAAATCTCTTCGAAAAGTCAATTTTTGTCATTCCAATCGTAAATTTAGCGGACAGTTGGGTTAGAAACGAAAAATATTGTAAAAATAACGAAAATTTTGAAAATATCCAAAAAATATCGACGTTTTTTGAAAATATTTAATTTTCTGTCCAATAAAAACATTTTTTTGAAAAATCACTAAAATTCAGTCATTGCAGCGAGAAATTTTCTAGAAAGTCTCTCCAAAAAGTCAATTTTTGTCATTTCAATCGTAAATTTTGCCGACAGTTGCGTTGGAAATGAAAAATTTTGACAAAATACCGAAAATTTGGAAATTATCCAAAAATATTTCGTTGACATCGTATTCACCAAAATATCGAAGTTTTTTTGCCAAAATTTGATTTTCAGAGACACGATTTTTTACCGAATCGCGAAGCCCCGACACACTGGGTCATTTTGACCCGCGATTCTCTTGTGTATTGAATTTAGTTCTCTCGTTCGAATTACCGCGAGTCATATGCAACGCGAATGCGCTAATGAGAAGCTAATTAACATCGTGAGAACCGCTTCGGCATCCGTGATGACGTTTTTGATACGCGCTCGCGGCAGAACCGCCGACGCAAAACCGATATTTAAATCCTCCGCTACCGTTATATAATTTTGTATGCATTTGTGCGCGACACGCTTTATTTTTTCTTGGCTCATTGAGAAAAAATCTGCGTTATCCATCGCGCGAGAGTTGGTCGAGTCGCCGCGCGTATACAATTCGAGGTTGTTAAGAATATAACGTTACGTTCAAGTACGAACAAAATATAAATGCGCTCGATACACATACCGCGTTGCATGTATTTTATTTCGAACTGACTCCGCAGCACTTGTCTTGCAAATCGTGCCACGCCCGAGCGCTGCAGTTTTTTCATTCTCACGACTCTCCCTTCTCGTCCACGATACTCCCGGAAATTGGATCATTTTTTTTCGTGTTTTTTTAACCCTTCACGGATCATATGGGTCTTTTTGACCCAAGTGACGACTTTATTCGAAAATCTTGTTTTTTACAACGTTTCATTTTAAAATAAACAAATGCAACGACTGTGAAAACCATGAAACCTTAAAGTTGAATCTATGGAGAGTTTTCCGGGATTTTTTCAGATTTTTTTCTCTCCAAATGCGCGAGATTCAAGTGGCAGGACGAAAATGTCCCATAGGGATCCGTTCGCCATAAAAAATCACATGATCCGCGGACCATATGGGTCTTTTTGACCCAAGTGACAACTTTTTTCGAAAATCTTGTTTTTTGCAACGTTTCGTTTTGAAATAAACAAATGCAACGACTGTGAAAACCATGAAACCTTAAAATTGAATCTATGGAGAGTTTTCCGGGATTTTTTCAGATTTTTTTCTCTCCAAATGCGCGAGATTCAAGTGGCAGGACGAAAACGTCCCATAGGGACCCGGTCGCCATAAAAAATCCCATGATCTGCGGACCATATGGGTCTTTTTGACCCAAGTGACGACTTTTTTCGAAAATCTCGTTTATTACCACGTTTTATTTCAAAATAAACAAATGCAACGACCGTAAAAATCATGAAACCTCGAGATTTTGTTCACTCCGGTAAAAAACTCTCATTTGATCCAGGACGCCATAAAAAATCACAAGAAATGTCCAGAAATCTCGCCCACGCGATCAACTGCTGCACTTTTCAGAACAACGGACCTGCGGACTCGATCGCGCGATATATATTTCTTCTCCGTTGCAACGCGCGATATATCTCTGCACTATGCAGGAATATCGGAACTTTATAGCAAGCATCAGCTCCTTTTGCAATGGCCACGTAAATGCATAGACGCTGCGGGAAAGTCGAGAAGCAGAATGGACGTGTTAGTTGCGGAGATTATAAATATATATGAAGAATTCGTGCTCGCGAGAGCGAGATTTTCCAACACATGCTCACATGCACTCGCGATCCTAAATGTTAAGTCTCTCCCACAGATCATGGTCCAGCTTTTATGCGGGCGGTGGTTCTCACACGCCCAGGATGTAAACAAATATATAAAACAACGACAAGTTCACCCAGATCCCTGCGAATTCGATTAATTTGCCTTCGTTTATTCGAGAGACACGAGAAAATCGTTTTCCCACAAGATGCACGAGATTTTTGTAAGAAAAATCGTAAATTAAGAAAAAATCAGTCTCCGCGGAGTCCCGGCACGATTTACGCGACCAACAGGCTCATCGGGCGATTGGCGTTTGGATGCGATGCCGATGGAAAAATGGAGCATCGCGCGCGGAATAAAACGCGAGCACAAGAGAAATTTAATTACATCGCCGCGTACGATCATGAACTTTTTTACATACTTTTGCGCATGTGTTCAAGTTTCAACACGAATTGGGCCGCGATGTTAATTCGCTGGTCATCTCGACTCGCGAGAGTTGTAAACGTGCAAAGCATTTTGCTCTTAGAATTTCGGCCTCGAAACGAGAGTTTTTTTTTATCTACTTTCTCGGCTCGTTTTATTTCTCAACTTCTCGTTGAATCGAATCAACAGCAATAAATGAGTTTGAGGCATTTTCGGGCCTGGAACAAAAAATTATGTGCCGAAATTCGTGCGACTAGAATTGAAATTTTTCAAAGAAACTATTTTTGTATAATTTCAAAAAAATTTCATTTCTAACGCAACTGTCGGCAAAATTTGCGATTGGAATGACAAAAATTGACTTTGACTCAATATTTTTGGATAATTTCAAAATTCTTGTAATTTTGACAAGATTTTTCATTTCTAACGCAACTGTCGGCAAAATTTGCGATTGGAATGACAAAAATTGACTTTGACTCAATATTTTCGGATAAATTCAAAATTCTCGTTATTTTGACAAGACTTTTCATTCCTAACGCAACTGTGGGCAAAATTTGCGATTGAAATGACAAAAATTGACTTTTTGGAGCGACTTTCCAGAATATTTTTCGCTGCAACGACTAAATTTTTGGGATTTTTCAAAAAAACGTTTATAGTCGAATGGGAAAGGGACTCCCGGAGGGCGCGAAGGGTTTCCGATTCTCCGGAAGCCGCAGATGTTCGCCGTTTCCGGTTCCGCTCCAATTAACAGCCATGCAGCTGTTTTTTTTTTTCGTTTTCTTTACGCAAGACACTGAGCTCGTCCGTCAAGGGAAAAAGCGATCGAAATTGATCGATCGCTGCAGCAGAGAGCGAATTTAGTTCGCGCAATCGATGGTCAAAGTGCGAGGTGAATTGCGTGCGTTTTTTTTTTGTTTTTTCGCAGGAGGTTTTGGAGGTCATTGAAAAACCGACAACTGTTGCGGATAGTGCGAGAAGCAGAGGCCGGAATGGCTACATGGGTTTCCATGTGACGTTCACCGTAACGGCTGACCTCGGTGGATTTAGAGTTAAAAGCAACGAGGACATCGAGAGCCAATGCGCATGGGTGGGCGTCGTACGAACGAGCACCGCGAGTCTTTCAGACTCGTTTTGTTTTCTGCTCCTTCGCCTCGCATCTCGCTCTCGCTCGTTTCGCCTCGTATTTTCCTCTCTCCCCAACCATCGCAGGCCCTTTCTCTTTCCCTCTCGCTCGCTCTCTCTCTCTCTTTCTCTCCTTCCGCAGAGAGTCGCGCGGATAATGTTTCGCATCGCCATATTCCACCTTATGTTTCAACCGCGATGCTTTCGCACCGCCTTCGACAAGGAAATTCTCAACCAGCACTTGCGGTCCCGCGTTTCAATTTATTATTCTCCGGCGCCGATCCTCAGTCGACTCTGACGACGTTGGAAATTCTATTTTTTCATCAAATTTACCAAAATTTCCTCGTCGATCGGCTTTTGGAGGATTTCAAAGAATTTTCTGCCATTTCGACCACATTTTTGACGCTCTGACTCTAAAGACACGTTGAAAATTCAATTTTGTCAAAAAACGTCGATGCTTTTTGAAAATCTTTGATGATTTTTGAATTTTCGTTATTTTGACAATATTTTTCATTTCCAACGCAACTGTCGGCAAAATTTTCGATTGAAATGACAAAAATTGACTTTTCGATCGGTTTTTGGGCGATTTGAAAGAATTTTCCCCTTATTTCGCCCACATTTTTGACGCTCCGCCTCAAAAGACACACTGAAAATTAAATTTTGTCAAAAAACGTCGATATTTTTTGAAAATCTTTGATAATTTTCAAATTTTCGTTATTTTGACAATATTTTTCATTTCCAACGCAACTGTTCGCTAAATTTTCGATTGAAATGACAAAAATTGACTTTTCGATCGGCTTTCGGACGATTTGAAAGAATTTTTCCCTTATTTCGCCCACATTTTTGACGCTCCGCCTCAAAAGACACACTGAAAATTAAATTTTGTCAAAAAGCGTCGATATTTTTTGAAAATCTTTGATAATTTTCAAATTTTCGTTATTTCGACGCAACTGTCGGCAAAATTTACGATTAAAATGACAAAAATTCACTTTTCCAAGAGACTTTCTAGAATATTTTTCGCTGCATTGACCAAATTTTTGTGATTTTTCAAAAAAAACGTTTATTCGAACGAATCCAACAAAATTTTCATTTGCTTGCAAGAATTTTCCATCCCGTTCGCGCGGAATCGTTTCGCGACTTTGTTTTCGCGCATTTTTATGTTTTTTCCCTGGCCAGGGTCGCGTTGAAAGGCCCCTGAACCGCGTATCGAGTCGCGATCTAAGAGGGAAAATTACACAGTCGAAACATCCGGACAGGTTTTCGAGGTCGTAGCAGAGAAAAAAACGAACGGAATCGCGAGCGTGATAAGACTAAGCGGTAGGAAAGGAAAAACGGTGAAATAAAAATTACAGTCGCACACTCACCTTGGACTCTGCTCGTCAGGATTCCCAGGAGGGACGCCAAGATCCTGAATTTCAGGATCATATCCAAAATTCTTGTCCGGCGCTAAGGCCAGTTCGCGCAGCCACTTTTGTGCACAATAATAAAAAAAAAAACCCAAAAACACAACTTTGCAGCCTCCGTTTTTTCCCTCGCTCCTCGTCGATCGGAGTGAAATTTCTCGCGCGCGCCAAAAACAGTCACGATTCCGGTTGAATAAAGAAAAAAAATTGCCAACGTTCAAGAAAAACGACTTTCCCTTACGTTCGTCAAGAAATTTCATTCGAGCCGCCACTTCCGCGAGCCCAATTTGCCCAAATCCAATTCAATCGGATTTCTTGACTCGTTGATCGCGATGAACATGAAATTTATTCGTCGTTTCGCCCATTTCGGTCGAGCCCTTCATCGCTTATCGACACACGCGGGCATTAAAGTCTCCGTAGGATTTTCTAGACTCTCGCGTTGACCTTTCGTTGCTCCAACATCCACAGACACTCGCACCAGTCAAATAAATCAAACACACACGCACACGTACGATTTGACACTTTGCACGCAGAGATCCTTGCGCGAGATCCTGTTCGCACCTTCACTCGAGCACAAATTTTGCTTGGAAAGCTCCGGACGATTTTTGACACGAAGAAAGCGCGAGGGGGACGCGATTTTTCAAAATTAATTACAAACGCGGATCGACGGATTTTCGGTTCGGCCTTTTGGCACGTTTTTTATTTTCTGATTATACGATCGAGTCAATTAAACTGATTTTTTTTCTTTCTCTCGTGACTGGGACGCGCGCGCTGTTCGATGGATCGTGATAGATTGAGGAACTGGTTGGAACGTTAAAATAGGACACGAACGATCCGTTCCCTTCACCGGCCGATCGCGGAGTGCGCCTTCGAGAGAGCGTGAGCGCTCGTCCTGCTGTCTCGAATTTTCTCGCTGCCTTGTGTGTATGTTGTTATAACACACACACACATACACGTATCGGCTGTAATATCGTTGGGTATAGAGACGCGGATAATATGAAAGTTCGTGCACGTTGGCAAAGAGTAAACTTGGTGGATAGTTCGGTTTTGTGCTATTGCTCCGCGGTGCTGCTGGTCATTATTCCATTTCGTTATTAGCCTAAAAGACCAATACGTATTGCAGATGCAATCAACTCAACTTTTCTCTTTCAACTATACAAAGTTCTCGATGATATTCTCAAGTTTTCAGTCCTGGAAAACAACGATAATTGCATTTTTTTATTCATTATTTTGATAATTGATGCACTCGATGCAATTTTTCTAGTAAATTCAGTTTTCAAATGGCAAAAAAGACTGTCTCATTATCGTAGACAAATACTGTATGAAAATTTCGTGCTCTACTATAAAAAATCATCAGTTTTCGTTGCATTCCAACGGAGCGAGCTCCGACGTCGTTATTTTATGATAATGAAGTTTTCATCGTTGGAAAACAATGAAAATTATATTTTTTATTCATTATTTTGATAATTGATGCACTCGATGCAATTTTTCTAGTAAATTCAGTTTTTAAATGGCAAAAAAGACTGTCCCATTATCGTAGACAAATACTGTATGAAAATTTTGGGCTCTGCTACAAAAAATCATCAGTTTTCGTTGCATTCCAACGAATCGAGCTCCAACATCGTTATTTTATGATACTGAAGTTTCCATCGTTGAAAAACAATGAAAATTATATTTTTTATTCATTTTTTTGATGATTAATGCACTCAATGCAATTTTTCTAGTAAATTCAGTTTTCAAATGGCAAATAAGACTTTCCCATCATCGTAGACAAATTCTGTATGAAAATTTTGCATTCTGCTATAAAAAATCATCAGTTTTCGTTGCATTTCAACGAATCGAACTCCAACGTCGTAATTTTTTGATCCTGAAGTTTTCATCGTTGAAAAACAACGAAAATTATATTTTTTATTCATTTTTTCGATAATTGATGCACTCGATGCAATTTTTCTAGTAAATTCAGTTTTTAAATGGCAAAAAAGACTGTCCCATTATCGTAGACAAATACTGTATGAAAATTTTGGGCTCTGCTATAAAAAATCATAAGTTTTTGTTGCATTTTAACGTTGAGAACTTTAACATCGTAGTTTCTTGTCACTTTTATGAATATTCAGTCAATTTATCTGCCGATGCCGTGGCGTGTGTTTTGCGAAAAGAGAGGTTCGAGTGTATTTATTTGTTTGGTCGATAACTCGACATTCCTTTGGCCACTTATTATTGTTATTAGCGGTATAACTGAGGGAGACTGCGAGCAACAAGTGTAATGATTATGTACCAGCAAGGATATTTTTTTTTTGTCTGGCTGCATGAAAAGTTGGCATTCTGCGGGATTCGTGTGCACGGCGTGGCGCGGTGCAGGGATAATATGTAGGTGAGAAGAAAGCAAAGGCGATCCCACGCGACGAAATAACCACCAGCAGTTCCCCAACCCCCTTTGATAATTGGTGAAATGTTGCCCGGGTGCAGTTTCAAACGCCACGAGCAACGTTCAACCGCATTTGGCGCTTTGATTACCGCCTTGAGATTAAATGCTAATCGAGATTTATAAAAGCAGCGTCTAGGAGTTCTCGCCCGTCACGATTTCTTCTCTCCTCCCTTCTCCCTTGTCTGCGCTGTAAATTATTTATACCGTTGCATGGAATTAAACCCGCAAAGCCTCAAAACGCCAACGTCCTCGAAAAAAAAACAAACGCCACAAAAATCCAGTCAAAATCGAACGGAATTTTCGTTTCTGTTATCTGAAAATCAAATTCCGTCAAAAAAAACGTCGATATTTTGTTTAAGGCACGGTGAACTGAATATTTTTGGATAATTTCAAAATTTTCGTCATTTTTACAATATTTTTCGTTTCTAACGCAACTGTCAGCTAAATTCACGATTGGAATGACAAAAATTGACTTTCCGAAGAGACTTTCTAGAATATTTTTAGCTGCAGTGACTAAATTTTAGTGATTTTTCAAAAAACCGTTTTTATTGGACGGAAAATTAAATATTTTCCAAAAACGTCGATATTTTTTGGATAATTTCAAAATTTTCGTTATTTTGACAAGACTTTTCATTTCTAACGCAACTGTCCGCTAAATTTATGATTGGAATGACAAAAATTGACTTTTCGAAGAGATTTTAGTAAAAAAACGTTTTAGTCAAACGTTTCCAACGAAATCTCCATCTTTTTTAACAAATTTTTCTTTTCGGTGCACGGAAAATTAAATTTTGTCAAAAAACGTCAATATTTTTCTGAACACGGTCAAATATTTTTGGATAATTTCAAAATTCTCGTTATTTTTACAATATTTTTCATTTCTAACGCAACTGTCAGCAAAATTCACGATTGAAATGACAAAAATTCACTTTTCGAAGAGACTTTCTAGAATATTTCTCGCTGCAATGCCTAATTTTTTATAATTTTTCGAAAAAAACATTTAGTCGAACGTTTCCAACAAAATATCGATCTTTCCCAACAAAATTTTCTTTCAAGTGCCTAAAGCATCGACCAAGACGCCAGCCATTGTGAAAGTCCGCTTTTTACGCGATATCGGCGACATAGTTGTCGAGATTCGCAAGAAAATTGTTGCTCGTCCATTTGTTTTGATCGCGGATCAAAATTTCACTGCAATTTTTGACGCAGGCGCTTCCGAAGCCTCGAACACGTGCGCTTTTCATGATCCAACGCGCATGCGCAGTTTTCCGAGACACATTTTACTCGCTGCTGAGTGGCCGAAAAGAAATCCGGAGAATAGATCCGAGTCCTATATAGCTCGTGTGTTCGACCGCGACTCCCATATTATCGCATCTTTTTCAACTCGCCTCTATAAGGTTATTCCTATCCACTCGCCTCGCTTTTACCGTTAAGACACCTTCGTCTTTTTCATCTCTCCGTCTCACTCGACCGAATTCCATCTTTCTCCTTACACCTTTTCCTTTCTTTTCTCTCTTCTGCTCCGAGCGAGCCACAGCCACCGCGAGCTGTACCAAAACCTCTCGATTCGATCTATACACACGCCAAACACATCTTCGCATCCACACCGCGCGTTCGTCCATTTTATTTCGCGACTTATAGACATCAACGAGTCTGCTTGAGTTTTTTTCCATCATTTTTGCCTCATTTACTGTTTCCTTTTCGCATTTACGAGAAAATTTCCAAGTTCTTGGGTCTTTATCCCGAGACCGAAGACTCGTCGATGCTGTGAGAGATTTTTGCAACCACATCGTCATTTTTCGTCCATTTAATTCTTTGAAAATAGCGGAAACTTATCACACTCAAGTTCGCGACGTTGGGGTCCAACGAAAATTAAGTTTTCCTACTGATTGTTTGTTCAATTTCAAAAATGATGACAATTTTCGTAGATTTTGGGTTTGGATTCTTAAAAATATATCGTTTTATCATCCCGACCAAACATTGAATAAGAATCTCAATAAAAATCAGAATTTCGTTGCATTCCAACGATGCAAACTTATTTTCCGCCAAATTTTGACATTTTTTGCCCAATTCTCCGCATGAAAAATGATTATCCGTTGGCTAAAATCTCTCGGAGGCCAAAAATTACTACTTGGAAGAAAAAATTTTGTCGGATTCTTTCGAGGAAACGTTTTTTTTTGAAAAATCACAAAAATTTGGTCATTGCGGCACGAAATATTCTAGAAAGTCTCTTCGAACTGTAAATTTTTTTCATTCCAATCGTAAATTTGGCTGACGGTTGCGTTATAAATGAAAAACATTGTCAAAATAACGAAAGTTTTGAAATGATCCGAAAATATTTAGTTCGCCGTGTCAAAAAAATCTCAACGTTTTTTAAAACAATTTCATTCTCAAAATTTTTCCTCAAATGTTGACAATTTTCGCGTTTGTATAATTTTCGATATTATTTTCTCTCCGTCAATCTTATTTTCATAACTCACCGTCTAACATTTGTGTCAAAACGCACACGACGTTTGTGCAAACGCAACTTCAAGCTTAACCTTTCGCGAGAGCGAGGTAGCAAGTTTTTTTTTTCTTCATTTATACTGGATCATAATTGCCATACTCGACTTTTGCACGGACTCGTCTTTCGTACGGTCGGCATTTGACTCCGAGAATTTATGCGAAAGCCTCGCAAATGCTGACGCGAACGATTACACACACGATTTTTAATCGTTTCTTATCGCAGGAGGATTTCCATGAGCAGGAAAAATGGAAAGTTTTGTATGGCGAGGATAATTTTGAAATTTCGCAATCGCGATATTTTGATATGGCGCGATAAGCGAATCTGCTGCGCTGGGTCGCGATAACGAGTACGAGCGAGTGTCTTCATCTGTGTTCAGAAAGTGGAACTAGTCGCGCTGGCTCTGGATTGAAATATCGCTCGGTCGTTAATCCCCGCGCGCAGGAGCGACGAGAGTTGAAAGTGGGAGTTTGCGATTGCGCGTACGAGTCGAAATTTGGACCGGGAATATCGCGAGGCCGAGAGTTTCTCGTTTTTCGCTCTCGGTGCAGCTTGACAGCCAGGCGTACGAGCTGGTGCGCGCCCCGGAGTCGTATCATGGTGCCGGTGTTGCTGCTCGCTATGCTCTCGCGTCAATACACCGACCAGTGGATTTTCCAACGTTTTTCACGGCCTCGTGGCCCGATTCACTAGAAAAACCAAACCACAAGAATCACCAACAAAAATGTGAGTCAAATTTCTGAATCTTCGTCCTAATCTCGTTCAAGAAACTCAATAAATAAATAAATAAACAGACGTCGAAAAAAATTGCATTTTCCAGTCTGTGCGGACGAAAAAAAAATTTTCCTGCGATTTTCAATAATTCTCGTCCTTTTTGTGGAAATCCGCAAAGTTTTCGATTCTTGAACGACGCGAAAACATTCAGAGTAAAAAAAATTTCGTTTTTTTTCGTCCCCGCACGAATTCAGTCGTTTCCTTTCCCCATGAAACACGTAACGAGTGTAACGTTGTTATGACGGCGAAGCTGAAGATGCTTGTGGTGCGGAACAGGTGAAACGAGTCGCGAAAGTTTCGATAATCGGGCGGGCGAGCGGGGCTCGCGTACTGGCAGGTGGCGGGGGTGTTGTGGTTTCGTTGGGAGCAGCGAAAAAAAGGGTCAGTAGCCAGAGCAGGCAAGCGAGCGCGCGAGCCCGGTCACTCTCGGAGATGGCTGAGGGCGGCTCCGATTCGAAACCCAACGGTGCTGACACTCCAGTCTCCAAAAGCCAAATGGAGGTGAACGAGTGTCTCGGGAGTTGGCTCACGTATTTGCAGGTGAGAAAATTCATCAACGTCCAATCTTTTTCAATTCTCAGTTGCTCAGTAAAAATTAGTGACACACTGAGAATAGCGAATTTTGGCGATATAACAGGTGAATGGCAAATTTGTTGTTTATGGGGGTTTTATGGGGTTTTCATGGAATTTTATGGGGTCGGCAATCTTTCTCCTTAATTTTCTTGCATATTTGTTGTTTATGGGGGTTTATGGGGTTTTTATGGGGGTCTATGGGGTTTTTATGGGGGTTTATGGGGTTTTTATGGGGTTTTATGGGGTTTTCATGGGAATCTATGGGGTCGACAGTTTTTCTTCACCTTAATTTTGTATGGGATACAATTTTTTAGGAACAATAATTGGGAGACGAAATTTTGGAGTAAATCCAGAAAAAGCAGAGACTTTTTTGTTGGAGCCAACGAAATTCAGTTGAAAATTATAGATTTGTGGGGTTTTTTTCTTGGAAAATAAACAAAACACTGAATTATGGGAAAAAACCAGATGCTCAATGGCCTTTGCTCGGCTGGTACGAAACTGGCGCAATCGCTGCAGTCGCTGCTCTCGAGCCACGAGACCGTGGTCCATTATCGGCTGAGCAGCCAATGTCTCGCTGGATGGGAGGAATTATCGAGGGCGACCGGTGTCGCCAGCAACACCGTCAAACATCACGTTGTCTCCGCTCTCAGGGATCATGAGACTCGCGAAACCGATGGCGACAAGCAAGTTAGTCATTTTATGCGAATCTTATACGATCTCGATTCTTTCGCCATGGTCCAGTCCTTGGGCCAGACGTATGGACATTTTTTTGCAGTTGGAAAAGAGCGAGGACTCTCGCGGTTTTCGGGCTTTATGGGGAAAGGAAATTTTGTTGGAAAATCTGGATATTTTGTTCGATACGATCGACTTGACGTTTTTTTTTGCAAAATCATAAAAATTTGACATTGCAGCGAGAAATTTTCTAGAAAGTCTCTCCGAAAAGTCAATTTTTGTCATTCCAATCGTAAATTTAGCCAAAAGTTGCGTTAGAAATGAAAAATCTTGTCAAAATGACGAAATTTTTGAAATTATCCAAAAATATTGAGTCAAAGTAAATTTTTGTCATTGCAATCGTAAATTTTTCCGACAGTTGCATTAGAAATGAAAAATCTTGTCAAAATAACCGAAATTTTTAAATTATCCGAAAAATATCGACGTTTTTTGACGAAATTCAATTTTCAGTCCATTTTGCTCCAAGAGTCTCGTATTAAAAAAAAAAAAGGAAATCGTGCTCGAACGAGTTCGGATTTTCATCCACATTCGCGATCATTAGCATCGGCCCTCGTCACATTCGTCGTGACCTTGCAAAATGCAGGCCGCGGAATAATAAACGAGATCGTATAATTTAGTTCTCAACTTCCGGTCCGTTTATCGAGTTTGTGTCTTTGCCGAGTGATCAACGGGCGTTTTCCTTGCAGGACATACTTCGAGACAATCTACTGACCTTCATTAATCTCCAGTATCAGTTTTGCGTCGCGTGCTGCGAATGTTTGGGTGAGAAATATTCGTCGAGATTCTTATAAATGAATAATCCGGAATTTTCGTGTTTTGGCGTTCATGGATTTTGAGTTTTGTGTGATAAACTTTAATGACAGGTGGAATGGCCGAATGCTCGTGTCCTCAAACTGGCAAAACCGAGTGTGACATTGCGGCGCTTCAACAATGTTTCGAGCGTTTGTACAGCTCGCCAACGCCAGTTTCCTCGGGCTCGATACAGCAGAATTGTCATCGATCGCCGTTGCCATTCCCACTCTTTCCTCTGCAGGTTTGCACGTTACGTACTTGGTCGCCCTCATTGTCCCGAAACGCAATAATCAATCGCCAAACGTCCCATTCATGAAAAGGTTCAGAGAAGATGGTCGGAGACCGCGGCAGCCGAAATGTCTGGCGACCAGACCGAAAGCACCATGAGAAGATGGTCCATGCCATGGGATTGTCGTCACCTGAACGAATGGCCTCGTCAAGAACCAACGCGGCTCAGAGTTCCACAAAACGATCGTAGTCGATCGACCACTCCGGATTCCGTCTGGAAATCTTCCACCATTACCAGTCAGGACGGACTCCAGGAAGCCATTCAACTTCTTTCCTGCAGGCCAGGTTCGTGTACCATTTTTCATGGCATTTTTCGTCCTTTTCGTCCTGCCACTCGAATCTCGCGGATTTGTCGAGAAAAAACCTGAAAAAATCCCGGAAAACTCTCCATAGATTACACTTTGAAGTTTCATGGTTTTCACAGTCGTTGCATTCGTTTATTTTAAAATAAACGTTGTAAAAAACAAGATTTTCGAATAAAGTCGTCACTTGGGTCAAAAAGACCCATATGATCCGCGGATCATGGGATTTTTTATGGCGACTGGATCCCTATGGGACATTTTCGTCCTGCCACTTGAATCTCGCGCATTTTGAGAGAAAAAAAATTGAAAAAATCCCGGAAAACTCTCCATAGATTCAACTTTAAAGTTTCATGGTTTTTATAGTCGTTGCATTTGTTTATTTTAAAATAAAACGTTGTAAAAACAATATTTACGAAAAAAGTCGTCACGTGGGTCAAAAAGACCCACATGATCCGCGGATCATGGGATTTTTTATGGCGAACGGATCCCTATGGGACGTTTTCGTCCTGCCACTTGAATCTCGCGCATTTTGAGAGAAAAAAAATTGAAAAAATCCCGGAAAACTCTCCATAGATTCAACTTTAAAGTTTCATGGTTTTTATAGTCGTTGCATTTGTTTATTTTAAAATAAAACGTTCTAAAAACAAGATTTTCGAATAAAGTCGTCACGTGGGTCAAAAAGACCCATACGATTAATTAGCGCTTGATCCTTGTCATGCAAAAAGGAATAAGGCCCTCGAACCAACTGTCAGCCTTCACGAGCCAACACATACCCGGCGTGACACTGACGACCTGCAACTTTGAGGCAAATTTCGACAACTCCGTTTGGCCCGAATCCCGAGGAGTCGGTGGTTCCCCGAGATGCTGGCCGCAGGATTCTCACTCCAGTGACCATTCCGACCAATCAGGTTATTTCCCAATTATCGTCATGAATTTTTTTTCCAACGTCCCTGAAAAAGAAACGAAAAAGTTTACTAGTGAGGCGAATCTTTGTTGTTTATTGCAGTTGGACACAGAGACAGTGACCACAGCGTGTACAGCGGCGACCACAGAGATTCAGGTGTGACGTTTTTGCAATAAGAGATTTTTTCGAAATTTCCGAAATTTTATTATTCGACCGCTCATCGTGCGAAAATGAGAGAGAAAATCTTACGATGTCGTTGTGATTTTTTCAAGAACAAAGTGGAGGCAGTGCCGGAAGTGGACACCGAGACAGCAAAGACAGTATTCACTCGCATCAGAGCGATCACGTTTCCCGCAAAGAGTGCGAATCCGGTAATTAACACGATTTTTCAATACGAGCAAGTGATTTTTTTTGGTAATTTTCCACGTGTAATGATTTTTGGGAAATTGCAGCGATTTTGGACGTCGTGCCATCGCGGAAAAACAGTTCTTCCACGGACTCTTGCCTTTCCGCCAACAGCAGGTCCGGCTCGGAGAGTGCCGGGGCTGGGGTAAATAAAAAAAAAACTTATCGATGTGTTTCTCGAGTTTTTTCACGATCTTGAAGTTCGCTTCGTTGGAATGCAACGAAAACTGATGATTTTTTGTAGCAGAGCACAAAATTTTCATACAGTAATTGTCTAAGATAATGGGACGATCATTTTTGTCATTCAAAAACTGAATTTCACTAGAAAAATTGCATCAAGTGCATCAATTATCAAAATAATGAATAAAAAATGCAATTATCGTTGTTTTCCAACGATGGAAACTTCAGGATCATAAAATAACGATTTTGGAGTCCGCTTCGTTGGAATGCAACGAAAACTGGTGATTTTTTTTTAGCAGAGCACAAAATTTTCATACAGAATTTGTCTACGATAATGGGACAATCTTCTTTGCCATTTTAAAACTGAATTTACTAGAAAAATTGCATCGAGTTCATCAATTATCAAAATAATGAATAAAAAATATAATTTTCGGTGTTTTCCAACGATGGAAACTTCAATATCATAAAATGACGATTTTGGAGTTCGCTTCGTTGGAATGCAACGAAAACTGATGATTTTTTGTAGCAGAGTACAAAATTTCCAGTCAGTATTCGTCTACGATAGTGGGACAGTCTTTTTTGCCATTTAAAAACTGAATTTACTATAAAAATTGCATCGAGTGCATTAATTATCGAAATAATGAATAAAAAATGTAATTTTTGTTGGTTTCCAACGATGAAAACGTCATTATCACATTTTTCGCTCTTTCAATCGATAATTAATGATTCGTTTCGTAACGTGATTGGATTTAGGAAGGTGCGAGATCCCAGTTGTACTCGATGTGGAGTGGCGGAGACTTGCCGTTTATCAGATTGCCGGAAAGCAACGAGGTGCAGGAGGATCGATCATCGGCCAATTAGAAGATAACAAAGACCCAGATCCCTTAATTAAGATTCTTCATCCTCATGCCTAAGAAAGAAGTATCTAGTTAAAAATAGTTCGTGCATAAAGGTGAGAGTGATAATCGTAAAAAAATTATATTCGTTGACCAGTTACGAACTTTTTAAATATTCAAAAAATCTATTGATTTTTTCATCGCCCCGATTCTCCAGGCGATGAGAAAGCAAATTTCTTCAGATTAGACCTTTTTATACACTCGTAGCGTGTCCACGGCGTGAGTCGAAAATTTCGCTGAGCGAACTCGATCAACCACGACGGCCAACCCCAAACTTTTATCCTTCCTAACAATCGATATCAAATATTGGTCAAATGTTAGGAATTTTTAGGCGTTAAGAGCGTTTGCCAGGAGCCGCTCCGACTCGCCTTTACCGACTATATTTACAATTACAATTAAGCCTCCCCGGACCGTGTGGGTCTTTTTGACCCAACCGACAATTTTTCTCGAAAATCTTGGTTTCCAAACCAAATTCATGGGATTTTAGTGTAAAATCAATGGAAAAAATCCAGAATTTTGGCCCTTGGGTCAAAATGACCCATTTGATCCGGGGCGGGTCAACGTCCTAATTATAACGACCCAATACGAGTATAAATGAATCAGAATCAGAATGAATTAAACGCTCGTTGCATGGCCGAGGCTAAAGACTGCATATCGATTACGCTGCGCTCTCAAAGAGTAAAATTCACCGTAGAAAATTCACGTTTTCCATTTCCCTGGCAAATTTTACGCTCGAAGCGATAATTTCCAGATTTTTCGAGTATTCGATCAAACCCAATTCATTGGTGTGAGAAAAAAAATCAACAGCAATTATTCGCTACTGACAAAAATTCCACGTACAAATAAATCATTGAATTTCGTACTTTTTCATTGAAAACAAAATTTCAAAATTTTTCTAAAAATCCTGAAAACCGAAAAACGTCCGAAAATTCGAAAATTTGTCTCGGAAAATCGATTTTTTTTTGTAATCAGCGTAAAAATGATATTTCAAAAATCGCGCCATACGTTTTTTCCATCAAACATAATCGTTTCGATCCACGAAAATAAAAAAATCATATTGAACGTAATTTCTTGGCTTTGAATTATTTTTCCTCGCCTTCTGGATTTTTTTGGGCGAAAAAATCATCGAAAATCAAGAGTTTTTTTTCGTATTATGCAATTGTGCGCATATTTATTGTTTTGAGAATGATTATATTTACAAATTTCATGACTTATGGCACTATCGCGCGACGAGCGATATTATTAAAATGTCCAAGATTTATTTAGCTCCCTGCAGAGTCGACGAATCGATGTGGAAGATCGAGGAGGCACCGGAAATGGGAAAAAAATCGTTTCCGGCCATTTTATCTTGGATTTGATTTCTGGCTGGAAATTATCGGTAAAAGTGGTAGAAAAATATTGTCGTTCGGGAAATAATTTCTGGGGGTTTCGAGACTCAATCCTCTTCGGTTAATTCATCGGCGTCTTGGCCGTAATCGTCGTATTGCTCCTTGAGCTCGTCGTCCTCTTCCTTGTCGACTGGACAGTGAATACATCGGGATTCGTTGATCCCATAATTGATGCAAGTGTCGCCAATGCACTCGCAACATCCATCGTGAAACCATCGATAACTGGTCGCTCCCATCGATTGGCAAGAATTTCTGCACTTGTTCCAGGAATTGCATTGAGCCATGAACGCCACTGTGCAGTTCACGGTCATCACGTTCGGCTTCAACGGATGATGCACTTCCTCCTTTACGGTTTCTGTACAGTCCGCAATTATGATTTATCAATAATTTCATAATTATTCATGAATTATTAGCAAATTATTAATAAATCTTTAATTAATTCTAAATAAGTCATTAATAAATCGTTAATTCATTATTAATAAATTGTTATTTAATTGTTAATGAATTATTAATAAATTGTTAATTAATTCTTAATAAATAATCAATTAATTGTTAATGAATTATTAATGAATTATCAATTAATTATTAATAAATTGTTGATTTATTATCAATTAATTATTAATGAATTGTTAATGAATTATTAATGAATGGTTAATGAATTATTAATGAATGGTTAATTGATTGTTTATAAATTATTAATCAGTTGTTAATTAATTATTAATAAATTATTAATTATTTATCGACAATTATTGTGGTATATTATCGAATCGTATTGATGGAGTTTGCATCGTTGGAATGCACCGAAAAATATTTCTTGTAATGGACAATTTGTTTAATTTTCAAAATCATCCAAATTTGTGAAGTTTCTTAATTTTCTATTCATTATTTGGTGAATTTGAAAAACCATGACAATTTTGGTAACGATTTTGGGTTTGGATTGTGAAAAAAAATCTTTTTATCATCCTGGCCAAATATTGAATCAGAATTTTCCATGAAAATCTCAAGTTTGCAACGTTGGGGCCAACGAAAAATGTTCTTTTTATTCGTTGTTTGTTAAATTTCAAAAAACCATGAAAATTTCGTATCGATTTTGTGTTTCCATTGCAAAAAAAATCTTTCTATAGTCCTGAGTGAATATTAAGAAGAATCGTGAGCTCTGCTAAATAAAAATTCAAAGGATTTTCATTCTCCATCAAAATAATGAGCTTCTTGGCAAAGAAAACAACAAAGCATCGTTTTAAAAAAAATATTTTCAAGTGACGACACTCACGCATGTGATATTCAATTTCTTTCCCGTGTTTCGGTTGGAATTGCGAAATATCGAAATCCACGGGATACGTGAACGTGATCCATCTCTCGTGCTCGTCAGGCTCGGTCGTTAGAGCACGAAACAAAACGGGCATCGATTCGCTGAAATCTTCAACGTGAGACTTTTTGCTCAGTGGGTTGTCCGTGATGTTGGGTTTCGGGCACAAATCTAAAGTACAAACGACCGGAATTTATTTCAGCAACGATTTTTGCCCGAAAAAAAGGGCCAGATCGTTTTTTTTCACTTTGAGGTGAAATTTGCAATTAAAAATTCAAAAAATTCGATCGTTTCGATCGATTTTCAATAACGCACCAACGCAGGAACAACATTCGTCGTAGAGGTAACTGAGGCACGAGTAACATTCCTTGCAACAGGTGCATTTGGGTAAATCGCATTTGCAGCTCTGGGTCAGCATGCATTTGCTCACGACACTGGCACAGATCGCTTCGTTGCAGGCGTCCGAATAGTCAATTATAATTGTGCCAAAAATCATTGCGATCCCGACGAAAAATATTCTCCGATCGAGCGTCATGATTTTTTTCTGCAATCAGATTCATTTCGATATTTTAACGAGCGTCGCACGTTTTTTGCTCCAGTTTCCATGGAAATTTTCCAAAAAATATTCTCAACGGAATATTCTTGATCTAATAATTAATAATTATCAATCAATCACCTAATTAATTAATTATTAATCAATAATTATAATAATCTATCGATATTTTAAAAAATATTTCAAGAAATTTCAATGGATCATTATAATTATCATTAATTAACTAATTAATTAATTAATTTAGACTATTCTGATAATTATTCTAATGATAATGGCAATTATTCGATGAATGGAAAAATTATTTCAAAAAATATCAACCGACTATTGGAATTATTAATTAATAATTATAAAAATAATCATTAATAATTAATTAATTATTGAACTAATTATAATTAATTAATTAACTAATTATTAAATTTATTAATTAACTAATTATTAAATTAATTATTAACTAATTATTGATTAATCATTAAATTAATTATAATCAATTAATTAACTCATTATTAGATTAATTATAATTAATTAATTATAATGAATTAATTAATTGATAATATCCTTATAATGAGAGAAATTTCATTAATAGAAAAAAAGTCAAAATTTGTTAATGTCGTCGATATTTTAGTGCGTCCGCGCGATATCGATTTCGAGAACACTCGAAAAGATATTTCTAATTCAGCGTTTGCACGTTTCGTTGCTTTATTTACACGTCCAAATTGCAGAAACTATTTTCAAGTCGTTTTTCAATATTCGGGGAGCGCGGCGCTCGATTACGTGTTTGAAGGCGAGCCCCGAAAGCCGCACGACGCGACTTGGGTGGTGCGGCGCGGGCATTCTCGACCGAGTCCCCGAGAAACGGTCGAGCCAGACCGATGGACCCTGAAATTCCGTTTTCAACCACGTCCGGAATCCAACAACCCCGGCTCGCTCGTGATAATACAAAAAACATGCAGAGAATTTTTTATACCAATCGAAAATGTCGTTTTTTCTTTCCCCCAACCCCGTTTTTCGCGAGGCTAAAAAAAAACATCGAGTTGACGTTAAGAGCACGTGTCGATTATGCTCAATGTGAGAGGCTTGGAGTGGGGACTCGGTTTGTACGAGAGAGGTAAGACCTCGCCTCGTCGTTGCTGCCCCGAGGCTATCGAATAACTTGGACAACAAGTGCCTCCGTAGAAACGTCCTTTCATATTACAATATTTACATTCGTATTTCTGATTCAACGAACCGCGAGCTCCTTGCTCGTTCCATATTAATTAATACGCGCGAATGAGGGAAACGCAAAACTTTGATAAGTTTCGAGTCAAAATCGAAAAACTCGCAGTCAAAAAATCATCGTTACGGTTAATTCGTGAAAATTGAGCCAAATTGTCATTTTTTTACGCGCAGAGTCCAAAAAATTGGACTCGATCGAAGTTCCATCGAATTCGACCTCAAAAATCAATTTCTTTTTCACTAGTTTTCGTATTTTTGTGGTTTTTCGGTCGGAAAAATTGTCCAGGGCCACTTGCGGCGATTTCCGCGAGCATCAGAAATCTAATCGCGATCATACCTACGCCGGAGAGAAACTATTTTAAGAGCGTGCAACCGGTTCGCGTGTTGCGACTGGAATCAACGAGCGAGATACATTTTTACGTTTCTCCCTCTTTTTCTCGGGCGCGTGGGTCGTCTCACCTTCCAGCTTGTTGTCGAGCAGTCGAGGATTCAAAACAACGAGAGTTCGGGCACGACGAAACTTTTCGGGCGAACGTCGCGATCTTTGACGATGTTTTTATTTATTTCGAAACAATCAACACTCCGCGACTTTGCTCGACATTCACGCGCGTCGTCGTTGCGTCTACTCGCGCGCGCGATAAAAACGCAATCCCGAAAACACACAAATCGGTGAAACTTTTGACTCTCGCGATGAGACAAAGCTGCGCGACCGAGTGCGTCTCTGAATGAACTGAAACAAGGAAGAAACCGCGGACCGGTGGCTAACCCGAAGAAACTCTCGGTTCGCGCCCAAGTGGTGGAAAAACGAGGCGAAGTGGGAGAGGGGGGAGAGAACGAGTCGAGCGAAGGATGGAAGGTGGTGCGTCGTTCGTACTGCTCGTGGTGAATGTCGTGAATTATGCGCTGCTAGATGGTGGCGATCTCTCCGCTCTGCTCAACGTATCCTGCCGCTTCGTCCAAACATTCCTCATCTCCGCGTTACGAGCGCGACTCTGCGCAAAAATTGACAAAATCGTCGAAAAAATTCGCTTTCGTCGTACCCGCGGATTCGATTTCGGTAAAATCGGCGGAAAACACGAAATTTCGCGTTTTTTTCGTTGGATTTTTGGTATCCGCCAGTTTGAGCGATCGCGTTCATTGTCAAGAGGAAACGAGAGATAAAAAGTGAATGCGCGCGAGAACTCATTCTCATTTACCTCCCACTTCGAATCGAGCGAGTTTAACGAAGCGTGTTCGAGCGTTTAAGCATTTAGACACTTCCGCCGTATAAACACGCGTACAATAAACTCGCAGAATCGTGCTGGTCATTATATTTTTATTGATGCTCTTTTTTCTCGCGCGTTTCTCCGCGACACTGCGAAAGTATCGACGAGAATTCAATGCGAAATTGTTATTAGACGCGTATCCGCGAAGATTTTGCTGGAAAAATGTCGTTTCATCCTCTTTACGAAAAAAAAATCATAAGCTCGAAAAAACGGCCCTAAATGAGTCATCGGGGCTAAAATACCGAACCCTAACGTCCGAGATTCCGAGGAGATCGGCAAGATACGAAAACACTTGTCGGGACTTTGACTGCTATTGACTAATGGTTGGACGATGAGAACGAAATGGAAAGAGTGGCGCCACCGCTCGGGCCAGGGAGAGAGAGAAGGAGAGAAAGTTGAAAAGTTTTTGCGTATGCGCGCAGGTATAGAGCGTTATTATGACTTTGTTTCGCGGCAATGGGGGTTGAAGGTCAAAGGTCGGGGTGCTCGCAGGTAGTAAACGCTAGAAAGTTGTTGAAAAGATCTAAATAATCAGAAAATTGAATAAATTTGTACGCTAAAAATGTGATTTTTATTCTCGCCATCGCGTGCATCGCTCATCGAGCCTTTTTCGCGATAATTGCTCGATCAAATTGCAAAAACTCTCGGTTTCTTCGTGTCCTTGGGGATTTCTAGGAAAGCTGCGAAATTCAATCAAAATTCGGAAAACGATCGAATACGTTTAGTGAAAAATGATAACGAATCAGTCTCGCGAGCGTTCGAAACGGCGCGTGAACCGTGAACGTCGAGCGCAGCGCCACAGTTTCGCGACTTTGCCGCATCGTCGCACGTCGCGAGCTCGCGTACCGGCTCAATAATATTTGCGAAATCCCGTTTTCGACAGGCCGTACGATGGCGAGTCAACTTTGTCGTCGTATCGGTGGAGATTTGGTGAAAATAAATGTTCAACAGCAATCGCGATGGGGTCATTTGATGCGTGGGAAAAATCCGCTCGTAGCGAGATCCCTGGAAGATCGATTTGCAGGTTAGGAACGTTCTCGTATTTTTGTTTTCCTTCCGCGAGGCTTCAAAACGCTCATAAATCGTTCTCTCTCGTTCCCTCATCGTCACAGAGCTCAATTACAAAGATCCTGAACTGCATTTTCGCGTTGACATCGGATACAAACAAGTTTCGTCATCGCGATCGAAAATCATGTCCGAATGGATCGACCAAGTGAAAAGTCTCCGCAGCGATCCCAACATGGAAAAAAAGGCCCGGAAACGCGAACGTGAGTAAAATCCCACAATTTTCTTCCCAATTTTCATTCCAACGCAACGAAACCCACGAAATCGTCAATTTTCAAGTCCTCATCGACCTTGACAAGGCCAAACAAGAATGGTGGACGCTTTCGGGTCCCGCCCAAATCCGCACCGTCGCCGAACACTACAAAATCTTCCAACACCTTTTCGGCGACGCGTATTTCACGCCCGTCGTTCCCATCAGCGTAAACTACAGTCTTGGCGACGACGTTTACGCTCCGGTGCACCGGGGAAACCTCCTGAAAGCCAGGCACGTTATCGCCGAGCCGAGCGTCGAATACGACGCGCAAAATGACACTTTGTGGACTTTGGTCATGAGCACGCCCGACGGCAACTTTGTCGATGCACAAAAAGAAATTTGCCACTGGTTTGTGTGAGTAAACTCGCCGTTTTCTCAACAAATTCGTCGCGCGACCTTGAAATTCATTTTCTACGTTTTTCCAGCGGCAATATTCCTGGGAACGAAGTCGCAAAAGGCGACCGTCTCGTCGAATACATGAGGCCGATCCCTGCCAAGGGCATCGGCTACTGCCGATACGTTTTCGTTCTCTACAAACAGGACAAAAGGATCGATTACTCGGAGTACAAAAAAGAATCACAGCCTGAGTAAGAATCTGAAAACTCGATTTTTCAATATTTTTTTTGCTCCCCAAACTGTTTTTTTTTTCATGATTTTGTCGAGGGATCAAAAAATCTCAAGACCTTTGTTTTTTAAGCTTGAAATTCACTTTTCAATATTTTTTTGGCCGCCCAAACTGTTTTTATCTCATAATTTTGTCGAGGGATCAAAAAATTTCAAGACCTTCGTTTTTTAAGCTTGAAATTCATTTTTCAATATTTTTTTGGCCGCCCAAACTGTTTTTTTCTCATAATTTTGTTGAGGGATCAAAAAATTTCAAGATCTTCGTTCTTTAAGCTTGAAATTCATTTTTCATCATTTTTTTCGCCCCCCAAACTGTTTTTTTCTCACAATTTTGTCGAGGGATCAAAAAATTTCAAGACCTTCGTTTTTTAAGCTCGAAATTGTTGAAATTTTGATGGCGAGCCCAGCGTCATTGAAATTCTAGAAAAATCGTGCGCAATTTCTCATTTAATCAGATTTTATGCATTTTTAAACAATTTTTTGAATGTTTTCATTACAATTTGCCATTTATCTGTTTTTATGGATTTTTGAGACAATTTTTTCAATGTTTTTTTTACAATTCGTGCAGAACGCGATTGCTGGATCGTAATTGGAGCACTTTGGAGTTTTACCGAAAGCATCAGGATCTGATAACGCCGGCGAGTCTGGCGTTTTTCCAGGCAGATTGGGACAAGACGTTGACGGATTTTTACCGCAACATTTTGGGTGGGTGATGATGAAAAAGTCTTAAAAATTGAAATTAGACAAATTTTGAGAGAGTTTCGATAATGAGGGAGGAAAATAATTGCGTTGCAGATGCTCGAGAGCCGAGTTACGAGTACGACTTTCCCAAGCCGCACCTTCGCAAACAGGAATGGTTTCCCAAGGGCAAACCGTTCAATTTGTATCTCGACAAGTATCGCGACCCGAAGGAAATCAACAAGGAATTCTTGTTGAAAAAAATGAGGAAAATCCATCCCTTCAGACCGCAACCTCCGCCTTTGAGATTCCCGAACGCTGTGGCGTTCCCGAAGTCCGTGCCGTCGTGGCTCGTGCTCGAGGAGAAAAAAGAGCGTCGCGGTTGGGGCCGAGTCAATGAAATCGCGTAGAAATTTATATCCGGAAATAAAAATTGCTGTTGATTTTTAACGCGGGAGTTTTGATGAAGAGCGAGGCGCAAAATCCGCGACATTTCGAGGTAAATTTTCATCGTCACCTTTTTCCTTAAAAAAAAAAGAAAATTCCGTCGCGACCGAAAATTCCTTTTCCTGCTTTTTCGTCGGAGACGTCGCACGAATCGCTGATTCGCCAAATTAAAACGTCGCGTTGATTTTTTATCGGTTTTCGGTTTTTCCCACCCGGCCAAAATAGAAAACGGCCGGTACCAAGTTCCGGGACGATTCGAGACCCAAATTCCCGAAGGAAAACGGCCGCGCGTCGGTGAGTTTCTTTTTTTTGTCCCGTTTATTCGCCATTTTATTTACATCCGCGATTTCACGGCAAGAGAAAAATATTCTGCCACGATTATCAATCGATTTTTAAACAACATTCGATCGGAAATTCTCTCGTTCGTTATCCAAGCACAAACGTCTGTGTCTCGGGCACGAATTATTCCGGTTTCGTGTTTGCTTCGACGAGCTGCTTACTGCGCAATTTTATTTCTGCTCTCGATATCACTGTGGAATCAATCGCTTCCGGTTCGACGAATATTCCTGAAAGAATGAGAAAAAACCGTAAGAAAAACGAGCGCATTGACTGGAAATTTGGAAAATCCGGTTTTTGCTGATTTTTTTCTCGATTTTAGTCTCTGAAATTAAATTTCTCAGGCATAATTCTCTTCCGCGTGTTTCAAGGTCAAGAAAAGCGATTGAGGGTAAAAATAAAATAATTTGCGGGGTGGCGAAGGCCTCGGTGACTGGAAAATTCGGTTTTTCCTGATTTTTTTCTGGTTTTCAGGCTCCGAATCAATTTTTTATGCACTAAATGTGCATGGAATTAAATTTCTCAGGCATAATTTTCTTCCGCGTGTTTTAAGGTCACGAAAAGCGTTTGAGGGTAAAAAAATAACAATTCGCGAGGTCTCGGAGGCCTCGGGGACTGGAAAATTGAAAAATTGGCTTTTTGTTGATTTTTTTCCGGTTTTTAGTCGTTGAATCAAATTTTTATGCACTAAATGTGCATGAAATTCAATTTCTCAGGAATAATTCTCTTCCGCGTGGAAAAATGAAAAAAATCGGCTCCAAAAACGTCTTTTTAAGGGCATGGGGTCGGTTTCAAGGTCAAGAAAAGCGTTTGAGGCTAAAAAAAAAATAATTCGCGAGGTGGCGAAGGGTTTAGGGACTTGAAAATTCAAAAATTGGCTTTTCGTTCATTTTTTTCCGATGTTTAGTCTCTAATTAAATTTTCTTTGCAATAAATCTGGACGAAATCAAATTTCTCGGACATAATTCTCTTCCCCGTAGAAAAATGAAGAAAATCGTGTCCTAAAAAGTCTTTTAAAGGGCATGGAGTCGATTTTGTGGTCAAGAAAAGCGTTTGAGGCTAAAAAAAATAATTCGCGAGGTAGCAAAGAGCTTGAAGACTGGAAAATTGAAAAATTTGAGTCATTTTTGCTTGCTGGACACTGGGGAGCGGTTTACTTGCCTGTAGGCTCGGGTTCCTCGTCCTCGTCCTTCATTTTCGACCGACAATCGGCAACGTAGCGTTGGTAAAGATCTCTGGCCTTGGTTTCATCCTCAGGATCGAGTTGGACGTTGCTCATTGCGAAAAGCGCATTGACTTTGCTGCTGACTTGGTTCAGCAAGTCCAGAGCTGTTTGAAAAATCATTTTCATCGATTTTGATCGAAATTCAACGAGAAAAAAACTGGGAAAAGGAATAAAAAGTTACCGCTGCCCTCGAACTTGAACTCAATTTGCATTTCTTCGGGAAAGAAATTTTCGACGCTGTTTTCTTTCTTGTCCTTGGCGACTTTTTTGTCCGAACCCTTTTCAATTCCTTTGCCAGTTCTTTTAACGGAAATCAACATTGCCAACATATTTTGCAGCGCTGATCGAACTTTGACGAGCAATTCGCCTCGGGATTTTCTCATTTTTTGGTAATCGCTCTCCCGTTTTTTTTGCGTCTCAATTTCTTCCAGCATCGTTCGCTTTTCCGTTTTGTACCTCGAGCAAAATTTCGTTTACCACGTGCATTCGCGTCGATAAAGTTTTCTCGCTCGGTCAGAGCGCGCCCTTGTTTTTTAGCGGCCAAGGAAAAAGCGCAGGAATTACTTACTGTCCCGTGGTCGTGAGGGTTCCGTGCTCCAAAGTCGCGAGAGCCAGTAGAGCGTGATTTTTCAAATTTAGCAAACGATCTCGCTCCTTAAAGTTTTTTTCGAACTGTCCAAGCAAACGCTCCTTGTGCTTGATCTGCGCGTCGAGTCTGCGTCGATCGAGATTTATAATTCACGCTTTTAATCGTTTGAATCAATTGTTTCACGTTTTATTGCCGATTCTTCACCTGCTGAGCAGCTCGTCGTAAGATCTCACGCCCAGAGTTTTCTTCACCCGATTAAAAGTCTCTTCCAACTGGCCAATTTGACGATTCACAACTTTCTGGCTGTTGGAGCGTCGCAATTGCTCTTTCGCGCTGACGTTCGGCTCGCTCTGCGAACACGAAATCCGCGACGATTAAGACACGAAATTTTTTCAATTTTTCGCTGTCGATGAAAAAATGCTCGACAAATACCTCGACGCGAACGAGGGATTGGGCGTACGCCCAAAGGTCCTCGACCTGAGATCGCACCAAGTTCAAACTGCGTTCCCTCTCCTTCATGTTGATCCAAACTTGGTTGCCAAGTGCTTTGTATCGTCGCTTGGTATCGTCGAGATTCTCAGCGGCTAATTGTCCCATAACGATCGCCTTGAGCATAACTTTGCACTGATCCTTGCGATCCTCCTTCAGACTCTCGAGAACCGCGTCATAATATTTCGCGTCCTGTTTTCGAACACATAAATCGTCAGCAAACAAAAAAAAAAAACACTTTTTTTTTGCGTTTTTCACGTCGTTTCGACGCTGCAAACCTTCTGCAAAATCTTCAGCATCGCTTGATACGTCGCGCGAATACTTTTCGCCGCATTTTGCTTCGCCATGAACTGCTGATATTCCGCAATGAGACTCTGCTGTTGGTAATTCGGCAGACACTCCTGCTCGCCCTCGTATTTGTCCGACAGGATGGCGCACTCCAACTTCACCATGCAAATTTTATAATTTAATCCTGTTAGCGTTGCTGCACCAAAGTGGATGGAAGCTCCTGCCCTAACAACCGGTCCTCCGCCCCCTCCCCCTCGGCCCTTTGCTTACACCGCTATTTCGTCCCTCCCTCTCGTCATCCCCGGCGAATAAAAAAAATTCAATCGCTCCATAGAGACTATGATTTTTCTTTGTTCCCATACAAACCTTCAGATCGAAGAATTCTTTCATTTTCTTCTTCTTCTCGTAGTAGAGCTTGTCCAGTTGTCGTCGCTTCAGCGAACTGTCTTGGAAAATTCCCTCCTCGATCGCCTGCCCAACATTCATCATTTTCATTATCAATAACTTTAATTTAAAAAATGATTCTATTGAAAAATTGATTCCCTAATATTTTTAAAAAAAGATTGAAATTTTTGAAAAATTGAAATTCTCGGAAATAAAAATTCAGCTTATAAAATAAATTTGAATAAAAAATGAGATATTAAGTGAATTATTTCATCAAATCGAAAATGATTCTATGAAAAAATTAATTCAATAATAAATATTTGAAAAAATTGAAATTTTCGAAAAATTGAAATTCTCGAAAACGAAATTGAAGTTAATAAAATAAATTTGAATAAAAGATGAAATAATTTATTGAATAGATTATTTCATTAAAATGAAAAATCGATTCTATTTGAAGATTAATTCATTAATAAATATTTTTTTTTTAAATCTTGAATTTTTTGAAGAATTGAAATTTTTGAAAACGAAAATTCAGGTTAGAAAATAAATTTGAATAAAAAATGCAATAATTCATTAAATAGATTATTTTATTTAAATGAAAAATCGATTCTATTTAAAAAATTCATTAATATTAATTAAACAAAAAAAAAATTTGAAATTTTTGAGAACGGAAATTCAGTTTATAAAATAAATTTGAATGAAAATTGAGATTATTTAATAAATAGATGATTTCATCGAAATCAAAAATCGATTCTATTTAAAAATTCATTCATCAATAAATATTTTGAAAAAAAATCGTGAAATTTTTGAAAAACTGAAATTTTTGGAAACGAAAATTCAGTTTATGAAATAAATTTGAATAAAAAATGAGATAATTCAACAAATAGATCACTTCATCAAAATGAAAAATCGATTTGATTGAAAAATTATTTCATTAATAAATATTTTGGAAAAAAATCTTGAATTTTTGGAAAAATTGAAATTCTTGAAAACGAAAATTCAGTTTATAAAATAAATTTGAATGAAAAATGACAAATTATTAAATAGATCGATTTATTGAAATAAAAAAATGATTCTGTCAAAAAATTACTTTATTAATGAATATTGATGTAGAAATTTAGGAAAATTTGATGAGAAATGGAAACAACGATTTATAGTTATTGTCGATGATAATGGTGGAAATGATTGGATCGATTTGCCGTACGTTTGGGTCGAGACTTTCGTAAGCCAATTGGAAATCCCTGTGTTGGCACAAAACCGTGTGCATTCGTCTTTTTTCGCCATACTCGACGTCCCTAATGATTTCGCGATACTCTTTAACCTCCGCAGTCAGAGTTTTGAGGTCCTTGGAAATTTTATTCTTCACTTTGACCGCCTCGGCGACCCGCACTTTTTTGTCTCGTTCTAAACGACATTTTTCTCCCTTGAATTATTCATTTCCTCGTTTTTTTCGTGGGAAAATTGTCGATCGATTTACCATGAAGTTTTAGGATTCCGCGGTATTGGTTGATCTTGTCCTTGACGGTCCATCGGTCGTCCTGCATCCCGTGAATCTTGACGAACTTTGTGGTGAGCATATCGAAGCCCAAGAATTTTAGATTCACCAATTAAATTCGTATTTTCTCGCAAAACTGTGCTAAATCGAGATTTTCGTGTCTCGCGGATTCGTCCGGAAAATCTTACGGGGTTAGAAAGTGCCGGAAGTGACAAAAACGATAAAAAACAAAAGCCAAGAGTTTTGTGTACAAATAACGAGCGCGACGAAGAAATTTAGCGACGAAAAATTCTTGACACGAGCCAGAAAACCGTCTAATTAATTAGATCCTGAAAAAAAACGATAAAAATACGCGACGTCGAGGCTAAAGAATGAAAAAATGTCGGAAAACGCGGTAACAAGAAAAAAACAACAAAAAACCGTGGCAATTGCACGGAGCTCGGCGTGGCCCGTTATTAAAATCACTGTCGAAGCCTCGTCAGCAAGCCCCGAAGGATATTAATTAAGAGGCAAAAGCTTGTCTCTCCCATTGCTGCGCGCTGCATGCACCGACGTTAAACAAAGACTTTGAAAAGCCCCGTTACTTAACGTCCTTTCCGTCCTCCTTAACGTTCTCCTGCTGCTGTTGCCGCTCTCGACCAAGAGGCGATGTGGCTCCTTTGGCTTTGTTTGACCATCGCCCTCTTTACGATAACCGTCGAGCACGAGCGAGAAGCAAACTCGCACCCCAACAATGCCGAATCATCGCCCAACCCTCGACACACACACACACCAACACAAAAACATCGACAAACACATTTGAGAAGGTTCCTCGAGAGCTTGTCATTAAGAGAAGCTCCCAAAGTCCTTCTGACGTGCCAGTAATTATGACACAAAGATTTTCAGGCCCTCAACGTCCCGGATATTCCGCCGCTGGCTAATATTGTTAAGAAACCGAGAAAATTCGGTCATCGCGCTGATGCTCAATCTGGCCCATGCCCCGAGACCAAATGGAAACCAGGCAACAAAAAAAAAACAGCGCAGACTCTCGGATTTTCGGGCTTTCCTACCGCCATTTTTTTTTCCTACACCGCAAATGTTTCATCGTCAAAATGCAACTTTATTCACTCTCAACCCCAAGCAGCAACACTAACGAGCGAATTTCAATGTAAAAAATTGCGAAATTTCTGCCTGCGTCAAGTTTTATGAGGAAATTTGGGGCCAAATAATTTTTTCTCTCATTTCACGACTCGTGAGCTTTGAAAAATGCCAAATTTTTGGATTTTTTTTTGTAGAGACGTTTTTTTTAGCAATTTTTCCATATTTTATGGGCCCGGATTTGGTTTTCGATGAGAAAAAATTTAAAAAATCGTGAAAATTACGAAAAATCGGTGATGGAACTTTTTTGGGGTCAAAATGACCCAGTGTGTACTCGGAGCCTTGAAATTTTTGTTCCCATTCCGTACAACACGATTTCCGGCGACGAGACGATTTTTTGAATTTAAAAAATTAGAATATAAAAAAAAAAAATAGTGACAATAATGACGAGTCAACGGGCCGAGAGATTTGACTAGAATCGGACTTTATGGGGACTAAATAACTGCGACTGAGTCAGCGCTTGTTATACGTTCGTCCGGAGCAAAAGTCCCGGCGACGACGACTTACGAAGCTGATGAGGGCGGGGTGATGGTCCAAACGCGACGTGTCCGTTGAGCCGAGCTGGAAGTCATTACCAGGCGGAATGTAATAAGGAGACGTTCGCGCACTGTTTCACACGATGAGAAGAATATGCGAGAGCAGGGAAGGAAAAAAAATAATAGTCGGGACAAAAGTGACGAGGGAGAGAGAAAAATATGGAAAAACAAATGAAACGAAAGGCAGGGAAGGAAATAAAAAAAAAAATGGCAAGAGTCCGGGCCGACCAAGTCAGACTGAACGTTGCGGACCGAAAGGAAATGAGAGTGTGATGAAAGCTTTCGAACAGGACACTCGTACATATGTACATTGTATACATAAAATGTATATCGAGCTGTGTGTTTGTTTGTTTTTATTCTCGACTCTTTTCTTTTGCCTGTACCGAGCTCCATCGGATGCTGGGCCATGAAATATCTATAGATTGCGTTGCTGCTGCTTGTCGCACCATGAGCACGCCACAACCAACACGAACAACCAACGAGAAACCACCAGCAGCATCGCTCGCTCCCTCTTGTCTTTTTCCTCTCGTTCTACATCCCTTCGCGATCCTCAACTCTCCTCGAGACACCAACACGCGGCAGGATCCCCATGGACATGGGGAATCTATAGAAATACAAGATCCCATGCTGGATTGAGGTGTATCCTGCGATATTGGCACACAGAGACGAGAACACACTCCTCAAAGTCCTCGAATCACTCGTGAAATGGGAAAATCGCCTACACTCCATTTTTCCTATTCAATTTCGTTCGTGTGCTTATGCCACCGTGTCTGCGTCCCTGCCTTTCATCCACGCGGCCTCCACAACTGTGTTGGAAACGAGAATTGTCTAGCAAGACTCTAAAACCATTGAATCTTGTCTTCATTTTACTCGGGCTTGACAAATTTTCAACAAGAATTGACGCAGCAGCGCTCAAAAATTGGACAAATCGAGTTTCCAAAAAAATGCATTCCGTATTTTTTTTTTTTTTTGCACATTGCCAGAAAGACGTCGCGAATTTTTAAACGCCCTTCAATGGGAAAAGTTGAAATTCGGAAATAAAATCGATTCTTTTAGTTTTGGTGCCAAGTTCAGACAAAATTTTCGAGAAATCGTAAATTACGTAAAATTGTGATGGTTGGAAATATTTTTATAATTTTATAATATTTATTACATTATCATAAATATTTATAATAATTATAAATATTATTAATTATTATAAATATTTAAATATTTATAACAATATAATTATTTATTATTTATTATTTTTAATAATAAATAATTATAAATATTATAAATATTTATGAATATTTATGAATATTATAAATATTTATAATAATTATAAACATTTATAATAATATAATAAATTTTATGAAAATATAAAAATCTTTTTATTTAATTATTATAAATATTTGAATATTATTAATTATTATAAAAATTTAAATATTTATAACAATATAATTATTTATTATTCATTATTTTTTAATAATTAATAATTATAAATATTCATAATATTTATAATGATTGTGAATATTATAAATATTTGTAATAATTATAAATAATTATAAATAATTATAATTATTATAAATATTTATAATATTTATAATATTTAATATTTAATATTTATAATATTTATAATATTTACAATATTTTACTATATTTGAAAATATTTTGATATTTTGAATGTTAAATATTGAAAATATTTTTTCTCTGGGTTCGTGCAGTATGAAAAATATTTGATGGATCGATTTTTGGTCGGAATTTTCTATATACGTCGGTCATAATGACACCGCAACGACTTTTTTATTTTCTGCTTGCTTTTTTTTTTACTGTCAATTCGGTCTGTAGCTTCAGCCGCAGACGCAACTATAGAGAATCTGTGCCATTGATATATACGAAAAAGCTAGAGTTCGGATTACTCTCCCTGCTGCTCGCGTCCTTTATCTCGCATTCACTCTCTTTTTTATTTATTTCGTTTTATTGTATCTCGTTTTCTGCTCGTATATAAAATACTTGTCTCGAGTGACGTTTCGTTGCTGGGCTACAAATACGTCATGAGCGACTGCGGGATGTACACAATTTAAACGGACATTTGTGTATACATTGACGGAGACACGCGCCCATCAAATACGTACGGAATTCATGAAATATTCATGCCACCGTAGCGTCCGTTGCGCAATCGATAACTTCCGAATAATTCTTGATGAAAAACCGCCAAATTCTTCACTCTAATCGAACATTTTCACTCATCCTCATTAATTTTTTTTTTGTCGCATTCGCAGATCAAACTGCTCGATAAATTATTGTTTTTAACCAGAAGGAGGGAAAATAATATTAAAAAATTTGAAAAGACGGGAATTTTTTATTTGAATTCCATTACGAATAACGAAAATTGACATTTCGCCCAAAATTTCCACATTTTTTGACAAATTTCAGATAAAAGAGGAATGTTGACGTAGACAGTAATTTTTCATTCATATTCCATCGAAAATAGCGAAAAATTTGGCATTTTTCACCAAATTTGCCAAAAATTTGACATTTTTTCCCAAATTTTGACACTTTTCGCTTAATTACAGATGAAAAATGATTATGAATGCGCTAAAATCTGTCGGAAGTAAAAAAATTACTATATTCTGATACCACGTCGCCTCTCCAAGGGTTTTTAGCAAAGACAGTAATTTTTTATTCATATTTCATCGAAAAAAGCGAAAAATTTGAAATTTTTTTGAAAATTTGGACATTTTTCGCAAAATTTCATATAAAAAATGATTATGAATTCGCTAAAATCTCTCAGAGGTCAAATATTACCATGACATCAAAGTTTTCTGGTACCACGTCGTCTCCTTAAGGGATTTTAGCAAAAACAGGAATTTTTCATTCATATTCCATCGAAATTACCCAAAATTTGGCATTTTTTGCAAAATTTGGACATTTTTCTCAAAATTTCAGATAAAAAATGATTTTGAATCCGCCAAAATCTCTCAGAGGTCAAATATTCCTATAGCATCATAGTTTTCTGGTAGCACGTCGTCTCTTTAAGGGATTTTAGCAAAAACAGGAATTTTTCATTCATATTTCATCGAAATTACCAAAAATTTGGCATTTTTTTTGCAAAATTTGGACATTTTCTGCAAAATTTCCGATGAAAAATGATTTTGAATTCGCTAAAATCTCTGACAATTCTTTATCCAATTTTCTCTCCGTCCGGAAAAAGCGAATGGCCGGAAGAGAGAAATCTTTGGTGGCCGCGGCGAGGAGAGAAGTTGATTGAAGGAAAGTTGGTTGATCGAACGAGTTGCTTTGCTCATCGGTTGCAACGAGCTGCGTGTTTTTCCGGAGCTCCGGTTGCTTAGCATCATTGGACCATTGGGAAAGCGAAGCGTTCACTGATTAATGCGCGAGTCGTTGCATGGCTGAAGGGTCATCCAAGCGTGTATTGGCCCAGGCCGAGTGTACTTAACTCCGAGATGGTCGGAGCCACAGATCGAGCGTGCTGGCATGCGGCGTTCGGTAATTAAAATCGATGTTGCGATCGTTGGCGTTGGGAAAGAGAGCGAGAGACTCGAATGCATATGAAAATTCTTGGGAAAATGATACATTCATGAGGATGAATCGAGTTTCAATAGACAAAAACAATTTCGCACACAGACACAAAGACACACACGTGCAATTATTATGCCGATGGGGGAGAAGAGAGTCGAGGAAATATCGAATGAGAAAGTAACGAGCGTAATAACTACGGCTTCACCAATTAAACTTGCATCTCAATGGGACATTCAGCGAGACAGCTTTTTTCTTCCTTTTTTTCAACTCGAAATCTCATCCGACAGCAGCCACGTATCAACGCAATCAAATAAATACACGTTGCCCGATGCATTATAGAACACGATGAAAAGACATTTTTGCATTTTTTCCTCACACAAAAGCCCAATCGATGAAAAAATTCAAATCTTTACAATTTTTTTTCATTATTCCTACAGCTTCCGGAATTAATTATCTTCACATTGAATTTTTGTCGAAAAACGTCGATATTTTGTTGAATACGGACATCAACTAAATGATTTTGGATAATTACAAAATTTTTGTTATTTTGACAATATTTTTCATTTCTAACGCAACCGTCAGCAAAATTGACGATTGGAATGGCAAAAATTCATTTTCCGAAGAGACTTTCTAGAATATTTCTTGCTGCAATGACCAAATTTTTGTTTAAAAAACGTCGAGTATTTTTTTGAGCACGGTGAACTAATTATTTTTGCATAATTCCAAAATTTTGATCATTTTGACGATTTTTTTCATTTCCAACGCAACTGTCAGCGAAATTTACGATTGGAATGACCAAAATTGACTTTTCGGAGAGACTTTCTAGAATATTTCTTGCTGCAATGACTAAATTTCAATGATTTTTGGAAAAAAACGTTTAGTCGAACGCATTCAAGAAAATTTTCAGTGCAAAAGTTCGTGGCCCGCAACTTTTGGCTCCGAATTTTCTGTTTTACACACAGACCAAAATCACGTTTTTTACATATGCAACGAAAAGATGCAGGAACGAGCGGAACGAATCGCGTTGACAATTATCGGAGGCTGTGCCTCGTCCCTGCTCCGCGATCTCGCTCGTCAGATCCCCTCGTTTTTTTCTCCCCCAGTTTGGAAACGTTTCCGGAACAAATAAAGTTGTTGCGGTCCGGGAACCGAACCGGAAGTTTCTCCGCAAGGTTTACTCACGGTCATGCGGTGCATCGCTCTATACCGAGACAATCCGCGAGGGCATGCATCCCCCTTCAGATCCTTAGCCACCCCTTTTCTCATCTTTTCTTTCCTGCCTGTGCCCATCGCGCGCGGCAGCTCCACGTGATCGCGGCGTATCTCCACGCCGTGACAAACTTTAATTGACAAAAGTTTTCTATAAACCGATTGTTGAAATTTCAACTTTTTCTCCTGTCGCCGCCGAGAGACATTGAGAATTTCGCGAGCACTCACAATACAACGAAATTTTAATAAATAAATAAGTACAAAAAAGTTGAGTTCAAACTTTCTCAGAACATTTGAATCTTTTTCTCTGCGCCGCCAACTTTAATCAGTATTTTCCACACGATTTACTTTATCGAAACTCGCGTGTGTCAATAGTTACGAAACGATCGCGCAAACAGGATTCTCGCGAGCTTTTTTTAGACAGAAATGAGCCCAATTTTGAAAAATTCGTATCTCCGTCAAAATTTAACGAAAACGCGTCAACTTGGGCTCATTCTTTTCGTTTTTTAATGCAGAATCGCGTGAGCCCGGGACATTTTGGCTTCGAGTCTAAAAATTGGTCAAAAACGCGGTAAAACGATAAACAAACCGAAAAACGAATGCCTCGGTTGGTTTTTGACCCAAATTTTGAAAAATTCATATCTCCGTCAAAATTTAACGAAAACGCGTCAATTTGGGCTCATTCTTTTCGTTTTTTAATGCAGAATCACGCGAGCCCGAGGCATTTTTGCTCCGAGTCTAAAAATCAGTCAAAAATGCGGTAAAAAGATGAAAAAAAAACTGGAAAACGAATGCCTCGGTTGGTTTTTGACCCCAATTTTGAAAAATTCATATCTCCGTCAAAATTCAACGAAAACGCTCCAACTTGGGCTCATTCTTTTCGTTTTTTAAGGCAGAATCACGCGAGCCTCGGGCAATTTTGCTTCAAGTCTAAAAATTAGTCAAAAATGCGGTAAAACGATAAAAAAAAACAGGAAAACGAATGCCTCGGTTGGTTTTTGACCCCAATTTTGAAAAATTCATATCTCCGTCAAAATTCAACGAAAACGCTCCAACTTGGGCTCATTCTTTTCGTTTTTTAAGGCAGAATCACGCGAGCCTCGGGCAATTTTGCTTCAAGTCTAAAAATTAGTCAAAAATGCGGTAAAACGATAAAAAAAAACAGGAAAACGAATGCCTCGGTTGGTTTTTGACCCCAATTTTGAAAAATTCATATCTCCGTCAAATTTTAACGAAAACGCTCCAACTTGGGCTCATTCTTTTCGTTTTTTAATGCAGAATCACGCGAGCCCGAGGCAATTTTGCTCCGAGTCAAAAATGAGTAAAAAATTCGATAAAACGATGGAAAACTGGCCTGGGGTCGTTTTTGACCCCAGTTTAGCGTTGCCGGGTCAATCCATCCGGATCGAATCCCACGAGGAAGCAAAAGGTCGAGGAATTTGACTAGGTAAATGTTTTCTACAAGCAGACACGGAATACCATGCTGCTTCGAGCTTATACAGAATGTACAGAAAAGGGAGGACGCAGGACTATGGATTATCGGATGGACCAAGTCTGCGGTACTACGAGTATCGTATTCGGCTTTAGCCTCCGCGAACGCAGACAAGGACTCTCGAGAGCTTCCCTCGCGTACTCGCGGGGAGCTTGAAAAAAGTTGGCGAGGCGGTATAGTTGGGCAGAGAGAGGAAAGGAGTTGAGACGAGGCGAGCAGGTTGAAGCTTCAGGGAATTCGGAATCGAGGATTCTAGACGAAAAGTGCGAGCGAGGATTCGCTAAAGAGAAATTCATACACTCACG
This sequence comes from Diadegma fenestrale, assembly GCA_037043255.1. Classification (NCBI taxonomy): domain Eukaryota; kingdom Metazoa; phylum Arthropoda; class Insecta; order Hymenoptera; family Ichneumonidae; genus Diadegma; species Diadegma fenestrale. The sequence continues at coordinate 4,877,357 of CM073317.1, forward strand.
CGTTTACGTAGAAATTTTTTTTTCTTTATTCGTCCGTGTGTGCAATCGAATGACAAAACTCGATCAAGTTTTACCGGAAGTGGAAAAAAACGACGAGGCAAAGGCCAAAGAGACTCTTGCTGCAGAATTCTAGATGAGAACGATCTGTCTCTCGACCCGATCTCATCGCGACTCCCTGTTTACTCGTCCTCGAGCTACCCCTATTTCATACCAAAGCTCTCTGCGCAATTTTCTTCTGTTGGCACTCCTTCTGCGATCTTAGCCACGAGACAAGTTTAGCAACGGATTTACAGCTTTAAGTCCCTCATTCTCTTGACTCTAGCGAGTATCAAGTCTAGAAACAACCCTCTTTGATGACGCGCCCTCCACGGAATAATTAGTTGCGCCCTCAACACCCTCAAACCTCAGGATCTTTATTGACATTCAAAAAGTTTGATTCAACCTCGCGAACAAATGAAAAGTGATGGGATTTTTTTTTTTCAACCCTTAACGCGATATTTGGCGATTTAATTCGCGGCAAATTCCTTTGAAGTTTTTCCAAGGATCGCGATCATTATGAATTTTGTTTAAACTCAATCGAGCGCGTGAACGACTCGCTCTTGAGGACAATTTGGCTACCGGGCTCGCGAAGACTAATTTCATCCCTTAACTGTCCGATTGATGGAGACGAATACTTTGGAAACATCGCTCGCAGCGTCAAGTCCATCTCGAAACCACGAGAGTGTGTTCTTGCTCGTCTTATTCGCGGCCTCACCCCGCGGGCGACATTAAAACTTTCCACGCCGGCTTGGAAGGGCCAGGGGTCACGGGAACGAGCGACTCGGGGTGGAAAAGGGATTTCGATAAAGAAACGACGAGATTTTCGATCGCCCTCGGGCTCGAATCTGTTCCCCCTTTATCGCGCGAATCAAGCGACAAGAATTAGGGCCTGAAAGCCCCGGATGGAAACACGACTCGGGCGCAAGAATCCGACAAAGTAGTTAAACCAAAAATCGTTCAGTGTCGCGACAAACTTTCGCTATTTCGACGCTTTCAATCCTCGCTTACCCTTCCCCAACAATTTCCTTTTTTTCCCACTCCTCCCTGCATTTTTATCGTTCCCTCCTGCTTTTCATTGTTTTCGACTCCTCCTGCCTGCTTCCTCCCAACTTTTATTCGTCTTTTTCAAACTTCCCACTAATTTTGTCGTTTCTCCACGTCGCAAAGATTTTCAACCCTAGAACGGTGACCTTATTTTTTTCACCTATTCCGATTATCTAGGACGAAAAATGACTCTAATTTTGAAAAATTCATATCTTCGGTAAAATTCAACGAAAAACCTTCGACTTGGGTTCGTTCTTTCCGTTTTTTAATGCAGAATCGCGTGAGTCCAGGACATTTTTGCTTCGAGTCTAAAAATTAGTCAAAAATGCGGTAAAACGATGAAAAAAAACCGGAAAACGAATGCCTCGGTTGGTTTTTGACCCCAATTTTGAAAAATTCATATCTCTGGTAAAATTCAACGAAAAACCTTCAACTTGGGCTCATTCTTTTCGTTTTTTAATGCAGAATCATGTGAACCTCGGGCAATTTCGATTCGAGTCTAGGAATTAGTCAAAAACGCGGTAAAACGATTTAAAAAAAACCGAAAACGAATGCCTCGGTTTGTTTTTGACCCCAATTTTGAAAAATTCGTATCTCCGTCAAAATTTAACGAAAATCCTTCAACTTGGGCTCATTCTTTTCGTTTTTCAATGCAGAATCGCGTGAGCCTTGGGCAATTTTGCTTCGAGTCAAAAAATTAGTCAAAAATGCGGTAAAATGATAAAAATTGACGAAAAAAATAAAAATTGGTTGAATTTTCTTTCTAGACATGTTTGACTCGTATTTATTGAGAAGGAGATCGCTGATCCATCATCGTTCAGAAGCACTATAGGTGAAAAGTACAAAACTTGGTGAAAGGCTTCGCGCATCATTCCGTCTCGAGTTCTCAAGCTTCGGACCACGTTTTTCCCTCGAGTCTTTATTATATATCTTTCGAGCTTTCCGCACTGATACAGTTTTTTTTCTTTTTTTTTCCAAATGTTTTCACTTCTCTCAGAGACGCTCTTTCCGCGTGCGGAGTATCGGAAAAATAATTGACAGCGGTTTGGTTAGTTTCAAGGTCGAGTGAGTTTTCATCTCCCGGGATCGCGGCGAGATACACGTTTTCGGGCTGTTTTTTTTTTCTTTCGCACCCCTCGAATCTTTGGCTCACTCTTACGCGAAGCCAAGCGCGCACCTAATTATTTATGAAGGGCGTGTAACAAGAAAAGTTGGCGCTACGAGACCGGAAATTCCCCGATTTCGACGCCCTCGTTCGCAACCGCACCCTCCAAGGGCTGCACACCCTTCGCGTATACTTTTTTCCCAGCACTCTTCATTGTGCCCTGGGGATCAGGCCGAGGGAGTCGGAGCGCGACAAAATCTCACCCTTGCGCTCGTTTTCTTATACTTCCGGTTCATTCGGGTTTCCCGCCCAGCGCGCGCGAGCTCCAGAGCCGCGCTTTTAAATTTAATCGTCTTCGCAGTCGATTCCGCGCTCGAATTTCCCGCAGCCTCAAATTTTGCACGCGATCGCCGAATAGAATTGAAAACGCGCAAAAATCTTTCGAAATATCGGGATAAAATGGTTTTTTCCGTTGGAATGAAAAAATGGATGAAAAAAGGGACGAGACGGACGCGTTTATATCTCTCGAGAGCCATCCGAGTATCGATAGCCTCGGGGAGTTTATTCCGTTTGTCCCAGACTCTTTTCTCTGCTTCCTTTCCCCCCGAGTATCCGAGCCCGCAGAGCTTTTTCCTCACCCAAGGATCCTTCAAACTTTTTACCCCCCCCCCCCCCCTTTCTCTTCTCCCGTCTCGCCCCCCACCAACACCCTCCAGCACTTCTTACTGTTTTTCATTTCTTCTTTCCTTCTTAGCAGTTTCACTTCAATAAATCTATATGCGCGTGTATCGCTGCAGGGCCATCTCTCTCTAGCCGTGATAAAAAAATTCATGTCTATATCGATACAGAAATGCACGGGCACGTATTATCGGGTCTCAAATCGATCCGATTGTATCAAACTTATTTTTTTTCCTTCCTCGTCCCTCGTTCCACTCGACTCTGGGCATGAAAAAAGTACGCAAATCTCTTGAACCATAAAAATTCACTTTGGTATCGAATCCGACGAGAATATTATGACGAAAATGTTTTAAACGTCCGCTGAAGATCAAATTTTGTCAAAAAATGTTCGGAAATTTTGAAATTTTCGTTATTTTGACTATATTTTTCATTTCTAACGCAATTATTAAATAAATTTATTAGATTTATCAAAATTTTCGTCATTTTGACTATATTTTTCGTTTTTAACGCAACTTTCAGCAAAATTTATTCGATTTATCGAAATTTTCGTTATTTTGACTATATTTTTCATTTCTAACGCAACTCTCAGCTAAATTTATTGGATTTATCAAAATTTTCGTCATTTTGACTATATTTTTCGTTTTCAACGCAACTTTCAGCCAAATCTATTAGATTTGTCAAAATTTTCGTTATTTTGACTATATTTTTCATTTCTAACGAAATTTTCAGCTAAATTTATCAAAATTTTAATTTTTAACGCAATTTTCAGCTAGATTTATCAAAATTTTCGTCATTTTGACTATATTTTTCATTTCTAACGCAGTTATTAACCAAATTTATGAGATTTATCAAAATTTTCGTTATTTTGACTATATTTTTCATTTCTAACGAAATTTTCAGCTAAATTTATCAAAATTTTAATTTTTAACGCAATTTTCAGCTAGATTTATCAAAATTTTCGCCATTTTGACTATATTTTTCGTTTTTCACGCAACTTCCAGCTGAATTTACTGGATTTATCAAAATTTTCGTTATTTTGACTATATTTTTTCATTTCTAGCCCAACTTTCAGGCAAATTTATTAGATTTATCAAAATTTTCGTTATTTTGACTATATTTTTCATTTGTAACGCAATTATTAACTAAATTTATTAGATTTATCAAAATTTTCGTCATTTCGACTAAATTTTTCATTTCTAACGCAACTTTCAGCTAAATTCATTAGATTTATCAAAATTTTCATTATTGCGACTATTATTTTCATTCCTAACGCAATTATTAACTAAATTTAGACGATTATTCAAAATTTTCGTTATTTTGACTATATTTTTCGTTTCTAACCCAATTTTCAGCCAAATTATCAGAATTATTCAATTCGTTAGATTTCCCGATGTTGGAATTTGTTGAATATCATGAAGCGAAAAAATCTTGTCCGAATTTTGACTTCCTGCCGAGGAGTTTTTGAGCTTTCGTGGTTTTTCAATAGCGCACGATGAATTGGGGCTTTTACAAGTTTTCAAGTGGTGACTAGGCGTAATAGAGGGTGCAACACTTGACTCGGTAGCCTCTGCCAAATAAATCGGTCCGGAACGCCCGAAGCAGTGCACAAATTTTGGCGCTGTGCAAGAGCAGGAGGGCTGGGGGGTAGAAAATTCATGCGGAGCCTACGAACGTCGCGTTGCCGAGGTTATCGGATTTACAATGTTTACCCGAGCCACGAAAATTCATTTCGGCGAGCCATAAATTTTTCTTCGCGGCAGGTGGGACCCATGCGAGGGGTAGTTTGGGATCGGCGCGGCTATGAGAATTTTCCGAGAGCATTTCACTGCTTGGTGGCCATTTTTTTTTATTTTACGAATTTTCATTAAAAACGACGAAAAAAATGGCGAAAAATTCTTGGGAAAAATTAAATACATCGAAATATTTTTTTTTCCTCGTCCTCGATGCTTGGAAACGCGTGAAAAAAATACTTTGCAACTCTGAAATGTATTTCTTAAAGCCGTAGGAAAAGTTTTAGACTCGCCGGGCGATTCGAGCCACCAAAAATAAACGATCTCGAGTTTATTTTTGTACAAAAGTCGGCCAGTCTTGGCGGATGCATCTTTTGTGTTTCTTCCTCTGCAACAATTTCCCTTTTTTTTTATTATTACTTTTTCATACCTCCGCGTTTTCCTCGTTGGCGCTTTTCAAGGTAGCGCCGTTCTCGCGCTCCCTCGAGGAAACTTTTCTTACGCGGTGAGAATAAGAAAAAAAAGATTCGCGCGGCTGCAGTATCCTCGGAAATTCTTAACAGACGCGGTGCAGAAAAGGATGCTGGTTAACGTGAACGGGGTTGAAACTTTTCATCGCCTAATCGTTGCCCACTCTTTCAACTCATATTTTATTATTTTCTTCTTTACCTTTTTCTCTCATTGCTCGAAAAATATTTGCCTCGGAATTCATTTCTCAAAGACTTTTTTTTTCCCACTGTTTGGTCGAACAAGTTTATGAATCTCCGAACACTTTGAACCCTGCAACGCTAACTTTATGTATTTTTTACCTAGTCCCCTAAACTTGGGTCAAAATGACCCCATAATTTTGAAATATTCGTATCTCACGTAAAATTTGACGAAAAACCTTCGACTCGGGCTCATTCTTTTCGTTTTTTAATGCAGAATCACGTGAGCCTGGGCAATTTCGCTTCGAGTCAAAAATTTGGTAAAACTATGAAAAACGGGGTTTAAAGTCGTTTGGGGTCGTTTTTGACCCCACGTCACCGTTTTAGGGTTGGTCGTAAATCCCTCGCCCCCTTTCCAGCATTTTTCTTGCCCTCTCGCCCAATAAATCTCGTATATCCGATGCGCATTGGATAATTCACGATTAGGCAAAGTTTGCTTATCTCGAGACACCGTTAATCTCGCAGAGATCCTAGAAAAATGGGCAACGGGTTATTTGCCGGACGATCTATTGTAGGGAAAAGAAAAAGCTTGTTCGTCAATCGCGCCCTCTAAATCACGAGAGAAAATTCCCAAAATGTGTTTTTTCGCCGACTATAAATTTCCCATTTTCATGGGATCGACTTTATCACCCCCCGCGATCATTGCGATAATGTTGAAAAAGTCGCTCGGTCCCGCTGTCTAGGGCTTTCCTCGCTGAAACGCGGCAGTAAAAAAAAATACATCGTTCCGCAGCCTCCAAGCTCGATTTTTCTACGTGGGCGAGAAAAATTTGATGCACGCGATAATTCCTGATTCGTAATTACCAGCGGAAAAGCTTGCGGTCAAAAACGAAATTTTTTCTCCCTTCGTTTCCCGGTTTTTTATCGTTTTACCGCATTTTTGACTAATTTTTAGACTCGAAGCAAAAATGCCCCAGGCTCACGTGATTCTGCATTCAAAAACGAAAAGAATGAGCCCAAGTTGACGGCTTTTCGTTAAATTTTGACGGAGATATGAATTTTTCAAAATTGGGGTCAAAAACCAACCGAGGCATTCGTTTTCCGGTTTTTTTAAAATCGTTTTACCGCATTTTTGACTAATTTTTTGACTCGAAGCAAAATTGCCCGAGGCTCACGCGATTCTGCATTGAAAAACGAAAAGAATAAGCCCAAGTTGAAGGTTTTTCGTTAAATTTTACCGGAGATATGAATTTTTCAAAATTCGGGTCATTTTGACTCCAGGAAGTAGCGTAAAAGGTAAAAAAAACGATAACCGTTCCAGGGTTAATGAGGATTTCACATCTCGAGATTGTAACTAATCTCCGGAGAGGGCAGCGAAATAGGGAAAAATAATGGGAAGGACAAAAATGGTGCGAAATGAATGCCCCAGCTTTGGAAAACACAGCGAGCAAGTAGATATGGTAAATGTATGGCCAGACCGGTTACGATTGATGCTCCAGTGTTCCGGAACGGCGGAGAATTCTCGTCTTATAGGTGCGAGACTAAACCTCTCCCGCCCTGCTTCGGAATAACGCGTGCAGGATCTTCTGCTATAGAATTTTTGTTTTCCTCTCGTTTCTTCCCTGCAGATGCTCCTTCGCTCTCGCTCCCTCGCTCTCGCTTTCTCAGCCCTCCTTGTTCCTGTTTTTTTTATCTTTCTTCTTCCTCCCTTTGGATACGCGCGCGAGATATCATCGATGCGGGTCAAAAGAACTGAATTGGCCAAGTATTTATTGCGGTAATATTGCCGATAGGGAAGCAGAGGATTTTCTCGGTTGCGTGCCGCACGTGAAAAGGGATAATCCACCTCTTTGTATGCATTGATGCGACAGTGCGTTTCCGTCTCTCTCTCAACTTTTTTCCTTTTCCCCAGTAAAAAAGTTGCCTGGCTCTCTGTTTTTTTATTTTTTTTTATTTCTCATCCTTTCATGTTCTTTCTTTTTTCTTTCCGCACACGCGGCGCTGGGTTTTCAGATCTTTTAAGCATCGCTTTTTTTCAGTATCGCTTCCATAGCATTTCACGAGTATACGAAAGAGAATCTTTAACGGAGACTCACGCCCATCCACGATCAATCGATCCCGCGTTCACTCATACAGTTAGTCGACGCTTTTGTTCATCTCTTGCCATTTTTTTCTCACTGCACTGAAAGGAATATTTTGTTGGATACGTTCGAATAAACGTTTTTTTGAAAAATTACAAAAATTCTGCCATTGCAGCGAGAAATATTCTGGAAAGTCTCATAGAAAAGCGAATTTTTGTCATTCCAATCGCAAATTTCGCTGACAGTTGCCTTAGAAATGAAAAATCTTGGCAAAATAACGAAAATTTTGAAATTATCCGAAAATATTGACCGTGTTCAACAAAATGTCGATGTTTTCTTAAAAAATCACAAAAATTTAGTCATTGCAGCAAGAAATATTCTAAAAAGTTTCTTCAAAAGTCAATTTTTGCCATTCCAATCGTAAATTTTACTGAAAATTCCATTCGAAATGGAAAATATTGTCAAAATAATGAAAATTTTGAAAAATGACAAAAATTTTGCCATTGCAGCGAGAAATATTTTTAAAAGTCTCATAGAAAAGTCAATTTTTGTCATTCCAATCCCAAATTTTGCCGAAAGTTGCGTTGAACATGAAAAATATTGTCAAAATAACGACAATTTTGAAATTATCCGAAAATATTGACCGTGTTAAACAAAATGTCGACGTTTTCTTAAAAAATCACAAAAATTTAGTCATTGCAGCAAGAAATATTCTCAAAAGTTTCTTCAAAAGTCAATTTTTGCCATTCCAATCGTAAATTTTACTGAAAATTCCATTCGAAATGAAAAATATTGTCAAAATAACGAAAATTTTGAAAAATGACAAAAATTTTGCCATTGCAGCGAGAAATATTTTTAAAAGTCTCATAGAAAAGTCAATTTTTGTCATTCCAATCGTAAATTTCGCCGAAAGTTGCGTTGAACATGAAAAATATTGTCAAAAAAACGAAATTTTGAAAAATGACAAAAATTTTGCCATTGCAGCGAGAAATATTCTAAAAAGTCTCGTCGAAAAGTCAATTTTTGTCATTCCAATCGCAAATCTCGCCGACAGTTGCGTTGAAAATGAAAAATATTGTCAAAATACCGAAATTTTGAAATTAACCAAAATTTTTTTTGACTAACTTTAATTTTTAGTGTAGAAAACTTGCCCACGAGACTTTTCCGTCAATTTTTCTTCCGGCCTTGACGATTTGCAGGTTTTTATGACAAAAATCGTTGGAATTCATTTGGGAGACTTTAATTTTGTGGGATTTTGGTGCGCCCGGCGATGTTTTTGCTTCGGCGTAAGTGAAATAGGAGCGAGAAGTTAATTTAGGAAGAGAGTTACAGGTCAGCTCAATTTAACGTCAAATGGTCCACACGCGAGTATATGAATGAAGATAAAACGAGAAAATAAGAAAAAGGGGATGTATTAGGGGAGTTTTTTCTCTGATCCTTTTTCCGCTGGCCCTTACGACCCCTCCAGGCCCGTTGCTTGTTTGTCTGCTCCGACCTGGCTCACGGTGGATTTTCTTTCACTCATTTTTTTCCAGTCATGCGTAGCCCTACCAACTTTTGCATCCCCCTCGCTACGGTCACGCAGCACGAGAATGAGGGCTGAGCGAAATTTCTATAACTTTTTCTATTGTCCATCACTTCGGACCGGATGCTCTCGCCCCTTATCGCTATCTATTTATTTTTTCGCTTCAAGAGTCCCGAAAAATCCTCAAGACCAAAGTGTTTCCAGCTGTTTATCGCTTTTCCCATAAAATATACACAACGCGCCGCAGAAAATTTCAATTCAAACGTGTGTCTTGTTTCGTGAAATCCAAGGAGAAAATAAAAATCCACTTTTTCTTGATTTGACTATTTTAGCCGCACGAGCAGCATGGAATTTTGACCCTAGAACGGTGACCTGAGGCCAAAAACCAACCGAGGCATTCGTTCTCTGGTTTTATATAGTTTTACCGAATTTTTGACTAATTTTTAGACTTGAAGCAAAATTGCCCTGGGCTCACGCGATTCTGCATTGAAAAACGAAAGGAATGAGCCCAAATTGAAGATTTTTCGTTAAATTTTACCGAAGATATGAATTTTTCAAAATTGGGGTCAAAAACCAACCGAGGCATTCGTTCTCCGTTTTTTTTTCATCGTTTTACCGCATTTTTGGCTAATTTTTAGACTCGAAGCGAAAATGCCCCAGGCTCACGCGATTCTGCATTAAAAAACGAAAAGACCGAGCCCAAGTTGAGCGCTTTTCGTTAAATTTTACCGAAGATATGAATTTTTCAAAATTGGGGTCAAAAACCAACCGAGACATTCGTTCTCCGTTTTTTTTTCATTGTTTTACCGCATTTTTGGCTAATTTTTAGACTCGAAGCAAAAATGCCCCAGGCTCACGCGATTCTGCATTAAAAAACGAAAAGACCGAGCCCAAGTTGAGCGCTTTTCGTTAAATTTTACCGAAGATATGAATTTTTCAAAATTGGGGTCATTTACGACCCCAGGTTAGCGGAAAAAATGAGGTTTAGGGTTAAGGCTTCTCGGAGCAGGGATCACATACAGTTTTGTTTGAGAGGAAGAGAATTTCCAAGTCGCCGGAAGCGAAGCCACGTATCTATGTTTACTCGAACGAACACACGCGACAGAGAGAGAGAGAGAGAGAGAGAGAGCGGCACGTGCAAAACTCTCTCTCGCTCTCGCGTCGTTTTGCATTTGCGAACTACTAGACCGGGTTACCGCGCGCGTCGCAACTTTGGACGTTCCTGCATCCCCGACTCTCAATCCCAGAGCCCCGACATTTCATCGTCCCCTCCCCCGGCGCCTTCTGTTCCGCGTTCCGGTGGCAAAAGCCACGAGGATATCCTGCACAGAGATGAGAGGTGCCCAGGCAAGAGGCATGCACTCGCGTCGAACCAGCATCAGCATCAGCCGCTTTTTCAAACGTCCCAAGTTCTCATTTTCGAGCTTTCACCCACACTTTCCACTGTACCAAGTTTCGACACGTTCAACTCTCTAAAACCTCTCGCTCGCTGCGACCTCATTTTTTTATTTTCCTATAGCGCGTTCCCCCCTTTCCCTGCGATTTGTACATGCACGTCAGTATTTTTGGGGCTGCAGCCTCGCACTAAATTTCTTGGTGCATCGAGAAGGAAAATTTTTTCAATATTTTCCAGGCGAGTCCTCGAGGCTCGGGAGGTTTTTCCATCACGCTTATGGCATCCGGAATCGATTCGCTCATCAAATTATTCCCGCACCATTGACCTAGAACTTTTTAATTCTCGAACAAAAAAAAAATTTCATCGATATACATTTTTTTTTTCTTCGGGGAGAAAAAAGTTGGGGAAAAAACAGGCAAAATGGCGTCGCAATTAAACGACTGCAATTTCCACGTGATTCGCTCTCGCGCTATTCATCCAGAGCCATGAGCAGCTTCGTTTTGACCTGCTGCGTGCTCGTAAAGATCGCGCGCGCCGACCAGAGAAAGAGTTTTCTTCGTTTCATTCTCCTCCTTTTATCCTACAACCTTCTCGATTCCACTTACCTTTTAATTATCGCGTCCGGACGTCAATTACCTTGGGCACCCGGTGATAAACGATCGCACCTTTTCTTGGCAATCCCCCCCCCCCCCCCGCATTCGGGCCGATCCTCGCGGAGCCTCCGTCGTTCCAGTTTCTCATTCAATCGATGGGCTCGGCAGCCACACTTTTTGCCAACCTTTTTTTTTTCCTTTCCTGACTTTTTTCATACACGACCACGCCGGGAGGATAAATTCGGAACTGCGCGAGGGGGTCGCAGCCGATAGCTCGCTATTTATCACACCCCGAGCAGGTTTTCCCAAACGAACGCGAAAACACTTGGCAATTTAGAAAAAAATTAACAGAATTCCATGAATTTTTTATTTCAAGTCCGAGATTGTCAGGAATTTCGGGAATTAATTAATTCGCCATTAATTACCGCCGGAACTTTGATCGGTTGGATCAAACTTTTGACAAAAATCTGCTCAGCCGCCGCCGAGTCTCAATTATTGACTTTGGAAGGCAATAAATGGATGAAAAATCGTTAAAAAAAATTTAATAAAAATACTACGATGTATTTTCAACCCTCGAGTAACGACCATGACGATTTAATTCAATTCGTGCAATTTTTTATATTAAAAAAATGTCAAAAGAGAAAAATCTGCAAAAATGACGTTTTTTCACAAAAATCGATGCAGAAATTATAATTTTCAATTTACCAAAATAAATATCCCACAATGTATTTTCAACCCTTGACTAACGACCATGACGATTTTATTCAATTCGTGCCATTTTTAATATTAAAAAAATGCCAAATGCCAAAATTCTGCAAAAATGACGTTTTTTCACAAAAAACGATGCAGAAATTATAATTTTCAATTTACCAAAATAAATATCCCACAACGTATTTTCAACCCTTGACTAACGACCATGACGATTTTATTCAATTCGTGCAATTTTTAATATAAAAAAAATGCCAAAAGACAAAAATCTGCAAAAATGACGTTTTTTCACTAAAAATGATGCAGAAATTATAATTTTTAATTTACCAAAATAAATATCCCACAATGTATTTTCAACCCTTGACTAACGCCCATGACGATTTTATTCAATTCGTGCAATTTTGAATATTAAAAAAATGTCAAAAGACAAAATTCTGCAAAAATGACGTTTTTTCACAAAAAAACGATGCAGAAATTGGAATTTTCAATTTACTAAAATAAATATCCCACAATGTATTTTCAACCCTTGACTAACGACCATGACAATTTTATTCAATTCGTGCAATTTTGAATATTAAAAAAATGTCAAAAGACAAAATTCTGCAAAAATGACGTTTTTTCACTAAAATCGATGCAGAAATTATAATTTTCAATTTACCAAAATAAATATTCCACAACGTATTTTCAACCCTTGACTAACGCCCATGACGATTCTTTTCAATTCGTGCCATTTTTAATATAAAAAAAATGCCAAAAGACAAAAATCTGCAAAAATGACGTTTTTTCACTAAAAATGATGCAGAAATTATAATTTTTAATTTACTACCATGCTTTTTGGTGAAACTGGTCAAATTAGCATCCGTTCCAAAAAGTATGCCCCAGTTTTTACACCGTCCGCTTCCCGAGGCTTTAAAAAGTGGCCTAACGAGCCCTTTCAAGAAATAACGACGAGGCTCCCTACCAGAAGGTTCAAATTACCGATGAGGCTGTTCCCGAGTCCCGTTTTCTCGAAATTTCTATTACGTATCGTTGGGCGAAAACGGGTGGAGTAAAATTAAGCCCGCGCGACCATTGAGGGTTAAATATAGAATTCGCGGTTAATTTTCTCGCACGAAACAAAAGTTTTATTTCAATTTCGCATTGTACTGCGTCGAGTCAATAATTACCCGGGTCTTTGTTACGCGAGGACGCGACTACCCTTAGGTGAATGAATCAGAGGGAGAATAGCCGAGGAAACGGTTACGCCGGGAATGAGGAATGTCCATTGTGCCCCGCGCCCGCCCGCGCCCGAAAGGGAGTGAGGCAAAGAGGCGAAATTGCAATAGCTCGTAATTCTGTAGTTTTGCATTGCGAGCCAATGTATAAACGTATATTCTCGCCGTGTCCCGCGCACGGTGTGCAGAGTTGAAACAAACAGAGTCTGCTCTCTCCTCGTGCCCACATCTCGGCGCACACATCGCGCAATAAATTATTCTTTTTCGCTCGTGCCGCGACGTCACTCTCTGCCGTTTTCGAGTTACTATACGCTTCGAGTCGAATTTTTTTTCAGAACTCGCCCGACGATTCCGATACCAATGTCCGTTACGTAAATTCCCAGTCGTCGTTTCTTCGCTTTTTTTGTTTTTTTATCTTTTTTGAACAAGGTTTTGTGTCTCAGCAGTTCCTGCTTTTGCTGCGTTTTTCTAGGGCCGAAATTTTCTTGAAAAAACGTCGAATATTTTGATGAACGCGGTGAACTAATTATTTTTGGATAATTCCAAAATTTTTGGTCATTCTGACGATATTTTTTATTTCTAACGCAACTGGCAGCGAAATTTACGATTGAAATGACAAAAATTGAATTTTCTAATTATTTTTGGATCATTCCAACATTTTTGGTCATTTTGACGATATTTTTTATTTCTAACGCAACTGTCAGCGGAATTTACAATTGGAATGGCAAGAATTTACTTTTCCAAGAGACTTTCTAGAATATTTCTTGCTGGAATGACTGAATTTTTGTGATTTTTCTAAAAATTTCGATTTCTTGTTGAACACGGTCAATATTTTTGGACAATTTCAAAATTTTCGTTATTTTGACAATATTTTTCATTTCGAACGGAATTTTCAGTAAAATTTACGATTGGAATGGCAAAAATCGACTTTTGAAGAAAATTTTCAGAATATTTCTTGCTGCAATGACTAAATTTTTGTGGTTTTTCAAAAAACGTCGATATTTTGTTGAACACGGTCAATATTTTTGGATAATTCCAAAATTTTCGTTATTTTGACGAAATTTTTCATTTCTAACGCAACTGTCGGCAAAATTCACGATTGAAATTACAAAAATTGACTTTTCGGACAGACTTTCTAGAATATTTCTTGCTGCAACGACCAAATTTTCGTGATTTTTCGTGGCAAGGATTTAGCGAAAATTCGTTATAAAACCGAAATTCAATCGCCTCGTTCGTAACGCACACCCTCGTGACCAGACAAGATGTATGAAAGCGTGCGAAATGAAGCCCCACACCCGTTTTCGCGTTAGCAATAACGAATCGATTGGTATACAGTAGCTCGAGATTCCGCGCTACGTCGGATTTCCTGCTATACACATGCAAGACCGCGAGACCGCGTATTTCAATGTTCTGAATACAGACGCGGCAGGGCAATGGCGAAAAGGGGTTGAAATCGCGATATAGCGATTGCTGTGGCCGCCCCTTCGCGCCGACCTATATATACGAGAGCCTCTCTTTATCCACCTTATTCTCGCGCCACCCCCCGCCCCCGTGCTCCATGCCGTTTGTTCTCACGGACAATCTCAACGGTAATAAACACAGTGACGATTTATCCATGGCGTTTTGGCCTGCATCGCGTACAACAACGCAACTCCCGAGACTTGCACACCAGCGCAATTGTCAGTGATTTACAATCGCGTTCGTACGATCTTCCATACGACTCGCCGGAAGTCCGATACCCCGGAATTCATAACCTGCTGCTGTTGCTGTTGCTCGTACATAAAAATCTAGCGCCAAAGAATTTCCCAGCATCCTCCGCCGCGCGTACACTAGTCCGTGATTTATTCACTCCCACTAGTTTTTTCTTGACCCCATTCTCCCCGCTTCCTTCTTCCTCTTGCAAACTTGCTCCGAAGAAGAAAAAAAAACGCCAGCGCTTCGAAGTTACACGGTGAAAATTAAAATTTGTCAAAAAACGTCGATATTTTGGTAATTAAACACGGCGGATTAATTATTTTTTAATGATTTCAATTCTTAATCAATTTTTTTCGAATTTGAGGTCGAATCGACTTTTTTTTCACTCATTACAGAGACATAAAAAAAGATCCGAGCCGGTTGTTCAGCTCTTAAGGACGCGGTAAAATTAAATTTTTGCAAAAATTGTCAAAATTTTGTTAAACACACGGCAAACTGAATATTTTTAGATAATTTCAAAATTTTCGGTATTTTGACAATATTTTTTATTTTTAGCGAAACTGTCAGCAAAATTTACGATTGAAATGACAAAAATTTACTTTTCCAAGAGACTTTCAAGAATTTTTCTCGCCGCAAGAAGAATTTTTCGTGATTTTTTCGAAAAAACGTTTAGTCGAATGCGAAATTTTCTATTCCGTGGCAAGGATTTGCGAAAATTCTGTTGAACACCCTGAACTAAATATTTTTAAATAATTTCAAAATTTTCGTTATTTTGACAATATTTTTCACTCCGAACGCAACTGTCAGCAAAATTTACGATTGAAATGACAAGAATTTACTTTTCCAAGAGACTTTCTAGAATATTTCTCGCTGCAATGACTAAATTTTTGTGATTTTTCGAAAAAAACGTTTTCGTTGGACGGAAACCTAAATATTTCCAAAAAGCGTCGATATTTTTTGGATAATTTCAAAAATTTCTTCATTTTAACAATATTTTTCATTCCTAACGCAACTGTCAGCAAAATTTACGGTTGAAATGACAAGAATTGACTTTTCCAAGAGACTTTCTAGAATATTTCTCGCCGCAATGACCAAATTTCTGTGATTTTTCGAAAAAAACGTTCGATCGATCGTATACAACAAAATATCCATCTTTTCCAACAAAATTTCCTTTCCCTTGGCACAGTCAAGAAAGAATCGACACTCCACCCTTTGCAGCACTTTTTTTGTTTCTCGTCGCTTCTCTTTTGTAGTTTTAAAAGTCGAACCGCAACGCAACCGCGCGCTAGAGAGCGAGAGGGAGAGTGAAAGGGGGGAGGAGGAAGGGGGTTGGAGTTTCACAACCCCCTTGGTTATTGCTTATATTATTTTCAAGCCCGCGTGGCCTGCTCAGCGATAAGGCTCTTTCCCTTATGTTTTGCTCTCCGCGAAAAGCCAGCCCACCGCGAACCACCCCATCGAGCCCTCTCACCACCATTTACGAGTTGGAAACTTTAAACGAGTTTTCTACGCCACGTTCAACAGTATGAAAGTGTACAAGGAGAGCCTCCAGCTTCGGCAGCTTTTAAAAACAAAGAAGCATGAAATAAAAACGAGAATAAAAGGCCAAAAAAATCATCTCAAAATTCGGAATGCAACTGACGTCACTTTTTTATTCTTTTTCTCTCTGTAATCACCTGCAACGCGCTTGATGAAAAGCTTCTTTTTCTCCCTGCAATAGACTCCCCGCAACAACCAACTTTACACACACACTTTCCAACAATTTCCTTTTCATTTCCCTTCCACGATAAACTTTCTCGAAATTTATAACTCCAAACCCCTTCCAACTCCAAACTTCAGTCGCTCGATACACTGGAAATTAAATTTTGTCAAAAAACGTCGATTTTTTGGTCATTAAACGGGGCTAATTAAATATTTTTCGATAATTTCAATTCTCAATCAATTTTTTCCAGATTTGAGCTCGAATCAATTTTTTTTCCCTCATTAGAGGCCTAAAAAATGATTCGAGCCGGTTGACCAGCTTTTCTCTAAACGTCATGAATCCAGAAAAATTAAATTTTGTCAAAAAATGTCGATATTTTGTTAAACCCACGGAAAACTAAATATTTTTGGATAATTTTCAAAATTTTCGTTATTTTAACAATATTTTTCATTTCTAACGCAACTGTCAGCTAAATTTACGATCGGAATGACAAAAATTGACTTCTCGAAGAGAATTTCTAGAGACTTTTCAAAAAAACGTTCAGTCAACACAATTTTTTCTTCAGTGTAGTTGATGGGAACTTTGGAAAATAATTAACTCGTCGAACGTCGCTTGCTGATGATTTTTCCTCTCCTTGCTGTAAATATTTGTATCGCGCTTCTCGATTGAACCCTCAAGCGAGAATCACCATCAGGGAGGCCGCGCGTTCTTACAGCTCTTTACGATCACTTTGCCATAGTGCGTCGTCCCGTAAAAGAATTTAATGTCAAAACATTTAATGGATTTATTGAGGTTATAACTGCTGTCCGAAAATCGATAAAATCGTAAATTCACTAGCGCGTGACAAAACTCAAGCGCATAAAGAGCCATTTAACGATTGCCTTGCATCGGAGTTTCCCGCTGAAATTGTTGTTCGTTAAAAAAACGCAGGAAAATCTTTTTTTTCTTTCCGGAATCGTGCTCAAAAAATAAAATTCAAAAAACAGCGAATTTAAGGGAAAATAATTGGTGAACAAACGAAAAGTCAGTCTCGTTGCGATTTTTTTATGGAAACTCGACGAGGACTCGACGCGAAAGGGAAAAAAAAGTGAGAAACGTCGAGAGGCTGCTCCTGATGCTGCGGTCTCTGGCCCGAACTCGGTCAGAGCAAAGGCGACGCACGGTGTGAGTTGGAACGGAAAGGGGCCAAGGGTTTTCAAACACACAATCCCTGCAGCTCGCGAGAGTGAAATTAACATCTGTAGAATCACATGTGCCAGAATACCAACAAGAGGGTAGAAATAAAAGCTCGAAATTGTGCCCTTCGTTACAAATCCCCATATTATTCGTCGCGTACGCTCTCAACTCCTGCTTGCAAGTGACACGAAACTTTCTCAATGCGCTTAAGCCTTTGGCATCGCCGTTGCCGCCCGAATTTCCACCCTCGACGCACAAATCTCATAATTTAATTGGCGCGAATAGCTCGTACAGCAGGCTCTTTTCTCTTTTAGCGAGGCGGAGAGCACTGAAAATTAAATTTTGTCAAAAAACGTCGATATTTTTTGAAAATTTTTGATAATTTTCAAATTTTCGTTATTTTGACAATATTTTTCATTTCTAACGCAACTGTTCGCTAAATTTCCGATTGAAATGACAAAAATTGACTTTTCTATCGGCTTTCGGACGATTTCAAAGAATTTTCTGCGATTTCGCCCACTTTTTTGACGCTCTGACTCAAAAGTCACGCTAAAAATTAAATTTTGTCAAAAAACGTCGATATTTTGCACTTCCGGTTCCGGCTTTCAATTTATTATTCTCCGGCCCCGATCCTCAGACTCTGACGACGTTAAAAATTCTATTTTTTCATCAAATTTTCCAAAATTCCTTTTTCGATTGGCTTTCGGACGATTTTATACAATTTTCCGCTGACTCGCCCACATTTTTGACGCTCTGACTCAAAAGACACGCTGAAAATTAAATTTTGTCAAAAAACGTCGATACTTTTTGAAAATCTTTGATAATTTTCAAATTTTCGTTATTTTGACGATATTTTTCATCTCCAACGAAACTGTCGGCAAAATTTACGATTGAAATGATAAAAATTGAGTTTTCGATCAGCTTTCGGACGATTTGAAACAATTTTCCGCTGATTCGCCCACATTTTTGACGCTCTGACTCGGAAGACACGTTGAAAATTAAAATTTGTCAAAAAACGTCGATATTTTTTGAAAATCTTTGATAATTTTCAAATTTTCGTTATTTTGACAATATTTTTCATTTCTAACGCAACTGTCGTCAAATTTTCGATCGAAATGACAAAAATTGACGTTTCCAAGAGACTTTCTAGAATATTTCTCGCTGCAACGACCAAATTGTTATGATTTTTCAAAAAAAAACGTTTAGTCGAACGTTTCCAACAAAATTTTCATCCCCGTAAGGAGATTTGAAAAAAAAAACAATAATTGGAGGCTGAAAAAAAAACTGGAGTAAATTAGGGACGAAAAAGTTGTAAGATGTTGAAATGAAACAAGAGGATCGCGGAGAATATTTCATTTGCAGGCTCAAGGTCAGGCCAAAGTGTGTTAGCGAGGGCAAAAAAATTCAACTATTAATTTGGCAGAGCTGTGGAAAGTTCGTTAAAAGTTTGAGGTTTAAGTCGAGCCAGCAGCCGTCGTCGCGGTGACTCGATTAACGCGGACCAGTCTCTCTCTCTCTCGTCCCAGCAGCGATACAAACTGTCCCCGTTGGAATATTAGTTTGTTTACAGGTCGTCTCAAAATTTCCCAATATTTCTCGCGTAATCAGCCAAATTAGCCAATTTCGCGTTTTCGTTCTAATTCGAGAAACTCCGGCCAGTGAATCAATTTTTGTCCCGCGTCTTGCGTGACGCACGAATTGCTCCGAATTTTTTCATACGACGAACGTCAAATTATTTTATTAGCACGCGCGGAATTTTCCCGGATTTTTCAATTTCTTTGGTCAAGAAATTGAAAAATTTCTCCTTTTTTGCGCAAACCTGTAAAGTCGGGAGCGTCATGAGGAACGACGCGAGGCAAGTGCATGGAACTCGCGCGCGCGGCTGTAGCAGGAACGTGACAGCGACAAGACACGCTTTGCAATCGAGAAGTTGGCGTTTGGGCGAGAACGTGGTCATATAGAGAGCGCGCACATGTGTCGACAAAAGCAGCAGGACGTGAGGTTTGTCTTGTTGATAAAGAAACGAGCGATGTGAGTCTGTGCACTGAAAATTAAATTTTGTCTAAAAACGTCGATATTTTGTTGAACACGGTGAAATATTTTCGGATAATTTCAAATTTTTTGGTATTTTGACGATATTTTTTATTTTTAACGCAACTGTCGGTAAAATTCACGATTGGAACGACAAAAATTGACTTTTCAATGAGATTTTCTAGAATATTTCTCCCTGCAATGACTAAATTTTTGTGATTTTTCAAAAAACTTTGATTTCTTGTTGAACACGACCAATATTTTTGGACAATTTAAAAATTTTCTTTATTTTGACAATATTTTTCATTTCGAACGGAATTTTCAGTAAAATTTACGATTGGAATGGCAAAAATTGACTTTTGAAGAAACTTTTTAGAATATTTCTTGCTGCAATGACTGAATTTTTGTGATTTTTCAAAAAACTTTGATTTCTTGTTGAACACGACCAATATTTTTGGACAATTTAAAAATTTTCTTTATTTTGACAATATTTCTCATTTCGAATGGAATTTTCAGTAAAATTTACGATTGGAATGGCAAAAATTGATTTTTGAAGAAACTTTTCAGAATATTTCTTGCTGCAATGACTAAATTTTTGTGATTTTTTAAAAAAAGTCAATATTTTGTTGAACACGGTCAATATTTTTGGATAATTTCAAAATTTTCGTTATTTTGACAATATTTTTCATTTCGAACGGAATTTTCAGTAAAATTTACGATTGAAATGGCAAAAATTGACTTTTCGAACGAAACTTTCAGTGAAATTTGCGATTGGAATGGCAAAAATTGACTTTTGAAGAAACTTTTTAGAATATTTCTTGCTGCAATGACTAAATTTTTGTGATTTTTCGAAAAACGTCGATATTTTGTTGAACACGGTCAATATTTTTGGAAAATTCCAAAATTTTCGTTATTTTGACGAAATTTTTCATTTTCAACGCAACTGTCAGCAAAATTCACGAATGAAATGACAAAAATTGACGTTTCAGAGAGACTTTCCAGAATATTTCTCGCTGCAGTGACTAAATTTTGTAATTTTTCAAAAAAAATCGAACAAAATATCGATTTTTTCCAACAAATTTGATTCTCAGTGTGGCTCGTCGAAATATTTCCTGGGAAAAATAGAATTCGAGCTCGGGGAAAAGATTTTTTTTTCACAAAAGTAAAAAAAATCACGAAAAAATGTTTTTATGCGATTTTAATCCCACAAATGCGCGATTTTTTTCGGTTCGTGCGACGAGGCCATTGACGCCTGAATTATTAACGCGTCATTCGAGTTCATCCCCGTCGGGTCTTTGCCCCGACACCCCTTTGTACTAATGCGCCGCACGAAATGGTCCTCGTCCTCCTCCTTCGTCGCCGTTTTTTTCGAAGTCTTGAAATATACGGCCTGCCCGCGCGCGATGTCCACGATCAAACTCACGGCCTCATGGCGAAGCTTTGATTTACGCACTCGCGCGTTTCCGCATCGCTGACTTTTTTCTTCGCTTCTTGACTACCGCGCGGAGAAACAAGAATGCGAGACCACTCGGCGTGCAAGATTAGAGCGAGACGGAGAGAGAATATGGCAGCGAAGGGTGAGAAAATATCGAATGCGATAGCTCGATGCGAAGAAAACTTCTTTTTCTTCAGACTTTCTTCTCGAGATTCCAGGCACTTTCTTCGTGCACTATAGACACTCAAAGAGACCGGACACGGTATATCGTACGTGTGATTGCTTTATGAACAGAAGCTCGTGGTATTTTTTTTGTAAATAGTTATAAATTCTCATGAGAGAGGGAGCGAGAACATTTAAATCACGAAACGACTTTATTTCGAGTCCTTTCGAAATTTTGTACAAACGTTTCTTGCCATCAAAACTAAAAGTTTTCTGACGTTTAATTTGCAATTTTTAATTTTCCCCATCCAAACGCGTGGAAATTCAAGTCACGTCTCGTCAAAAAGTTGCAAAAATCGAGTTGCAAGCAAAAATGTATTCAGGATTTTTTTGCAGGTTGCCAGAAAGGCTGTGAGTCGAAATTTTTGAAAAAAATCGTCTGACGTTTAGAATTTGAGATATTTAATTCGCTATTTTTCATTTTCCTCATCCAAACGCGTGGAAATTCGAGTCACGTCTCGTCAAAAAGTTGCAAAAATCGAGTTGCAACGAAAAATGTATTTAGGATTTTTTTTGCAGATTGCCAGAAAGGCTGGGAGCCGAAATTTTTAAAGAAAAATCCTAAACACATTTTTTTGCAACTCAAAAACGAGACGCGACTCGAATTTACACGCGTTTGGATGTGAAAAGTTAAAAATTGGAAATTAAATATCTCAAATTCAAAACGTCAGAAGATTTTTCTTCACAGGAGAAAATTTTTCGTTTTAGCGTCAAGAATTTTGATACAAAGTTACCAAAAAATCCGATTTTGTGATTGTGAAACGCGATAAATCTTCGTCCCATTCGATTTTTATAAAGTGTCGAGACTCAATGAACGAGCGTTGCGTGATTTGCACTCACTACGTAACACGCACGAGCTTTTCTTTCCTCTGCTTCTCTCTTTTCGTAAGAGGAAACGGATTTAGCGATTTGCAGTGCTGCCGGCCACCCGCAATATTCTCGCTTCGCCCGACACCGGAAAAGCGCCCCGAGAGCAGGGAGCAGGACGAGGAGGAGGGAACAAGGCGTTTGGAAAGGTGAAAAATATACTCTCGGGGGTTGGAGTCCATTGTCCTTCGAGCCAAGGGAGAGCGAGAGCGAGAGCGGAAGGAGAAAGTTGCGTTTCCTTTCTCGTTATTCTGCAAGAGCAGGGAGAATCGAAATTGAGTCTCCGCGCTGGTACAAAAGTTGTGCAGCAGAGAGACTCGCCGGGTGAACAGCCTTTTCGGTTTCATATCCCGTACGGGGCGGCAAAAAGACTTGCTCGCACTGCCGAGCTACGAGTGTTAACGTCTACGCGAGCAGTAACAGCAGCAGCTGTTACTCGATGAGTTTCAACCCCGCGTCTTGCGACTCTCTTATACGTTTCTCGCCCTCGTCTCGCTCGCTCCCCCTGCCGCGTGGCTGGTCCCATGCACTTGGCGAGATTCTTGCAGCCAGTCAATTAGAGAAACTAATTCTTACACCGAGAGTCCATAACCGGAGCAGCAGCGAGAGAAACCGCTGTCGAGGATTATGGACCAAACTAATTTTAAGCCTTGTTCGTCGCGCTTCTAAGACGGCGACGCCGCGCGAACACCCCTTGACAATTAAGCCCCCGAGAAGCCGAGGAGAAACGTGCGTCTAGCCCCCAAATCAAGAAGACGACGAAGCCGTTTTGTCAGACTCTCGCGGAGACCAAAATTATCAAAGATTTTCCTCGTTTTTTCCGGGCGAAAGTCAATCACGCCGCGTCCCTTTGTCGCGGACGAATTAAAGAAGGAATTGAAAGTTTTCAACTTCGTGTTTCCTCGTTTCTCTTCGTTCTGCGGCTTCTCCGCGCAGAAATGCTTCGTGGAATAATGCATCGCCGTCGCCCCAACGCGCTTTCTTTTCACTCTCATTGAATACCGTGGAAATATGCAGGCTGCATGGGGTTTCCGCTAATATATTCCAATGGCAAATCGATTTTTGTTCTCGACTATCGACTGTTATGGTGTCTCGATATAAATGGCAAGCGAAAACGTACACGTTTCGAAGAGGCTTCGCGCGTTTCCATTTCGAGGTTACGCGCTTCGTTGCTCGCGACGACCCAAAAGTGCAGTGGGAATTGAATTTTGTCGAAAAAACTTCGATATTTTGCTGAATATGGCGAACTAAATATTTTTTTGGACAAATTCCAAAATTTTTGGTATTTTGACAATATTTTTCATTTACAACACAACTGTCCGCGAAATTTACGATCAAAATGACAAAAATTTACTTTTCGAAGAGACTTTCAAGAATATTTATTGCTGCAATGACCAAATTTTTGTGATTTTTCAAAAAAACGTTCAGTCGAACGAAATTTTTTTTTTCCGAGCATTGAAAATGAAATTCAACTAAATATTTATTGATAATTAAAAAATGTTCGTTATTTTGACACAATTTTTCATTTCTAACAAAATTGATGGCAAAATTTACGATCGAAATGACGAAAATTGATTTTCGAAAAGACTTTCAAGAATATTTATTGCTGCAATGACTAAATTTTAGTGATTTTTCAAAAAAACCGTTCAGTCGAACGAAAATTTTGTTTTCATAGCATTTAAAATGAAATTCAACAAAATATTTTTGGATAATTTCAAAATTTTCGTAATTTTGACAACATTTTTCATTTCTAACGCAACTGTCAGCAAAATTTACGATCGAAATGACAAAAATTGACTTTTCAAGAATATTTATTGCTGCAAAGACTAAATTTTTGTGATTTTTCAAAAAAGCGTCTAGTGAAATTTTCTTTTCAGTGTACGAGGCGCCGAGGCAAAGTTTTGTTTTTACTTTTTTCTTGCTCTCTTTATACAGTCTGCGTACAAGAACATGAAATTGCATGGCGGGCGCGCGTCGTTAACTTTTACGCAACAACTTTGAGATCGAAGTACGGATTCCGGAGCTGTGGACCGATGCAATTCTTGAAAAAGTGTAAACCAAGATATTTCTGTAACGGAGAATAGAGACTGCGGTCGGAGGATCGAAAAAAGTCAGCGGAGAGATCGAAGAAAGCCAATTAATTAATACGCGGCCGAAAAACTTTGCAGCAGGCCGAGCAGCTCAGAACAAAAAGTTTAGTAAACACCGAAAAGAAAAATTTTATCGAAAAATCACAAAAATTTAGTCATTGCAGCAAGAAATATTCTGGAAAGTCTCTTGGAACCGTGAATTTTAGTCATTCCAATCGTAAACTTGGCCGCCAGTTGCGTTAGAAATGAAAAATATAGTCAAAATGACCAAAATTTTGGAATTATGCAAAAATAATTAATTCACCGTGTTCAATAAAATATTCGACGTTTTTTTAACAAAAATTTTATCATTGCAGCAAGAAATATTTTTGAAAGTCTCTTGGAAAATCAAATTTTTGTCATTTCAATTGTAAATTCGACGACGGTTGCGTTAGAAATGAAAAATACTGTCAAAATAACGAAAATTTGCAAATCATCCAAGATTTTCCAAAAATATCGACGTTTTTTGACTTCTTCTGAAAAGTCTCTTGGAAAAGTAAATTTTTGTCATTCCAATCGTAAATTTAACTGACAGTTGGGTTAGAAATGAAAAATATCGTCAAAATGACCAAAATTTTGGAATTATTCAAAAATAATTAGTTCACCGTGTTCAATAAAATATTCCACGTGTTTTTAACAAAAATTTGTTCATTACGGCAAGAAATATTCTAGAATGTCTCTCCGAAAAGTCAATTTTTGTCATTTAAATCGTAAATTTGGCCGACAGTTGCGCTGGAAATGAAAAATCACGTCAAAATACCAAAAATTTTGACATTATCCAAAAATATGTGTTAAAAAAAATTTCGACGTTTTTTTTTTTACAAAATTCAATTTTCCGAGAACTGCGAATGTTTGGTCCAGCGTTTTTCTCGTTCGTCCCCAGAGATGCGCTCGATACTCGAGCTGCGGAGAATCGAGCGTTGTAAAAGCCAAAGAGCACAGTCTTTTGTAACGTCTACGCGTTCGCGGGCTGAGCTAATGCCGCTACAAATCTTTCGGTAAGAAATACAGGACAAGCTGGTGCGCGCGTAACTGTACACAGCAGCGAAGGAGCAACTGTTAAATGTTTGTGCCTGGCTGGTGGTTGTGAGAGGGTTCCAGCTGTCGGGGACAACTGGCACGCTGCTTTGTGGCGAGAGAGAGAGAGGCAGCTGCTGTGTTGTCGCGGCATTGCGCCATCTCGAG
The DNA here is from genome assembly GCA_037043255.1 of Diadegma fenestrale. Lineage (NCBI taxonomy): Eukaryota > Metazoa > Arthropoda > Insecta > Hymenoptera > Ichneumonidae > Diadegma > Diadegma fenestrale. The sequence continues at coordinate 4,902,559 of CM073317.1, forward strand.
TGTCAGCCCGCGAACGCTGACTCTCGCTCCGAGTGTCCGAACAAGCTGCTGTGTGGTTAGGGGCCTGTGGTGATGTAGAAACGCCGCGAAAAAGCTACAAAACTGTCGGGTTTTTGGCGCTGGAGCTGAAAAAGACTCGGCGCAGGGATGAGGCCAAATGCACGTAGCGATGAAAGAGCTTTTGCTCGGAAATGTGTGACTAACCGATCACTTGCTCGATCTCCCTTAATTGACCAAGCCCCTGCGGCGTCTGTGCCTCCAGAAATGTGTTTGGAACGTGCCTGCTCTGTAGCGGCGCTCGGACAAGTGTAAAGAACCGAAAAGAGATATCCGCCTCGCCGTTTTACTCATTTCTATCCGGTGTGCAGCCCCTGCACGGCTTGATTGGAAGCGTGCGCGAGATATACGGCCAGCACGTTTGTCCGGCGATCCCCCGCGTCCGGCATTCCCCAATCCATGCCGCGATACTATATGTACGTAACATTCGATTGAAACCAATCGAACCAATCAACCTTCCTGTCTATATATCTATACTAGGGTGCTTTTTTTTTTGGCGACATTTTTTTTTTTTCACTCCCATCTCGCATTTTTATAGGGAACACCTTAAAGAAAATTCCCTGAAAATTTGAGCCCTTAATATTAATTTTAAGTACTCGCCCAAGGCGTCGAATGATTTCCCCTTTAAAATACACGTAAAGTTCGATTTTTCTTCTTAAAAGTTCTACAGATCAGAGGCATTTAAAGGTACGATCTTGGTCGACGAACCGATTTATTCATAATTGAATGCTCTACAAAAGTGTCCATTGTGACGTGATTGTAACTCGAACTGGCGAGGTCGTACGGGTCACTAAACCCAATTTTTTCATGAAATTCCCGTTTTTTTATCTCTATCTCGTAAATGACAAGAGCTACAGGAAAAATAGGAATGACAAACTTGAAGGAAATTCAATTTCCTACAAAAAAGTATTAAAGCACTGAATCGCTAACATTGATATTTCTTGAGATATTGGGCTTTTAAGTTGACGTAGTATGGAATTTTCGTGGATTATTGAGCTAAATTGTATAAGTTTTTAATTTATGATTCTTTATTGTCATTCAAATCATCAAATATTTATTTGTTAAGTTTCAAATGATTGAAAAGTTGAATAACTGAACGTTTTGAAACTGGAATTCGAGAAAAAAACACATTTTCAAAGTGCCCAAAATTGTTTTTTTTACTTTTCATGAATTTTTCGATTGATTTTCCCCTGGATATCCTAATTTACTTACCAGTAATTGAATACCTATACATTTCTAGTCACAAATATGTTGTAAATTGACAAAAATTTTGTAAAACTTGTAAATTTCTAGTTGAAAATTTTGTAAATTTACAACATATTTTCAACTAGAAATTCATAGGTATTCAATTACTGGTAAGTAAATTAGAAGAATCGGGAGAAAATCAATTGAAAAATTCGTGAAAAGTGAAAAAAATAATTTTAAGCACTTTGAAAATGTGTTTTTTTCTCGAATTTCAGTTTCAAAACGTTCAATTATTCAACTTTCCAATCATTTGCAACTTAACGAATAAATATTTGATGATTGAAATGACAATAAAGAATAATAAATCAACAACTTATACAGTTTAGCTCAATAATCCATGAAAATTCCATACTACCTCAACTTAAAAGCCCAATATCTCAAGAAACATCGATGTTAGCGATTTGGTGCTTTAATACTTTTTTGTAGAAAATTGAATTTCCTCCAAGTTTGTCATTCTTATTTTTTCTGTAGCTCTTGTCATTTACGAGATAGAGGTAAAAAAACGAGAATTTCATGAAAAAATTGGGTTTAGTGACCCGTACGACCTCGCCAGTTCGAGTTACAATCACGTCACAATGGACACTTTTGTAGAGCATTCAATTATGAATAAATCGGTTCGTCGACCAAGATCGTACCTTTAAATTCCTCTGATCTGTAGAACTTTTAAGAAGAAAAATCGAACTTTACGTGTATTTTAAAGGGGAAATCATTGGACGCCTTGGGCGAGTACTTAAAATTAATATTAAGGGCTCAAATTTTCAGGGAATTTTCTTTAAGGTATTCCCCACCAAAATGCGAGATGGGAGTGAAAAAAAAAAAATGTCGCCAAAAAAAAAAGCACCCTAATCTATACACACATCCTCAGCCTTCGTACTATATCGCCGTTGCGGTGGTACATGGTATTAACGCTCGCGCCTCATCCCCATCCAACCTGATGCTGGACCGAAGCCTCTCTCTCTCTCTCTGTACACGTATAATCTTGTATTGTGTGCGGATGACCAAAGTAGGGGGAGATCCGGACGTGACGTACATCGGGGAAATCTCTGTAGACAGGAAGCGAGGTGATCAACAATCGCGCGGCGAGCTTCCATGTGTGGAGATGAGCCACCCCCTGATAAATAGCGCGTAAGGCTCGCTTAAGGACCTTCCACGGCCCCGGTCAATCCTAAATGTTCATTTTCAGCTTTTCTTTAACAAAAAGTTGTTAGGAATTGACTAAAGAACTCTAAATTCAAGATTTTCCGAGGTAATTTGTATTTTTTATGCAATAACCTAAATTTCGATCAAATTTGACGACCGATTTTTTTGAAAAACTGGGAAAAACTTCTTCGATGTTACGCAAAAGCGTGTGCAAAGTTTTGAGAGACTTCGCCATTTAGAAATGGAAATATTAAATGTTGAAAATTGCAACGTGCTCCAAATTTTTTAAAAATCCACAAATTTTGATTTTTCTTCATTTTTTCTGATTTTCATTTTGACTTTTGTCGATTTTTTTTGTCGAATACGGAATATCGATGAATTTTGGCGAAACCGAACGAATGTCGTTGTGAATATTCCCAAAATTTCAAATAACAGTTCATTAAAAAAAGTTGTTGCAAATTGACTAGAGAACAAAATACTCTAAATTCAAGATTTTCCGAGGTAATTTGTATTTTTTATGCAATAACCTAAATTTCGATCAAATTTGACGACCGATTTTTTTGAAAAACTGGGAAAAACTTCTTCGATGTTACGTAAAAGCGTGTGCAAAGTTTTTAGAGGCTTCGACGTTCAGAAATGGAAAAATTGCAACTTTATAAACAATTTAAAGGAATTCTATCGATCCTTAACGTATAAAACTTTTTCTTTGACGTGCTTGACGAAATGCTTTTGCGTCATGGAGAGATTGATACAAAAGTGTTTAAAGTACAGCCGCTGGCTGATGATTCATCGACAGATTCGCGATCCCTTGAACCGGAATCAATTTTTCATCTCGTCTCGACTCGAAGAGGCTTCTAAGACACTCTGGCATGTTTGCATCGGCGAACTCAGTTCCGTGTAAACGGTTTGATATCCCTCGCAGAATCCAAAACCCATATATCCCTCTGGCTCGGTTGTCTAGGGAGTTGCACACGAGCCCGCTCGAACAAACAGCTTAATAGATGAATTAATCCCAGTCTCGATCGATCCGATCCCATAGAGACGCCAGAAGGGAAGAGACTCGCTGCTGATGCTGCGGAGCTGCCGCAGACGTTCGGCCCTGCGAGAGAAACATTTTCCGAGAGCGAGATTAAATCCCGTCAAAAAACGTCGATAATTTGATGAACGCGGCGACCTAAATTTGCTCGGCGGCTAAATTCACGATTGGAAAGACAAAAATTGACTTTTCCAAGAGACTTTTTGTGATTTTTCGAAAAAAAAACGTTCAGTCGAACTTTTCCAACAAAATTTCCATCCTTTTCGACCAAATTTTCTTTTCAGTTCGTTCATCTTATGCTGCAACATGAGCAGGCCGTTCGGCTCCGGGTAAATGGGATTAAAACGATCTGTAGAGCAAGTTGGCATGTTATAAAAGCTCCGCTTGATATTTTATGCACCGGGGAGTTTCTTGGGTTTAGGATTCACAGAGCTTGGCAGTTTAACGACTTGGCCTAATGAGTTTTAGCAGCGAGAACGCAACACTAACCATACGGAAGCGAGAGCTCCCTGTCACCTATGGGGGGCGAACCAGCTCTTTACTCTCCCTAAACTTTTCGCTAACGAGGTTTAAGCCCCGCAACGACGACAGAGATGCGTCGAGCCATCGCATCATCCGTGTCGAATTTTGACGGCAACTCTCCCGACATCAGATAATATCCTCATATGCATATTGGCTTCCCTGCTGCCGTTCCTGCGCGCGCGTGCTCTCCTTTAATCCTTTCAGCATCAACTCCCGTATAACGCGTTTCCGGCCCGCGGTGCTTTTCCCTCCACCAAAACTTTCCGCACAATAAGATACTTCCGGTTTTTACTTTTCAATTCATCCCAAAAACATCCGATCGGCGCTTCTCATCAAATATTTTGTACAAACGCGTTCTTGACGCACCAAAACTAAAAGTTTTCTTCTGAAAGAGAAATTCTCTGACGTTTAGAATTGGAAATATTTGATTTGCAATTCTTAACTTTTCCTCAACCAATCGCGTGCAAATTCAAGTCTCGTCTCGTTAAAAAGTTGCAGAAAAAATTGGATTTGGGATTTTTTGTGATGCTGAAGCTTGCAACGTTGGAATGCAACGAAAAATATTTGATTTTATTGATAATTCGTTTAGTTTTCAACGTCATCCAAATTTTTCGAGCCGATATGCTTTGGGGGTGGCAAAAATCGATCATTTCACATCGTAATAATTACTTTTGCCAATAATTTTAAAAAATGGCGTTACATTCCAACGATGCAAACTTCAGAGTCGTGATTTTTTTTGCAGACAGCCGGAAAGGCTACGAAAGTCGAAATTTTTTAAAAAAATCCTAAACCTTTTTTTTTGCAACTCATAAACGGATCGCGACCAAATTTACACACGCGTTTTGGATGGGAAAAGTCAAAAATTAAAAGAAAATTCATTTTCTTTCAATTTTTGAAAGAAAATGAAAAATTCACTTTCAAAAAAGCGAATTTTTTATTCATTATTTCGATATTTAATGCACTCGATGCAATTTTGCTAGTAAATTTAGATAAATTCGGTTAAAATGTTGCAAAAATCGAGTTGCAACGAAAAATGTATTTAGTATTTTTTTTGCAGATTGCCAGAAAGGCTGGGAGTCGAAATTTTTCAAGAAAAATCCTGAACCCATTTTTTTGCAACTCAAAAACGAAGCGCGAATCGAATTTACACGCGTTTGGATGAGAAAAGTCAAAAATTGTGAACGAAAAATCTCAAATTCTTCTTCATACTAGAAAATTTTTAGTTTTCGTGTGTCAAGAATGTTGATGGCAAAATGATCAAAGAATCCTGGACAAAGTAATTTTTGCATGGTCCAAGGTAAACGCTTTGGAAATTGAACTTTGCGGTTTGGGCGTCGAAGATTTTGGTGACCGTCTTTACGAAGGATTTGGTCAAAATATTAGCAAAGGAGCAGGTCCGGGGCAGGCCGAGAGCGATGGCGCGTTGCTGTGCCCCGGAAGTCGGTTGCAGCTGGTGCGCGGCGTAGCCCTTACCGCGAGCTCGGGACGAAACTTTGGCAATATGCGGCTTGGCCTCCCAAAAAGCCTCGACTAGCAGAGCCGGCCGCGCGCTAACCAGCATCGGAGACTCTAAACACCCCCGCAGAGTCTCTGCTGCTGTGAGACTCGAGAAACGATACGTTAAACTATCGTGTCGGGGCTGGGGCTGCGGGGGGGGGGTAGAAAAGCGGTGGGGCTTTTGCTGCTCCCTATACATCGGGTATAAATTTTCCTGGCAAACTTCCACCGTCCTTCGCGACTACCAGGATCAACCTCGCACCATCCATTCCCCTTTCTGTACACAGTCTCGCGAGTGCGTACATGCCGCCGTGTGTGTGTGTCGTGTACAAAACCACAGCAACGGAGACGATACTCTTTTGCCAGAACTGAATGCACCATTTACGATCCGTTTTCACCACACTCGCTTTCCTTCCGTTCTCTCCTTCCTTCCTCTCAGAATTTATCATTCCCTCGGAGTCTTTCGCCCCAACAAAAGTTGCGAGAGCTCATCTCAGAATTACTGGCACTTCTGGGTCACCTTAAACACACGAGCCAGCAGCATCCTTTCAAACAAATCACCATAATTGCTGCGATGATGCAAAAAAATTATCTTCGAGTCGTGAAGTTTTGCTGCATCACGGAATTTTGTCGTTGCTCGGTTCGAGTAGACTCGAATTTATAGTTACTGCAGTAAATTTGATGAACGTTTCGTTAGGGATCAGAAATACTGACAAAATTACGAAAAAAATGAGCCCAAGTTGACGGTTTTTCGTTGAATTTTACCGGAGATATGAATTTTTCAAAATTGGGGTCAAAATCCAACCGAGGAATTCGATTTCCGGTTTTTTTTTAAACCGTTTTACCGCATTTTTGACTGATTTTTAGACTCGAATCGAAAATGCCCTGGGCTCACGCGATTCTGCATTGAAAAACGAAAAGAATGAGCCCAAGTTGAAGGATTTTCGTTGAATTTTACCGGAGATATGAATTTTTCAAAATTGGGGTCAAAATCCAACCGAGGAATTCGATTTCCGGTTTTTTTTAATCGTTTCACCGCATTTTTGACTGATTTTGAGACTCGAAGCAAAAATACCCGAGGCTCACGCGATTCTGCATTGAAAAACGAAAAGAATGAGCCCAAGTTGAAAGATTTTCGTTAAATTTTACCGGAGATATGAAGTTTTCAAAATTCCGGTCATTCAAGACCCCAGGTCGCTGGAATAGGGGGCAGGAAAAAATAAGATTAACGTTCTAGGGTTAATTATAGTCCTCGTGGGATAAGGCTTCACGCTGCTTTTTCTCACTCCATATTTTTTCTTCCCCGACACAGTAGAAAGAGCGAAAGGTATAAGCGATATTGAAGCCAGCAATTTCTCTGGCTCGGATAGGGCGTCAAAGTACGTTCGCGGACGAGATGCTGGAATGGATTTTAGCCACAGATAGGGATGGCTGCTCGTCTCAGCCTCGGGAAAAACTATAATAGTCGCTGCTGCCCTTGCTTCTGTGCAGAGAGGAAAGAAAGACAGAAAAGATGGAAGAAGAAAAAAAAGGAAAAAAAAGTAGGCCATCCCAGGCACAGAAGGCAGTCAGCAGCGATGGAGCTCGAAGTAGATAACTTCCGGATCCGGCTGCTCGAATCCACCTAATACCCGTGACATCCCAGTCGGAGCGACGAATTTGTCAGTCGCAGCAGGAACTTCGTAGCCGACTCACTTTTCAATGTACGCTTTTTTTCTTTCGTTTTTTTTTTCACTCGCTCTTCATCTCGCTACTCCATGGCACGAGACTCTTTTCTCATGGACCAGTGATACATGCGCAGGAAAGGAGTCATTTGGATACATACACTGAAAATTAAATCCTGTCGATAGATTGTTGAATACGGTGATCTAAATGTTTTTTTTTTTATCAAAATTTTCGGTATTTTGACAATGTTTTTGATTTTTAACGGAACTGCCAGCAAAATTTACGATTGGAATTACTAAAATTTACTTTTTGAAGAGACTTTCTAGAATATTTCTTGCTGCAATGACTCAATTTTTGGGATTTTCCAAAAAAATGTTTATAAAATTGAAATCTGGCGAAAAACGTCGATATTTTGTTGAATACGGTGAACTAAATATTTTTTTAATCAAAATTTTCGGTATTTTGACAATTTTTTTCATTTTTAACAAAACTGTCAGCGAAATTGACGATTGAAATGCCAAAAATTTACTTTTCCAAGAAACTTTCTAGAGTATTTTTTGCTGCAATGACTAAATTTTTAGGATTTCTCCAAAAAACGTTTAATCGAACGTATCCAACGAAATATCCATCTTTTCCAACAAAATTCTCTTTTCAGTGTACATGAAAATTGATGAACTCATGACGCGAGCAGATTTTTTCGGAATGATCGTTTGCTGCAGTGCTTTACGAGAGTAACTTTAACGGGCTGTCGTCTCGTTGCAAGTTATCGTGGCTTGGAAATGAGATTGGACAGGCTTGTAGGCTGCAGTTGACTGTGAGTTCGGGTCTTCGCCAGGCGAGAAGACTCCCCGGCTGTTTCTGATCCTCGTCGTCATCCCTTAAGGGCCATAGCCTTTCTTATCTTCGTCTTGATCGCGAGGGCCTTAAATAAACTGAATTTATCAAGTCAATTCTCTGCCGCAACTGAGCACCAGCTTCCGAGGGGTGTTTTATATCCCATTCTCGAGGCCATACACTTTTCGTTGCTCTAACTTTCACTGGGGCACAGCACTTTGCTCGATAGTACCTTCGGGCCTCCTTAACAATTCTCACGGCACCTTCTCCATGGGCTACTAATGTTTTTGGCAAATCGTTTCCAGCCCTCGCTGCTCTCCGGCCAACTGACAACTCTGCTTTTCCTTTTCATCTCCGCCCGTAACGGTTTTACGAGCCGGGCGTTAATGTCTCGTCCCGAAAAAAAAACGAAAAAAAAAACGTTTCACAGTAAAATTGAATTCATCATTTTATTGGATTCGTACGAACCAACTCGCGAGTCTCTGGCGGAGTACGAGGAAAAATTCTCAGTTTCAACAACGATGCTGATGACAATTCGTTGATTCGCGTTTGCCTAACGACAGCAAAAATCAATTAAATCTCGAATAATTATCGCCTCGTTGGGTCCAGCTGGCAAATCTGTTGCTGCCTCCAATCAATTTTTCTTTTCCCTCCTTTTTTATCGTAGGCCGGAAACCATTAGTCATTGAGGACTGAAAAAGATTCTCGAGGACGCACTAAAAGTTAAATTTTGTCAAAAAAACGTCGATATTTTGTTAAAAACACGACAAACTAAATATTTTTTGATAATTTTCGAGATTTTCGTTATTTTGACAATATTTTTCATTTCTAACGAAACTGTCTGCGAAATTTACGATTGGAATGACAAAAATTGACTTTTCGGAGAGACTTTCTAGAATATTTCTTGCTGCAATGACCAAATTTTTGTTAAAAAAACGTCGAATATTTTATTGAACACAGTGAACTAATTATTTTTGCATAATTCCAAAATTTTGGTCATTTTGACGATATTTTTCATTTCTAACTCAACCGTCAGTTAAATTTACGATTGGACTGACTAAAATTTACTTTTCCAAGAGAATTTTCAGAAAAAGTCAAAAAAAGTCGGTATTTTTTGAAAATATTCGATAATTTTCAAATTTCCGTTATTTTGACAGTATTTTTCATTTCTAACGCAACCGTCGTCGAATTTACAATTGAAATGACAAAAATTTGATTTTCTAGAATATTTCTTGGGGCAATGACCCAATTTTTGTTAAAAAAACGTCGAATATTTTATTGAACACGTCGAACTAATTATTTTTGCATAATTCCAAAATTTTGGTCATTTTGACGATATTTTTCATTTCTAACCCAACTGTCAGTCAAATTCACGATTGGAATGACTAAAATTTACTTTTCCAAGAGACTTTCCAGAAGAAGTCAAAAAACGTCGATATTTTTTCAAAATCTTGGATAATTTTCAAATTTTCGTTATTTTGACAGTTTTTTTCATTTCTAACGCAACCGTCGTCGAATTTACAATTGAAATGACAAAAATTTTCTTTTCGAAGAGACTTTCCAGAATATTTCTAGCCCGAATGTCTAAATTTTTGTGATTTTTCAAAAAACTAACCAAAAAAAAAAAAAATCCGTCCATCAGGACGAATTTGAAAAAAAAAATGAAAATCAACCGCACGAGCGATGAAAGTTTCTACAATTCAGGGTCAGCAAATGGAACCAACACACGCTGCTGTGCAATCTCGAGGAAAATTTTCTATTAAAGCAACTCCATAAACATGGTCAGCAGGGTTTGCGCTGCTGGAAGATATGCAACTTCATGGGAATTGAATGTTGACAATAAGATGTATAGACTGGACGTCAGCGTGTATCCGATTCTCTAGTTTCTGGCTCTGTCTCCGTAAAGCAATCACAGTTGGTCTCCGGCGGGGCCAGCAGCCTTTGTTTCCCCTTTGGTGACGTCAAGCGTGACGGTCGTCCACTTTGTCACTGCAAGCCCGGTTAACCGCGGACAATACTGCGAACCCTATTTGGCTTCGGTATTATAGCCCTCCCGCCCCCTCCTTTGCCGGAAACCTCGCGGTTAATCGATCCGCAAGCTTACAACACCATTTTCTCGACCCCTTGCTCGCAGCCTCCCGGATCTTCTTATTTTCCGCGTATTTTCCCTTTTTTCCCGCGCGCGATCTCAAACTCCACTTCGGTGTGAATTCGCACTCGATCGAAACCTCGCGGGGTACTTTTTAGGGGTAGCGAATCCCGCGCTATCGATTGCCATTGTCAGAAACCCAAAAAATTCAAAATTTCTCCCAAAAAAAATCGAAAATCTGTTTTTTTGTTGTTTTGACGCCATTTTAATAATAATTAACGCATTGACATTTAATTTACGCGGATGTAAAGATAACGAGACACATTTTGAGAAAAAAAATGAAAACGCCAAAAAACGTTCTTGCCCCTTGAAGTTTTCGTGCCGCGTACAAGAAACCGAAAGATCGAAAAGCTCGTCCGAGTCAATACGGAAGAATCTACTTGGGCCCGAGAATGGGAAACTCGAATATTTTTCTTATCATTTCCCTGGTGTATTGACGTATCCTTGGCGTGCGATATAGAAGTGACACGAATACTTGGACGTTTTTTCGGAGATGAATACATTTTTTGTATTTTTCTTGCGTTGTTGGTTGAAGCACCTCGCGCGCGCGGTGCATCGTCTGCTTGAAAAGAGTGCTGGGAAGATAAGGGATGACAAGCCACGAATATCCGAAGATCGTCGGCGAGATCAGCAGCCAGGGGCGGCGAGGGTCGCGCGGAAGAAAAGAAGACGATATTATGAATGGCACGAACGATCTTGCCTGTATATATATAGAAAGAAATATTATGGGCTGCTGGATGATATGAAAGGCGCGGGCGAGAGACAGATCGAAGTTACGGTTGCAACGCGAAGGCCTTTTGGCTCCCTCGTCCCGAGTCCGCTGGTCCTTGCTCTCTCTCTCTCTCTCTCTCTCTCCGCGCATCTCAATCATGCCCCTTCGCAGTTTCTTGCTCGTACCTTTTTTCGTCCTTGCCCCGCGCAGCCCGCAGCACGTTTTACTTCTTTTCCGGTTACGAGCGAGATAGGGAGGCAAAAGCGTCGGGGGTTCACCTCAGAAATTCTGGCGTTACTCCAAGTACATGCGAAAGAGAAAGCGGCCGCGAGGGTAGCGTGAGGAAGCAACTCGGGATCGTAGCAGCAGGGAAAAAGATCGTAAGACGCGCGCGATTCGAGTCTCTGCCACATTCAAAGGTACGCAGGAAGCTGGAGCTCTGCAATTTTCTTTTTCCCTTTGTATCTCTTGCTCACATTTTTTATCCCTTTTTCCCGGATCTTTTCCATTTCCTCCTTTTTCGCTTCCTGATGGGCAACATCAGCGCAGCATCAAAGGGTTATGGAGGTTTAAAACTATCGTGCTCACAATTGAAAAAAATTTGCAAATTGCTTCCTCATGGTCCTCAAGATGCACGGCAAAACGATTTTTCGAAAAACTAATATTTTCGTCAAATTCAAAAACCCATCAAATTTAAACCGCTCAACCGATATTTCCCAAATTCAATACCAACCTTCCTATTATGATACTCTAATTATAAAAAAAAAATTAGTAATAAATCTTTAAATTTGCGAAAGTTAGAGCGGTGACACCATTTTTTTGAAAATTTCAAAATGCTGTAGAATTCCAATTTTTCTAGCGATCCGGACAAAATTCTCAGCGAACGAAGAGCTGGCATAGATTAACATCTATGCAAAACTAGAGCCTTGTAGCTCAAATCGTTCTCGAGTTATAACAATTTGAATTTTACAGTGCCAGCACATACACACATACATACACACACACATCCGGACATTTTTTCTAAATATGATTTATGAACGTTTTGGGACATTTTAAGAACATTGACATTGAAAACTCGAAAAAAAAAATTTTCACCGTCACAAAGCTTCCTCCATGAGGAAGCAAAAGTTTCAAGTATGCACCGAAAAGAGCCTCCGGAAGTCAGGCCTGCACCTTGAACGTTCCAGACCGGAAATGACGACTTTTCGTTGATTTTCTTCGGCTTTTTAATTGCCCTGATTCGAGGCATGTTTTGATGCCTAATTTGGCATATTCCTTGCGAGATTGTGGTCCTGGCTTGACGTTGCTCTGTCCATGCGATTATGTGCTGCTTGCTTTGGCCCAGGTCAATAGAAACTGCAAGCAGTACCGAGGATAATATACATCGCAGTAGAGAGGAGAATGTCCGGGGCCATGGTATGCTACTCAGAGCTCGCATGTAGCGTCGAGGCAAGAAGAACGGATCCCCTTTGTCTCTCACTAATTGCAGCCCCCTTCAAATCCTCCCTCGTACTCTCTCTCTCGCTCGCTCGCTCGGTCTCTTCCTGCTCTTGCAAGCACAAAGTTTTCGTCTCTGCGCCACCCACCAGCCTGAAACATTGTCTTTCTCCCTTTCTCGGTCTCTCACGTGCTCTTTGGCTTTATGTAAGCCCCTCAGAGCGAAAGCGCGGAATGATCCGTTTCTCTGTTATACCAGTTCAGTCCCCTTTATATTCGCAAAATGTGCGCATTGTACACGTACCAAATGGATTTTCCGATGATGCGCCCCATCCACACGCTCTCACTCTATATTTTCGATTTTACCCTTTCCTCGCACTAAATTACTTGCCATCCGCATTGCGTCTCTGTCCGTACAACGAGAATCCCTCACAAATTAAGCCTGAAACGTTAAACCTTTTTTTTTTTATTATTTATTCCGCTAACCTGGGGTCAGAATGACCCCAATTTTGAAAAATTCATATCTCCGGTAAAAATCAACGAAAAACCTTCAAATTGGGCTCATTCTTTTCGTTTTTCAATGCAGAATCGCGTGAGCCTAGGGCATTTTTGCTTCGAGTCTAAAAATTACTCAAAAATGCGGTAAAACGATAAAAAAAAACCGTAAAACGAATGCCTCGGTCGGTTTTTTACCCCAATTTTGAAAAATTCGTATCTCCAGTAAAAATCAACGAAAAGCTTCAAACTTTGGCTCATTCTTTTCGTTTTTTAATCCAGAATCACGTGAGCTCAGGGCATTATTAATTCGAGTCTCAAAATTAGGCAAAAATGTGGTAAAACGATAAAAAAAAATCGGAGAACGAATGCCTCGGTTGGTTTTTGACGCCAATTTTGAAAAATTCATATCTCCGGTAAAATTCAATGAAAATCCTTTAACTTGGGCTCATTTTTTTCGTTTTTCAATCCAGAATCGCGTGAGCCTGGAGAAATCTCGCTTCAAATTGAAAAATTAGTAAAAAATTCGGTAAAACGATGAAAAACGCGGGAACGAAGGGAAAAAGGGCGCGGAATTTGAATTCGCCTTTAAGGTCACCCGTTCAGGGTCAAAAATGCTCCATGCTTGTAGTTTCAGAAAAAAAATTTGATTTGGAAAAAAAAAAATCGATTTTTTCACCAGAAATTCCATTTTTTCAGATGATTTATATCGCGCAAGAAAAAAAGGGCAGCCTGCTGCGGCCCAGCGGGGAGCTCGATACTGCGACTATCTTTCGAGCAACACGTACTGGAATAAATTTCGAAGCGTATCGTGTTGTCAGCTCGCGCACATGTTATAGTTGACCTGGCACGAAAACAGAATAGAGAAAATCTATACACACACACACGCAGCAACCCATCACACACAGATGCGGAGACTTTTGCGGGTTTCGGGCAGTAGGGAACGAGATATCCAGCAAATAAGGTAAGGCAACATGCAAGGGGACGTATGGGGGGGGGGAAAAAAATCATATATATGGATATTTACGGAGCAGGAAAAACGTCGATGGAAAAAGTGTGCTCGAGAATACTCCGCGACTCTCCGTTGACACGTTAAACTGAACAAACTTGCGAAAATACACAACCTCGTTCGTCTGTCGCGGGAGATAAAAAAATTGATAGAAAAGCCTGCATGGGAAATAAGTTCTGGGTCATACTTTATGCTCCGGAATATACGGAGCGAACTCCCAGCCAATTTCCACAATCCGCAACCTTAAAAAAATTCCATTTTGCCAAATATCATAAAAATTACAAAATCTCTGCAATAATTATCGATAATTATCGATATAATTTAAAAAATATTATTTTTTTTGGTAAATCTTCTGGACTTTTAATAAAAGGCGACGATTGTGGCTCGCGCACTGAAAATTAAATTTTGCCAAAGTACGTCGATATTTTGTTGAATACGGCAAACTAAATATTTTTTGAAAATTTCAAAATTTTCGTTATTTTGACAATATTTTTCATTCTCAACGCAGCTGTCGGCAAAATTTACGATTTTAATGACAAAAATTGACTTTTCGGAGACTAACTGACTGAATTTTTGTGATTTTCCAAAAAAACGGAAAAAATAGACTTGAAGTGATAAAAAAATATTTTTTTTTAAAACGAACTAAGTATTTTTTGATAATTTCAAAATTTTCGTTTTTTTGACAATGAATTTTGATTTTCAACGCAACTGTCTACAAAATTTACGATTGGAATGACAAAAATTGACTTTTCGGAGAGACTTTCTCGAATATTTCTCGCTGCGATGACAAAATTTGCCTGATTTTTCAAAAAAACACGTTTATTCGAACGTATCCAAAAAAATATCGATTTTTTCCAAAAAAAAGTTTTTTTTTTAGTGCGTTATAGTAAAAAAAATTCACTCTCCACCTACATCCCGAATTTTATTCCTCCATTCCTGATCCGGGCTCGCAAAGACAGGGACGGAGGGAAAAAATAAAAGGCCGGATTTGGCATGGGCAGCAGTTGCTCCGAGAAATTAGAAACTGCGCGCGAAAAAAGCGAGAAAAATGGTCGAGTCTGATGATGACGAGAGGGGATGCTGAATTCGCGATGTCCGGGGAGGGGGGCGCGTTTGCACCGTTGCATATACGACTCTCCGACGCCGGAAGGTCGTCTCAGGAGTCTGGAGGTATAATTTAGTAGCTCGTTTGCCCGCGCGCAGCCACGTTCAACGATCTCTGGACGAGAGACAGTCGCCCGATGGCTCGCTCACTCTCTCGCGCATCCAAAACATAAAATGCACGCACTGTCTAGCTCCGCTAATTTCTTCGCACTGGAAAAAGAATGAAAACAAATAATAATGGGAAATAAGAAAAGCGGGAGGGGGGGGGGGGGGGGGTGATAAAATGGCGAATATGATGGCAATGCGACGACGAGACTGCGTGCGCGAAGAAAAGAAACTGCGCCAGCGACACTGAGACTCGTCGCTCGCGTAATTTTTCTTTTTCTTTGCCTCTCGCTTTAGTCAGCGGCGCGGGGGTCGCCGCGTTCAACAACACGCCACTTTCCCGTTCGCGCGGAAACTCATCACCTCCCCCCCCCCCCCCCCCCCCCCGCCATCCCCCCTCGCCAGTGGCTGCTGCTTATTGCACCATCTGAGAAAACGCACTTAGCCAAATGGGTTTCGCTTTTTTATGGGCCATCCCACATCCGGCCAACCTCTATACACGTATTTATGTTTTGTATAAGTGAAACGGGCGATCGTATTAAGCGGCCGAATCGAGAGAGCGAAGGGCGCGCTAAACATGCAAATTTTACGATAATACGAAAACTTTTTTTTTTTCAATTTATCCTGGGACGGTGACTTTTGGGGTCAAAAACCACCCCATGCTGTCGAATTTTAATTTCACCCCCTTTTTCCCTTCGTTCACACGTTTTTTATCGTTTTATCGCGTTTTTGACTCATTTTTTGACTTTGAGCTAAATTGCTCCAGGCTCACACGGTTCTGCTTTAAAAAACGAAAACAATGAGCCCAAGTTCAGCCTTTTTGAATAAAATTTTGTTGAAAAAGATCGATATTTTGTTGAATACGTTCGACTAAACGTTTTTTTTGAAAAATCACATAAATTTTTTCATTGCAGCAAGAAATATTCTTGGCAAAGTCAATTTCTGTCATTCAAATTGCAAATTTAGCCGACATTTTCGTTACAAATAAAAAATATTGTCAAAATAATGATAATTTTGAAATTTTTAGCAAAATTCCATTTTCAGTGTACGCGTCGGTCAATTTTTGTCATTCAAATCGCAAATTTAGCCGACAGTTTCGTTACAAATAAAAAATATTGTCAAAATAATGATAATTTGGAAATTTTTGGCAAAATTCCATTTTCAGTGTACGCCTCGGTCAATTTTTGTCATTCAAATCGCAAATTTAGCCGACAGTTTCGTTACGAATAAAAAATATTGTCAAAATAATGATAATTTTGAAATTTTTGGCAAAATTCCATTTTCAGTGTACGCCTCGGTCGATTTTTGTCATTCAAATCGCAAATTTAGCCGACAGTTGCGTTACGAATAAAAAATATTGTCAAAATAATGATAATTTTGAAATTTTTGGCAAAATTTCATTTTCAGTGTGTGCCTCGGTCAATTTTTATCATTCAAATCGCAAATTTAGCCGACAGTTTCGTTACAAATAAAAAATATTGTCAAAATAATGAAAATTTTGAAATTTTTGACAAAATTCCATTTTTAGTGTACGCCTCGGTCAATTTTTGTTATTCAAATCGCAAATTTAGCCGACAGTTTCGTTACAAATAAAAAATATTGTCAAAATTTTGAAATTATCCAAAAATATTTAGTGTTCAACGAAATATCGACGTTTTTTTGCTAAAATTTAATTTTCAGTAAAAAGGAAATAATTTTGAAAAAATAAATTGGTGGTTGAATTTTTATCGCAAAAATGGCTGAGCACAATTTTTAGCTACGCACGCAAGCAGCATTTTGTTGAAATTTCTCAAGCGAAACTTAAACGATCTCGTCATCTTAATAGAGGTTGAGATTCCTGGTTTGATTGCTGTATTAAAATAGTGAGTGCATCTTTTATGTAATTGCATTAATGTGTGCGTGAGCGCAGGGGTGCACGGCGGGCATGTGCGAGTAAAATAGTATCAGCCCTCTGTGTGTTGTACTCGAGGCGTCGCGGTTTCCTCCAGGGCGTCTGCCAGCCTCTTTCCCCTGCTGCACCACCGAGAACCGGATTCCCGTAACGACCGGCATAATTTTCCACGCGAACGTTCTCGCCAGACTAATTGTTCCATAACTACGATTAACGTTGCGGGCTTTCCACTGCGCTCCGGCTTTTTTCATTCTTTCTCACTACCAAGACCAACAAGCAGCCTCCACATGCGAATCTCTCTCCAATCTACGATTGCGTATCGCATAACCAAGAGCAATACATTTTTCATACTTTTTCTTTATATACACGCCCGCGCCCCATTTTGCTTCGCACCCCAAAACATCGAAAAATCATATTTACAAAAAATCTCCGGATGCGAGTGCGTGTTCTGGTTCCGGAAAGTTCAAACGCCCATAACTCGAGAACGGATCGAGCTACGAGGCTCCCGTTTCGCACGGACGTTAATCCATCCAAACTCTAAATTCTCTGAAAATTTGGTCGAAATTGCTCAAAAAATACGAATTTTACGGCATTTTGAAATTTTCAAAAAAAGTCTGCGCTGCTCCAACTTCCGCAAATTTTAAAATTAATTACTAATTTTTTTTTTATTGATAGAGAATTCGGGAAAAATCGGTTGAAAGTTTTTAATTTTATGATTTTTTGAATTTTTGAAAATTCCGTCCGTTCAAGAAATTTTTTTTTCGTATTTGTTCACGTTTTGGCATTGATTTTAATTTTTTTTCTCATGGTTCGTGGAGAATATTTCGAGATTGAAAATTCTTCGTCGAATTTCTTGCGCTTGAACGAGAAAAATGCGCGACTTTTTTTTTTTTTTTATGCATCAAGTGACTTCGTTATTGAAAATTGTTTTCTGATGGCGTGCATTTTTGCTGTGACTGCAACATGATTGAATCTGTGACGAGAGCGAAAATCCGCTTGTCCAAGAACGAGCCAATGCGCGCGGGGCAGCAGGACGCCGCGCGGTAATGAAAAGCAGGGCGACGTTAAAAATCAATGATAATGAAAGCAGCTTCGAATATGCATCCCGATGATGTGCACTGCTTGAAAAAGCTTTTGCATAAGCGGATTGTAGCCGGTCGACGCGTATAGTTTGTCGAAGCAGCAGAAAATCGAACACACAGAGAAATTAATTATCTCATTCCAATTTGTAACGTATTTATGGGGGTTGGAAAATTGGCAAAATCGCACGGAATACAGAATTTGTGAGGGCGTGAAATTATTTCGGAAAATAATTATTTTCCTGCTGTCAGAGAGCGCGAAACACGTTTTTGCACTAAAAATTTAATTTTGTCCAAAATAACGTCGATATTTTGTGAATTTTTCATTTCTAACGGAACTGTCAGCGAAATTTACGATTTAAATGACAAAAATTGACTTTTCGGAGAGACTTTCTAGGATATTTCTTGCTGTAATGACCAAATTTTTGTTAAAACAACGTCGAATATTTTATTGAACGCGGTGAACTAATTATTTTTTGCATAATTCCAAAATTTTGGTGATTTTGACGATATTTTTCATTTCTAACCCAACTGTCAGTTGAATTTACGATTGGAATGACAAAAATTTACTCTTCCAAGAGACTTTTCAGAAAAAGTAAAAAAAAGTCGGTATTTTTTGAAAATATTCGATAATTTTCAAATTTTCGTTATTTTTACAGTATTTTTCATTTCCAACGCAACCGTCGCCGAATTTGCGATTGAAATGCCAAAAATTTTATTTTCGAAGCGACTTTCTAGAATATTTCTTGCCGCAATGACCAAATTTTTGTTAAAACAACGTTGAATATTTTATTGAACACGGCGAACTAATTATTTTTGCATAATTCCAAAATTTTGGTCATTTTTACGATATTTTTCATTTCTAACCCAACTGTCCGTTAAATTTACGATTGGAATGACAAAAATTTACTTTTCCAAGAGACTTTTCAGAAAAAGTCAAAAAAAGTCGGTATTTTTAGAAAATATTCGATAATTTTCAAATTTTCGTTATTTTTACAGTATTTTTCATTTCCAACGCAACCGTCGTCGAATTTACGATTGAAATGCCAAAAATTTCCTTATCGAAGCGACTTTCTAGAATATTTCTAGCCGCAATGACCAAATTTAAGTGATTTTTCAAAAAAAACCTTTATACTCAAACGTTTCCCCCCAAAAAATCCATTTTTTCCAACAAAAAATGATTTTCACCGTCCAATATTCGCGGGTGGTGAAAAAGTTTCAAAGTTTTTTGTGTCCCAACAGTCGAGCGAGAAGTCGCACGTCCTTGCGACGAATTTCGTCATTCGCGCAGACACTTGATTATTTTGCGCTATGACGTTGAATTGCCCGCGCTAACTAGGGAGTCAAATGGGTTCCGAAAAATAAGGGACTCGGTCTTCAGAGGGTTTTATCACCCGGAGGAATTTAGATGGAGAATAATTTGGGGCAGTGTACGCGCGGGCGTGGGCGAAGGGTGTAGTACGGAAGATGCGAATGGGGGTTGGAGTCTCGGGGGTGAAAATTTAAGCGTCAGTTCCGAGATGGATGTAAAACTGGGTACTCCGGTAGGATCGTCCCCGGGTGGCTTCGTAAATTATATATACAGTGTGTTATACCGCACACAGCGTGCAAGGAGAGGCGCGCCCGGCCCTTCAACCCCTTCAATCCCTTCATCCCCCCTGGGGGCGCGTATTACATGCATGTATGTATGAGCCGAGTAAATTAAGCCGTAACGTGTATCGCGCCCACGGGCAAAGACTCTTCCCCCTCCTGCCAAGCCATTTCTACGACGAACTACCCTCTTTTTTGCACTCATCCCTTGATCCCGAGCCGCGACCCTCCTTACGTTTCTTCCTGTATATATTTCCACAGCCAGTTCTCGCGTGACGCCCGCGCGTATTCTATGAAACACTCTCTCGGAAAGAAACGAGACGAGCTCTCTTGCGTGAGCCAGCCAGCCTCGCTGTGATCCTCTTACCCCCTTCGCCCCTCTCACCCCCGGAATGACAAGTGCAAATTTATATTTTCAATATCTTTTCTTTTCGAGAATAAAGCGCACGCGTGGATCGACGCGTTTTAGAGTCTGCAGCGAAAAATGTCCACGAAATTCTCCAGAAAATACCCCTTCGAGTACACACTGGGTCATTTTGACCCGGAGAATCTTTTGGCATTGAATTTTCGTTGAAATTAACTTTACGCCCATAATACGAAAACGGAAAACGAAAAATATGCAAATTTACCGCAATAGAAGGATTTGAAAAACGCTTCGGGTCAAATTGACCCGAAAAATTTTCCTCCACCAATTTTTCGCCGTTTAATTTTCGTTTTCGTCGAAAAATTCATTGAGGCCTATGAGAAACCAAACGAAAATGCAAATTTATCGGAACACGACGCTGACATGCACTGAAAAGAAAAATTTATTGAAAAAAATCGAAATTTTGTTGGAAAAGTTCGACTAAACATTTTTTTTCAAAAAATCACAAAAATTCAGTCACTGCACACAAGAAATATTCTAGAAAGTCTCTTCGAAAATCAAATTTTTGTCATTTCGATTGTAAATTTTGCTGACAGTTATGTTAGAAATGAAAAATATTTTCAAAATAACGAAAATTTTGAAATTATCCAAAAATATTTCATCGTATTCAACAAAATATTGACGTTTTTTGGCAATATTCAATTTTCACTCCACTCAAAAGAAAATTTGGATGGAAAAGATGGATATTTTGTTGGATACGTTCGCCTATATATATATATTTTTTTAATCATAAAAATTTAGTCATTGCAGCAAGAAATATTCTAGAAAGTCTCTTGGAAAAGTCAATTTCGGTCATTCCAATCGGTAATTTTGCCGATAGTTGCGTTAAAAATGAAAAATATTGTGAAAATATCGATAATTTCGAAATTTATGACAAAATTTCTCTTCATTTCTTTTCATTTCCCAATACGAACCGACACAGCATTCAAGCGATACTTACGCTCTGCTTTTGTTTTTTTTCTTTCTATTTATTTGGCAATAAAAAATTATGCGTCGCAAGTTATTATTATATTAAGAATGACGAGTGCGACTGTAAATTGCCCAGTCGCGAATGTTTGGAGACTCGCGACGAAAGGTGCTCGTCGTTCTTCGCTAAGAGAAAAGTTGCGTAATATCGTGAGGAAGAATAAGAAAAAGAAAAAAGACGAAGAATAAGACGACGAGGGGGTTTATCATTTCGCCCATTTCGCGTTCGACTTAGGCGCCTCGCAAATAAGTGGGAATTCGAGCGTGGAAAATGAAGGTTGAACGTCGCTGGTTCAGCATCAGCATTAGGCGCGCGCGGTATGGCAAGGGGGTTGGGGTGCGATGTGCACTGGTTCGTATAAGAAAAGCGACGAGAGACGAAAAACGTACGAGATTGTCGCGCGGGGTGAAGAGCCCCCGGGCTGTACGATCAAGAGGGATGAAAAACCCTGCGGAGTAGTCCGGGGATGAAAAAATGGGGCAAGGGGATGAAGCCAGGAAATAAGAGAGACGGAAAGAGACAAAGATATTTGTCGTAGTCTTTGCCCGCTCGTCCAGCACAGAACGAGGATATTCCTTCTCGTCGATCATCGCCGAGAGCAGCCGCTACCAAGCGCTCTCTGCTCTGCACCAGCATTACAACCCGTCGCACTTTTTCTTCGCTATCTCCTTGCCAGAGCTTTGTCTCTTCGCGTCTGTCGCTCCTCCGACGCTCTCTCTCGCCGCCCTTGTCGCCTTTCGCCTTTTTTCTCTCTCTCTCTCTCTCTCTCTCTCTCCTCTTTTCATCTTTCCTTGCGCCTCATTCTGCAGCTTCCTCCTGTGCGCGGTTTATTCGTCATGACTAAATGGCACAGGTCACGGAGGTCATTCAGACTCGCGACTGTATTTTACAGCAACGATCTCACGCTGAAAATGAAATTTCGTCGAAAAAGATCGACATTTTGTTTCGACTAAACGTTTTTTTGAAAAATCGCTAAAATTCAGTCATTGCAGCGAGCAATATTCTGAAAATTCTCTTCGAAAAGCTCATTTTTGTCATTTCGATCGTAAATTTTGCTGACCGTTGCGTTTGGAATGAAAAATCTTGTTAAAATGACGAAAATTTTGAAATTACCCAAAACAATATCGACGTTTTTTGAAAATATTCAAGTGTCCGTCCAATAAAAACGTCTTTTTGAAAAATCGCTAAAATTTAGTCATTGCAGCGAGAAATATTCTGGAAAGTCTCTTCGAAAAGCTCATTTTTGTCATTTCGATCGTAAATTTTACTGACCGTTGCGTCAGGAATGAAAAATATTCTCCAAGTAATGAAAATTTTGAAATTATCCAAAAATATTTAGAGTTTTCTGAATTTTTTCTGATTTTTTACAGTAAAAAACAGTTGGACGCGCTCATTTCAGTGTCTCTACGGAGCTTTATAATTATTTTGACATCCTTGTGATTCCACGATTGGAATGACAAAAAGCCGAGAAAAAAATAGCAAATTTGGCTGACAGTTGCCTCAAAAATCAAAAAGCTATTAAAAATCGCAACTTTAACACGAATTCTTATCGGAAATTACGAAAAAAAACGATATTCTGCATCAAACTAGGAGAGACGCGACGAAAACCTCTTAAAATTTTATCCAAAACATGAATTTTTCAAAATTGACCTCATTTACGACTTCAGCCTTAACGGAATAGGAAAGATAATGACAAAAGCTTACCGTCATTCTTGGGTTGATCTCAAGGCGTATCGATTATTCACCAGATCGATTAATAAAATCGATATCGCAGCGAGGGAGCGAAGTTTCAGGAATGTGGGTCAAGGTTAATAAATCAAGACGACACACAGGTTTTTTATTTTTATTTTGTCGTTGCAGCAAGAAATATTCTAGAAAGACCTTCGAAAAGTCCATTTTTGTCATTCAAATTGTAATTTTAGCTGACAGTTTCGTTACAAATAAAAAATATTGTCAAAATAATGGTAATTTTGAAATTTTTGGCAAAATTCCATTTTCAGTGTACGCCTCGGTCAATTTTTGTCATTCAAATCGCAAATTTAGCCGACAGTCTCGTTACAAATAAAAAATATTGTCAAAATAATGGTAATTTTGAAATTTTTGGCAACATTCCATTTTCAGTGTACGCCTCGGTCGATTTTTGTCATTCAAATCGCAAATTTAGCCGACAGTTTCGTTACGAATAAAAAATATCGTCAAAATAATGATAATTTTGAAATTTTGGCAAAATTCCATTTCCAGTGTACGCCTCGGTCAATTTTTGTCATTCAAATCGCAAATTTAGCCGACAGTTTCGTTACAAATCAAAAATATTGTCAAAATAATGATAATTATGAAATTTCGGCAAAATTCCATTTTCAGTGTACGCCTGGGTCAATTTTTGTCATTCAAATCGCAAATTTAGCCGACAGTTTCGTTACAAATAAAAAATATTGTCAAAATTTTGAAATTATCCAAAAATATTTCGTCCACCGTGTTCAACAAAATAGGAAAATTAGCGGAATAGGAAAAAAAATGACAAACTTACCGTCATTCTTGAGTTAATCCCGATTATTCACCCAATCGATGAATAAAATCGATATCCGCAGCGAGGAAACGAAAATTCAGGAATGTGGGTCAAGGTTAATAAATCAAGACGACACAGGTCGATGTTTTTCTTTGAAGAATAAACAGTACCTTTATTATAACAGAGTACGACCTCCCTCGGTTCCTCATTATTCTTAATATACGTTTCAATATATATGTATACGCTCCGTATATACGTTCCGTACAATATGTGTGTGTGTGTTTGTGTTTAATACGAAAAAGACGATCCGGAACGTCGATAAATCCCTCGAGCACAGACTTAATTGGCCACCGAAAAAAATGACGTTTTGCTTCCTCGAGAAATTCGTCGCTACACGTAATTTTTTTTCCCCTTTTTCTCACACACTCTCTCGCGTGCAGTGAATTCACGTGTGCACTCGCGGAATTGATCGTGTCGGAAGAGACTGGCGCGCGCTCTTTACATTATCACGAGTCTCTTAAACTTTTGTCTTGCCTCTCGCTCTCACTTATTTCTCTCTCGCCAACTCTCTCGCCAGAGCTCGCCAGAGCTCGCTCGCTTTTTCTCCGCTTCGGTTTGCCTAAATCCTTAACTCTACATCGTTTCAACTCCCAAACGCAGAATAAACTATACATTTGTTCAGACCAAACTTTAATTTATACAACTACGAGTTTCGAACATGCAGCTACACCCCAAGATAGAGAAACAAGCGGCCAGAGAGAGCGAGAGAGCGAGATTAAGTTGAGGACCGAGATATATATCAGTGACAAACTTGACGCAACAAAGTCCAACGATGTTGGTATATACGCCGCGTTAACCAACTCAGTTCAACTGGCTAAATCGTATTTGCCATGGAGAAGCTTCCGAAGCCACCGCCGCAGAGCTTTTACGCCCCCCCCCCCCCCCCGCCCCTCGCGCTTCGCCCCCAATCTCGCGATAATCTCGGCTCTCCACCGACGCAACAGACCGGCCACACACTCGTTCAACCTCCATTCACACTCCTTCGCACACACTGCCACCTCCGCCAAAGTCTCGCCAACGATTTTCACTCGTAGATACAAACACGATCATGCTTTTTTCCACGGACATGAAAATCCCTCGAGATTCAAACGCGCCGGCGAGTTGCTCGACCCCGGACCGTTGTCCGCAGACTGGAAATCAAATTTTGTTGAAAAAAATCGATTTTTTCGTTCGGTACGTTTGACCGAACGTTTTTTTTTCAAAAATGACAAAAATATTCCAAAAAGTCTCTTGGAAAAGTTAATTTTTGTCATTTCTCGTAAATTTCGTTGACTGTTGCGTTAGAAATGAAAAATTTTATTAAAATGACGAAAATTTTGAAATTATCCAAAAAATATCGACGTTTTTTGAAAATATTTAATTTTCCGTCCAATAAAAATGATTTTTTGAAAAATCACTAAAATTTAGTCATCGCAGCGAGAAATATTCCAAAAAGTCTCTTCGAAAAGTGAATTTTTGTCATTCCAATCGTAAATTTTACCGACAGTTGCGTTAGAAATGAAAAAACTTGTCAAAATGACGAAAATTTTGGAATTATCCAAAAAAGATCGACGTTTTTTGAAAATATTTGGGTTTCCATCGAATAAAAACGTTTTTTTGAAAAATTGCTAAAATTTAGTCATTGCAGCGAGAAATATTCTGGAAAGTCTCTTCGAAAAGTCAATTTTTGTCGTTCCAATCGTAAATTTCGTCGACCGTTGCGTTAGAAACAAAAAATATTGTCAAAATATCGAAAATTCTCAAATTATCCACAATTCACCGAATCCCAACAAAACATCGACGTTTTTCGACAAAATTTCATTTTCGGTCCACGCAATTCGTATTTTCCACCATTTTCTGTTTTTTTTTTACCATGTTTATTGAAATTTGGGTTATAATTCTGCAAAAATCGGGAATAGATTTCGGAAGAGACAGACGGTTTAGAAAAGAGTCCGCGCGCGAGCGCGATACCGCAAGCCAGAATGTTATTTACACGTGACTGAGCCGGTGGGATTCGCGCGCTCTGGTGAACAATCGTTGATTGATTCATTAATGTCTTCAACATGCCCCGCCGCCCTATATCGGGCAAACGCCCAAATACAGACACAAAATGACAACGCGAGCCCAAGCAAAATGCCAAAATAGCGTAAATGCAAACAAATAATTAATAATAAAATAATAAAAAATAATAAAATTTGTTTTTTTAATTAAAACAATTCAAAAAATAATAAAAAGCTCGATAAAATGGGACGAAATAAAATTTTTAAATACGAAAGCGACTAAAATGACATAAAATATTGAAAAAAATATAAAATGGAATAAAATACGATGAAAATGATAAAAATCCTAATCAAGTAATAATTAATCGAATGAATAAAACAGAATGAAATAAAATACTGCACGCGAGGAGCGAGGAACGAGACAGCTCGTGAGAGGACTGAAGTAAATCGTGAGAAAGTGAAGAGCAGCGCGGAGAAGCATCGTGGGAGGGGGCCAAGTAAAATTGGGCAAGTCGGAGAAGGCGACAGGAAGACGAAGGAGCGTCGATGGAATGGGTTGAGAAAGGAACACGTTCTCGGGGGGCGCGAGGTCGTCGTCATAGACTCGCGCTGCTGGTGTACTAGCTCGATAATCAACTCCGTTAGCAAGTGGAAAGTGCAAGAAGCTACGGAAGAAGGATAGCGCAGCCGAGGAGGCTTAATTAATCTCTCTTGCTCACTGCAAATAGACCGGGGTCGAGCAAGGACTCGGCGCTCTCGGAGCCTACAGCAGAGCACAAGAGGCCACGAGCATTTTCATCGTCGCCATTATTGTCCTCCTCGAGCTAGAAAACCCAGAGGGCTGAAAAAATTGAAAAAATTGGTTCGTCGATTGGATTCACGAAATGGCTATAATAATGAGTCGAAAAAAGGCACAAAAAGCTCCGGAAACATGACAAGCATTCAGCTCGCAATAGACGAGCTTGATGACGTCAACGACCAGCAGGAAAAAGTCCCCGAGCGAGAGAGAAATACACCAAGGTCTATAAACGAAGGGAAGGGCAAGGGTCAACGTTTTTCTCGTACGTGCCATCTGTTTTGTTGCTTCCCGCGATTCGGTTTACGTGAGCTCGACGCCTTTCCGTTTTTTCTCTCCTCATTCTTATTTTTCGTGCCTCCCCTGCTCCGGGTAATGGCAACGCCAGAGCCAGAGGAAAAAACACACACGGACGCGCGCGCAGTAGTCGCAGGCAGTTTGGTCAGACACGCACGCGAGTCTTTGCACCCAAACAGCGAAATCGGGTTTCGAAAAAGAGAAAAACGTTCGTAGACCCGAGAGGGCGAGAGCAGAGTGAAAAAAGGCAAATGAAATACAGAAAAAGTTGAAAAAAAAACATGTTTGAACGCTTGTCATGGAATTCCTGCTAGAAAAATAAAGAAAAACTTGGAAAAAGCGCTTCTTTCTGGCCGTTGTCTGGCTCCGCAGCTGCCGGTCTATGAGCTTCTTTGCCGTGTTATCGTTTGCGGTCGTTTCGCTACTTCTACCTTCTCCCACACCGCTGCAAACGTAATTACAGTCTCGTCCGGTTTCCCCTTCCCCTCCCCCTTCCCCCGTTGCAGTTGCGTGTTGAGGTATTTTTCGTTCACTCGTTTTTCACCTCGGCATTTCAGTTTTTTATCTTTTATTTATTTATTTATATTTTTTTTTCGTGTTTTTTTTTAATTTCATATATTTCTGGCTCCCTCGTCACGCGAACCTCCCAGCGAGGCAAGCACGTGCCTTTGAGAGCCGGATCCGCTCGAAATGAACGGATTCCCCCCCTTTTTTTCTCTTTCGCGCTTTCACCAACCCTCGGACTATCATTTACAAGTCAAACAGACAACGGAACGTTCGTGTTGCCTCGTGCTTTGCCCGGAACAGCCCGAAATCCGTTTTTTTCGGGAGCCCAGCCCCCTCCGCGCGGACCAGACACGCTGGACAAAAATCCACGCGATTCAAGTCCGCTCTGCACTTAATCGAGACCTCGCCCGCGCTCTAAGCTTTTTCATTTCCGGTTAAACTTTTTATTTTTGCTGTACACTCGGTTTTTAAGTCTTACAACACTTTTTTTTCGTTTTCCCTTCCCTTTCTTGACTTTTTTCTTTCGCCTCGATTTTCCACTGCGCTCGAGGCTTTGGCCCGAGCCAATCGCCCTCGCGGACTGTCTCTCGTCGCTGTCGCGTCCCATCGCGACTCATCCTCGCGATTCCTTCTTCTTCTCTCTCTCTCATCAGACGTCCCTGTAAGAACGACACGGCGGCGGTGGCGCACTCCAGATTCCGTTCTCCCGGCAAGTCGGCTTTCTCACTGGCTCCAAAGGCGTCACGTAGCCCGGCGAACATTCCACCTGGATATTGTCCCCCGGCTTGTACCAAAACTTTAATGGCACGATTTTACCGTGCGGTGGATCACCCGGATATGGACATCGCACTTCACCTGTTTTTTTGTTTGTTTTTTTTTTTTTACAGTCGACAGATCAAAGCGATTGAAAAAAATATCAGAACAAGCCTCGGACGTTTTTATCGACGCGGAACCAACCGACCGGACGAATCACGAAACTCGTGCGATATTCAGACTTGCACTGAAAATTGAATTTTCTCGAAAAACGTCGATTTTTCGTTGGACACGGTAATGTTTTTTGATAATTTCAAAATTTTTGGTGTTTTGACAATATTTTTGATTTTTTACGAAAATTCCAGCAAAATTTACGATTGGAATGACTAAAATTCACTTTTCGAAGAGACTTTTTAGAATTTTTCGCACTGTGATGACTAAATTTTTGTGATTTTTTGAAAAAAATTCAAGTCAATCGTATCCAACAAAAAATAGATCTTTTTCAATAAAATTTTCGTTATTTTGATAATATTTTTGATTTTTAACGAAAGTGCCAGCAAAATTTACGATTGGAATGACTAAAATTTACTTTCGAAGAGACTCTTTAGAATTTTTCTGGCTGCAATCACTAAATTTCTGTGATTTTTTGAAAAAACTTCGATCAAATCCAAAATATCGATATTTTTTAATAAAATTTTCGTTATTTTGACAATATTTTTTATTTTTAACGAAAATGCCAGCAAAATTTACGATTGGAATGACTAAAATTTACTTTCGAAGAGACTTTTTAGAATTTTTCACGCTGCATGACTAAATTTTTGTGATTGTTTGAAAAAACTTTGATCGTGTCCAACAAAATATCGATCTTTTCCGATAAAATTTTCTTTTTTGTGTATAAGTCGTTGACCCTTCGAGTGCATATCGGGTCAATCTGACCCGAAGAGTTTTCCAAATCGTTGCATTTTATTTTTTTACGAAAACGAAAACAATCGGTGACAGAAAATTTTTGGGGTCAAAACGACCCAGTGTGCACTCGGTCAAGTCAAAATCTTGCGATTCAAAAAATGGTTCAGTTTCAGCGAAAGAAAAGGTTTTAAAATTGATTTCGTCGATTCTCCGGTCGGTCGGATCCTGCGAAATGCCATAGAATTTCAAAGTCTTGAAAAAAATGATGAAAATCTTGAGTTTGATGATAAAAAAACTCACACAGCGGTGACTGATGCGACCAAGTACTGTTTTCCGTGCAAATGATGGAGGCTTCGCCAATGAGTTGATGGCCGGGTTGACAAGAGAATCTGACGAGAGTTCCAGCCTTGTGAAGTTTGTTTCTTCTCTTGTTGTTGTTGATTTTTTCGTTTTCCATGATTTTCCCATTTTTTGGGATGACAGGCACGGGGCAGGTTATTTCTGCAACGATAAAAATCAAGGACTCGATATGGAGCGAGGAGCAAAAGCGATCGCGTGTACAATTTTTTCCAAAGGACCAATTAGCTCGGAATATTTTTATTTTCCATGTATACAGAAAGACTTTCGGCAAAAAGAGGGTGGAAAGATTGTCGAGACCGAAAGTATGACAAAAAGCTTTGAGGAAGAGTCTCGAGTGGTTTTTTTTGTCCCTGACTCGTTATACGAAACGCGGAGGAAAAAAAACGTACGAGTCTCCTCGCGGAGGGTTAATCAGCCCTCGGGGTTGAAAATTTGCGATATTTTTTTGCTGCACTCGATGCCCGAGCCATCTCGTGGCTTGTTCGCGCGCAGAACGTTCGAAAAACGTATAAGAGACAATAAAAAAAATGAAGCTCCAACTTTGCCTCTTTCTTTGGCTCTTCCACGCGGTTTTTCTCGTTACCGAGGCCCGAGGAATTGTCCCCGACGCGACTCTCATTTGTAATTACAAATATTCTTCTCCCTTGCTCGCGTCCTTCTCGTTTTCATCCTCCAAGGGATTCTCGAGTGCCAGTTACAATCCCAAGTGGAAAGTTTGAATTCACTTCCTATATGAACGTGTCTCCTCGAATATTCCTAACCTCCCGTCACTCCCCCCTCGAGCACCACGACGACCCTCTTCACGGTCCCAACGGAATTATACCGCGCGCGGCACCCTCATCGCCGAGCAGGATATTTCTTACAAGGTTATCAGCGCGAACCTCCCCATCCGCAATCACATTGTTTCATAATTCAACTTCCTTATTCCATCTCGACATTTTTATCGCCAAACTTTTATCCTAAAAAATTATGTTATTTAATCATCGTTATTTTGGCGAATTCACCACTCCATGAAAGGAAATTCAAAAAAATGCTCGATTCTTACGAGTTTTTTTGAAAAATTACCAAAATTTGTCATTTCGATCGTAAATTTAGCTGACAGTCGCGTTGGAAATGAAAAATATAGTGAAAGTCATGAAAATTTTGGATTTGAATTTTGAATTTTGGCGAATTCACCACTCCACGAAAGAAAATTCAAAAAAAATTGTCGATTCTTACGAGTTTTTTTGAAAATTTACCAAAATTTGTCATTTCGATCGGAAATTTAGCTGACAGTTGCGTTAGAGATGAAAAATATAGTCAAAGTCATGAAAATTTTGAAAATGACGTTGGAATTTGAATTTTGAATCGTGAATTTTGAATTTTGGCGAATTCATCACTCCATGAAAGGAAATTCAAAAAAATGGTCGATTCTTACGAGTTTTTTTGAAAATTTACCAAAATTTGTCATTTCGATCGTAAATTTAGCTGACAGTTGCGTTAGAAAAGAAAAATATGGTCAAAATAACGAAAATTTTGAAATTATCCAAAAATATTTAGTTCGTCGTGTCTAACAAACATTTCGTAAATTAGCTCCGAGCGATTTTTCTCATCAAATTCGACAGTCTCTTCGCGGATGCGAATGCATCATGAATCGATTTAAAGCGTAATATCGTTCGTAAGATCCGACGCGATGATCGGGTCGATCCAGCAGGTGCGTTTGTACGAGAAACATGGGGCGAGATGCTGCGGCTAGTGGAAATTGTTCTAGAGAGCAAAGGAGAAGGCGAGGCTGTGGTTTTCCAATGTTGGAGGAACTTGCGGTGAACCGGAGGTTTTCAAGGGTGCTCGAAGCTTCCGTGGGCGCAAGAGGGGCTCGCGGTGAGTTTGCTCCGCGAGTCAAGGATAACGGGGGCCGAAAAATGCTCGCGGATTTTTGTTGGAGAGTGCGGGGAAGCTTTGACAGGGATAAAATGTGTTTTGAGGCGCGCGAGCGAGGCTGTTGAGGGTGCGACGGCGTGACACAAAGCAGGAAGCTCCAAGGCTCGTAAGAACTTGTCCGAACGCGGTGGAAAGTTAGGAGAAAGGTAACGAACCAATTTCCGGTGGCATTCAAGAAGCCCGAGGGCGAGAGCATCAGGTTCGTCGTTGCTGCTGCTGCCCTCGTCGTCCTCGACCTTTCGCCCGCGCCGAGACTAGAGGGCGTAACTTTTCGACATGGAATTTGTTCGAGTTGGTCGCACATCTCTCGAGATACAATCTTTTTCGGTCAACCACGCCCGTTTGCCGCGACCGCGCGATCGTAATTACCTCGCAGCCTCGATCTTCGGTTCCGCCAGTTCAATCTTTTTTTTTTCCCACGCCTCCTTCCCAAGCAGCCTGCTCGACTTTTATTCGAACAGACACCGAGAGAAAAACTCATTTTCCCGCCATTTTCCCCCGAGAACGAAAACCAACCCCTCCCCCGCTCCCCTTCCGTCCAACAAGCACATCATCCTCGTATTTAAACAGTAATATCATCCCAAGAAACAAACGTCGGAGGGAATTATAAGCTCTGTTTATTCTGCAGGGAATAAGGAAAAATTCCAGGCATTCCCAGTCGATCTGAAAAGCTTCTCCGACAGCTTTATACACACGCGGAGAGGAAAAAATAACGAAAATTACTATGGCATCATAATTCCCTCGTCCCCTCTCGCTTCTCTGAAGGGTTCTAGCGAAAACGTCATCGATTTTCTTTCATAATATACTAAAAATTGAAAATAGCGAAAATTTTGACGTTTTTCCTCAAGTTTTCAGTTTTTTCGCCCAATTTCGAATTAAAAATGACTTTGTATTTGTTAAAATCGCTCAAAACTCTAAAATTACTATGACGTCATAGTTTTCTGCAACCAAATCGTCGCTCTGAAGGGTTTTTAGCAAAAAAAGATCAAATTTCCGTTCGCATTCGATTAAAAATTGAAAATACCGAAAACTTTGACATTTTTCGCCAAATTTTGACTTTTCTCGGCCAATTCCGAATTAAAAATGACTTTGTATTTGCTAAAATCTCTCAAAACTCTACAATTACTATAACTTCATAGTTTTCTCCAACCAAATCATCGCTCTAAAAGGTTTTGAGCAAAAAAATATAAATTTTCCATTCACATTCAATTAAAAATTGAAAATAGCGAAAACTTTGACATTTCTCGCCAAATTTTGAAATTTCTCGCCCAATTTCGAATTAAAAATGACTTTGCATTCACTGAAATCTCTCAAAAGTCTAGAATTACTATGACGTCATAGTTTTCCGGTGCCATTTCGCCCTTCTAAAAGGTTTTCAGCAAAAAAATATTAATTTTTCGTTCACATTCAATTGAAAATTGAAAACACCGAAAACTTTGACATTTCTCGGCCAATTTCGGATGAAAAATGACTGTTCATTTGCTAAAATCTGTCAGACACATGATTTCGTCTCCGTCGCGCCGATCCTAGTCTCGTCAACTTTCTTATTCCCGAGGAATAGCAGGAGGTCGGATCGTACGTTGACTCGTATCACTAGATTGCTCCGTTAAGACGATTATTCAAAAAATCGAGATATTTTTGTAGCCTCTGAGTAAACATTCCCGACCAGCAATCGAGTCTTTTATTTCTGGACATGATTGAATCTTGCACGTCGATTATTTTCACACACTGAAAAGAAAATTTTGTTCCAAACGTTCGATTAAACGTTTTTTTTTTTTTTCAAATCACCAAAATTTCGTCATTGCAGTAAGAAAAATTCTTCCAATCGTAAATTTTGCCAACAGTTGCGTTAGAAATGAAAAAAATTGTCAAAATAACGAAAATTTTGAAA
Organism: Diadegma fenestrale; assembly: GCA_037043255.1. Classification (NCBI taxonomy): domain Eukaryota; kingdom Metazoa; phylum Arthropoda; class Insecta; order Hymenoptera; family Ichneumonidae; genus Diadegma; species Diadegma fenestrale. The sequence continues at coordinate 4,935,492 of CM073317.1, forward strand.
ATTATCAATAAATATTCAGTGTCCAATAAAATATCGACGTTTTTTGACGAAATTTCATTTTCAGTGCACTCTTTGATAGTTTTTTTCCTATTCGGAGCTTTTGATGCGTTCGGAATCGTCGGGCGTGAAGATCATTGCACATGATTGACTCACCTTTGCATACTGGCATCGAAGCGTTCCACGCCCCGTCACCCTTGCAGTGAATACGAGACGGTCCTGTAAGAACGTTGCCCCACAAGCAGGCGAACTCCGCTTGCCCTCCGACCGTGTTGTTGTGCTCGAGCAACTGCAGTTTCGCGTTTGCTGGCTCCAGTGGAGGGCACAGTATCGTTTCGCAACGTGGCACTTCGCCCGACCATTTTCCTGAAACATCGAGTTTCCTTTGAGTCAAACAAATAAGGCGAAAAATTTTCTCCCAGGCCTTTTTGCGCGGAGTTTTCGCTCGCTTTCAATTTATTCATTAACTCATTTCGCACATTTTTCAGCCCCAAGAATTCAGTGACATTGACTCCGAAACGTTTTTCCCCGAACCGGAAACTCTTCGACTCCCGTCTCGCGATGGAATTTAATCCGAAATTCCATCGACTCTCCTCTTACGAATTTGCACAAGCTCAATCTTTTAAATTCTCCTATTTCATGCTGGCAAAGTTATTTCCATGCATAACTTCGCTTCGACGGATATGAACGATGCTCTTAATAAGCTCCGTTCCCATAACCTTCTTCACTGTTTTCGCAGCAGCCGAAATAGCGACTCTCGAAATTCTCACGTGGATAAAATTCATCAAAATTATTTCGCAGTTTGAAATATTTTATCAAAAATGACATTTTCCTGCCTAAAAACGGTCCCGACGTTTCGATTGTCAAAAATTGTTTTTTATCATCAATTTTTACTTTCAATTTTTTTATCATTTCCTCGTCCCTGAAAATTCTGATTCTAAGAGAAATTTCAACGACCGGAAAAAATTACTTCGTCGATGAAAAAAAAACAAATTTGCCCGACAAGTTCGCCGGATTTGTCCGCGTAACGGAATCGCGTGTATTCGTGGCAAGGAGTGTAGCGAATAAAAAAAAAAATCGCTTTTTTCCCATCATATACACGGCAGCGGGTTTCCTCCTCGGCCTTCGCTGCCCCATAATCTCGCGCAGATTCTATCGAGAGCTGCGATAGATCGATCAGTCGGCTGGAGTAATTCCGTACATTTATCTAGTTTTCTTCTCTATCACGAAGCTGTATTTTTCTCGAGAGAAAAATTTGCTAGTTCCTGGCAAAGCAGCTCGCGCGGAGAAGCGATGAAGTGATTCCGGACAAGTGAACCATTTATTTTCCCAGTAAAAAACGTTGGAAATACGAGTCTATGTGCTAAGCGGCGATACACACCTGGACCGAATGGACCAGCAGCAATGAAATATTTTCCGAAGAGAAAGAAAACGATTCGCAGTGGAAAAAATTCAGACGAAAAAGAAATAATGAATTTCCGTGCGAATTCGTCAATAAAAATTTACAAAATTGGCAGCAAAAATGTTTTCTTTTCGGGGGGAATGAAAAAAGTAAGAAAAACTTTATCTAAATGTTTCATTTTCAGTTTTTCTCACATAAAAAATGGTTCGCAAGCCCAAGTTCATTAAAAAAAAGTTGTTACGAATTGACCAAAGAACAAAATACTCTAAATTCAAGATTGTCCGAGCTAATTTGTATTTTTTATGCAATAAACAAAATTACGATGAAATTTGACGACCGATTTTTTTGAAAAACTGAATAAAACTTCTTCGATGTTACGCAAAAGCGTGTGCAAAGTTTTAAGAGGCTTCGCCATTTAGAAACGGAAATATAAAATGTTGAAAATTGCAACTTTTAACACACGCTCTCATGAGAAACTACTGAAAATTGTGATTTTTATAAATAACGATCTCGATAACGAAACTGTTTACTCGCCCAATTTCGAGATAAAGTGCACCAAGATATTGAGAGGATAAAAACGAAAATACTCGTGACCATCAATGGCAAAGGAGTCGACGATTCTGGACAGCAAAAAATGCTCAGAATTTCTATTACTTTTCTCGAGTCTCTTTCCTTATCACTTTCTCCCTCTCTGTCTTGCTCTCATTGTCCAGATCTTGCACTTTTCCTCTATCTGGTCTTTGTAGAGTAACAAACCGTATCTGCTTGGCACACTTTGCCCCATTGGCCTCGGAGAATAAAGGATCCATTTCCTTGCGCGAAAACGGATCCGAATTGTGTGGCCTCTCGAAGAATATAACGGAGGGAGATGGAAAAACCGAAAGAGAAAGGTCGTAATTAAACGGCGAGCTTAAAGCCGTGATTAAGCGAAGCAAAACGAATTTACTCGAGTGATATTACACTCATCGGACAAAAAAAAGGAGGGATAATGAAAGGCGAAAGGGAAAAATCCCCGAGGTAACCACTTGCGCCATTCTTTTCTTCCTATCTCGCAAATCCAGGGATCAAGAAATTGTTTTACGTCTTTTCTTTTCCCCTGCGCGATTGGCTTTTTCGTGTATCGTCCATTTTTCTTTTTTCTTTTTTTATTCTCTTCCTGTTTATATACAAAAGCTCGTCGAGTTTTTTCATTCTGCTTTTTAACTCACCGTTGTACTGGCACGTTATGGACCGTGGTCCCTCGAGCCTGTACCCGCTCGGACATTTAAATTCTCCGCTTTGACCCATTCGCGTTCCCTCGATGTTTGCGATCAGAGGAGCCTCCCCTGGACCGATCGTCGGACAGTGAACATCTGTGAATCCATTTTTTTCCCATTATTTCTCGAATAATTGACATTTTTTGAATAATCAGACTCAGTATTACGAGATTTTTTGGCCCGATCCATCAGAAATCATCGGCAACGAGATTTTCCATCAATTTTTCCATTTTATTTCCCTCGGACGGTCGATCATTTTCGACCGGCGTACAGGAGGATGAAATTATTTCGAAAAATACTTTCGAATTGAATTTTCGATTAAAATTAATTAAAAATTATTGAAAAAATGGAATAAATGTATTTTTTATTTGAAATTGGCCAAAAAATGTCAAAATTTGGCAAAAAATGTCACATTTTTCGGTATTTTCGATAAAATATGAATAAAAAATTACAATTTTTGCTAAAATTCCTTGAATTATAGTAGGAAACTATAAGAATAAGATGCTAATTTTTGACCTTAGAGATTTTGGAAATTACATAATAATTTTTCATCTGAAATTGAAAAAAAAAGTCAAAATTTGTCTAAAAATGGCAAATTGTTCACTATTTTCGATGAAATATTAATAAAGAATTACAATCTTCGCTAAAATTCCTAGGAATGTAGCAGGAAACTATAAGAAAATGGCAATTTTTGACCTGAAAGATTTTAGTAAAATATATAACAATTTTCCTCCTGAAATTGGAGCAAAAAGTCAAAATTTCTCTAAAAATATGAAATTTTCACTATTTTTGATAAAATATGAATAAAAAATTACAATCTTTGCTAAAATTCCTCGAATTGCAGCAGGAAACTATAGGAATAAGATGGTAATTTTTGGCCTCAGATATTTTAGAAAATACATAACAATTTTTCATCTGAAATTGGAAAAAAAGTCAAAATTTGTCTAAAAATGTCAAATTTTTCACTATTTTCGATAAAATGTGAATAAAAAATTACAATCTTTGCTAAAATTCCTTGAATTGCAGCAGAAAACTATAAGAAAATGGCAATTTTCGACCTCAGAGTTTTTAAGAAATACATAACAATTTTTTATCTGAAATTGGAGAAAAAAGTCGAAATTTTTCTAAAAATATGAAATTTTCGTCTATTCACGATTAAATGCAAATAAAAAAATTACTTTATCTCTTCTGAAATGTTTCAATCAATTATTATTTTCTCTCCGTGCAGAAATGACTCGCGTTCGAGTTTCCCATTGATTGGAAGGGCCGTTTGTATCGAAATTAATTGGCAAACGAAACCGCACGAAACTGCTTGCAGACGCCTATATATATTTTCACGTAAAACTTTTATTTCCGGTTGGAGAGAAAAAAAGTGTAATTCATTGAGCTGGAGGGAGACGGAGGAAAATTCATTGGGTGTTTGGACACGTCTGCGGGGTGTCATTGGAGGATATACAAGTCCCGAGAGTGAAATATATACTGACCGACAACGTGTACTCGAATGGAATTTGCGAGACCACGAGGTGTCGAGCACGTATATGTCCCAGAGTCCTGTATCTTGGCGTAGTATATCGAGAGTCTGTATTTCCAATCCCTCTCGGAGGCTGCGATCGCCCAGCCTAAAAAACAAACCAACCGACACACACGTTGCAATATCTTTCCCAAGTTACAGGATGATGTAAACACAGTAGTGACGTTTGCACACTGAATCAACAACGTCAGAATCGAAACGAGAATTTCTCGTCGATACTCCAATATCAATCGCAGCATCCCGGAGCTCGTCCTCGTTCCATCAATTTCGTCTACGACAAAAAAAATCATTTTTTTCTCTCTCTCTCGTCCATCAGCGATTACGAGCTCCGGAAAAGATTTATTAAAATGTTTTTAGTCGTTCTCGAGCCTAGGGAACAAGAACGTTCAGCCAGACAAAGTTTTTTTTTCCCCTCCTGTATACACACGAGCGGGAAACGCTGGGATGGTTTTCGGGGCTGGGAAATGAAGCAGATTGGGAACGAGCAGTTTCTCGTGGCAAAATCGTTACAGGTCCAAGCTGCTGGTAATAAGTCTGGCGTTCATGTTTCGATAGTAGATTCGGCCAAGGATTAATCTACTGGTCTGCCGGACGAGGGGTTGCGGACGGGGCAGAGGGTGATTAGAGTTGGCCAGGATTGAGGATGAACAACGATATTTGGTGATGAAGCAGAGCGAGAGCGAGGCAAGATAAATTAGAGAGAAAGAGAACGAGGCACGGGGATGACGTGATATCAGTGGCGCAGGGGGTGCGGAATGTCGTGTGGAGACCAACGTCAATGTTTCATCGTGATGAACAGACCGATTGCGGGTCGGGCCTCCGAGACCCCAGTTGTAACCTGCTGTCTACCTCGATTCAATAAATCAGCCTCTCTCTCTCTCTCTCTCGCTCACTCTTTCGCTCGACCCTTCGACCAATTCACGAGCTTGTACCGACCCTGATCGACGATTTACCAGTAAACATACATAATCGCGCTTGTATCTCTGGCAGCCCGACTTTATTAACTCAAAATTCAATAAAAATCCAAATTCGACCAACAAAATTTCAGAAAAATCAGAATTTCGCAACTTCGTGTTTTGGAAAAGTTTCTACGACTTTCGAACTTTCTACCACTTCGGAAAACTCGAACAAAATGAAACTTTGAACATTAAAGTTCGGATTTTCTCAAATAATTCAATTTCTCCCGGTTAGTCGGACTAAAAATTAAATTTTGCCTGAGTTTAGTAACTGAAAATTCAATAAAAATCCAAATTCCACCAACAAATTTCCTAAAAATCAGAATTTTGCAGCTTCGTGTTTTGGAAAAGTTTCTACAACTTTCAAACTTTCTACCACTTCGGGAAATTCGAACGAAATTCATCAGCCAAGTTCGAGTTTTCTCAAATAATTCGATTTCTCCCGATTAGTCGGACTGAAAATTAAATTTTGTCGAAAAAACTTCAAAATTTTGTTGAACACGCGGTGAACTAAATATTTTTGGATAATTTCAAAATTTTCGTCATCTTGACAAGATTTTTCATTCCTAACGCAACTTTCAGCAAAATTTACGAATGAAATGACAAAAATTGACTTTCCGAAGAGACTTTCTCGAATTTTTCTCGCTGCAATGTCTAAATTTTAGTGATTTTTCAAAAAAACGTTTTTATTGGACGAAAACCTAAATATTTTCGAAAAACGTCGATATTTTTTGGATAATTTCAAAATTTTCGTTATTTTGACAATATTTTTCATTTCCCACGGAACTGCCAGCAAAATTTGCGATTGAAATGACAAAAATTTACTATTCCAAGAGACTTTTTAGAATATTTCTTGCTGCAATGACAAAATTTCGGTAATTTAAAAAAAAAAAGTTTATTCCAACGTATCCAACAAAATTTTCTCTTCAGTGCCATTCAATCAATAATCCAGCTAAATCAAAAATGAATGAATTCGCAATTTATTTTATGCAAACGACAATTTATCCAAATGCAGGCGACCGAGGCGTCCTTGAATTAGCAGCAGCTCTTCATTATAATTGATCAACGTACATAAAGCTCTCTATTCCAAATAGTGTCTGCCTGGATTTCCTAATTAGCCACAATAACATTATTAGAACGTAGCAGGATATTTTGACCATTGGCCGAGGTAGATCCGACGAAATAGGCTCTGGATTCTAAGCGCGTATCTATTTATGTTGCACATTTGTATTCATTCCAAGGCTAATTACCATATAATAGAGGTCAAAGTAGAGAATCCTCCTGGTTTCACCTGGTCACGAAATTCCGTCGAAAATCCCCTTGATAAGGGTACGACTGTCATATATTTCATTCGGTGTATGAGATATTTTACGAGCATGTTGTAATTTTTGGCCAGGAGGTTCATAAATTTCGTCTCGTGTGGGAAAAATATTTTTTCTTCATTTCATCCGTCCGAATTTTTGCTTCAGCGCTGAGCCAAATAAATGCAGGAAGCTTTTTCGTAATTTTCACAATTTCATCCATTCCCGGTTCGCAATTTTCCCAACTATTGGAAAATTTATGGGTAGGGTCTTCCAATGAATGTTGAAAAAAAAAGAAAAAAATTTTTGCTCACCGGTGAGATATTGTCTGAACGTTGATGTCCATGTCCATTCGGGATTGCCCAGACGTCGCGCGAATAGGCACTCGAGATGAAGGATGCTGCCCGGGAATACGGCCAGTGCACCGGAAGGCTCGATCGCAGCGGAACCTCGTGGTAGACCGAACATGATGGTCGGTGGCACGTTTCCTGAAATATTTTCATTTCAACATTCTTCATACAAATAGTCAATAATTTTTGGTAATTTCAAAATTTTTGTCATTTTCACAACATTCCTAACGCAACTGTCAGCCAAATTTACGATTGGAATGACAAAAATTGACTTTCCGAAAAAACTTTCTAGAAAATTTCTCGCTGCAATGACTAAATTTTAGTGATTTTTCAAAAAAACGTTTTTATTGGACGGAAAATCAAATATTTCCAAAAAACGTCGATATTTTTTGGATAATTTCAAAATTTTCGTCATTTTGACAAGATTTTTCATTCCTAACGCAACTGTCAGCCAAATTTACGATTGGAATGACAAAAATTGACTTTCCGAAGAGACTTTCTAGAAAATTTCTCGCTGCAATGATTAAATTTTAGTGATTTTTCAAAAAAAAAACGTTTTCATCGCACGGAAAATCGAATATTTTCAAAAAACGTCGATATTTTTTGGACAATTTTGAAAATTTCGACTAAATTTTTGTCATTTTTCAAAAAAAAACTTCAAGTCACGCGTATCCAACAAAAAATCCATCTTTTCCAACAAGTTCATTGTCAATTAATTTTGTAATATGCCCGATCAACAAAAATATCAAAAGAACCTGCAATTCCTGCAGAGACCCTTTTACGAAACGCTGCGGAAGGTTTTTATCAGAAAAGTGAAAATCGCAATGTGGAGAAAATAAAAAAAGAAATAGAGATCAGAGTGCAGCAACGTTTTGCCTCAAAGAAAAAGGAGTCGAAACGGGAAAAGAGCGAGAGGGAGGAAGCTGAAGGGAACAAGAATCTTTTGTTGTTTCGGGAAAGAGGTAACGTAACTCTGGGGTGGAAAACACGTTAGGGGTTGGCACTCTAAAGTGGTGGATGGAGAGAGAAGTGGTCTGGTGGATTAACGACCTTGTTCGCGACCTCCGAAGAATGTGTTGGGAGAATTCCGAGAATTTGGGAGCATAAGGAGAAGGATATAGGGGATGAAATGGGCGGAAGAGAGAGAGAAGCGAACAAGGGGTTGAATTTGTGTTGAAGAGTCATCGAGGAGAGTCTTTACATAGAATTTGGTCCAATTCCACGATCCCGAGCTGCTAGTGCTTCCGGGAACATATTGCCCCAACATGCACTCCCTTATTCCCGACTCGGGAGGCAAAAAACCACCCTCTCGGTAAGAGAATCGAGAGCATTGGAGTTGGAGTTTTCAGTTAGGATTTGAGGTCGGGCTTATCAGATTGGCCATCAGCGCAGCCACTTTGACCTGCACTGAACCAGCCCAGCGAGCCCTCCTTAAGTCGACTTGACCTCGAGAGTTATATACCCCGTTACAATCCTGCTCCAGCCTGCCAGGACGATCTGTCAGAGCCAGATCGTCCTGGAACGCCTACTCAGAGTCAATGGCTAGCCGCGGTATTGTCGGACGATCCGCACACGTAGGGAAACCCCTTCCCCGGACAGTTCCACTCGAAGGGGTGCATCAGTCCGGAGACTGCCTTGTTTGAACGGGCATGAGCGATCTGATCGTTGGCCCTTTAATTAGAACCTTTCGCGCTAATTAACTAAGCACGAAATTACTTTGTTTAGGATTCTTTAATAATTTTGTATCAACTTTCTTGACAACAGAACGAAAAATTTTCTCCTACGAAGGATCTTCCTATTTAATTTCCAATTTTTGAACTTTTCCCATCCAAACGCCTGTAAATTCGAGTCCCGTTTCGTTTACGAGTTGCAAGAAAATGTGTTTAGGATTTTTCTCCAAAAATTTCGGCTCCCAGCCTTTCTGGCAATCTGCGAAAAAAATCCTAAATACATTTTTATTTGCTACTCGATTTTTGCAACTTTTTAACCAAATTTGAATATCCACGCGTTTGGGTGGGGAAAATGAAAAATTGCAAATTAAATATCCAAAATTCCAAACGTCAGAATTCTTGACACCAAAACTGACAATTTTCCCATCCAAACGCGTGTCAAGTCAGAAAATGTTTCTTCATAGGAGAAAACTTCGAGTTTTGGTGCCAAAAAAGTTGATACAAAATTTTGACAAAGAATTCTAAATTAATTTGAAGTTATTTCCGCAAGAATCTTGAAATTCCTGGCGAGTTTCAGGGCCAACAACTCCAAAGAGTCTTTTCCAACTTTGCAAGATGAATTTCCCTGGAAATTTGGATCTAACCCTCGCTCAGTTAGGGGCGGGGGAGGGTAATTTGAATCAGATTCGGTGGAGGGATACTCGAGGGTTGAGCCAGTAGAGAGAGGGTTGCGAAACACTAACGGCCGTAAACACTCGACCGGGTCAGAGTTCTCGTTGGTGATTAATTGTTTCTACTCGGGCGTAATTATAGCAGGCCGTTCGCTCCCAACTCCTTGCCGCGTTAGCCTGTTCCTCCGGCTGCAGAGTGTACCAGCAACAGCAGCAACAGCAGGGAATGCACGAGAGGTTGATGCAAACCTGTACATACATATTGCGCTGGGTGTAACTGGGTAAAGTGGCGTATAGGGCGCCTAGTGCGCCCTTGTGCACTGCATCAGCCCCCTGCAGAGTACGTACAGCAAGGCAATAGTGTAAAACGTACTGGGAGGGTGAAAATGTGACGCAGAGTGTAGAGAGCACGATACTAAAACATCCCCGAGTAAAACCATCCCCAACTCTGGTCCAAATGATATTCCGAGTACCGCGTTACACACCAAATGGCTCGTGTAGTGTGCGAGCGTGAAAGACCGCGAGTCACGAGTGCTCATCAGTAAATAAACACTTATTTAGGCTGAATTTCATAAACCGCACTCTCCCCGTACCTTTTAACATGTCCACCTGTCAAATGCAATCCACTCGTGTTGATGCAACATTTTACTAAGTGCTTCGTCCTCCCAAGACTCTAAAAATTGTCATGGACTCAAAAATGCAACTTTAAATGACTCTGAAGCTTGCATCGTTGGAATGCAACGAAATTCATTTTTATCTTTGACGAAAATAATTATTCAGATGCAGAATTTAATTAAGATGATAAAATTATCCATTTCTGCCTTTCGAAAAGCATGTTGACGCGAAAAATTTGGATGACGTTGAAAATTTAACGAATCTTTATTAAAATTCAATATTTTTCGATGCGTTTGAACGTTGCAAACTTCAGCATCATCAACTTTGAATCTCGCGCTCTTTTTCCCTTCGCTCATACGTTTTTTATCATTTTATCGCATTTTTGACTCATTTTTTGACTCGAAGCAAAATTGCCCAGGCTCGCATGATTCAGCATCAAAAAACGAAAAGAAGAAGCCCAAGTTGGAGACTTTTCGTTCAATTTTATCGGAGATATGAATTTTTCAAAATTGCCGTCATTTTTGACCCTCGAGTTACCGTTTTAGGATTGAATTTGCACCACACAAAGAAAATTCAGTCGTTTCTAATGGCTCGTGCAATTTTAAGAGGTTTCGCCATGTACGAGTCGAGATATTTATTTATGAAAATCACAATTTTCAGTAGATTCTCATAAGAGCTCAAAAGTTGCAATTTTCAATATTAAATATTTCCATTTCTAAATGGCGAAGCCTCTTAAAACTTTGCACACGCTTTTGCGCAACATCGAAGAAGTTTTATTCAGTTTTTCAAAAAAATCGTTCGTCAAATTTGATCGAAATTTTGGTTATTGCATAAAAAATACAAATTACTTCGGAAAATCTTGAATTTAGAGTATTTTGTTCTCTAGTCAATTTGCAACAACTTTTTTGAATGAACTGTTATTTGAAATTTTGGGAATATTCACAACGACATTCGTTCGGATTCGCCAGAATTCATCGATATTCCGTATTCGACAAAAAAAATCGACAAAAGTCAAAATGAAAATCAGAAAAAATGAAGAAAAATCAAAATTTGTGGATTTTTGAAAAATTTGGAGCACGTTGTAATTTTCAATATTAAATATTTCCATTTCTAAATGGCGAAGCCTCTTAAAACTTTTCACACGCTTTTGCCTAACATCGAACAAGTTTTATTCAGTTTTTCAAAATATTGGTGTCATTTTTGAACTCTGCAGACCCTGCGGGACCTCGTCAAAGGTCGACAACGTGGATTTCGTCATGTTTTTCGTCGATTTGACGAAAAAAACGTCATCAAAACTTAATATTTTCACTCTCATCCCCCGCCCGCATTCGTTTCGATTATTTTATTTTCATTTTCCTTGTTTTCGACAAAGCGGCCCCTCCGGCACGTTTTCAGCCTCCGGTACCGGGCAACAAGCCCCTTTTTGCGGGTCGTTCAAATAAAACGAGCAAGCTCGAGTCCGTTCTCGCTGGTATGGCGTGCAAGTTGATTTTTTTGAGCTCCGGTAAACTTTTTTTCGTTTGATATTTTTTCACCCACATCCTATCGCGGGCTTTTCGACGCTCCTTCGACCCTCCGGAGTGCAGAAACGAGACGCATCGCGATCACTCTTGCCGCGTACGATTTATTCAGCCCCCGCGAAGAGGGAAAGGGTGCAAGGCAAATAAAAGGGTGGAACGCGCGAGGAAGGGAAAAAGAGAGAGAGTTGCCGAGCACATTTTGCCTCTGGAACTGATGGCAACGTGTCGGATGAGCTCGATCCCGGGGAAAGCGCTTTGCGATATTAACACTTCGTTGAGAGACGAGTTATCCGTTTACTCTCTCGCTCTCTCGCTCTCCTCGAGCTCATATTCCGCGCGTACAGTCTCGCCCTATATATACAATGCTCAATTTGCTTCTATGCATTGGTAATGTTACCACCTTCGCATATTAACGTGTTCTCGACTCTGCTTTCTCTCGCACTCTCATTATTTCAAGCTCGTAAAATGTAAATGTCGACGCAGAGCGAACGCGCCGCGCCGCGCCGTGCTCTGTGACGACAAGAGAGTTATACACGCGGTAAAGACGAGAAGGACGAGGCATGCAGCTCGTCGGTGAGATTGACATGTGAAAATGCCACTAGGAGAGTGGTTTCGCGCGAGCTGCCAGACAAACATCAACTCCGGGGGTGAGACGGCATTCGCGGAGCTCCAGGGGCTCGTGCAACCAAACCCAAAGACGTGCATGTGTGCAAGCCAGTCCAGGCTAAATAAATGGATCCGAACGTCTACAGGATTTTACAAAAGTCGCGTTTTTCGCCTCTCTCGTCGTTATATTACGGAAATATGCAAATGTGATAAGAGTTTTGTTCATGAGGACACTCGGGGAACGTGCACTCGAGATTTTGAATTGACTGATTCCAAAAAATTCAAGAATTTCTCGATCTTTGTGCCATTTTGGTTGCATAGAGGAAACTATGGTGAATTTTTTTTTTCTTTTGCAGTTTTGAATGTTCCAAAACATCGAAAAATCTTGTCTAGAAAAAAATTCCGGATTTGGGTGCACTGAAAATTAAATTTTGTCAATAATTTCAAAATTTTTGAAATTTTGACAATATTTTTTATTTGTAACGAAACTATCGGCTAAATTTACGATTAGAATGACGAAAATTCACTTTTTGAATAGTCTTTCTAGAATATTTCTCGCTGCAACGACTCAATTTTTGTGATTTTTCAAAAAAACGATTTATAACGAAACTTTCAGCTGAATTTACGATCGGAATCACAAAAATCGACTTTTCGAAGAGACTTTCCAGAATATTTCTCGCTGCAATGACTAAATTTTAGTGGTTTTTCAAAAAAACGTTTTTATTGGATGGAAACCTAAATATTTTCTAAAAACGTCGATATTTTTTGGATAATTTCAAAATTTTCGTCATTTTGACAAGATTTTTCATTCCTAACGCAACTGTCAGCAAAATTTACGATTGGAATGACAATAATTGACTTTCCGAAGAGACTTTCTAGAATATTTCTCGCTGCAATAACTAAATTTTAGTGGTTTTTCAAAAAAACGTTTTTATTGGATGGAAACCTAAATATTTTCTAAAAACGTCGATATTTTTTGGATAATTTCAAAATTTTCGTGATTTTGACAAGATTTTTCATTCCTAACGCAACCGTCAGCAAAATTTACGATTGGAATGACAATAATTGACTTTCCGAAGAGACTTTCCAGAATATTTCTCGCTGCAATGACTAAATTTTAGCGATTTTTCAAAAAAACATTTTCATTGGATGGAAACCTAAATATTTTCAAAAAACGTCGATATTTTTTGGATAATTTCAAAATTTTCGTCATTTTTACAAGATTTTTCATTCCTAACGCAACTAGTAGGCAAAATTTACGATTCCAATGACAAAAATTGACTTTCCGAAGAGACTTTCTAGAAAATTTCTCGCTGCAATGACTAAATTTTAGCGATTTTTCAAAAAAACGTTCAGTCGAACGTATTCAACAAAAAAAACACTTTAAATTTCACCGTTTTTCAATTTTTACCAAAATCTTTAATGAATTTTTCGCCAAATCATCCAAACGGTTGAATTTTTCCAATTTTTTTGAGGGTTTCGTGAGGCTGTTTCTCGTCCTTTTGCCTCCTCCCAAAGAAAAGGCAAAGGAAGTCGGTTTCCTCGACGAATATGTAGAAGCACGTCAGGATGCAGTGGCGGAGCTTGTCGAACGTATAAGAGAACCTCAGGAAAGATAACCCCGCGCTGGGTATGAGAGATCGACGTTCCAAAACTGGCAAGAAAGCTGAGAGGGCGGGAGGGAGAGAGAGCGAGAGGGCGGTGGGTCTACGTGGTTGGAAAGTAAAGCGTAAAACGCCGCGTGCGAAAGCAGTTACAAGCACAGTCACGCGGACTTGTTGTCGCGCGCGCGCGGGGCATTTGAGGCAAAAGCATCGCATTCTGCGTGAGCGTCTCTCGATTTTCTGCTTCCCATAACCATCCGTCGCGTATATTTCGTAGCGCGGTTCGCTCTTTCGCATACTTGGCCAATTTTTTACATCCAACTTTTCCTTTATGATTGGCATTCATTCCGCTTTTCCCGAGATGTTTCCTTTTGTGCCAAGAAACGCGAGCGCTGCGCGCAACACGGCGGACGTCGCGCATCACTCGATTTTTCCAACAGCCACTTCGCCCAGAACTTGCTTCCATTTTATCCACCAGCAGCGACAAATTTCCTGCGGCTTCGCCGCTTGCTCGTTTATGCAAAATCACCTTGTTACGAATTATTAAGCTTTTTCCAAAGGGAAGACGTTCAATCTCTGATGCTGATGCTGATGCGGGATGAGGCCAACGCGGCAGCGCAGATTGTGAGGCAAAAACCTCGACCCGAGGCGGATAAATCGTTGGAGCTTCCGGTGTAATGACATAACCGTAAAAAAAAAAAAAAGACACTCTGGGAACGGTTGAGGCATTTAATTACCATATCCCAAAACGATTTTTATTAGGCTTCTTTCCAAATTTTGTACGCAAACGTTCTTGGCACCAAAACCAAAATTTCTCTCCTATGAAGACAAATTTTCCGACGTTTAGAATTTCAGATATTTAATTTGCAATTTTGCATTTTCCTCATCCAAAGGCGAGGAAATTCAATTCACGTTTCGTTAAAAAGTTGCAAAAATTGAGTTGCAAGGAAAAATGTATTTAGGATTTTTTTGCAGATTGCCAGAAATGCTGCGAGTCGAAATTTTTGAAAAAAATCGTCTGACGTTTAGAATTTGAGATTTTTAATTCGCTATTTTTCATTTTCCTCGTCCAAACGCGTGGAAATTCGAGTCACGTTTCGTTAAAAAGTTACAAAAATCGAGTTGCAAGGAAAAATGTATTTAGGATTTTTTTCGCAGATTGTCAGAAAGGCTGAGAGCCGAAATTTTTTGAGAAAAATCCTCAACCCACTTTTTTGCAACTCGTAAACGAAACGCGATTCGAATTTACACGCGTTTGGGATGGGAAAAGTTAAAAATTGGAAATTAAATAGGAAGATCCTTCGTAGGAGAAAATTTTTCATTCTGTTGTCAAGAAAGTTGATACAAAATTATTGAAGGATCCTAAATAAAGTAATTTTGTGATAGTAATAGCAAAAGAGTACGAGGCAGGCGAGGGGGAGCGGGTTGAAGGGGTTGAAATGATGGAGAGAAAGATTGGACGAGCGAAGGGGCGTCTCCGGCGATGCTGTGGATTCTGTGCTCGCGGGAAAATGACTATGACGAAGACGAGGATGAAGACTAGAAGGAGGTAGTTTTGCTGATGTCGCGTAGCCCCGGAGGCTCTGAAAAACGACGGTTAATAAGCGCTTGAGAAGAGAGAGAGAGACCTTTTGAACCGCGCGTTGCCCTTTGCTCCTCGGCGCGAGCAGCCTCTCTTCTTGCTCTTGCGCTCGGAAGCTTAAAGCACATGCTTGAGGAAAGAAACGGATAAGAGAGCGAGAGACCGGAACGAGGAAGAAAAAACAGAGAAAATGAATTTATTAGCTCACTCCTCGACAATACGAGCATAATTTTTCACAATTTCTCGTCATTTCTTTCTCAAGAATCTCGTAACTTCAACACTCTCAAAAAACGTCGATATTTTGTTGATTACGGTGAACCAAATATTTTTGGATAATTTCGAAATTTTTGTCATTTTGACAATATTTTTCATTTCTAACGAAACTTTCAGCTAAATTTACGATTGAAATGACTAAAATTTACTTTTCGAAGAGTTTTCCAACACTGGGAAGAAAATTTTGTTGAAAAACATCGATATTTTGTTGGATACGTTCGACTAAACGTTTTTTTTTCCAAAAAACACAAAAATTTAGTCGTTGCAGCAAGAAATATTCTAGAAAGTCTCTTCGAAAAGTCAATTTTTATCATTCCAATCGTAAATTTTGCTGACACGTGCGTTAGAAATAAAAAATACTGAAATTATCGAAAAATATTTAGTGTTCAACGAAATATCGACGTTTTTTGACCAAATTCAATTTTCACACTGGAAAGAAAATTTTGTTGGAAAAGATTTGGATACGTTCGCCTAAACGTTTTTTTTTTTTTTTTGAAAAATCACAAAAATTTGGTCGTTGCAGCGAGAAATATTCTAGAAAGTCTCTTCGAAAAGTAAATTTTTGGCATTTTAATCGTAAAATTAACGTTAGAAATGAAAAATATAGTCAAGATAACGAAAATTTTGAAAATTATCCAAAAATATTTAGTTTTCCGTGTATTCAATAAAATTTTCGACAAAATTTAATTCTCAGTATAGAATATTTCTTGCCGCAATGCCAACATTTTTGTCATTCTAATCGTAAAACTAAATAAAAATGAAAAATATAGTCGAAATGACAAAAATTTTGAAAATTATCCAAAAATATTCAATTTTACCGCGTATTCAATAAAATATTGACGTTTTTCGACAAAATTTAATTCTCAGTAGAATATTTCTTGGCGCAATGCCAAAATTTTTGTCATTTTTCAAAAAAACGTGAACTCAAACGCGTCCACATTTTTTTCATCAAAATTTTCTTTCCGGCCAGCTTAACGCGCAAATCCTCGAATTTCTTTCCTTTTTTCCACTCAGCACATCGTTCCTTGCGCGGCTTTTGGAGCGTCCGTAATGAAGAAAAAGCGACGTCTCGATTTTTCTCTCCGCGCGCTGTTGGCAACGCGACGAATGCCCGAGAATCATTTGATTGCGAAAGAGTTTCGTGTAACTTTTCACAAGTCCAGCACGCTCGCATAATAAATACGAAGCGCGGCGCGGTATCAGGTCGCGCGGTTGCGTTTCTGGCGCAAGATGAATGTACGAACATGTTGAATTTATTACATTTGGTGGCACGCAACGTTGGATGACGCGGTAAAATATGAAAGGATCGCAGAGAAGCAGGAGGTGAAAAGCTCTGGGCTAAAACGCGCGCGGAGGATCCGCAGGCTGGCGTGGCTGGGGGAAGCGCAAGATAATGGTAAAGGACGGCTAGGATTTGTCACGTGTTTCACGAGGCTCCAACACCGCGCCGGCATCAGCAAGAGAAAAGTAAAAGAGAAAGCTCTACCGGGTGCGACCCGGCGTTTCGATCCACTTAGATCCACGTCGAATAAATCATTCCGCTCGATTCCGAAAAGCGATTAACTCGCGCGCGAGACTTTCAAGTATCGCGCGCGCGTTCGGAGCCAACGAGATTTTAATTAATTAGCTAATCAAGCGCGCCAGCGACGTCACTCGCGCGTCGCGATCAAATTAACGCCAGAACGACAACTAAATTTTTTTTTCCACCTGTTCCGCTGACCTGGAGGTCAAAAATGACTGGAATTTTGGAAAAATTCGGTAAAATTTGGCAAAAAAACTTCAACTTGGGCTCGTTTTTTTCGTTTTTTAAAAAAATCAGCCAAAAATTCGGTAAAACGATCAAAAAAAACGGAGGAAAAAGGGAAAAGATTCGTGACAGATTTTTTTCTTCTTGGGAAACTTTCCGGGGAATTGGACCGGGCGAAAAGACGTTTTGAATGTTCTGAAAGGACTACCCGGTATACGGAACGGGCATGCGAAACATTATGATAATAGAACTGTAATGTATACACACCGGTGTAATTAGAGATGGCAGTAGTCGGTATGCACGACGGAGGCTTTCCGTTCCAAGCTCCGTTACGACATTGCAGAAGTGGATCCCCCATAAGCTTGTACCTGCCGAGCTCCCGACACCTCGCAGTCACACGCTCACCATGGGGCACCGTTATCTTATCCGCCTGAAACCGTCACACAGACAGAAAGACATAGAGACAGAGAAAAAGAGAGAGAGAGAGCGAGAGCGGGAGGGAAAGAGAAAAATTAAGAAAATTTCGAGATTTAAGGACGTTCTACGCGGCGACGATCAAATCTTAATGTTTCATTTTGAGTTTTTCTCACATACAAAATCGCTCGCGAGCCCAAGTTCATTAAAAAAAAGTTGTTGCAAATTGCCCAAAGAACAAAATACTCTAAATTCAAGATTTTCCGAGGTAATTTGTAATTTTTATACAATAACCAAAATTTCGATAAAATTTGACGACCGATTTTTTTGAAAAACTGGAAAAAACTTCTTCGATGTTACGCAAAAGCGTGTGCAAAGTTTTGAGAGGCTTTGCCATTTAGAAATGGAAATATTAAATGTTGAAAATTGCAACGTGCTCCAAATTTTTCAAAAATCCACAAATTTTGATTTTTCTTCATTTTTTCTGATTTTCATTTTGACTTTTGTCGATTTTTTGTTTGTCGAATACGGAATATCGATGAATTCTGGCAAAACTGAACGAATGTCGTTGTGAATATTCCCAAAATTTCAAATAACAGTTCATTAAAAAAAGTTGTTACAAATTGCCCAAAGAACAAAATACTCTAAATTCAAGATTTTCCGAGTTAATTTGTATTTTTTATACAATAACCAAAATTTCGATAAAATTTGACGACCGATTTTTTTGAAAAACTGAATAAAACTTCTTCGATGTTACGTAAAAGCGTGTGCAAAGTTTTAAGAGGCTTCGCCATTTAGAAATGGAAATATTTAATATTGAAAATTGCAACTTTTGAGCTCTTGTGAGAAACTACTGAAAATTGTGATTTTCATAAATAAATATCTCGACTCGTACATGGCGAAACCTTTTAAAATTTCACGAGCCATTAGAAATGACTGAATTCTCTTTGTGTCGTGCAAATTTAATCCCAAAACGGTAACTCGAGGGTCAAAAATGACGGCAATTTTGAAAAATTCATATCTCCGATAAAATTGAACGAAAAGTCTCCAACTTGGGCTCATTCTTTTCGTTTTTTGATGCAAGATCACTTGAGCCTGAGGCAATTTCGCTCCGAGTCAAAAAATGAGTAAAAAATGCGGTAATTGCCCACAAAGTCCTTGAAAATAAAAAAGAGACGAAGAAAAA
This sequence comes from Diadegma fenestrale, assembly GCA_037043255.1. NCBI lineage: Eukaryota > Metazoa > Arthropoda > Insecta > Hymenoptera > Ichneumonidae > Diadegma > Diadegma fenestrale. The sequence continues at coordinate 4,954,173 of CM073317.1, forward strand.
ATTCCAACACGCTGATAATTCAAAAATCCTGAATTGAGTCTGCAGTCCCGCGGTGAGTTTCCAATTTGAGGACATCGCTATCGATTTTCCGAGGCTCTGGCCAATTTCCGCGAGAGAAACATTTCTAGGACCCAAAAAAAAAATTTTTCAAGCATATAAAAATAAAATTCTATTTTCCTGCGTCGCATATGCAGTTTTTGGTATTTCGCGTCCGCGGACTTGTTAGTTAAATAAACAAAAACCTGCGCGACGTTGTCTTTGCGTGCCTCGCGTACATGGACAAAAATTTGCACGACTTTTGCGCATGCAGACGCGCCGTATATATACGAAAAACCGAAGCAGGCACACAATTTGCAGATCCTCTCGTCGCAGGCCCCACGGGACACAATTTTACTCTGCTGGCCTTCATCACTTTTTTCCCTCGAGCTTGCAAAATGTGTAGTTACATATAGGAAAAGAGAGGAAAAGGAAAAAGGCGAAAAAAGCACCGGCATCGGCAGCGAGAGCGAGCGAGAGCGAGAGCAACAGAGAACAGAAGGTATGCGATGAAATTTCCCCATTTTTCAATGCTTCGTTGGAGCCCTATAGCATGTAACTTGGGTCTCGTAGCCTGCGCCGCGATTTCGAGGCGGTTCCCTCCGCGCCGACCTAACGGAGGGTGCCCCGGGGCCAAAGTTTTCACCTTTGAAGTTAAACGTCGCCCGAACCCAGCGAACCTTGTCGCGCAGAGCAACGTGCAATAAGAAACAAAAGAATATGACGTACGAACCATTTTCAACCTGCTCCGATCCAGCCCCTCCCTCCGCGCAATCCTCTTTCGCGATGCAGCTTCAAAAGCTTCCTTTTTCACTCTCTCCCTCATTTTTCCTTTTCATTTTCGACACAATGCCACACACGGATATTCCAATCTAGCCCCATGTTGCTAATATATATTTCCCTCTCCCCCTCCCCCCTCTGGATGTGTCATACATTTTTCTGATACACGTGCTCCATAAAATTCCAAAGTTATTTATATTCCTGTGTCTACACCTCACGCCGTAGACGAGTCTCGTTACTTCATTCAGGATCTTTTCAAAAAAATGTCTCTTATGAAGAAAAAATCGTCTGACGTTTAGAAGTCGAGATGATTAATTTGCAATTTTTCATTTTCCTCATCCAAACGCGTGGAAATTCGAGTCACGTCTCGTTAAAAAGCTGCAAAAATCGAGTCGCAAGAAAAAATGTATTTAGGATTTTTTTCGCAGATTGCCAGAAAGGCTGTGAGTCGAAATTTTTGGAAAAAAATCGTCTGACGTTTAGAATTTGAGATATTTTTTCGCTATTTTTCATTTTCCTCGTCCAAACGCGTGGAAATTCGAGTCACGTTTCGTCAAAAAGTTGCAAAAATCGAGTTGCAAGGAAAAATGTATTTAGGATTTTTTTGCAGATTGCCAGAAAGGCTGTGAGTCGAAATTTTTGAAAAAAATCGTCTGACGTTTAGAATTTGAGATATTTAATTCGCTATTTTTCATTTTCCTCATCCAAACGCGTGGAAATTCGAGTCACGTTTCGTTAAAAAGTTGCAAAAATCGAGTTGCAAGGAAAAATGTATTTAGGATTTTTTTGCAGATTGCCAGAAAGGCTGGGAGCCGAAATTTTTGAAGAAAAATCCTAAGCCCATTTTTTTGCAACTCATAAACGAAACGCGACTCGAATTTACTCGAAGTTTGGATGGGAAAAGTCGAAAAATGGGAAATTAAATACCTCAAATTCTTGACGACCGAGAATTTTTCTTTATAGGATAAAATTTTTAGTTTTTTTTTTGTATCAAGAATGTCGATACATGAAAATCACCAAAATTTGGTCATTGCGGCAAGAAATATTCTAGAAAGTCTCCCTAAAAAGTCAATTTCTGTCATTTCAATCGTAAATTCAACCGACAGTTGCGTTAGAAACAAAAACCATCGTCAAAATACCGAAAATTATCCAAAAATATCAAGTTCGCCGTGTTGAAAAAAATATCGACGTTTTTCGACAAAATTTCATTTCGCGATTCCATCTACACTAAAGAATCCTGAATGAAAAGTAATTTCGTTACGCTGCCGCTCATGACTTGGCTCGTAACTTTGCCTATACGATCGTTAACGCGAGCCCCACGTTGATAAACCTCCCCCCCCCCCTCTGCACCCCTTTTTGACGTATACATCGATGAAGCTGTGATTTATATGAAAAAAAAAAATCCTTATTCCTAGAGGGCCAGATGAAAATAAAATCGGGCAGTTATGCGAGAAGCATGTGCGTCGTAGTCCGCGTGTAGCACGTTGTCCCGACGTCTGCAATTTCCGAAAGTAATCCACCTCCTCGGTGTATTAACCCTCGTCCCGCGGCGCCTGTGGCTCGCACACAGAAACGATATAACGTGGCTCGCACGTGCACATACTATCAGGCGAGACAGCAGAGAAACGTCCTGCAGCGTCCATGGGACGTCGTTCTCGGTGGATTTTCCCCACGATGCCCTTCGCGTGTGTATTGATCATGAACGAAAAACTTTTACACGCGTATTCGCACGTGGATGGAATATTACGAGGGGGGGGCAAAGCTGTAGTTTCGCGACTAGTAATGACGAGGATATAGGGAGGATGTTTAGTGTTCTCGTACTTTTTGCCATAAGGGTAGCTCGTTCAGCTTCATCCCCATATTCCCGGCTCATTCTCGCCCAGTTCTCATTCCCAATCGCCGCTTTTTACGTTGTCTCTTAATTTTCCCTCAAAACGACCCAGCCTGACGTGAGACTTTGGATTATTCATAAAACTGCAGAAAAATAATCGATCGGAAAAAGCACGGAAAGGAAAATTTTGTTGGACACGTTTGACTCAACGTTTTTTTGAAAAATCACCAAAATTTAGTCATTGCAGCGAGAAATATTCGAGAAAGTCTCCCCAAAAAGTCAATTTTTGTCATTTCGATCGAAATTTTGATGGAAACATTCGATTGAACGATTTTTGTCATTAAAATCGTAAATTTTGCCGACAGTTGCATTAGAAATGAAAAATGTAATCAAAATAACGAAAATTTCAAAATAATTCATGGTATTCAACAAAAAATCGACAATATTTTATTTTCAGTGCACTCAAAAGAAAATTTTGATGAAAATGATGGAAATTTTGTTGCACACGTTCGACTAAACGATTTTTTTTGAAAATTCACCAAAATTTGGTCATTGCGGCAAGAAATATTCTAGAAAGTCTCTCCGAAAAGTGAATTTTGTCATTTCAATCGTAAATTCAACTCACAGTTGCGTTAGAAATGAAAAAAATTGTCAAAATACCGAAAATTTTCGAAATTATCCAAAAATATTTAGTTTGGCCGTGTTTAGAAAAAATATCGACGTTTTTTGGCGAAATTTCATCTGCGATTCCGTCTGGTTTATTTTGGGTCTCGAGTCTCTGGAGAAACGTGGATGGCTCGATGTGTCTACGGAGCCAAGTACGCTTGACACCCTCGCAGCACCTCGAAAGGTAAATATTTTTAGTGCGCCTGAAAAACCACACACACACTGGCAAAGTATCGTCGACAAATAATTCTTGGGCTATTTGCTCATTGGGGAAAAGTTATCGTATGGGGTGAGTTTTTTTTTTTTGGCCTCTATTTTATTCTCCACTATGTTGAATTTATGGGATAACACGTGGGTGTGGGCGTGTGTCTGTGAAAATCCATAAAGCTCAGGCCAAGGCAGGTCGAGGATTGGACGCGGAGTTGATTAAGCGTGTTCTGCTCGTACGGACCGTGGTTAAGCCAAATTTTATCTCCACACATATAAACGTGTGTAAACCGAAAAGAAAATTTTGTTGGAAACGTTCGACTAAACGTTTTTTTCGAAAAATCCCAAAAATTCAGTCATCGCAGCGAGAAATATTCCGGAAAATTCCTTTTTCATCCCTTAAATCCTTTGAAAATGGCGGAAATTTATTTTTCGCCAAATTTTCACATTTTTTGCTGAATTTTTGCTCAAAAATGATTATGCGATCGCTAAAATCTCTCGGAGCTAAAAAATTCCTACTCGGAAAAGAAAATTTTGTTGGATTCGTTCGACTGAAGGTTTTTTTCGAAAAATCCCAAAAATTTAGTCATCGCAGCGAGAAATATTCGAGAAAATTCCTTTTTCATTCCGTAAATCCTTTGAAAATAGCGGAAATTTATTTTTCGCCAAATTTTCACATTTTTTGCTGAATTTTTGCTCAAAAATGATTATGCGATCGCTAAAATCTCTCGGAGGTAAAAAATTCTTACTCGGAGAAGAAAATTTTGTCGGATTCGTTCGACTAAACATTTTTTTTTCAAAATCCCAAAAATTGAGTCATCGCAGCGAGAAATATTCGAGAAAGTCTCTTCGAAAAGTCAAATTTGTCATTCCAATCGTAAATTTTCCCCACAATTCCGTTACAAATAAAAAAATCTCGTCAAAATACCGAAAATTTTGAAAGTATCCAAAAATATTTAGTTCACCGCGTGTTCAACGAAATATCGACGTTTTTCGACAAAATTTAATTCCCACTGTATCGCCTGATTCGGGGCGAGCCAGATTGAGGATCGAAATTTCCTCAAGAGCACGCACGGACCGTCCGAAACTGTTGAACCGCCCTTATCCCAAGAAATCGCCATTTTTACGATCCGAATTTCGTCATGTATGTGCGTGAAGTAAAAGCAGAGCAGCGAGGAGCTCACGAGGTGGATTTTTCGTCGGTAAAATGGGGAGGGAGCGAGTCGTTGCCTTTTCTCGAGCATGAGACTTTAAATGGTAAATACCTGCGGCGAATTCGCTGTAATGCGCGCGGCGCCTAATGGATTGAAAGGAATAAACGCCGGGAAATAGAGTCGAGGGGGAAGCAGCGCGAGGGGGGGGGGGGGGGGGAGGGAGAAAAATGCCTTATTTGGTTACAAATTGGCCGGCACTTTTCCATCCCTTATTTGCAAATAAGAATTTTCTTCTTCTTCATCCCCTTTTGCGCACTTTTCCGCCTTTTTTTCCACCGTGCGCGCGCGATTTACTCAAGCTCCGCGCGGATAAAGCTCGTCGTCGTAATAGCCTGCCGATGAAGCGAAACATCGCTCCGGCATCCCGGCCCGCCTGGTCCTGACATCCAGCCTCCCTCTCCCCCCCCCCCCCCCGCGCGCGTCATATAACGCGAGACGCGAGTCTACTCCGCTCATTCTGCCTGCCTGGCTCGCCAAACAACTTTCCCGTATCCTCTTTACTTCACCAGACAGCAACTCGAGTCCCTGCTCCCTCGCCCCCGCCTGTCAAAATCCCGCGGACACCTTTGACAGCGCTCAAGACATTGCACCAACTCGAACGCATTTCCTGGGCGTTCTCCGCGTGCGGAGAACGCCCAGAGCCCATTTTCCCAGCCTCGCAAGGCCTCGGGCCACGCTCCCTCAATTCTTACGCGATCTACTGCCAGAAACACGCCCAAAGTCCCGAGCACAACAGTGTCAAACGCGTACGAGACATTTTGCAGCATCCCTTGGTCCGCGCCAATGGAAAATTTTCCTCTTTGTGCGAAAACCTCGCAGGATCAATTTCATGGTCCCGAAAAGTCACAAATTTGTTTGACTTTTAACCCTAAAACGGTATCCTGGGGTTTTACCGCATTTTTGACTAATTTTTCGACTCGAATCGAAATTGCCCAGGCTCACGTGATTCTGCATTAAAAAACGAAAAGAATGAGCCCAAGTTGAAGGATTTTCGTTAAAATTTACGGGAGATATGAATTTTTCAAAATTCGGGATCATTTTTGACCCCCGGTTTAGCGAAATAAGAAAAAAAAAAAAGTTTACCGTTCCGCGAGGGTTAATTTTCCTAAATCCCGTAGAAACAATCCTGTTGCTCGTTCCTTATTTCTTTGGTGAAATATATTAACGATTTATTACCGAAGCTGTACGGAATAAGAATTTCAACGCCTCATTAAAACTTTTAGCGAGCCGTTGAAACTTTCTTCGATTGCCCTTACATCACGAGACGTTAGATACGCGAGTACTCTTTTTATCGAGGATTCAATTCCACACCGCCTCTTCCATTTATTCACCAGTTCCTCCATTTTATTATTAACTCTCCGCAGACACACGTGGGTGCAGGCTCTTTTTCTATAGATCCATCCAAAAATACACTAAAAAGATAATTTTCTTGGAAAACGTCGATATTTTGTTGGATACGTTGGACTGCACGTTTTTTTTTTTTAGAAAAATCACAAAAATTTCGTCATTTAGATCATTTAGTCATGGAAAAGTCAATTTTTGTCATTCCAATTGTAAATTCAGCTGAAAGTTGCATTGGAAATGAAAAATATTGTCAAAACAACGAAAATTTCGAAATTTGTATACAAAAATATTTAGGTCGCCAGATTCAACAAAATATCGACGTTTTTTGACAATATTTGATTTTCAGTCCACTCAAAAGAAAATTTTGACGAAATTAGTGGATATTTTTTTTTATACGATCGACTAAACGTTTTTTTGAAAAATCACAAAAATTTAGTCACTGCAGCAAGAAATATTCTTGAAAGTCTCTTCGAAAAGTCAATTTTTGTCGTTAGGAATGAAAAGTCTTGTCAAAATAACGAAAATTTTGAAATTATCCAAAAACATTTAGTTCACCATATTTTTTAAATTTTATTTTCGACTTTCGAACGTTATTTCGCTTCGATTCGTTCGAATTAACGTTTTTTTGATAAATCAAAAAAATTTAGTCATTGCAGCAACAAATATTCTTGAAAGTCTCATCGAAAATCAATTTTCGTCATTTCGATCGTAAATTTTGCTGTCAGTTTCGTTAGAAATGAAAAATATTGTCAAAATTACGAAAATTTTGAAATTATCCAAAAATATTTAGTCGAATTTCATTTTCAGTGCTCTGAAAAAAAAAATTTCGTTCGACTAAACGGTTTTTTGAAAAACCACAAAAATTTAATCACTGCAGCAATAAATATTCTAGAAATTCTCTCCAAAAATTCAATTTTTGTCATTTCGATCGTAAATTCCGCTGTCAGTTTCGTTATAAATGAAAAATATTCTCAAAATAACGAAAATTTTGAAATTATCCAAAAATATCCAGAGTTTCATGAATTTTTTCCCATTTTTTACAGTAAAAAACCGCAGGACGCCCCAGACCCATGTGTGTCTAGGGAGCTCCCTTAATTTTAGTCCCTCTACAGAGCCTCAAGCACTTTAGCGAGACAACAAAAAAAAGCTTCAATAGTTTTTCGTAACTGAAATTCTTACTCACTGATATTGTGATGTTTCTGTAAGTGATAATGATGAGTGGATGAAGGCCATCGAGCTTGCACTCTGACTGTGGGCTGCTGTCTCTGTCTGTAACGTGACCAAAAAAAAAAAAGCATGAGAATGAATAATATTAGCAAAAATGTAGTAAACATATTATTTTTTTAAAACACAGGGAATTCCCAGGGTCGAAATGCATGGGTTGTGGAAAAAAATTTACGATCGGGATAGAGTCTCTCGAAGGGGCTCAGATTTGTGGAAATTCGAGTGATCCTTCAATTCTACGCTCCACTGCATAAAAATACATCTCATATCGTTATATTTATTTCATGCTACACGCGCAACTCTCGGGTCCGTCGTCAAACGACATTGTTAAAACTTGAAAACATCCCCATCGTGCAAAACTATATACATTTCATCCCTTGTCCTCCACACCCTTTCCCTCCCTCCTCCCCCTTTTTCTCCCTCGCACAGCGACTCGGTGTGTCGGTTATTCCGGTACTTGAACTTATACTCAAGCTCTCGTGTATATTTTCGTATAAACGTGGAAGTAAAAAATGATAGACAGTCCCGACGTTGGTTTTATCCGATACCCACTCGACGATACGATCAGACGTTGCATGGGGGATGGTTCATGGGAGCCATGGAATAAATTGACGAAAATGTTGATCCATTTTTTGAGAGTCAACAAAAAAATTAATTGGAAAAAAAAGAAAATCGTTGCATTTCGGTGAAAATGCATTTTTTTAGGGATTTTTTTTCATCGAGACGTTTTTTATCGTAAATTTTCCACATTTCATGGCAGTGAATTTTTTTTTTGGTGAAAGTCAAATTCCAAAACGTCCGATGCCGTTGAACGCACAAGAATCGGTGAAGGAAAAATGTTGGGGTCAATCTGACCCGAGCCGTTTTTCAAATCGTTGCATTTCGGTAAATTTTCATTTTTGTTTGTTTTTTGAGACGTTTTTTGTAGTAAATTATCCAAATTTTATCGGGGCCTGATTTATTTTTTGACGAAACTGGAAATTGAATGTGAAAAAGTCGGTGAGAGATAAATTTTGGGGTCAAATTCAAGGCCAAAAAAACGGTCGTTGAGAAATTTCGGTGGCCTCAGGGAGAATTTTAATGGCGATAAAAATATTTCAACACTGTGAAGAATTAATTGATTTTGTCGCTGGAAATGCGTTTTGGTCCGAACAGCATAAGAGGCGGATTGTTTTATTTTATTTGGAAATGGAAAACAAGGGAGGAATCAGTTGCGAAATAAAAAAGAGAAAGCTCGCGGCAGGGGGATGATGAAATTTCAGAGGCGCGAAAAAGCTGTCATAAAAATGGGAACCGGTCGATCCTTTACGAGTCCGAATTCGCGTGGATTTGTAGCAGAGAGTGACGAGATTCGCACTCCCTCGACGACAGCGGAATTTCCCGTCAGGGATGCGAGGCAAAATGGGTTGAGGGGTGCTCCGGAATTTCCCAAAAATAACGCTTCTCTGTGTTGAAACCATCAAATGGGGATTGACAGAGAGCAAGTGATGAACGCTTCAATTGCGTGTGACCCGGTATTTCGAACTGATACCCCAGTCTCGCTCTTTTCGTTCTCTCTTGCCGCCCCATCCTCGCGCCTTTGAAGCCTCCGCGCCACTCTCGTTTTTTCCCAGCAAATCCCCGCGCGCAACGATGACGTACGTTCTCGCATCTACGAAAAACGCCGCGAATAGACGTAAAAAGTAACTGAAACTTTGGTTTACCAACGTCACTGGTTTATCGTCGATTTTACCATTACCGCGCGGGCTCGCGAAATCCAAAAGAAAATAATTGGGAGCCTGCAACTTTTTCGTGCGAGCAATTATGTTTTTTCTTGATCGGGACTCAAGATTCTCATCCAATGTTTGGCCAGGCGACGATGAAACGAAATTTTTTCGGGATCCAACCCCGAAATCGGTACAAAAATGAAAACGGACGAAAATCAAATTTTGTCAAAAACCCTGGATATTTTGTTGAATTCGGTGGACTAAATATTTTTGGATAATCTCAAAATTTTCGTAATTTTGACAAGATTTTTCATTCCTAACGAAACTGTCGGCAAAATTTACGATTGGAACGACAAAAATTGACTTTTCCGAGAGACTTTCTAGAATTTTTCTTGCTACAGTGACTAAATTTTTGTGGTTTTTCAAAGAACCGTTTAGTCGAACGAAATTTTTTTTTTCAGAGCATTGAAAATGAAATTCGACTAAATATTTTCGGATAATTTCCAAATTTCCGTAATTTTGACAATATTTTTCATTTCTAACGAAACTTACAGCAAAATTTACGATCGAAATGACGAAAATTGATTTTCGAAGAGACTTTCAAGAATATTTATTGCCGCAATGACTGAATTTTTGTGATTTTTCAAAAAAACGTTAATTCGAACGAATTGAAGCGAAATAACGTTCGAAAGTCGAAAATAAAATTCAAAAAATATGGTGAACTAAATATTTTTGGATAATTTTAAAATTTTCGTTATTTTGACAAGATTTTTCATTTCTAACGACAAAAATTGACTTTTCCAAAAGACTTTCTAGAATATTTCTCGCTGCGATGACTAAATTTTTGTGATTTTTCAAAAAAAACGTTTTGATTGGACGGAAACCTAAATATTTTCAAAAAACGTCGATATTTTTTGGATTATTTCAAAATTTTCGTCATTTTGACAATATTTTTCATTCTCAACGCAACTGTCAGCGAAAATTTACGATTGGAACGACAAAAATTGACTTTTCCAAGAGACTTTCTAGAAAATTTCTCGCTGCAACGACTGAATTTTAGTGATTTCTCAAAAAAAACGTTTAGTCGAACGAATTCAACAAAATTTCCATCTTTTTTGAAAAAAATTTATTTTCAGTGCACGAACTTCATAGAAAAATAAATTAAACGCTTACGCATCGCAAACTCAATGGAATTTTATTTTAAGGGCCAACAGGCGATGGAAATTGTTTACGAAGTGGTGATGGGTAATTGCGAGAAGAAATGGATCGAGGAAAAGGAAAATGGGTTTTGTTAAGTATACGTAATATATCGGTCAAAGGAGGCAAGTTAAGTTAACAGGGGTTGGGCTTCTTCGTTACGTGTTTATAATGCTCGTACATATAGGGGTTGAAATCGAGGTGGATGGGACAGACGCTATGGAAAGTTTAAATCCAATTTCACTTGGCGTTGCAGCTTAAACTTTCACTACGTGATGTACATAATACAGGCAGGAGGAAGAGCGACCAGAAGACGAAAGTTAGAGCGAGCGAGACAGCCAGCAATGGGGGAAGGCATGAAAAGATGAGGGTGGAAATGCGAGGGTGGAATGAGAGCCTGGAACACGCATTGATGAGACATGAACCGATAATATATTCGATTCTCTCCTAGTAAACAAGAAGTCGAAGCCATTCTCCCTTCTCCATCATCATCCAGCCTGCTCCTGCTCCCTCGCTCGTTCTAATTAATCAATATTCGACGTGCAGCTCCGAGCCCACATCCGATAATATTAATTAACCTGTACGATGGTGTCGAGCATTTTATATCCTCGTTCGCCCTACACACAAACGCGATATCCCTGCGACAATTTGCATTTTCCTCCATTTCTGCACACTGGAAAGAAAATTTTGTTTTTTTGTTTTTTTTAAATTTCGTTTTTTTGAAAAACGTTTTTTTGAAAAGTCACTAAAATTTAGTCATCGCAGCGAGAAATATTCTAGAAAGTTTCTTCGAAAAGTCAATTTTTGTCATTCCAATCGTAAATTTTACTGACAGTTGCGTTAGGAATCAAAAATCTTGTCAAATTGACGAAAATTTTAAAATTATCCAAAAAATATCGACGTTTTTTGAAAATATTTAGGTTTCCGTCCAATCGAAACGTTTTTTTGAAAAATCACAAAAATTTAGTCAACGCAGCGAGAAATATTCTAGAAAGTTTCTTCGAAAAGTCAATTTTTGTCATTCCAATCGGAAATTTTACTGACAGTTGCGTTAGGAATGAAAAATCTTGTCAAAATGACGAAAATTTTGAAATTATCCAAAAAATATCGACGTTTTTTGGAAATAATTAGGTTTCCGTCCAATAAAAACGTTTTTTTGAAAAATCACTAAAATTTAGTCATTGCAGCAAAAAATATTCCAGAAAGTCTCAAAATTATCCGAAAATGTATTCAGTCAATCGTATTTTGTCGAAAAGTCTGCCCGAGTGGTAGAAAATTCGATTTTAGAATTAGGCTAGAATTTTAGTTCATTATTTTCGTCGTTCCCAAACCCTGCTCGGCCCATGTGCAACGTCAACACGAAGCTCGGAGCGAAAATCAGCCCGACGAGTTCGCGCACAAAGAGACTCGAGAAATCCACGAAATCAGTTTCCACGCAGTGTTTGAAATCCACGATTAACGAACCCCATGAAATTCGCGAGTCGCGAGCGTCACCGGAAAACCTCAATCTTGCGTCAAAGAGATCTCGCATCAGGAAAATTCCGGACGAACTTCGGAAACCGACGGATTGTCATGAAACGAAAGAAAAATGACAAAAAAAAAAAAATTGTCATGCACTCAATTTTCGAGATTCTGCGAATTAAAATCGCCCCCGAATTCACGCGCGATAAATAAAACAAATTGTGCGTTAAGGAAATGAATAAATTGGAAAAGTTTGTTATCGCCAAAAACTTTCGGAATATTCACGCCTTGGAAAACAGCCCCTTCGAGTACACGAATTTTCCATTAATCCTCAAGGCCACCTGCTGCTCTTATCGCGATGTTAATGGACAAGAATTAGCTCCGAACGTTCAAACGCGCGCGCACGGTTACAAAAATCTGCGACACCAAATTCTTGCGCCTTTTTTTCTCGCATTTCGTCGCACCTTGTCATGGAATCCCACAAAAACCACCCCTAGGCCGTGCAATAAAACTGTGAGGCACATTTCTCATTTCGGCCCGAAAAGGCCAGTCGCCAGGATGAGATTCGCCCCGGCTCCATCATCCCCTGATAAAACATCCCTTACAAATTTATTATTCCCTGTATCAAACCCCCAAAGGGTGCACTTGGAAAAAAAACAGGGAGAAAAATTTGTCGACGTGAAGAAAAATAAATGTCACGCATCGAACCCTCTTTTCGTATATAATTTCGTTTTATCTCCCGCATGCGTCACTCGCAATCGTTATTAAGACACTGAAAATTGAATTAAAAAAAAAAAAAACGTCGATATTTTGGTGAACACAGCGAACTAAATAATATTTGACAATATTTTTCATTTACAATGAAACTGTCAGCAAAATTTACGATTGGAATGACAAAAATTCACTTTTCGCAGAGACTTTCTGGAATATTTCTCGCTGCAACGAGTAATTTTTATGATTTTTCAAAAAAAAAAAAAAAACATTTAGGCAAACGTATCGAAATTTTCCATAAAAATTTTCTTTCCAGTGTAAAAATTAAATTTTGTCAAAAACGTTCATATTTTGTTGAACACTAAATATTTTTCGATAATTTCAATATTTTTCATTTCTAACGCACGTGTCAGCAAAATTTACGATTGGAATGACAAAAATTCACCTTTCGAAGAGACTTTCTAGAATATTTCTCGCTGCAACGAGTAATTTTTGTAATTTTTTCAAAAAAAAAAACTTTTAGGCGAAAGTATCCAACAAAATATCGAAATTTTCCATAAAAATTTTCTTTCCAGTGTGAAAATTAAATTTTGTCAAAAAACGTCGATATTTTGTTGAACACTAAATATTTTTCGACAATTTCAATATTTTTCATTTCTAACGCACGTGTCAGCAAAATTTCCGATTGGAATGACAAAAATCCACTTTTCGGAGAGACTTTCTAGAATATTTCTCGCTGCAACGAGTAATTTTTGTAATTTTTTCAAAAAAAAAAAACTTTTAGGCGAAAATATCCAACAAAATATCGAAATTTTCCATAAAAATTTTCTTTCCAGTGTGAAAATTAAATTTTGTCAAAAAACGTCGATATTTTGTTGAACACTGAATATTTTTCGACAATTTCAATATTTTTCATTTCTAACGCACGTGTGAGCAAAATTTACGATTGGAATGACGAAAATCCACTTTTCGAAGAGACTTTCTAGAATATTTCTCGCTGAAACGACTAAATTTTTGTGATTTTCCAAACATTTTCCGTTTTTTCATTCATTTTCAATTTTTATTGTCGACTCCCTGCGAAGCTTTTGGAGAAAATCAACCCCTTGCCTGGATTTTCCTCGATCCTAAAGCCTCCCCTGAAATACGTAACATTCTCGAAGCGTTTCATGAAGTTGGCTGCTTCCTGGATAGAGACTTGGTAATCCAAAGGAGAAAAGTACCAAGCAGGTGGAATATACTCGAAGAGATTGGCATTTAGGGGTCGCGTATGGGGGTGGCAAATTGTTGGAGTATGTGCATGTATAGTGAATCGCGTTGGGAATCGATCTAAGTGGGGCACATGGTCGCTAGTGGAACGAGAGAATCCCATGCTATCGGTGTCTCTTTTGACTCGCCTCAAAGCCCTCGCGAATGGCGTGTTGAAGGAGAATTTCAACCACCAAGTGGATAGTCGAAACGCGTTGGAAATGCATGTAGAGCTCGCCAGTCCATTCGCGTCGTCGTACTTACACAAACTAGTTCGTAAATTGGCTGGATCCAGTGCGGGGTGGTTTTGTGAGTGTTTGTGTACGGGACAGCGAGTGGAGCGTCCGGGGGAGAGACTAGATCGTGAAAATCGATGAAATTTGTGGTTTTACACAACGTGGACTGTGCAAAATGGAGCGCGCACGATACACATCGCGGCGAGGGGGTTGTTTTCGACTAATTCGCGCGTAAGGGTTTGTCATTCTCGATGGAGCTACCGGAAGCGAGAAAACAGCGTCATTCCACGCTGCCAAATGTGTCGATGCGGTCGAATCAACCCCCGAGTAATATTCATCCCCCCTTCCCGTTAGGGTGTGAGTTTAGGGGTTGCAAGCATGGAAGGGTGCGCAAATTAATAGTTGTGTATGGATGGCCGACACATCCGTTTAGACATGTTACTGGAAACCACTATTCACCGGTTCATAACTCTCCGCACCGTATCATAAGCTACATGGCCACGTTTCAACCCTCCCCGAATCACCCCCAACATGTTTGCAGCCCTGCACTTACTCATGAATATTTCCCCTGCCAACCGATCATCTTAAAAGCTTCTAGGGCTCGAAGATAACGACGTGACGAACGCCTTCACCAACCCTTACAATTCCAACCCCCTTTTTCCACCCTTAAGTGCCCTCAGAACTACAAAGATGAGGAAAAATGTGAATAATAAATTGCGCCACGATCCCGATTTATTTTCAAACTCTCATGCGGTTTTTTCTAGTCGGTTTTTTCATAATTGAATTTTTTGACCTATTGCGCTGACCCGGGGGTCGAAAACTACCCCAATTTTGAAAAATTCACATCTTGGGCTCTTTTCTTTTCGTTTTTTCATGCAGAATCACCAGAGCCTGGGACAATTTTGCCTCCAGTCGAAAAATTAGTCAAAAATGCGGTGAAACGATAAAAAAAAAATGGAGAACGAATGCCTCGGTTCGTTTTTCACCCCAATTTTGAAAAATTCATATCTCCGGTAAAATTTAACGAAAAGCCTTCGATTTGGGCTCATTCTTTTCGTTTTTTGATGCAGAATCACGTGAGCCCGGGGCATTTTTGATTCGAGTCGAAAAATTAGTCAAAAATGCGGTAAAACGATTTTAAAAAATCCGGAGAACGAATGCCTCAGTTGGTTTTTGACCCCAATTTTGAAAAATTCATATCTCCGGTAAAATTTAACGAAAATCCTTCAACTTGGGCTCATTCTTTTCGTTTTTCAATGCAGAATCGCGTGAGCCCGGGGCAATTTTGATTCGAGTCGAAAAATTCTTCAAAAATGCGGTAAAACGATGGAAAACCAGAATTTTTAATAATTTTTATCGAATCTTTGTGCCAGATCCTTGAGATAAATGCTACAGACACAATCCCCGACGTTTTGCCCATCAGGGCTGGAAAATTATTCGGTCGGACGATAGATTATTCGATCGAATGAACTTTAGTGACCGGCGCGTGCTCCCCGACAATCGCGGTCTCGCTTCCCGCGGTTTACCACTCTCGTACCTTTACTACTGAAACACGAGGGATTCGTCCACAATCCACTTGGACCAGTTAGCCCTCCTTTTCGCCCTCATCCCTCTCCCCCACACGCTTTTTTCTTCTTCTTTTTTCCTCCCACTCATTATTCCCCGATAAACTCGAAATTTCACTCCAAATTCGTCGTATTCGCGTCTCGTCCTGACGCGAGTTCAAAAAGCTCCTCAAATCGTGCCAGACAATGACGAATTAAAAATTTACAATCGCATCTCGCGCTCAATCTCATCGACCTAGACAAATATTAATCACCTCAGATTTTCCGAGCTACTGAACTATTAATGCGAATCCAACGGTGTCACATTCCCATCGACGTTTTTTGACGCTCCACTCGCAATTTTCATGCAAATTTAATTCACCGCCGCTCATTTTATTCCCCGAAAGATTCTTCACATATTCATTGGACGAATCGATCCAAAATCGGGGATTCAGCTCCTACAAATGTCGATGGAAATATGACGTTTTACATTTATTAACCAAACGCCGCGCCAAATGGCTTTGAATTCTTCATTCGAAATGATGCATTCGAAATTCTTGGATTTGAATCTCATTAACGACGATCCCGATCGGACTTTCTGTCGATCTTTCCATTTGGCTCGACGTTTTGACCCGATGACAGCTCGTTTTTTTTTCTGTTCGTGATTAACCCCAGAATCTTTTTTTTCACCGCCAACCGGGGGTCAAAATGACCCCAATTTTGAAAAATTCACATCTCCGGTAAAATTTCACGAAAAGGAGTCAATTTGGGCTCATTTTTTTCGATTTTTGATGCAGGATCAAGCACAGGGAAGAAAATTTCGTTGAATAACGTTTTTTTTTTAAATCACTAAAATTTTGTCGTTGCAGCCAAAAAAATTCTGTAAAAATCTTCGAAAATTCAATTTTTGTCATTAGAAATGAAAAATATTGTGAAAATATCGAAAATTTTGAAATTATCCACAAATATTTCAATCAGCGTATTTTGAAAATTTAATTTTCAGTCCCGGAGTGAAAAAATTGGTCAAAAATGCGATTAAAAGGGAGCGCGCAAGATTTAAAATCGTCTGGGGTCGTTTTTGACCCCGCGGGTGGCTTTTCGGGGTTAAAACGACGTTGGCGCGGGCTGTCAGTGAAATTTCTGACTTGCTGATTAACACGAGACACTGCACGATTCGTGAGGCTCGCATTTGCATATCGTGCGGTTAAATTTGAGCTCGCACGCGCCGAGCTATTGGGAAAACAAGCTTTTCACGTCGTCAACATCGATCTGAATTTTTAACGCGAAAAAGAGGTGGGGGGAGGGGGGGGGGCGGAGTTATAAATTCGTTGTAGTTAATATGCGCCGCCCCGGGACAAATGTGAAATGTGTTGAGATTGATGACAATGCGCGTCGAGCTTTTAAGCTCGTTTCGAGATAGATGTGCGTTTGCACCGGGCGTTGAAAGGGAACGGGATGAAAAACGAGGCGGTTGTTTGATTCATAGGGCCAACATACATGTTGCGGGGATTAAGTCTTGAATGCGCGTGCACAAACTTTTGGCTCCTCACAATGAACGTCTCGTCCTTCATTTCCTGACAAAACAAAACCAAAAAAAAAACTTTTTCAACCAAAAATTTCAAAAATTCGTGACGCGTTTTTCATTATTATTTTTTTTTTATATTCTAAAAACGTTCCAGGACGAAAATCGCAAGTTTCAGCGCGTCGCAGGACGTTTTGAGCAAAAAAACTCAAAATTTAAAAAAATTCCTGACAATCAGTTCGTTTTTTAAAATTTTTTTCTAAATCTAAAAAACGTTCCAGGACGAGGATCGCGAATTTTAGTGCATCAAGACGTTTTGCGCGAAAAACTGAAAATTGAAAAAAATTCGCTTCGTTTTTTCATTAAAATTTTATTTTTTTTAATATTCAAAAAAGATTTTGGGACGAGGATCGCAAATTTCAGTGCATCAAGACGTTTTTAAGCAAAAAACTGAAAACTGAAAAAAAATTCGGGACATTCGCTTCGTTTTTTCATTAAAATTTTTGTTTTTTAATATTCAAAAAAGTTTTCAGGACAAGGATCGCAAATTTTAGTGCATCAAGACGTTTTTGAGCAAAAAACTGAAAATTGAAAAAAACTTCGGGACATTCGCTTCGTTTTTTCATTAAAATTTTATTTTTTTTAATATGCAGAAAAGTTTTCAGGACGAGGATCGCAAATTTTAGTGCATCAAGACGTTTTTGAGGGAAAAATTGAAAAAAAAAAAATTCAGGCAACAATGATGGACGTCTTTGGTTTTTATATTCAAAATTTCCATTTCCCGAGTCTTTTCTTTTGATAGTGAAGCGACATTATCTGTTATTGTATAGAAAATCGATAAGTCCCGTTGTCATATCGGGCTCCATCGCGATGATTATTATTGCACGTGTTCCCGAGTTGCTTTTGTGCGAGCATTCACATTGGACATTGTGTCTCGTGGCGTCTTGCTCGGGATGATCTTTCGCGATGAGAAAGCCGAGCTCGAAGCTCCATTCGCAAAAGAGTCGCGAGTCCTTAAGAAAATCTTTTCTATGGGGCAGATTTAAAGAGCCGCAAAGACTCGCCTGGACAATGCTGAAAATTTATGACGACGTAGAGGCAAAAATAAAGCAAAATTTCACGAAGAAATCAGGCGTAAAAAAGTTGATTCAAATTTGCTGGGGTACGGGCGCGGGTAGCCTCACCTTGCTTTGCATGGCAGAAACCGGTGATGGTCAGCCGTAGGAAAAACACAAACCAGAGGGCAATCAGCATCGTCCAAAAATGAGACTTTTATTTTCTTATTTCACTATATTTTCTCTCGCCAGGATCGAGAATTCGTTAATTAATAATAAAATCACTTCACAGGTGGCCGCGAAAATCGTGGCAAATGAAAATTTACTAAAATTAATTAATTCGGCATGGAATTTCGCGATTTAAAAATCATTTTTTTATTTTTATTTTATTTTTTGCTTTTGTTACTCGCGATCGCGGAGGGCAAAACGAAAGGCGGATTGGAAAATATTTCACCGGTCTACATAATTTTGGGCAGCCGGTTTTTCACTTCCGGTTCGTTCCTGATCCGTGTCCGAACTCATGTACGGATGTTGCGAAACTGATGCTGCTGGATTCTCGTTCGGGGTGGTTCGGGCAAAACGCACGCGGGCCAGGGATGGGGTGGGATGCGGAGACGACGAGGCAAACCCTTGCGTGTTTCCATCAGCGAGGCTCGCCCCAACCAGCCGCAGCTTCGGCGCAAGCGCGCTTTTGCCACTTCCATTCCAAACATCCCTCAACGTTATTATTATATACATGCTTTTTCCACTTTTACTCACCCCCACCCCCGCACTCGCCTGATCGCTCTGGTCTCGTTCACACACTTCGTGTCCGGATATCGCATCTGTTTTCTTCTACGATCTCGCACTCGCCAGAGCTTGTTCAATTAGTCGACGCATTAGGAGGATTATCTTGAAAATCATTTGGAAACTGAACGAGCAGCGAATGTAGCACGGACTTTCCAAGCCAAATTCAACATAAAAACTGCCACCCCAAAACTACCCGAGTCGCAATTCTCAAATGGAATTTATTTCACTCGTTCACTGGAAAAAAAAAAACATTTAGAAAAAGTTGCATTTTTCGTTGGATACGTTCGATTGAACGTTTTTTTGAAAAATCACTAAAATTCAGTCATTGCAACGAGAAATATTCTAGAAAGTCTCTCCGAAAAGTCAATTTTTGTCATTCCAATTGTAAATTCAGCTGAAAGTTGCATTGGAAATGAAAAATATTGTCAAAACAACGAAAATTTTGAAATTTCCATACAAAAATATTTAGTTGGCCGCATTCAACAAAATATCGACGTTTTTTGACGATATTTAATTTTCAGTCCACTCAAGGAAAATTTTGACGGAGTTGATGGATATTTTTTTGTAGTTTTTCTAAATCACCAAAATTGCATCATTTGCAGCAAGAAATATTCTAGAAATTTTCCTCGAAAAGTCAATTTTTGTTATTAAAATCGTAAATTATACCGACAATTGCATTAGAAATTCAAAATATAGTCAAAATAACGAAAATTTGAAAATAATTCATCGTATTCAACAAAATATCGACGTTTTTCGACAATATTTTATTTTCAGTCTACTCAAAACAAAATTTTGATGGAAATGATGAATATTTTGTTGAATAAGTTCGACTAAATGTTTTTTTTTTTGAAGAAACTCAAAAATTTAGTCATTGCAGCAATAAATATTCTGGAAAGTCTCTTGGAAAAGTCAATTCTTGTCATTAAAATCGTAAATGTTGCCGACAGTTGCATTAGAAATGAAAAATATTGTCAAAAAAACGGAAATTTTGAAATTATCCAAAAATATTTTACCGTGTTTAACAAAAAAATTGACGTTTTTTGACAAAATTTAATTTTCCGTGCACTGAAAAGAAAATTTAGTTGAAAAAAATGAATATTTGGTGGAAACGTTTGACTAAAACGTTTTTTTTACTAAAATTTAGTCGTTGCAGCAAGAAATATTCCAAAAAGTTTCTTCGAAAAGTCAATTTTTGTCATTAAAATCGTAAATTTTGCCAACAGTTGCATTGGAAATGAAAAATATTGTCAAAAAAACGAAAATTTTCAAATTATCCAAAAATATTTCATCGTATTCAAAAAAATATCGAAGTTTTTTTGAAAAAATTCAATTCTCAGTGTCGCAAGACCAGGACGAAAGTCTCGTTCACTCGCTTCTCTTTATTTTTCTTTTATATTCTGCTATACAAATTGGCATTTTATAAAAAGCCAAATATTCCAAGAAGCCCAATAAGCTCCGTTGCAGTTTATTCCGTGTGCATTAACCCTCCGAAATACGAGAGAGAGCCGCGTTTACCGAATTCAACTATTCCCCGCAGCGCTGCACACTTTGTCTATATACTTGCGAGCTGCTTCTATGGACTTGTATGTTTCGGGCGGTGTGGTGAACATACGAACGAAACATAAGTACGTTTGTTCGGTCAACCGGAAGTTCTACATCTCTGCCGAGTGTTGAGGAGCAGGTTATCGAAAATTCACTGCTGGGGCTGAGAAGGATTCCAGTAAATTCCGTAACCCCAAAAAAAACGCGTCGATTTTTCGTTAAATCCGTTCGACTGGACGTTTTTTCAAAAAATCACAAAAATTCAGTGGAAAATTTGAAAATTATCCAAAACAATGAACATTTTTCGAAAATATTGAATTTTTCGTCCAATAAAAACCTCAAAATGTTTTTTTTCCTCTCGACAATTCACTTTTGTGATTTTTTGAAAAAATCACAAATCATCATTTTTGAAATTTCAATTTTTTCGAAAAATGTTCGAATTTTTTGAATAATTTTCTAATTTTCGACTCAATTTCAAAAAATCACAAAAATTGAGTCGAAAATTAGAAAATTATTCAAAAAATTTGAACATTTTTCGAAAAAATTGAAATTTTTTGAAAAAAATCACAAAAATTGAGTTGAAAATTAGAAAATTATTCAAAAAATTCGAACATTTTTCGAAAAAATTGAAATTTTTTGAAAAAAATCACAAAAATTGAGTCGAAAATTAGAAAATTATTCAAAAAATTCGAACATTTTTCGGAAAAATTGAAATTTTTTGAAAAAAATCACAAAAATTGAGTCGAAAATTAGAAAATTATTTAAAAAATTCGAACATTTTTCGAAAAAATTGAAATTTTCGTCCAATAAAAACCCGCGAAATGTTTTTTTTCCTCTCGACAATAATTGCAGCGAGTCGTGAAAAGAAACTTGTTCCATTTGTCATTATTATTATTATTATTATGGTCGTATCATTTGATGCGTGAAGAATCAGAGTTTTGTTAGGATCCCCTAAAGCGCCTCAATCTTGCTTGTCTAAGCGACGCGATCGTTACGTATTCTCTCGTACGACTTTACAGGATGATTAATGTTTTCGTATCTGTTGTTTTTTCTCTTTTTCTCAAGAGCGAGAGAGGATCGTCGCGATTCACCTCGTCTCCGGAACTTTTCTATATATGAATATATAAACATCGCCTTTTATACAACCCCCCAGGAGCTCCTTTCAAACAGGGGCGCTGCCGTGTGACAGGGTGCTCTCTTCTCGAGGAGAGATCTCGCCGCATTATTTATTCCCCACTCGTCTCGAAGAATGAGTCTCGAGATACCCAGCAATGAGAATCGTCCTGTCTCTCTTTTTTTTCCACCCCAATCCACCCCCACCCCCTTGAGTTTTTTTTTCCTCTTGCTCTCTCGTCTCGTAAAATGGGAAAAGATTTTCATCGTGCAAGCTCGCCGAGCTACAAGTAAACGCGCGTATACGTTTCATACGCGATATTCGCCTAACCACCCCTTGTAAATCATTCCCCAAGGTAGCTCGAGCGTTCAACGCTACAGACTTGGGATAAAACTCGAAGCGATGGGCTCTATGAATTTCGCATGGACGGACAACGTGTATACACGCGCTCAACACACCGCAAACGTGTGTAATGTTATTTGTACGTATACACGAGCGAGTATTCGACCAAATTCCATGTTGCCTCGTGACCCCAACAATTTTTTATTCTCTCCAAATTTTTTTTTCCAAAATATAGTACAGAAATATCGTGATTTTTACCTCAAATCCTGCTGCAAAGCAAACAGAGTCGAAAAACTAAATTCTGCTTTTATCGTACGAAATATTTCCTCCAGCTTTTTCTAGCTCGAAACATTTTTCACACTTTAATCAAATAAACAAACACGATTTTTCCTACTCGTTTTAGGTTCACCACGATACTGTGATAAAGTAGGAAAAATATACACGACGAAATATCTCGATTTTTACCTCCAATACTGGGCCAAAAAAAACGTCGAAAAATAAAAATCCAATTTTATACACGATGCGAAATATTCTCTGCAGTTTTTTCAACAACAATCACCAAAGTTTCGTCATTGCAGCGAGAAATGTTCTAGGAAATCTTGTTGAAACAAATTCATTCATTTTTCATTTAGCTGCAATGTTTATTTAATCGCACTGAAAAGAAAATTTTGTTGGATACGTTCGAATAAACTTTTTTTTGGAAAATAACCAAAAATTGGTCATTGCAGCGAGAAATATTTTAGAAAGTCTCTTGGAAAAGTCAATTTTTGTCACTCCGATCGCAAATTTTGCTGGCAGTTTCGTTGGAAATGAAAAATATTGTCAAAATTAGGAAAATTTTGAAATTTTCCAAAAATATTTAGTTGAATTTCATTTCAAATGCTCTGAAAAGAAAATTTTCGTTCGACTGAACGGTTTTTTGAAAAATGACTAAAATTTAGTCATTGCAGCAACAAATTTTTTAGAAAGTCTCTTGGAAAAGTCAATTTTTGTCACTCCGATCGCAAATTTTGCTGGCAGTTTCGTTGGAAATGAAAAATATTGTCAAAATTAGGAAAATTTTGAAATTATCCAAAAATAGTTAGTTGGATTTCATTTTCAATGCTCTGAAAAGAAAATTTTCGTTCGACTGAACGGTTTTTTGAAAAATCACTAAAATTTAGTCATTGCAGCAACAAATTTTTTAGAAAGTCTCTTGGAAAAGTCAATTTTTGTCACTCCGATCGCAAATTTTGCTGGCAGTTTCGTTGGAAATGAAAAATATTGTCAAAATTAGGAAAATTTTGAAATTATCCAAAAATATTTAGTTGAATTTCATTTTCAATGCTCTGAAAAGAAAATTTTTGTTCGACTGAACGATTTTTTGAAAAATCACTAAAATTTAGTCATTGCAGCAATAAATATTCTTGAAAGTCTCTTTAAAAATCAATTTTTGTCATTTCGATCGCAAATTTTGCTGGCAGTTCCGTCGGAAATGAAAAATATTGTCAAAATTAGGAAAATTTTGAAATTATCCAAAAATATTTAGTTGACCGCGTGTCCAACAAAATATCGACGTAATTTTGCCAAAATTCAATTTCTCGCGCACGCGAAACGACGTTTCACAAAATCATCGAGAAAAACACGATAATTTTTCGTATTTTTAGAATCACGAGGATGCGACAGAAAAATAAGAGCAATGCAGTAAAAAAAAAAAAACAAACAGCAATCGGTTGTTAAAAGATGCAAGAAAAATTGTTGGAAATCTAATCGCAAGAAGATCGAGGAAACGCGTTGCAGGGAGAGAGAGGGGGGGGGGGGAACTCGAGATTGATATAAAATGCAATAGGAAGAAGCCTCGAGAGATTTTGGTGGTGATTCCCGGAGTTCACCTTCGTACCTGTGGGACACGAGAGACGTACATTTGCGAGGGGGTGGTGGAAAAAGCGTAACGCTGGGTTAGAAGCCGCAGGGATGGGAAGCTCATCCGCCCCCCCGCACGTTGTGTAGAGAGATCCGAGAGGGCGAGAAACTTATCGACCTAATAAAGATTCCAGGGGGAAAAGCGTGTGTATATAGAGACGTGCAACTCGCTCTCGCTTGCTGGCTGTGCTGGGGATGCTCTCTGGTTTTGCTGCCACCCCTACAACTGCTCCAGAGAGTCGCTACACAGCTGTCTAGCGATTCTTGCTACGTTACGACCATTCCAATTCTCTCTCTTGCTCTCTTTCTCTATCCATTCGCGTATCGATCCAACAGGACAAAGTGAAAACGTTATCTGGCCCGTAGTATCGCCCTCCCTGGCCATATAACCAGCTCGAATCTCTCGTAACTCAACTCTTTTCTTTCCCACTCTCCCTCTCCCTCGTTCTCACCTGCTCTCTCTCTCTTCCCTTTCTCTTTACACGTCGCAGTTGCATCGAGATTGCACCCAGCACCAGAAAAAGTCTCAAGGGCTCGTACAGCCAAGAAAATACTCCTGAAAAACCAAAGAGACTCTCTCTCTCTCACTCTCTTTCACTCTTATTGCCTATACCACATTTTCAAACTATCGTAACATCCGGCAAAGCATCCTCCTATGATGCTGTTGTGAGTTGCTCACTTTTTCCATCCCCCAAACCAACATAAAGCCCCTTGTACCTCCCCCTCTCTTTACAGAAACCATAAAAGCCCCAGGCGTTTACATTCGATGGTTAAAAAAATAATCGAAATTTCATTAAACGTCAAAAAATCCTTTTATTCAGAATTTTCAACTTTTTCCATCGAAACTCGAGTAAATTTGGGTCTCGTTTCGTTTATGAGTTGCAAAAAATGTTTTGGGGGGATTTTTCTTATAAAATTTCGGCCCACCCTTTCTGGAATTCTGCAAAAAAAATCCTAAATACTTTTTTTCTTGGCAAATCGATTTTTGAAAAAAATTTGAAAAAAATTGGAAAAATGAGAAATTGCAAATTAAATTTTGCGTTGTTTATTTTTTTTTAATTTTTAACAACACGCAGAATGTTTCCTTAGAAATTTTTTCGATTTTTCGAAAAAATTTCGGCTCATCCTTTCTGGAATTCTGCAAAAAAAATCCCAAATACGTTTTTTTCTTGGCAAATCAATTTTTGAAAAAAATTTCGCCTCATCCTCATCCTGGAATTCTCAAAAAAAAATCCCAAATACGTTTTTGTCTTGGCAAATCGATTTTTGAAAAAAATTTCGGCTCATCCTCATCTGGAATTCTGCAAAAAAAATCCCAAATACGTTTTTGTCTTGGCAAATCGATTTTTGAAAAAAATTTCGGCTCATCCTCATCTGGAATTCTGCAAAAAAAATCCCAATTACATTTTTGTCTTGGCAAATCGATTTTTGAAAAAAAATTTGAAAAAATTTTGGAAAAATGAGAAATTTCAAATTAAATTCTGCGTTGTGTATTTTTTTTTACAAAACGCAGAATTTTTCTTTAAAGATTTTACGTTTTTTTTATTCCGCGATAAAAGTGTCGTGGATAATTTTGCGATGCTAATTTTTCGTGCAGTTGGTAGAGAGAGAGAGCGAAAGGAAAATGGCAACAATTGAAGAATCGCTTGTCCCAATAAAACGTGCTCGCGAGGGCACGTCGCGTGTTCTTTTTTGTTTGGATCCATTTTGGGGCTCGTTATTTTTGAGGAGTGAAATTAAATTGGAGCAATTAAAGACTCGGGGCGCGATGGATTTTTCTCAGGCGTTGAAAGTTTGTAATGGAGCTTGATAAATTGAATGGAGGAATATTCAATTAGGCTCTCGTTGTTACAGGTTAAATTTTAATTGTTCATCATTGAAGAGGATTTAAAGTTGTTGGATTAATATATACCGGGCGTCTCGCAGCCTCTTTCTCGACTCTTGCCCGCCCACCCCACGATTATTCCAGCCCTCGTTTGCAAGGATAACTGGGGGTGAAACGCGCCCCCGATTAAATAACTCCTTTCCATAAATTACACTTAGATCCAAGATCTCTCGTTCTATTCTATAGTATCACAAAGTCTATTGAATTTTACTCCTTCCCCCTCGTACCTCGACCCTGTGAACTTCTCCTTTTCTCTCCCTCTCTCTCTCTCGCCTCGTATTCCCACTTTCCCAGAGCCAACTCCATTTCTAAACTGCTCTCTCTTAATCCAATGTACTCGGAACTATCTACATTGACCCGCGCCATGTTAGTCTAACATTTCTTAACTCACCTTCTCGCCCACAGTGGAAAGAAAATTTGTTGAAAAAGATGGATATTTTGTTGGATACGTTCGACTAAACGTTTTTTTCGAAAAATCACAAAAATTTAGTCATCGCAGCGAGAAATATTCTAGAAAGTCTCTTCGGAAAGTCAATTTTTGTCATTCCAATCGTAAATTTTGCTGACAGTTGCGTTAGGAATGAAAAATCTTGTCAAAATGACGAAAATTTTGAAATCATCGAAAAAATATTGACGTTTTTTGAAAATGTTTAGGTTTCCGTCCAATCAAAACGTTTTTTTGAAAAATCACTAAAATTTAGTCATCGCAGCGAGAAATATTCTAGAAAGTCTCTTCGAAAAGTCAATTTTTGTCATTTCAATCGTAAATTTTGCTGACAGTTGCGTTAGGAATGAAAAATCTTGTCAAAATGACGAAAATTTTGAAATTATCCAAAAAATATCGACGTTTTTTGAAAATATTTAGGTTTCCGTCCAATAAAAACGTTTTTTTGAAAAATCACTAAAATTTAGTCATTGCAGCGAGAAATATTCTAGAAAGTCTCTTGGAAAAGTCAATTTTTGTCATTTCAATCGTAAATTTCGCTGACAGTTGCGTTAGGAATGAAAAATCTTGTCAAAATTCTCTGAAAATTTGGTCAGGATCGCTAAAAAAAATCTCAATTCTACGGCATTTTGAAATTTTCATAAAAAATCCGCAAATTTTAAGAGTCACCACTAATTTTTTTTTTTTACGATTCCACGACTAGAGTCTCAAAATAGGAAAGTTTTGGCATTGAATTTGGGAAAAATTGATCGAACTGTTTAAATTTTCTGATTTTTCTCGAAAAATCGTCCGAACGTTTCAATTTTTGCGAATTTCCCGAGACATTTTGTGCAGCCTCTCGTAATTTTTCTTCCCATCGCTCTTTTCAAATCCCTTTTCCAATTTTTCGTTTCCTCGTACTCGTCGAAACGTTTTTTTTCCTTTTTTTCTTCTCATCCTTCAATTTTTTTCTCTTTTTTTGGCTAGACTCTCATTTTTATCTATATCTCACGCAGTCTCTATCATAGCGCGCGAGTGTGTCCGCGCGCGGCGAGCGGCCACCTTAATTACGAAACTTTTAGCAAGGCTTCGACGCCCTTGCGAAGTTTATCCCTCGGCAGCTCTTGGAGAGCGCGGCCGAAGATTATCACGCCCTTCAACAAAATAGCAGTGAATATCCCGCGGAACTTGGCCTCGCCGCGAGATCTTCAGACACTTTTTTTCATCAATATATATGTAACGGAAAAAATTAGTATTTTCATATATAAATATATGAAAAAAGCAGCAGAGATTGAAATGAAAAAATGCAAATGAAAATGAAATTAAAATGGCGATGCAAAGAGGTTCGAGACCGTTGGGAATCGCGGGCAAAGGGGTGGCGCGAGCAGGGGGTGAGCGTTTATCGTTTTTGAGCTCTTTTTGCTCGCTCGGATCTTGCCGAAGCGCGATGAGGGATTCTCAGCGAAAGGAGAAGCGAAAACCGCATCAAAACGCATAATCCCGTGCGCAAAGTCACAAAATATCAATGCGGGAGGGAGGGAGGCTCGGGGGTTGAAAAGGGGGTTGCAAAGTTTGAAATTCCTGGGGGATAAGTCTCGCGGAGTATTGTAATACCGCGTCGTTCGCGTTCTCGAGTTTCTCGCGTAAAAAGAGACCCCGAAACGTCAGAGAATAAAACGCATCGCGCATTGAATATTCGCGGGAATAACAAGGCCAGAGGGGATGATACGAGAGGGTGCGGAGGGTTCGTCACCTCGTAATCCCTCGCGGCTCTCGCTGAATATTTTTGCATAATTTATTTTTTACCCTCGCTCTCGTAATGTCGCGAAAATTACAACGAAATTGCCGAATTTTTTGTTCCACCCCTCGCGGTTTCGCGGATAATCATCACCCCCTGGAATAACAAATAAAAACGTCGCTCCTGTGCGAACAGACGAGCGCGGAAAGAAACCGATCGAAGCACAGAAAAGAGGAATCAAGTTAAGAGTTTTCCCGGACGCTTACGATCGCCCCGAGAGTTTCTTAACACCCCTTCGCGTCTTTGCGGGGGGTGCCCCGGAGTAAAGACTCCCGACACGGACATAAAGGCAAGATGGATCGAACTTTTCGTCGGGCCAACGTGACAAATGGTGAATCTCGAGCCTCGACCATTCCACCACCAACCCCCACTTTTTTCTTCATCCCTCTCGCGCCCCCTGCTCGTCTTTTCTGCTTCTTCTCACCCCCGACGTACGTTCAACTTTTCATCGCAACGTACACCAGACATCGAGCGCACCTGCTATCGATATCTCGAGTTCGGATGACGAAACAACAAAAAATTGCAAAAAGAGATGAAAAAATCGACAAAAACATTTTCATTGTTGAAAATTAATTCACGGACACTCGCACCCATTGTAATCGCTTGTTCAAATTACCCCGAGACACTCCCATCGCGATCCTCCCCCCCCCCTCCCCCTCCCTCCTTTTTCCCTCATTTCCAACGCTGCAAAAACATTTTTCGAATTCCACCCTCCCGCGACTCGTTTCGCTCTTTCCATTCGCTCAATTCGTTTTAATCATTTTCATCTATTCAAAAATACGTTTCACGCAAAAATTTATTAATTTCAATCGTTTCGGGGGGCTCGCGAAATTCTCTGGCGATTTAATTAAATTTCCGGCCCTTGCGATTTAATCTCAATCATGATAATTATTCGAGACTCGCAGAAAAATTCATTTTGTGCGTACATTCACAATTGTGTGGATGAAATTTGAGTTTTTTTTTATTAATTGTACAGGAATAATTGACTCTCGGTAGACACACATGGGTCTGGGGAGCCCATTTAGGAAATTACGTGAATTTCTCGTTTTTCGTATCGATTTCCATTGAATAATAATTTAAAAAAAACAAATTTATCCGCCACCCAGTGCAGGCTCTTTTTCTATAGATCGAAAACTACTTTCCTGAATTTTTTCAGATTTTTTAAACGAGTCCAAGTACTGTAAAAAACGCCAGGACGCCTCAGACCCATGTGTGTCTAGGGAGAAGCCATTTTTGCACACTTTATGTCGCACGAAAGAGAAAATTTGGTTGAAAAAGTTGGATATTTTGTTGGATACGTTCGACTAAACGTTTTTTTGAAAAATCAAAAAAATTTCGTCTTTGCAGCGAGAAACATTCTAGAAAGTCTCTTCGGAAAATAAATTTTTGACATTCCAATCGTCAATTTTGCTGACAGTTGCGTTAGAAATGAAATATATTTCTATAATGACGAAAATTTTGAAATTATCCAGAAAAAAACGACGTTTTTTGAAAATATTTAGGTTTCCGTCCAATCAAAACGTTTTTTTGAAAAATCACTAAAATTTAGTCATTGCAGCGAGAAATATTCTAGAAAGTCTCTTGGAAAAGTCAATTTTTGTCATTCTAATCGTTAATTTTGCGGACAGTTGCGTTAGAAATGAAAAATATTGTCGAAATAACGAAAATTTTGAAATTATCCAAAAATATTTCATCGTATTCAACAAAATATCGACGTTTTTTGACAATGTTTAATTTTCAGTCCACTCAAAAGAAAATTTTGATGGAAAAGCTGGATATTTTGACGAATCCGTTCGACTAAACGTTTTTTTGAAAAATCACTAAAATTTAGTCCTTGCAACAAGAAATATTCTAGAAAGTCTCTTGGAAAAGTCAATTTTTGTCATTAAAATCGTAAATTTTGCCGACAGTTGCGTTAGAAATGAAAAATATTGTAAAAATAACGAAAATTTTGAAATTATCCAAAAATATTTCACCGTGTTCAACAAAATATCGACGTTTTTTGACTCAATTTCATTCTCAGTAGGAAATATACGTTGCTCGTTTCTAAGATGGTTTCAATCGTTGAAGAAAATTGCGTTTATAGGTATATGCATAAAGTTGGTACATAAGTATAGACGTTGGAAATGTTGAGGGGGTTGTTCACGGGGGTGAGTATTACGTGGCTCAATTTTAGAGGTCGTCCGACCAACTTTGCCGCCCTCTGGGACATCCTGCGGTTCCTTGACTTACCGACCAGTATTTGCAGCATCCCATAACCACCCTCTCTGTACAGACATTGCAACCATCCCCCGCCGCAGCTTTCTCTCTCGCTGGTCCGGGCTCTTTGCTTCCAAGAGAAACGGAAGGAGCGAGAAGCCCAAAAGTAAACGCGGCTGCAAAGGGATGAGTGAGCAAGGCCTCGAGAAATTTTTATCATTTTTTTCATTTTTTGAATAAAAAATCGAAGAAAAATCGTGCAACGACCTTGAAAGCCATTTTTGGGAGCCAAAATCGCGTTTTTTTTCTGTAGAAATGGAAAAGCACGAAAATTACTGTAAGAAAAATAATTTTTAGCTACGACAATATTTTCACCCCCCCCCCCGATCGTCAGGAGGGGATGAAAATGGAGAAAAAATCTCGTTCACATAGGCGTGAAGATAAATATGTGTATTAGGGTGTCTCGTGTACAGTGTACGAGGACGACGTCACCCCTTTCCGCATCCGTGATTGAACTCATCCCTCCCATAGATGGCAATTCCACCCCGTTTAATGGCCTGTCGGTTTCACGCTTGAATTCACGTTCGAATTTTCCTCTCTCACTCCCCCGTCGCGAATCCAGTCCCACACACGCAAATCCATATATGGACGAAGGGAGAGGCCGAGAAAAGCTCGAGGGGGTGGAAAACATATTGGAGCCTCCCTCCCCCGCCCTCCCGATGGTCCAAGCCTGTCCGATTAAACTTGGCAGTCTCCAAAATCACACCGACACTTTTTTTCCGTCCTGCTCCCATGTTTTTTCTCTATTTCTATCATTTTTGTTATTTATTTATATTTGCCCATCCCCTTTTTATTTATATCGCGTGTATATCTCGAGGGGTCCGCGAGGCCAGTTCCACCCTCATCAATTCACCATTACGCGCGATATTTATTGCGGAAATGAATAACGCAAACCCCCCTGGTCTCGACGTGACTGGCAAATTCGATGAATGACGAGGGCAACCCACTCGACGAAACAGAACTATATGCATTTATAAATACACATATATTCACCCTGGAACTCTAACCTTATTTTTTTTTCACCCATTCCCCCAACCTCTGGCCTCATAAATGACCCCAATTTTGAAAAATTCATATCTCTGGTAAAATTTAACGAAAAACCTCCGATTTGGGCTCATTCTTTTCGTTTTTTAATGCAGAATCACGTGAGCCCAGAGCTTTTTTGATTCGAGTCTAAAAATTAGTCAAAAATGCGGTAAAACGATAACAAAAAACTGGAAAACGAATGCCTCGGTTGGTTTTTGACCCCAATTTTGAAAAATTCAAATCTCCGGCAAAATTAAACGAAAATCCTTCAATTTGGGCTCATTCTTTTCGTTTTTAAATGCAGAATCACGTGAGCCCAGGGCATTTTCGATTCGGGTCAAAAAATGAGTCAAAAATGAGGTAAAACGACGAAAAACGTTTTTGAAAGTCTCTTTCATTTCGGACAGCCAAACGGTCCATGGATAATCGACAGGAAAGTGAGAGAAAAAAGAACAGAGTGGAGCTCATGTGTGTGGAGAAAAAAAATGAAGAGTGGTGGAGGAAATTCGTGCTTGAGTTTCACTGGAAGCTGCTGAAACACTTTTTTTTTGTTTGTTTTTTTGTTGCAAAGGTGCATAAAGAAAGGGCATTCTCGAGGGTTCTTCGGAAAGAAGAGAGAATCTCGAGAGAAAGAGAGAATAAAGAGAATGACGACGACAAGGGGGGCAAACTAAATGACGACCTAAAACGAGGAGAGTGGAAATTACAACGCTTTGTGTCTAATTGCTTGCATTACTTGCCTCCTCCTTTTACTTCGGTGTGCATCTACTTGTCGCTCGTTCTTGTACTCGACTATTTTCTGCATCCACTCTTTTTTTCAACTTGTCTTCACTTTTATTCGCCTCGTTGTCATTTTTTTCCTCTTTCCCTTTTTTCCTCTTGCCTCTCGTGCTTTTTTTCGCCTCCTTTCTTTTTTTCTCTTTGCTCTCGTTTGCTGCAGCCTTTTCTGCCTTTTTCGTTTCTTTCCTGGGCCAAGTTTTCCCCTTTCTCTCGCTCTTTTTTTTCAACCTCATTCCGTTACTTTCTTGAGCACTTTTTCCCCCGAATCATCGTCGCATAATAATCCTGCGACCTATTGCGTCCAAAATTCTCGATAAAACAAAAAAAAAGTAAAAAAAAAATAAAATTTGACCAACTTCGACGAATTTTCAAACTTTTTTTTTGAAAAATCACGAAAATTTCGTCATTGCAGCAAAAAATATTCTGGAAAATCTCTCCGAAAAGTCAATTTTTGTCATTTCAATCGAAAATTTTGCTGACAATTGCGTTAGAAATGAAAAATATTGTCAAAATAACGAAAATTTCGAAAATTATTCAAAAGTATTGACCGAATTCAAAAAAAAATTGACGTTTTTTGACAAAATTCAATTTTCATGTTGGTTTTCGCAACTTTGCAAAAATCTGTGCCGGTGTATCGAAATACTGCGCCGAATGAAACGACGCGCCGAGAATCGATCATTCTCTCGTCTTGCAATTAATTAAAGCTCGAGAGTGTCCGCCACGAAATTTTCTACCGCCGCGGGATTGATTCGATCTCGTGGTCTTCGCATGCCAGATTATTTAACGTCCCAACACGCCTAGAAATATAAAAATCCTCTCCCGCAACCCATTTCCTCTCTCCATTTGCGATTAATGACAATTAATTAGCTTTGGTTTAGCTTAAGGCAGCGTGAAATCGAGCGAACATTAGGCTTTGCGCTCTCAACGCATTATATCGAAATTTCAATTTTAGACTAAAAAAAAATTGAAAAAAAAGATCGATATTTCGTTGGAAACGTTCGACTAAAAGTTTTTTTCGAAAAATCACAAAAATTTTGTCTTTGCAGCAAGAAATTTTCCGAAAAGTCTCTTGGAAAAGTAAATTTTTGTCATTTCGATCGTAAATTTTGCCGACAGTTGCGGTGGAATTGAAAAATATAGTCAAAGTCATGAAAATTTTGAAAATAAATGTTGAATTTTGAATTTTGAATCGTAAATTTTGAATTTTGGCGAATTCACCACTCCATGAAAGAAAATTCAAAAAAATTGTCGATTCTTACACGTTTTTTTGAAAAATCAACAAAATTTGTCGTTTCGATCGTAAATTCTGCCGACAGTTGCGTTAGAAT
The DNA here is from genome assembly GCA_037043255.1 of Diadegma fenestrale. NCBI lineage: Eukaryota > Metazoa > Arthropoda > Insecta > Hymenoptera > Ichneumonidae > Diadegma > Diadegma fenestrale. The sequence goes on from CM073317.1 coordinate 4,987,341, forward strand.
TGAAAAATAAAGTCAAAGTCATGAAAATTTTGGAAATGAATTTTGATTTTGAATTTTGAATCGTGAATTTTGGCGGATTCACCACTCCATGAAAGAAAATTCAAAAAAATTGTCGATTCTTACACGTTTTTTTGAAAAATCAACAAAATTTGTCATTTCGATTGTAAATTTAGCCGACAGTTGCGTTAGAAATGAAAAATATAGTCAAAGTCATGAAAATTTTGGAAATGAATTTTGATTTTGAATTTTGAATCGTGAATTTTGGCGGATTCACCACTCCATGAAATAAAATTCAAAAAAATTGTCGATCCTTACACGTTTTTTAGAAAAATCACCAAAATTAGTCATTTCGATCGTAAATTTTCCTCACAATTCCGTTAGAAATGAAAAATATTGTCAAAATAACGAAAATTTCGAAATTATCCAAAAATATCTCGATTTTTAACAAAATTTAATTTTCATATTGAAATCGCGTCAAAATCGCAAACGAAGCAATAATTTTCGCACTGCAAACGTTTTGTTTGTTTATTTTTCAACAAAAATTCTTCTTTGTTTCGTTTTATTCGAGTTCTCTGCACAACCCGATAAAAATATCTCGATTGCCTCTGTTCTCTCACGCTGCATCCTCGTCTTGGATTGCCCGAGGGATCCTGAATCACGCGCTACTATTTCTCTCGACGATATAATGAGAATGAATAAATTGCCTGGTGCACAGGAAATGTAATGTTCTCCTGCAATCCGTCCTCTCCCTTCGCCGTTCTCACCGGTCCATTAAAAGTTATCTATACTATATTAAGTTTCATGCACTCGTAATTGGCAGTGTTTCTAGACACAATTATCAGGATATAACAAATGATTTCGTGCTATTGATTATTATTGCTCGACAGCAGGTGCACACGAGTGGCAAAATAATAATTGAGAGTGTCCAACCTAGAATCCTCTTAAAAAAAAAAAAAGATTCTCGGTGTGAAACATAAAAAATTACGATTCTGAAGTTTTCACTGTAGGAAAACAAGGAAAATTTCATTTTTTATTAATTATTTTGATAATTAATGCACTCGATGCAATTTTTCTGGGAAATTCAGTTTTAAAATGGCACAAAAGACTGTCTCATTGTCGTAGACAAATAACGTATGAAAATTTTTTGCTCTGATGTAAAAAATCATCAGTTTTCGTTGCATTCCAACGAAGCACACTCCAATATCGTTATTTTATGAAATTGAAGTTTCCATCGTTGAAAAACAACGAAAATTGTATTTTTTACTAATTATTTTGATAATTAATGCACTCGATGCAATTTTTCTGGGAAATTCACTTTTAAAATGGCACAAAAGACTGTCTCATTGTCGTAAATAAATAATTTGTGAAAATTTTTTGCTCTGATGTAAAAAATCATCAGTTTTCATTGCATTCCAACGATGAGAACTTTAACGTCGTTATTTCATGATCCTGAAGTTTCCATCGTTGGAAAACAACGAAAATTGTATTTTTTATTAATTATTTTGATAATTGATGCCCTCGATGCAATTTTTCTGGGAAATTCAGTTTTAAAATGGCAAAAAAGACTGTCTCATTATCGTAGACGAATATTTTGTGCTCCGCTGTAAAAAAATGATCGATTTTCGTTGGATTCGAGGGATGAGATGGTTCTGGTGAAATGCAATAAAATAAATAATGCTAACGTTGGTAGTAAAGCACATTGCAACGTAATAAGTTGAGAAACTTCTTTGGACTGGAATATCGAGGGGAGAGAATACGTCTCTGAATTTGCATGCCACAGATCGTTCGAGTACGACGTCAAAAGAGAGTGAAGAATTCTCGCCTTGTGACGCGTGTGTCTACAGCTGAGAAATTTGATTTATTCCTAGAGACGTCAGGTCTTGAAAGAGAGAAAGAGAGAGAAAAAGGAGTAAAAAATATGCGGCAGAGTGTGTGTAAAAACGAGGCCGGGGGCGAGATGAACGGGGGAGAAAAAACGAGGGAGAAAACCGCCCCTAAGCCTCGAGTCAAAGTCTCAAAAGGCTGCGAGTGTTGCGAGGATCGAACATCGGACTTTATGAGACGAAATAGTTGGCGAATTTTTAAGGCTAGTTTTTGCACACCCGGTGTGTGCTTTTTAGATCGTTTCACATCGTGTCTTCCAACATTCCGGACGACTTTTCTTCTCGCAGATTCTCGTCATCCCTTCTCTCAATATTTCAAACAAGTCTCCACGATCTTCGCCTCTCCCTCCTTTTCGCTCTCGCTCTTCTATTGCCTATCCGAGCTCGTTCCACTGCAGCCACCTTTCATCCAATTCTCGCTTCGTTAAATCTGAAAGCTCTCGTCTAAGACATTGAATTCTTCGTGCCAAAGGCTCGTCCATAGCGAAAGGTAAGAAACGAGGCTGAACGAAAAAACAGGAGCAAGCGAAGCTGGGGGATGAATCTTGGAAAAAAAAACACAAAAAATGCACCATTCGGAGAATTTTTCCTCGACTCGTGTGGATTCAAGCACGCTCCAAGAAATCCACATCCCTTAGGGAATTTTTAGTCTATTTATCCTCCAGTCTAACGTCACATCGATTAATTCGTCAGGGGATGCTTTTCTGCAGAAACGCGACGTTGCTTCCATCCTAGAACCCCCATAAATTCGGATTTCAAACACTTTTGTACAATAAACTGCACACTGGACATTTTTTGTCAAAAAACATGGATATTTTTGGATAATTTCAATATTTTTCGTTATTTTGATCATTTTTTTCATTTCTAACGCAACTGTTGCCAAAATTTACGATTTTAATGACAAAAATTGAATTTTCCAAGAGACTTTCTAGAAAATTTCTCGCTGCAAGGACTAAATTTTTGTGATTTTTTAAATAAACGTTGAGTCGAACGGATTCGTCAAAATATCCATCTTTTCCATCAAAATTTTCTTTTGAGTAGACTGAAAATTGAATATTGTCAAAAAACGTCAATATTTTGTTGAATACGATGAAATATTTTTGGATAATTTCAAAATTTTCGTTATTTTGAAAATATTATTCATTTCTAACGCAACTGTCAGCAAAATTTACGATTGGAATGTCAAAAATTGACTTTTCAAAGAGACTTTCTAGAATATTTCTCGCTGCAATGACTAAATTTTAGTGATTTTTCAAAAAAACGTTTTGATTTGATGGAAACCTAAATATTTTCAAAAAACGTCGATATTTTTTGGATCATTTCAAAATTTCCGTCATTTTAGAAATATATTTCATTTCTAACGCAACTGTCAGCAAAATTGACGATTGGAATGTCAAAAATGGACTTTTCCAAGAGACTTTCTAGAATATTTCTTGCTGCAATGACCAAATTTTAGTGATTTTTCAAAAAAACGTTTTGATTGGACGGAAACCTAAATATTTTCAAAAAACGTCGATATTTTTTGGATAATTTCAAAATTTTCGTCATTTTGAAAATATTTTAAATTTCTAACGCAACTGTCAGCAAAATTGACGATTGGAATGTCAGAAATTGACTTTTCCAAGAGACTTTCTAGAATATTTCTTGCTGCAAAGACGAAATTTTTGTAATTGTTTGGAAAAAACGTTTAGTCGAACGTATTAAAAAAAAAAAAACCATTTTTTTCAACAAAATTTGATTTCCATTGCAGTTTTTTTAATTAATTATCAAATTTTTCACAGCATTCCATTTTTTTTCCAATTTGACAAAATTTCGAGTCAGGACGTCGAGACATTTTTGTCGGTCCCCCGGATTAGCGGGCAAATGTTATTTGCGGCGGGCAACGCGTAATAACGGCGTCGTAATTAAATAATCCTTTCGGTTATGGTCGAAGCTTGTAGCGAATCTTATTAGCGTTGCCTGGTCCATTCGGCATAAAGCGAATAGCCAAATATTAGCAGAGAGGATACGCGCGGTTGGAGAATCGCCACATGAATACATACGCGCGAGAATTAAGCTGCTTTCACGAGAATATTATCCAATCGCGAAAATGCTTTTTTTTTTCATGGATTTCAACCCTTAATGGTCCTCGCTCCAAATTCTGACGTAATAGTCATCGGGGCTGTTCGCCCCACTCGCTTTGGAAGGCGATAAACGGTTGAAAAATGGTAAAAAAAATAAAATAAAAATCCCACAATGTATTTTCAACCCTTGACTAACGCCCATGATGATTTTATTTAATTCGTGCAATTTTTAATATTAAAAAAATGTCAAAAGATAAAAATCTGCAAAAATGACTTTTTTTCACTAAAAATGACGCAGAAATTGTAATTTTCAATTTACCAGACGCTTTTTAGTGGAATTGGTCAAATTAGCGTCCGTTCCAAAAAGTATGCCCCAGTCTTTACACCAGCAGCTTCCGAAATTTCGAAATTTCCGAAAATTTCGAAATCCAATCGAAAATTCATCGAATATTCGATTCGAAATTCAAATCGAATCGAAGCGAACTAAATATTTTGGGATAATTTCGAAATTTTCGTTATTTCGACAATATTTTTCATTTTTTACGAAACTGACAGCAAAATTTACAATCGAAATGACGAAAATTGATTTTCGAAAAGACTTTCAAGAATATTTATTGCTGCAATGACTAAATTTTAGTGATTTTTCAAAAAACCGTTCAGTCGAACGAAAATTTTCTTCTCAGAGCATTGAAAATAAAATTCAACTAAATATTTTTGGACAATTTCAAAATTTTAGTAATTTTGACAACATTTTTTATTTCTATCGGAACTGTCAGCAAAATTTACGATCGAAATGACGAAAATTGATTTTCGAAGAGACTTTCAAGAATATTTATTGCTGCAACGACTAAATTTTAGTGATTTTTCAAAAAACCGTTCAGTCGAACGAAAATTTTCTTTTCAGAGCATTGAAAATGAAATTCAACAAAATATTTTTGGATAATTTCAAAATTTTCGTAATTTTGACAATATTTTTCATTTCTAACGAAACTTTCAGCAAAATTTACGATTGGAAGGACAAAAATTCACTTTCCGAAAAGATTTTCTACAATTTTTCGTGAAATGACAAAGTTTTCGTAATTTTTCAAAAAAAAAAAAAACGTTTAGTCGAACGTATCCAAAAAAACATCGATTTTTTTCAACAAAATTTTCTTTCCAATCCGTCGTATCTGTAGAAATGAGAATATTTGATCGCATGTGCGTGTGTGCGTGAGAGCGTGTAACTCTGTTATAATAATTACAGTTGCATGGTGTCCTGGAGCATTCGAAATATCGATTTGCATTCAAATCGAGACGCGGTTCTCGAGGATAACGAGGATGTTTGGCTTGATTGAATTCGACGCGCAGGGACGATATTAAGGGCGTCGAAATTTTCCGCCGGTCAATTGGCAAAGCACATGGAAAATAACGATCGCACGAGAAATTTTTTTCCTTTCTCTATAAATTCTCGCGCATAAAAATTTGGTCGCGTGTCCCGAGCAAGAAATCCGGCGGTAAAAGCGATTGTTTTTGGGTTCGGAAAGGCGCGTGTGTGGTTTTCCATTGATATCCATGAAGAGCCGGGCACGTAACAAGATCGAAACGGGAATTGAGCTCTCGAAGTTGCCGAAGCGTCACGGTTACGGCCAATGAAACGTATCGCAACGGCTTTGGGTTTCCCTCACTTTTCCGTGGGGCTTTGAAGGCTTGCGCCCTTGTTTTTTCCTCCTCCTGTCTTCCGGTGGTTAAAAATGGCCCCCCGTAACTGTCCGAGCTCCCGGGGGAGCAATAAAAGTGAAAATGGCCGGTCAAGCTCGCGGATGTTTCTCTCTGTGTATCGCAGCTCGAACAGGGCACAAACACGCTCGCAATGCATATGGATTTTCGCAAGAGCGTCCATTCGATTCGTCGCGCGCGCTTTTGTGACCGAAATTTATTCCTCCGCATCAGTCCGAAACGGATTGCACGCGACTCAAGTTTTTGGGCTAGTTTTTTCCTCCCCCTCGATCTCCCGGCCCCATCAATTTTTCTACCGACCATACGCGGCGATTTATTGCCCACGGAATCCCCATGAAACGGCCAGTCGCCTCCAATGACGAAAATTCCAGTCCGGCAAACGTCGCGGCATGCAAAAGCGAAAAACCGAGAGAAAGGGATGAAAATTCTTGACAACTTGCTCATGAGCCGCGCTCGTTGAAATCGCTGCAACTTCCACCAAGATTTTGCTCCTGCTCCGCTTGCCTTATTCACGCGATTCTGTACTCAGCGCTGCACCAATCTCGTAATGGCTTTCTCGGCCGACTCTCGTCGCCTCCTAACCCCAACCCCTTTTAACGCTACGAAACACCCTCGGGAACAACGCGCACCACCACCTTTTACACTATACACAGACTTTCCACCGGAGCAGCTCCAAGACCCCGCTCTATCCCAAACACAAGAAAGACACCGAGAGACAGTTATTTCTTGATACTTCAACAACCAACCCTCGCTACTTTTCTTTACCTCCCCCCCGACCATTCACCCCGAGTCTTGATTATTCCGAGTGCACACTGCGAAATATTATATCTTTGTGTGTTTCTTCTCGTTCTTCTTTTTTCATGCTTTTTTTAAGCCGGAAATCGACCGTACATCGTGGAGTTTCGAACGTTATTTCGCACTCGACTCGTTCGAATTAATGTTTTTTTGAAAAATCACTAAAATTTCGTTATTGCAGCGAGAAATATTCTAGAGAGTCTCTTCGAAAATCAATTTTCGTCATTTCGATCGTTAATTTTGCTGTCAGTTTCGTTAGAAATGAAAAATGTTGTCAAAATTACGAAAATTTTGAAATTATCCAAAAATATTTTGTTGAATTTCATTTTCAATGCTCTGAAAAGAAAATTTTCGGTTCGAATTAACGTTTTTTTGAAAAATCACTGAAATTTAGTCATTGCAGCGATAAATATTCTTTAAAATCTCTTCGAAAATCAATTTTCGTCATTTCGATCGTAAATTTCGCTGTCGGTTTCGTTTGAAATTAAAAATATTGTCAAAATTACGGAAATTTGGAAATTATCCAAAAATATTTGGTTGAATTCCATTTTCAATGCTCTGGAAAGAAAATTTTCGTTCGATTTAACGTTTTTTTTTGAAAAATCACAAAAATTTAGTCATCGCAGCGATAAATATTCTTTAAAATCTCTTCGAAAATCAATTTTCGTCATTTCGATCGTAAATTTCGCTGTCGGTTTCGTTTGAAATTAAAAATATTGTCAAAATTACGGAAATTTGGAAATTATCCAAAAATATTTGGTTGAATTCCATTTTCAATGCTCTGGAAAGAAAATTTTCGTTCGAATTAACGTTTTTTTGAAAAATCACAAAAATTTTGTCATTCCAGCAATAAATCTTCTTGAAAGTCTCTCCGAAAATTAATTTTCGTCATTTCGATTTGTAAATTTCGCTGTCAATTCCGTTAGAAATGAAAAATATTGTCAAAATTACGGAAATTTGGAAATTATCCAAAAATATTTAGTTGAATTTCATTTTTAATGCCTTGAAAAGAAAATTTTCGTTCGAATTAAAGTTTTTTTTGAAAAATCAGTAAAATTTAGTCATTGCAGCAATAAAGTCTCTTCGAAAAGTCAATTTTCGTCATTTCGATCGTAAATTTCACTGTCAGTTTCGTTAGAAATGAAAAATATTGTCAAGATTACGAAAATTTTGAAATTATCCAAAAATATTTAGCATCCAACTAAATATCGACATTTTTTTTATTTTTCGGAGCAAGGATGCTGCATGGCAGCATCGAAATGATGAATTCACAATGTTTTCCTCAACGAACCCACTGGCTTTGTACAAATTCGTATGAAAAATAAATAAATCCGTGCAGATAATCACCAAAATCCTGCCAACCAAAATACTTTTCATGTCAAACTCTTCACGCGTGCGTTATTCATGCACACTCGCTCGGTATGGACCATATCCTGCGGGCAATATATGAAAAGAGACCCCCCGCACGACTGTTATTCGATTATCGCGGTTACCCGGTACGTCCAATTACGTGTACACAGACATATATTATTTTGATGCTAGCAATCAACAGGCCCGCAACGACAGATTGCTCGACCCAACCAATTTACAAATTCAAAGCCACGCGATTTATGCTCGACTGACTTTCCACAAATGAAAATTCCAAATTTCGTCCCAACGTCCGTCAAGTTTCGTTGAATTTTTCTCTTTCAGCTCGAGCGACGAATTTTTGTTGTTCTAGTCAAGTTGTTCTAGAAAAATTTTCTTCACAGGAGAAAATGTTTAGTTTTGATGCCAAAAGCACGTTTGTACATAATTTTGAAAGGACCCTAAACAGTCATTTCGTAATGATAAAATCTTGAAACTCTTTCCAAGCCTAGAAAATTATTGCAACCAGTCCAGGCAGCGCAAAAGTGACCGCACCGAGTCCCGACTCGTCTCTCAGGCCTTTATTGCCAAAAGCCTTTTCGCTACCTGCGTCGAGCATCTGTCCCCGATTTTTCCCATTTCCAAAGAAATACAAAAACCTCATTTTACCTCAAACCAATTATCGTCCACCGAGTTCTCAATTTTCCGCCAAATTCGACCATGAGAATTTTTCTCGTTGCAAACTTCGATGCCAAATTGTCAAAAAACGGTCTCGCAACGTTGCCAAACGATTTTTCCAAAATCTCCACAAATTTCCATCAAGAATTCGACTCCCTCGACTCTCCCCGGACACACATGGGTCAGGGAAGCCCATTCGTCAAATTTCTCATTTTTTCATCGATCACCATCGAATAAAAACCCCAAAAAAACAATTTTTCAAAAAACAACATCAAAAACGACTTTCCTGAATTTTTTCCGATTTTTCCAACGACCCCGAAAACCCAAAAAAACCAGAAAAGATCAAAAATCGTCCCATCACGTTTCCACAACCAAAGCCATTCGTCCCTCTCAATTTCGAGCCTCCAGGCAAACGAATTGATACGACGATCGCGTCGCAAATGATTGAGACCCGAATTACCTTTGGCCCGCGTATTAATTCGTGTTTTGTGTAAACATGTGCATGATATTTGAGCATCGCGAGTGTATTTAATGGAACGCGATGTACCGGACAGCAAAGGCGCAATTATAAAGCGTAGAATCGATGTGTCCTTGGGTAGCGATTGAGCCGATTAATCAACGCCAGTGAATATTAGATACAACAATAATATCGCTGTGTGTCTGGTTACAAAAGATCCGCGAGGTATTGAATAAAGCAGGAGAACGAGAGGGATTGGCCGATCACGGAAATTCGATTCTCCAATTTCCATGAATAAATTAATCGTTCATTTAACTGTCCCATTTGCGGAATTAAGGGGGGGGGGGGGGTTTATAACGTTTTCGCGACGACTCTGCAATAATTGTGGGCCGAATAACGAGATTCTCGTTCGTGCTCGTACGAGCCAATTTCGATTAATGCATCGGACGGAAATGTGTGCGTTTCATCGACGTTTGTTTGAAAATTTCTCCGCGCGAAATTTATTTGGATTCTCGTATTGCCCGGTTAATTATTATTCGCCGGTGGAAATGGAATTAATAAATTAATTGGATGTTTGCGGATTCATTCAAAACTCCAGAATCTTTTCAATTCGCGTAACAATTTTATTTTTCTTCCTCTTTTCTTCAGTTTTTCTTCTTCGGTTTTTTATGTACATATGCACAATGTTGAACATTAGGCGAAAGCTTTACTAACTCCCTTTACTGTTGTACGTCGGACGACCCGCCAACTCCAGCAGGTAACGGTCCGGGTGATCGAGCCAATCGGACGTACTTAGCTTTACTACTCTCTGCTTCTCCGCTTCTTTCACTTGCCACTTTTTTATCTCCAGTTGCTTCTCTCTGGAGAAATCAAAAATCACGACGGGATTTAAAAAAATGAAATTTTCGCCGATATTTTCTCGTTTTTTTCAACAAAAATCACGAGATTTGAAAAAAATGAAATTTTCGACGATATTTCCATGTTTTTTCAACCTCGGAATTCAAAAAATAGAAATTTTCAACAATTTTTTGGTTTTTTTCTGTTTTTGAAAATAAATCACCGACGAGATTTTAAAAAATGAAATTTTCAGCAATATTTTCATGTTTTTTTCAACAAAAATCACGAGATTTGAAAAAAAATGAAATTTTCGACGATATTTCCATGTTTTTTCAACCTCGGAATTGAAAAATAGAAATTTTCAACAATTTTTCGATTTTTTTTCTGTTTTTGAAAATAAATCACCGACGAGATTTTTAAAAATGAAATTGTCAGCAATATTTTCTCGTTGTTTTCAACAAAAATCACGGGATTTGAAAAAAATGAAATTTTCGACGATATTTCGATGTTTTTTCAGCCTCGGAATTTGAAAAATAGAAATATTCAACAATTTTTCGATTTTTTTTTCTGTTTTTGAAAATAAATCACCGACGAGATTTTTAAAAATGAAATTTTCAGCAATATTTTCATGTTTTTTTCAACAATAATGACGGGATTTGAAAAAATGAAATTTTCGACGATATTTCCATGTTTTTTCAACCTCGGAATTTAAAAAATAAAAATTTTCAACAATTTTTCGATTTTTTTTCTGTTTTTGAACAAAAATCACGACGAGATTGCAAAAAATGAAATTTTCAGCAACATTTTCGTGTTTTTTTCAACAAAAATCAGAATATTTGAAAAAAAATGAAATTTTTGACGATATTTTGATGTTTTTTTGCTTTTAAAACAATCTCGGGATTTAAAAAACAGAAATTTTCAAGAATTTTTTGATTATTTTTCTGTTCTTGAACAAAAATCACGACGAGATTTTAAGAAATGAAATTTTCAGCAATATTTTCGTATTTTTTCAAACAAAAATCACGAGATTCGAAAAAATGAAATTTTCGATAATATTTTGATGTTTTTTCAACCTCGAAATTGAAAAGAAAGAAATTTTCAACAATATTTCGATTTTTTATTCTGTTTTTGAACAAAAATCACCGACGATTGAAAAAAAAAAAGGAATTTTTAGCAATATTTCAATGGTTTTTGAACAAAAATCGCGACGAGATTTGAAAAAATGAAATTTTCAGCAATATTTTCCTGTTTTTTTCAACAACAATCACGAGATTCAAAAAAATAAAATTTTCGACAATGTCTCGATGTTTTTTCAACCTTGGAATTAAAAAAAACGAAATTTTCAACAATATTTCGATTTTTTTTCTCTAATTTTGAAAAAAAATGACGGTGATTTAAAAAAATGAATTTTCGGCAATATTTTCATGGTTTTTGAGAAAAAATCACGACGAGATTTGAAAAAATGAAAATTTCAGCAATATTTTCATGTTTTTTTTCAACAAAAATCACGAGATTCAAAAAAAAGGAATTTCTAGCAACGTTTTTATCGTTTTTGAGCAAAAATCACGATGAAATTTTCAAGGACGAATTTTTCGGCAATATTTTAATGATTTTTCATTTACTTTGCAGAGGTTGATCGGGAGCGAAAAGCAATTAAGGGTCCGGAAAATGGTTTACCTGGATTTTCTGTCGCCGCAGCCCCAAACCTCGAGACTGGCGATATGGTGCGTGACGCCCCCAAAGCTAACGGTCGAGAAAGACTCGTCAATGTTGACCGAAGGATTTCTTGGGTCGCTGCCGGCTCGGAGCCCGAAGGGATAACCCCTTATTCCCGTATTTAAGTACATGAGCTTAGGACCTCGTTCGATAACTTTGTAAGTGGGCTGCAGTTCGATTATCGTTGAATCTTCGTTGCCCCAATATAAATGAGTTTCTCGCCACTCGACCGCCGAACAAACACAGTAAATAATATTCTTCTCGTTCTCGTTCGGGCTCGCGGCTCGTATAAACAATAGTGTCGGGCCTCGATAGCCCAGTACGTGATGCAAAAAACGATTAGCACCCGCTCCGTGCTGCTCGCTATTGTACAAAAGTGTCCAATGACTCGGACATGGGTTTCCCGACATTTTTACGATCAGTGCGTGTGTCCCGTCCGCCGGTACGTCCTCAGCCTATAAATTACACACAAATTCTCTCGTTGATTCCTGCCCAAAATACTACGCAACCAAAACTCATGATTTTTGGTTTTGAATTGCCATTGAAAAACTGAATTTACTGGAAAAATTGCATCAAGTGCATTAATTATCAATAAAATTAATGAAAAATCTACTTTCCGTTGTTTTTCAAACGAAAACTCATGATTTTTTATAGCAATGCACGAAATTTTCGTACTGAATTTGTCCACGATCATGAGACAGTTTTCTTTGCCATTAAAAAACTGAATTTACCAGAAAAATTGCATCGATCGCATTAATTATCGAAATAATGAATAAAAAATCTAATTTTCGTTGTTTTCCATCGATGAAAACTTCAGGATCATGAAAAATCGATGTTGGAGCCTCGCTTCGTTAAAATGCAACGAAAACTGATGATTTTTTATAGCAAAGCACAAAATTTTCATACAGAATTTGTCCACGATAATGGGACAATTTTCTTTGCCATTAAAAACCTGAATTTACTAGAAAAATTCCAACGATCGCATCAATTATCGAAATAATGAATAAAAAATTCACTTTTCGTTGTTTTTCAATGAGGAAAACTTCAGTATAAAAAAATAACGATGTTGGAGCCTCGCTTCGTTAAAATGCAACGAAAACTGATGATTTTTTATAGCAGAACGCAAAATTTTCATACTGAATTTGTCCACAAAAATTCTTTGCCATTGAAAAACTGAATTTACCAGAAAAATTGCATCGATCGCATTAATTATCGAAATAACGAATAAAAAATACAATTTTTCTCGTTTTCCAACGCCGAAAATCGATTGCAATTTAAAAATGACTCACTTGCGTGTAACAGAGCGGCAAACTCGAGGCGAGAAGCCAAACGTGGCTCATAGGCAAAAGAGGTTGTTGGTCGGTAAAGACAGTTTTCTCGAGCACAGGAGTGACCGGCTCCATGTGAGGCTGCAATTCTTCCTTAGACAGAAGCGTCGGGCCGTTGCGATAGGCGGTGGTTAAAACATGAACGATATAACGGTGAAGGCCGTGGATGATCCTGGGACAATGTTGTTTGAGCCAATTGCTGACGTAGCCAACGGACAAGCTGGATTTCCCATGAAACTGAAAATTCCCAATTTTCATTGACCGAAACGAGCGACAAGGCAAAAAAATGAATTTTCATCATTTTTGAGCGTTCGGCAAGCGCGATTGGAAAAATTAACTCACGCAAGACACGAGGACGGAGTTGATCGTGCTGTGAATAAACGGACAAGTGAGCGCTTCGTTGTCGATGGCGATTCTGTACGAAACCATGAACAATTCTCTCATGCTTTCCGGCGTGACTTCGCTCTCGGGCGTCAAGTCCGAATACATGTGAACGTAGCTCTCCAGAATAATTTCGTCGTTCATAATCGACAGCAATTTTTCCGCCTGTTGTTTGAATCCTGCCTGGCCCAAATGTTCCGTCTTGGCTTTGGACAGATGGTGAAGATATTTGAAAATCCTTCCGGCCAGGTCCGGATAGTGCGGGAACAAATAAATTTCTAAAACTCTTTGCGTTATGCCGTGGACGGATTCCTCTTTGTGCGCGTGTTCGGCCAACATCTGTTGAGCAAACGAGACTCGCTTGTGACTAAATGATCAAAATTTGTTGACGGGCTGGCGAGCCCGTTGGTAAACAAGCGGGAGAGAAATCGAGGACGAAATAGCGTTGGATTTCGATTTGTAAACATCGGGACGATTCGGAGCGATTTATTTGTGTGTGTGATCGAATTTGCCTTTGTCTTTATCTATAGATATTCGGCGACGTGTGTGTGTGGCCCTGTCGCGTTTCGGGAGTTCGAAAATCCATGGGATCGCTCAAATTGGGTCAAGGGATCGAAAATGCTCGATAATAAAAACGAGAGAAACGAGAAGGTTTACGCAAGCAAAGATTGAGATCGAGAAACATAAAGTTGGTAACCTTGGTCAGTTTCTCAACTGGGAGGAAAGATGCGACGGAATTGTGCTCCATGTCATTGCCTGATGCGCTCCGGGATATCGTTTTTCCCGAACCGTTTCCTCCTCCTGCACTCGCCACTGCCGGTCCATTCTTCTTGCTCGAACTGTTGACACTTCGGCCCACATTGTTGCCCATCCCGATTAGATCCTCCGCAGGCTTTTGCGCCTACGCAAACTCTCACACACACACGGACACGACACAGGCGCACGCTTCGCGACAGGTTTACCTGCGTCAAACTCGACAGAGAAACCCTTTGCGACAACTCACTAACTGTACATAATACTTGCGATGCGGAGACAGCACTCGAATGACATTGAGTCCAACGCAATTCATCGTTCACCTTATACCAACTCCCACTTTTTCACTTTTCTCTCATCCCTTCCTGTACGCGTGCACGCCGTGCGCATGCGACACCGGAAAACGTCGCGAGAACTCGTTTTTCTCGGGAATCTCGTCATTTCCGGCGTTTCGAAATAATTTACGTCGCATCGCGTCGTTCACGTTTATCAATCGACGCGAAATGTTTACGAAATTCTTATAAAATCGTCCGGATTCTTTATTTCGTGTCGGGCAACTGCGTCCGAGCGTTTTTTTCGACTGTCGTTGCTGTTGGCATTTTTGAATCGACGCTCCGTTTCCCGCCATTTCTCAAACGCGATTCACGGGCATAAAACGGAGTCAACGCGACAGATACACGCCAAGTGTGTCAAACACCGGTCAATTGTTGTGTTTTTAATTAATTACAGTCATGTAACGAAAAAACCGTTACCGAGTGCGCGAAAAAATGTCAAATTTCTTGTAAATTTCAATTTAAAAACGATCGAAATATTTTGCACAATTTGCGAGAAAGTTTCGCGTAAGAATCGCATGCGAGTTGCCAAGTTTTGAGGTTATGTTTACAACGAATTGTGTTTGGAATATCGTCGAGGAAAATGAGTGCCGAAAGTCAAATTACCACGATCGTCAATGACATCCTCGTAAGTTGATCTGCAAATTTTACGTTTTTATTCGTTCGCCGTTCAAGCTGATGACGCGCGGCCGATAAATATTTATTAAATAAACAAAAATCCCTAAAATCGCTGCTCCTTCGCAATCGCGCGATCGTTTTCGCGATGTGCAGAAAGTCGAGGCCCTCGAGGAGGCCTTTAGCTGCATTTTGGACCACAATTTGGGCAACGAAGCGAAAAAAATGAAATCCTGGCAGTCGGAACTGAGCGTGGCCATGACGAGATTGCCCGCCGATCAGCAAGAAACGGGAATCAAACAATTTCTCAATATGGCCTCGACCATGACGAACCACAAACGGCTCCAAATGCTGCTCGGCCTCCTAGAAAATCTCGTCACCAATAACGACTTGGGCGCAAGGCAAGTTCCTAGACGCGTAAAAAATAATGCCGGAAATTCGTCAATCGTGACGTCATATAAAATTAAGTTTTTTTAGACTCGTGTGCGAATCCATTTTGGGGTGCGAGAAACTCGTCTACGAGCTACAGGACTTTTGGGTTGAATGTTTCGGCCTGGTACGTCGCATCATCGGCGGAGTCGACTACAAAGGCGTGCGGGAAATAATGAAAGTAAGTGGAAATTTTCATCGGCATGCCTAGAATTATGATAGCGAAGTTTTCATCGTTGGGAAACGACGAAAAGTGAATTTTTTATGAATTATTTCGATAATTAATGCACTCAATGCAATTTCTCTAGTAAATTCAGTTCTCAAATGGCAAAAAAGACTGTCCCAGTATCGTGGACAAATTCTGTATGAAAATTTTGTGCTCTGCTATAAAAAATCGTCAGTTTTCGTTGCAATCCAACAAAGCGAGCTCCAACATCGTTATTTTGTGATACTGAAGTTTTCCTCATTGAAAAATAACGAAAAGTGCATTTTTTATTCATTTTTTTGATAATCAATGCACTCGATGCAATTTTTCTAGTAAATTCAGTTTTTAAATGGCAAAGAAGACTGTCTCGTGATCGTAGACAAATTCAGTATGAAAATTTTGTGCTCTGCTATAAAAAATCGTCAGTTTTCGTTGCATTCCAACGAAGCGAGCTCCAACATCGTTATTTTGTGATACTGAAGTTTTCCTTATTGAAAAATAACGAAAAGTGAATTTTTTATTCATTTTTCTTGATAATTAATGCACTCGATGCAATTTTTCTGGGAAATTCGGTTTTTCAATGGCAAAAAAGACTGTCCCATTATCGTGGACAAATTCTGTATGAGAATTTTGTGCTGTGCTATAAAAAATTATCAGTTTTCGTTGCACTGGAACGATGAAAATTCCAACATAGTTTCCCTAGACAAATTTGTTTCTCCACGTTCCAGGGATGTTCGGAAAAAGCTCAAACCCTTCCTGCAAAGTTGAACGCGTCGGTGCAGCCGCAACTAAAAGCATTAGAGCACGTTTTCGAGAATATATTCGACCGCAACGCTTGTCTGCTCCCGAGTTATTTCGTTGTCACGGAGATACAGAAAGTGTATCCGGAAAACAAAAATTGGCCTCACTGGGTAATTACGATAATTCCCAAACAATTGATAGAAAATTTCTAATCCTCGACCTCAACCAGCAGCAGAAATCAATCGCCAAAAGCGATAAACGAATTTTCATGATTTCCAGAAACTCGCCAGACTGTTGTCAAGCTTCGTAGAGAGTTTTCGTCCCGTAGCTCAAATGGTCTCGATAATTGGCCACTCGAAAATGCTCCCAGTCGTCGAGCACACAGGCTACGCGGACCATCTCATCAATCCTTGGCTTCTCGATCCAACGACCTTGAAATTTTCCCTCAAAGGAAATTTGCCTTACGACCCGGAGCTGCTCAAGCCGCAAACGGAGCTTTTGCGTTACGTTCTTGAGCAGCCGTACAGCAGGGACATGGTTTGTTCCATGCTGGGGCTGCAAAAGCAGGTTCGTCAGAATTTTCGCGTCCCTTCCGGGTCAATTTGACCCCTGGCGATTTTCCAATCGTCTTATCCCGCTAATAACGCATTTTACGTCGTTTTTTTACGTCACGACGTTCCTGAAAATAAAACAACAAAGAATTGCCCGAAAAAAAAAAAAATTTCGGGTCAAATTGACCCAGTGTGTACTCGAAAGCGAAATTTCGAAAATTGGCCGCGTGGTAAAGAATTTTTAAGATAATTTCGCTTATTTATGAAAAGCACAAACAACGCTGCGTCGCTCTCGAGGAACAAATGGTCGAGCTCGTGATTCTGGCGATGGAGAGATCGGAGAACGAGACGAACGCAACGGGCGAAGGAATGGACGGAACGGTCGCAAATCATTGGGTCTGGTTGCATCTTTCCTCGCAATTAATCTATTTCATACTTTTCCAATTCGCGTGTTTCCCGAGCATCGTGATGGCCATTCACGAGAAGCTGGCGAGTCGCGATTTGCGCAAAGGTCGCGACCATCTCATGTGGGTTCTCTTGCAATTTATTTCCGGCAGCATTCAGCGCAATCCCGTGAGTTATCTCGATCCCTCGAACCCAGCGATTCGCGTGGCCGATTTCGAGAATTAATCGAACGATTCAATTGCAGCTTTCCAATTTTTTGCCCATCCTCAAACTCTACGATCTTCTTTATCCGGAGAAAGAACCTTTGCCCGTCCCTGACTACAATCAAGCCTTGTGCACGCATCAAATGGCCATCACCTGCATTTGGATCCATTTGCTCAAAAAAGCTCAGCAGGAACACTCCAACATCCACCGACCCATTCCCCTCGCACTCAAAGCGCATCACGAGTAAGTTTTCTCACGTTTTTCCATCACTTTTTTCCTCTTTTTTCAATCGTGACAATTTTCGTACCGATTTTCGATTTGGATTCGAGAAAAAAAATTGTTTTAGTGTTCTGACTAAATATTGAATAAGAATCTTGAGCTCCGAGCAAGTTTTCTCACGTTTTTCCTCTTTTTTCAATCGTGACAATTTCCGTACCGATTTTCGATTTGGATTCGAGAAAAAAAATCGTTTTACTGTCCTGACTAAATATTGAATAAGAATCTTGAGCTCCGAGTAAGTTTTCTCACGTTTTTCCATCAATTTTTTCCTCTTTTTTCAATCGTGACAATTTTTGTACAGTTTTTCGATTTGGATTCGAGAAAAAAAATTGTTTTACTGTCCTGACTAAATATTGAATAAGAATCTTGAGCTCCGAGGAAGTTTTCTCACGTTTTTCCATCAATTTTTTCCTCTTTTTTCAATCGTGACAATTTTCGTACCGATTTTCGATTTGGATTCGAGAAAAAAAATCGTTTTACTGTCCTGACTAAATATTGAATAAGAATCTTGAGCTCCGAGCAAGTTTTCTCACGTTTTTCCATCAATTTTTTCCTCTTTTTTCAATCGTGACAATTTTCGTACCGATTTTCGATTTCGATTTGAGAAAAAAAATTGTTTTACTGTCTTGAGTGAATATTAAATAAGAATCGTGAGCTCCGCTCAAGGAAAAACGAATTCTCGTTGCATTCCAACGATGTCAAACATCTTCGAATGTGGAAAACACAAATACGTGAGAAATCATGAAAAATGAATCATGAAAACATAAAATAATGATAAATAATAGAAAATCGTGATAAATAACAATAAATAATAATGAATAATAATAAATTCTAACAAAACTTGATAAATTTTGATGAATTTCAATAAATTCCGATAAATTTCAATAAATAACGATAAATTATAACAAATTATCATAAATAACAATAAATAGTAATGAATAATAATAAATTTCAAGAAATTTTTATAAATGTTAATAAATTCTAACAAAATTCGATAAATTTTAATAAATTTTCATAATTTCCTGTAAATTTCAATAAATAACGATAAATTATAATAAATTATCATAAATAATAATGAATAGTAATGAATAATAATAAATTTCAATCAATTTTTATAAATGTTAATAAATTTTAACAAAATTCGATAAATTTTCATAAATTCCAACGAAATTTTCTAAATTTTAATAATTCTTAATAAATTTTAATAAATTCCGGCAAATTCTAATAAAAAATGATAAATTGTCATAAATAACAATAGATAATAATAAATTCTAACAAAATTTGATAAATTTTAACAAAATCTAATAAATTTTAACAAAATTTAATAAATCTCAACAAAATTTCAGAAATTTTAACAAAATTCAAGAAATTTCAATAAATTTAAACAAATTCTGGTAAATTTTAATAAAATTCAAGAAATTTCAATAAGTTTCAATAAACTCTAATAAATTTTAATGAATTTTCATAAATTTCAGTAAATTTTGATAAATTATAATAAATAAATAATAATAACAATAAATAATGCTGAAAAATGATGAATAATTCGATGAAATCACGTTGCACCAGATTCCTGCAACACCTCGTGATGCCAAACACGTCATTGTGTATGGGTTCGGACTACAGGATCGCGTTACTGTGCAACGCTTATTCGACGTACCAAGAATATTTCAGCCGACCAATGGCCACGTTGGTTGACACAGTCCTGGGGACCCAAAAGGTTTGCAAATGCCAACGATCCTCAAATCTTCAAAAAACTTGACATTTTTAATAAATTCCCAAATTGAGCAACTTTGACTGCTTCACGACAGAGTCAGCCGCAACAGCCTTTGTCGACTACGCTCCAAAATAACGCGGCGCTCGCGACCGGCCCGATAACTCCGCTGTCAATGTCCATTCTCGACTCGCTCACCGTTCATTCAAAAATGAGCCTGATCCACAGCATCGTGACGCACGTGATCAAACTCGCCCAATCAAAAAGCAACATGCCCTTGGCTCCTGCCCTCGTCGAGACTTACAGTCGATTGCTCGTCTACACGGAAATCGAGAGCTTGGGAATCAAGGGATTCATTAGTAAGTGCGAAAAAAATCTTCACAAGCCTCCAAAACTCGCATTTGCCATAAATCGAGAGTCTCCTCGACCGGAAGTGAAAACTGCAACTTCCCATCGTTTCCAGGTCAATTATTACCGACGGTATTCAAATCCCACGCCTGGGGAACTCTCTACACGCTTCTCGAGATGTTTAGCTACAGAATGCATCACATTCAGCCTCACTATCGCGTCCAGATACTTTCCCACCTGCACAGTCTCGCGGCAGTCCCTCAAACCAACCAGACGCAACTGCATTTATGGTAAAAAATCAATCCCAACAAAAAAATTTAAAAAAATTCATTTTTTTTCGTTTTTCGTCCAATTTTTTCATCCAACCGTCTGGAATTTTCTGCAGCGTCGAGAGCACAGCCTTGAGAATGATTACGGGCTTGGGCTCGGCCGAAGTCCAGCCTCAATTGTCGCGATTCTCGTCCGAGCCGAAAACTCTCGTTTCCTCGGAATCAGAGGAACTGAATCGAGCCCTCGTCCTCACACTCGCTCGGTCCATGCACGTCACGAGTGAGTCATTAAAAAAAACAGAAAAAAAAACGAAATTCCGGTCGTTTTTTCAGTTTTTAGACGTTTTTGTTGACGAATTTCGATTTTTTTCACTATCGACAGGCACGGGCGCAGATTCCTTGAGCGGAACGTGGTGCAAAGAACTTTTGAACACAATAATGCAAAATACTCCACATTCGTGGGCTCAACACACTCTTCAGTGCTTTCCTCCCGTGCTTAGCGAATTTTTCCAGCAAAACAGCGTGCCCAGGGAGAATAAACAGCAAATAAAAGTTTGTATTCCACGTTTTTTTAGTTCTTGTGAATTTTTATCGCGTTTTTGGCGATTGTGAGCGAGGCAATGAGAATTTTTGATCATTGCAGAAAGCCGTTGAGGAGGAATATCGAAATTGGGCATCGATGAGCAACGAGAATGACATTATCGCGCATTTCTCAGTCCCTGGAACTCCCCCGTTGTTTTTGTGTCTCCTGTGGAAAATGATTTTGGAAACGGATCGAATTAGCCCAATCGCTTACAAGTACGACTCGCATCGAGCAATTTCACGCCAATTATTTGCGCACGGAGTCGAATTATAATTGAGAGTTTTTTTTAACAGAATTCTGGAGAGAATCGGCGCCAGAGCACTTTCCGCTCATTTACGAAAATTCTGCGATTATCTCGTTTTCGAATTTGCCAACAGCGCTGGCGGTCATCACGTCAACAAATGCGTCGACACTATCAATTTGATGATCTGGAAATACAACATCGTCACGATCGACCGATTGGTTTTATGTCTCGTAAGGATAATTTTAGTAATTTCGATTTTCTAGCGGGTCAATCTGACCCGAGGCGTTTTTCAAATTGTTGCATTCCGGGAAATATGAATTTTTTGGTTTTTTTTTTGTAGTAAATTCTCCGTTTTTTGTGGCCGTGAATTTATTTTTTGACAAAAACGAAAATTGAATGCAAAAAAAATCGGTGGAGGAAAATTTTTGGGGTCAATTTGACCCGAAGCGTTTTTTAAATCGTTGCAGTCCGCTAATTTCGCATTTTTTAATGATTTTTGTAGTAAATTCTTTATATTTTATGGCCCTGAATTTATTTTTTGTCGAAAACGAAAATTGAATGCAAAAAAAATCGGTGGAGGAAAATTTTCGGGGTCAATCTGACCCGATGCGTTTTTCAAATCGTTTTTTTCGGTAAATTCGCATTTTTTTGGTTTTTTTGTAGTAAATTCTTCGTTTTTTATGGCCCTGAATTTATTTTTTTGACCAAAACGGGAATTAAATGCTAAAAAATCAGTAGAAGAAAATTTTTGGGGTCAATCTGACCCGAGGCGTTTTCCAAATCGTTGCATTTCGATAAATATGAATTTTTCGGTTTTTTTTTGTAGTTAATTCTCCATATTTCATGCCCCTGAATTCATTTTTTGACGAAAACGAAAATTGAATGCAAAAAAAATCGGTGGAGGAAAATTTTCGGGGTCAATCTGACCCGAGGCGTTTTTCAAATCGTTGCATTCCGCTAATTTCGCATTTTTCCGGTTTCTTTTTCTGTTTCTAACGATTTTCGTAGTAAATTTTCCATATTTTTTAGCCCCAAATTAATTTTTTTGAAGAAAAACAAATTCTAAAACATTCGTGGCCATTTAAATGGCAAAAAATCGTCGGCGGAAAATTGTTCGGGTCAAAGCGACCAATTTCGCCAAATTGCAATAAAATGTTTGTTTCCTTTTGATTCGCGAAGGCACTTCGAACCCAAGAAGGCAGCGAGGCCCAAGTCTGTTTCTTCATAATCCAATTGTTGCTGCTGAAAGCCGCAGAATTCCGTAACCGAGTGCAGGAATTTGTGAAGGAGAATTCACCGGAGCATTGGAAACAATCGAATTGGCACGAGAAACATTTGGCCTTCCATCGGAAATTCCCGGAAACTTTTGCGCCTGAAGGAATTATGGAGCAAACGAGCGGCGGCCCGAATCAGTATCAAAGCTTGCCCGTTTACTTCGGTAACGTGTGTCTCAGATTTCTCCCAGTTTTCGACATCGTCGTTCATCGTTATCTCGAGATTCCCCCCGTTATCAAGTCCCTGGAAATTCTTCTCGAGCATCTCGGCTGCCTTTACAAATTCCACGATCGTCCTGTCACGTATTTGTACAACACTTTACATTATTATGAAAAAAAACTGCGCGACAAGCCACCGCTCAAGAGAAGACTCGTTTCTGCGGTTTTGGGCTCTCTCAGAGAAATCCGCGCTCCAGGTTGGGCTCTTTCCGAAGCTTATCAATTGTACATGACCAGAGCCCCCGATGACGTTTCCTGGGTCCCCGAATTGGATTATTACATTCGCCTCGTTCGCCGGATCGTCGAGAGTGAGTATTTTCACGTTTTTTTATCTTATTTTTCATTTTTTTCCGCCAGAAATATTTCAGGACGTTGCATGCGAAATTTTCTATCGATAGAATTCCTTTAAATTTGCAACACACAAAGAGAATTGTGACGTCTAATTGCTCGCGCAATTTTAAGAAGTTTCGCCATGTACGAGTCGAGATATTTATAAAAATCACAATTTTCAGTCGTTTCTCATAAAAGCGCGTGTTGAAAGTTGCAATTTTCAACATTTTATATTTCCGTTTCTAAATGGCGAAGCCTCTTAAAACTTTGCACACGCTTTTGCGTAACATCGAAGAAGTTTTTTCCAGTTTTTCAAAAAAATCGGTCGTCAAATTTCATCGAAATTTTGGTTATTGCATAAAAAATACAAATTACCTCGGACAAACTTGAATTTAGAGGATTTTGTTCTCTAGTCAATTTGCAACAACTTTTTTTAATGCACTGTTATTTGAAATTTTGGGAATATTCACAACGACATTCGTTCGGTTTTGCCAAAATTCATCGATATTCCGTATTCGACAACAAAAATCGACAAAAGTCAAAATGAAAATCAGAAAAAATGAAGAAAAATCAAAATTTGTGGATTTTTGAAAAATTTGGAGCACGTTGCAATTTTCAACATTTAATATTTCCATTTCTAAATGGCGAAGCCTCTCAAAACTTTGCACACGCTTTTACGTAACATCGAAGAAGTTTTTTCCAGTTTTTCAAAAAAATCGGTCGTCAAATTTTACCGAAATTTTGGTTATTGCATAAAAAATACAAATTACCTGGGAAAATCTTGAATTTAGAGTATTTTGTTCTTTAGTCAATGTGCAACAACTTTTTTTTCCATGAACTTGGGCTCGCAAACGATTTTGTATGTAAGGAAAACTAAAAACAAACATTTAGATTTGTCCGGCGCCGTAGAACGTCCGTGAATCGCAGATTTTAATGGATTTTTTAAATTTTGAACATTTTTCAGCAATGACGGGAACTCCGCATTTCCCTGCAGTCGATTGGCGATTCAACGAATTCCCGAATCCGGCGACTCACGCTCTCTACGTCACGTGCGTCGAACTCATGGCCGTGCCGGTCGCCCCGAATTTGGTAGCGAACGCGCTCCTCGACGTAGTCGCGAAAGGGTAAAAAAATTTCCACATTTTCTGTATTTTTTCCGTTTTTTTTTTCGTTTTTAATTTCTATCCTGCAAATTTTCTCGCGGCTCTTCACGATTTTTTCACGTTTTTAGGTACACCGTCATCCCGACCAAAGAAATCCATTTGTGGATCAACTGCGTGGGGCTTTTGATGGCAGCGTTGCCGGAATGTTACTGGATCGCGCTGTACGATCGTCTCGTCGAAACTGCGAGCAGTCCCGGCCTCGCAAAATGGCAATACAACAATCTCACGCCTTTCCAAATGTTCAATTTCAACACGACTCACAATTGCCTGCTGGAAAACAAATACAGCTACATGCTCGCGCTCGCTCACTCGATTTGGCATCACGCCGGAGTCGGACAAATCACGACGATGCCCCAGTAAGAATTTCCAACAATCACGATCTAA
The DNA here is from genome assembly GCA_037043255.1 of Diadegma fenestrale. Taxonomy (NCBI): domain Eukaryota; kingdom Metazoa; phylum Arthropoda; class Insecta; order Hymenoptera; family Ichneumonidae; genus Diadegma; species Diadegma fenestrale. The sequence goes on from CM073317.1 coordinate 5,011,581, forward strand.
AATCCCGTTTTTTATCGTTTTACCGCATTTTTTACTCATTTTTTGACTCCAAGCGAAATTGCCCCATCCTCGGGCGATTCTGCATTAAAAAACGAATTTTTGACTCCCAGATCGCCGAATTTTGTGATGAATTTTCATATTTTTGTGTTTTTTTCTTGTTCAGATTTATAAAGGAAAAACTTCAGCCGATCGTTACGAGCGAGGAGCAATTAATTTTCGCTTGTCACTTGATCGGACCGACCTTGGCGCGATTCAACGTCGAAAGGCCTCGCTGCGTGGTCGAGCTTTCGGTCAGTCTTTACGAAATGCTCGAGCAAGTCGACCACGCTCAGACTCAACTCAAGTACATGGATCCGGTCTGCGATCTTTTGTATCCTTTTTTTTCAATTCTGCCCACAAAAATGCTGAAAAATCGTTTTTTCTTTTTTTTTTTTAGAAATTGACATTTAATTTTTATCAGTTTTTTACAGTTTTTGCCTTGACACAATTTATCGCAGATATCACATAAAATACATGTTTGTCGGTGACATGATGAAAACCGATGTCGAGTGCATTATTCGGAGATTGAGGCACGCCCTGCAGATGCGCTTGCGGTTTATCGCTCATTTACAAATCGAAGAGATCCAGACCACGTAGCAGCAACCCTTACCGCCAATTTAAAGCGGGAAATACAAAGCCCTCACGTTTTTTCGACGTTTTACCATCACAAAATTACTTTATTCAGGATTCTTTAGCAATTTTGTACCAACAATTTTCTCCTGTGAAGAAAAATTCTCTGACGTCAAGAATTTGGGAGATTTCTTTTCCAATTTTTCACTTTTCTCATCCAAACGCGTCGAAATTCGAGTCTCGTTTCGTTTACGAGTCGCAAAAAAATGTGTTTAGGATTTTTTTTCAAAAATTTCGACTCACAGCCTTTCTGGCAATCTGCAAAAAAATCCTAAATACATTTTTCCTTGCCACTCGATTTTTGCAACTTTTTAACGAGACGTGACTCGAATTTCCACGCGTTTGGATGAGGAAAATGAAAAATAGCGAATTAAAAATCTCAAATTCTAAACGTCAGACGATTTTTTTCAAAAATTCCGACTCACAGCCTTTCTGGCAATCTGCAAAAAAATCCTAAATACATTTTTCCTTGCCACTCGATTTTTGCAACTTTTTAACGAAACGTGACTCGAATTTCCACGCGTTTGGATGAGGAAAATGAAAAATAGCGAATTAAATATCTCAAATTCTAAACGTCAGACGATTTTTTTCAAAAATTTCGACTCACAGCCTTTCTGGCAATCTGCAAAAAAATCCTAAATACATTTTTCCTTGCCACTCGATTATTGCAACTTTTTAACGAAACGTGACTTGAATTTCCACGCGTTTGGATGAGGAAAATGAAAAATAGCGAATTAAAAATCTCAAATTCTAAACGTCGGACGATTTTTTTCAAAAATTTCGACTCACAGCCTTTCTGGCAATCTGCAAAAAAATCCTAAATACATTTTTTCTTGGAACTCGATTTTTGCAACTTTTTAACGAGACGTGACTCGAATTTCCACGAGTTTGGATGAGGAAAATGAAAAATAGCGAATTAAATGTCTCAAATTCTAAAAGTCAGAAAAATTTTCTTCACACGAGAAAACTTTTGGTTTTGGTGCCAAGAAAGTTTATAACAAATTTTGAAAAAAACCCTAAAGAAAGTCGTTTTGTGATGGTAATTCGATGGTGCGCATGGTGGATTCAACTTGTGAAAGACAAAGAAAGAATCGTGTGTTTTATCGAAATGTTGGAGAGAATGAGATATTTTTGGAATCAAGTCGTCGTGTCCGATCCGCAAGTAGTTTCCTCGAGGCTTCTTTGGCGATTTATATCGTCCGGAGCTTCCGTACTGTCGATACGAATCTTCGGAATGGTCCCTCGATCGCTGGGAACAAAAAGAAATGCGTTTGACGGTCGATTCGATTTTTCCACATTTAAATTATTGTAAAAAAATTCAATTACTCATTGAAACGAGTTTCTTTTTTCCTCGAAACGTCCGAGTCCGCTCGTTCCCGAGAGCAAACCGCCGGATCATGCGGCAGCGAGAAATTCTGCTCGACGTCCGTCGCCTCATCGGCCTCCGAATTGTTCGACCGAATTCTCGCCTCTCGACGATTTTTCAAGTCGAAAAAACTGCTGATCGCTGAACAACGATCTCGACAAATTACTCTCAACGTTTTTTACTCACAATCGTTGACCGGAGTGCAACAATTAAATAAATTTGAAAAAAAAAAAAAAAATAATAATTTTTACTGTTCACCTCGGGAAACTGGAGTTTCGCTAATTTTCCCACCCGGAGCAACCGGCAGAATTTTTTTCCATCTAGTAAACGGCGTGTCCTGAATTTGCCCCCGTTTTTCCGCAATTTTCAACATTTTTCGTCGCTCCTCCGTCCGTTCCTGACGCAGCTGAATCTGCACAAAGTTTCGTTCCTCAAAATTCAATGGATTCCAAAAAAATCAAACCAAAATCGAATCAATCACAGAAACTTTGAATCGTTTTTACGGGAAAACGAGGCAGCAGAAAAATTTCATATTAAATTCCAATTTTCTACGATTTTTTATCTTTCGAACGGTCCCTGGTGGAGCAAAATCCGTCCAGCCAATCCAGAGAAATCCAAAATTTTAGAAATCCAACGTTTTTAGCTTTTTACCGTATTTTGACTCGTTTAAAAAATCGGAAAAAATTCAGAAATCGTGTTTTGGATCTGTAGAAAACGAGGCTGCACTCGGTGATGGATAAAAATTCATTTTTCATCGTTATTCAATGCCAATCGATGCGAAAAACGTGAAAATCACAATTTTTGCTGAACGGGCTTCCCAGACCCATGTGTGTCTACCACGAGGCTCACCAGCAAAAAAAAACACGAACAAGAGACCAAAAATTCACCTTTAAATCGTTGTTGGCCTCCCGCAGGGAACTGGCGAGCGAAACCATGTAATAAATAATGAGGGCCATGAGAACAATCAGCGGAATTACGATTCCGGGCGACGCGATGTAATCCAAACACCTGGAGAGTAAAAAAAAAGGGAAATTGTATAAAAATGGGAAATTCTGGGTCTAGAAACTGCGAGAAAAGCGACGAGTTCGTACTTGTGAAGAGTTTTTCCGGGCAACGCGCTCTTCAGGCTTTCCGTAGCCAAATGGTAAATTCTCCGGTACCCGGAAAATGGGCCACAGTGCCAGGAAGGCTCGACCCAGACGATTGCGTAACCGACTGGCAGAACGCAAAGAAACAACATCGTCAGAAGAAGCGCGAGGTAAAAGTTGTTCGACCTCGATGTAAGCAGAAAAAAACACAAATTTACAGTTTTGCCAAAAGTTCAATCGCAATTTTTTACGGCAGAGATTTCCGGAATATTCAAACGTACCTCGACGCCCGAAAAACAACTTCGTGCGGCACGTTGCACGTCAATACTGCCCAAGATCGCAGATACATGAGGATTCCCAATTTTGCTAGATTCAGGACAGTCAGCCCGGGACTGAAAAACATTCCCATCCAAACTAGTCCCTGATTATTTACGAGGTGGAGAATATTCTCAGCGATCTTGAAGTCTCCGTACTGAGGAAATTGCTTCTCCAGGTCCCAACACCAGCAGGAATTCATGTAACGGATAAACAGAGCTCGGAAAAAATCGACTCCCAGCGTCGCAATAATCGTGAGCACCTGGATGAAAAAAAAAAACCATCAATCACTCAAATTAACCATGTTGCAGTTTGCTCCATTGGAATGCAACGAAAACTCGTGATTTTTCGATTCACGATAACGGAAAAGTTTCCTTTGCCATTGAAAAATTGAATTTACTCAAAAAAATTGCATCGAGTGCAGTAATTATCGAAATAATGAATAAAAAATTCACTTTTCGTTGTTTTTCATCGATGGAAACTTCAATATCATAAAATAACGATGTTGGAGCTCGCTCCGTTGGAATGCAACGAAAACTGATGATTTTTTATAGAAGAGCACGAAATTTTCATACAGAATTTGTCCACGATACTGGGACAGTCTTCTTTGCCATTTGAAAACTGAATTTACTAGAAAAATTGCATCGAGTGCATTAATTATCGAAAAAATGAATAAAAAATTCACTTTTCGTTGTTTTTCAATGAGGAAAACTTCAGAATCATAAAATAACGATGTTGGTGCTCGGTTCGTTGGAATGCAACGAAAACTGATGATTTTTTATAGCAGAGCACAAAATTTTCATACAGAATTGGTCCACGATAATGGGACAGTCTTCTTTGCCATTTGAAAACTGAATTTACTAGAAAAATTGCATCGAGTGCAGTAATTATCGAAAAAATGAATAAAAAATTCACTTTTCGTTGTTTTTCAACGAGGAAAACTTCAGTATCAAAAATAGATGATTTACCAGATCCATGACGGTGAGTTTCGCCAACTCTTGTCCGAACATCGTCTCCCAACAGAGTCTTCGCAATTTTTTACGAGTCTTCGTATCCAAACTCTTCAGCGCTGATAAACTCACTGCAAATTTAATTAACCAATTAACGTGACATAAAAACATAATTTTTTTTTTTTGCACTAATAACCTTTTCCGTCTTTTTGCTCAAGATTCCCCGGAGGAGAATTGTTGCAAACGTTGCAAATATTTTCGTAGCATCGGACGATCCCGATTTGCGTTTGAGGCGTTTCCGGCGGGGGAACTCGCTGCTCCTGGTGGATCGTCGTTTTTTCATAAATTCTTGAAGAAACGCTCGATCCTTGGTCCGTCGATTCCGTCGAATAGCTCGCTGGGCTGCTGGTCTCGACAGCAGAAAAATTCGATTCCGTCGTTGCATTAAAAACGCTCGAAACGCTCGTAGAATTTTCTTCCGCAGGGTCTTGAAAATTGTCGGAATCGTAATAATCGTAATTGCTGTTTATTTTTTCAAGGTCGGACCGAACGTCGTAAAATTGCCAAGAGGGATCAAAAATCGATGAAGTTTCTGGATTTTGAGTGCTCGACGTTCCCAGGTCGAGGTAAAAACTCGAATTCGATATTATTTCGCTCGTTGACGTCTCGTTCAGCCTCCACGAGTCGAAATTCCGGAAACTCGATATCGTCTCGTTCGTAGTGAAATTTGTCATCATCACGAGGCTCATCGAAGCCAGCGCGGCGAAAGGGCGATACGTCGAGTCTTCGCAAGGCACTGCAACTTTTTGACAACTCGTCGTGAACGTTGAGGCTGATGGACTCGCAATCGTTGGCTTCAAACTCTTCAGCTCGACGTCCTGAAATGATTTTTCACACGATAAATTGGAATTCTATTCTTTTGATTCTGGGCAAATGGGTCTGGGGCGTTCTGACGTTTTTTAAATAAATAAAGAGAGTTTGAATATTATGAATTTTCTTACGACAACCATGCGGCTCCAAAAATGGGGAAAAAGATCGAGTGGACATTTCGAGAGGCTATGGAGAACCAGGAATAAAAAATTCTCATGAGAAATCAGAGTTTTGTATTTTATTATGAATTTTTATCAATTTTCACGAAAAATTGAGAAAATTATCGATGAGAATATTTTTTTTCTGGTTATTTGGAGCCTGTTGAAAATTTGACTGGATGCTTTTCTCATCATGATCTAGTATTTTAGCAAATTTAGGGCACCTGCCTAGACACACATGGGTCTGGAGCGTCCTACCGTTTTTGACTGTACTTGGACTAGTTTAAAAAATCTGAACAAATTCAGGAAAGTCGTTTCGGATCTATAGAAAGCGAGGCTGCACTGAGTGATGGATAAAAATTCGTTTTTTGTTATTGTTATTCAATGGTGATCGATACGAAAAACGAGAAATTCACGCGATTCGCTGTATTGGCTGGACAGCCCAGACCCATGTGTGTCTACGGAGGGTCAAAAATGTTTCTTACCATGTGGCTAATTTTATCGAATAGTGCAAAAATCAACGAGTACAGATTGAGAAGATTGAGGACCATAATTCTGCAATGAAAAAATCGTAAATTTTCAAATGATTAACACTCGATGAGAATTTCAATGAATTTCGATCAAACCTGGCCAACTGCAATCGGAGTTGTTTGCGAGGATGATAATTTTCGAAGATTCCCAGAATCTCAAAAAATATGGGGAATATATAAGAAATTAGTGACATGACGATCGTTATTTCGTTTTGTCGCCACCAGCCACTTTCCGCGTCCGGTTGCGTGCTCCTTGCGACCACCTCGACGACCGCGTAAGCGGAAGCCACCAGCAACGAAATAACCGAAAGGTTCACGAAGACTCGAACCGTAATTATTTTCCAACTGCAATAAAAAACAATGGAAAATCGAGTGAATTCGAAAGTGAAAATTTCCCGAAAAAAATAATTAATTCGACGATATAACGAACTGGCCCAATTTTTTCTCCTTCTCAGCCTCCTCCAGCAAAGACTCTTTGAAGCCGAGGACGATACTGGCGATTCGATTGTGCGCCGTCTCCGGATTCCCAATCATGAAATCCCAGCCGGTAAAAAGTTTCCAAGAAAATGCACATTCGTCTTCCTTCTCCGAGAGTTTACTCATCCGCGAATTTTCAGCCATTCTGGACAAACAATTTTCATCGTTTTTTTCCACTTAATCGCATTTTTTCGATCAACCAAAAAGCGAACCCGCAACAGACTTACTTGCGTAGAATAGCGACAAAGCTATAAGTGTAGACGATCAAATTGGCGAGAAAATAGGCCAAAGGAAGTTTGTAAACGCCCCCTTTGGAGTCCCGGTTCGTGTACCATCCGTAAAAAAATGGAGAATACTTGAGAACACCCTCGAATTCCCAAAGAGTCACGAGATGCTTGGATTTGACTTTTTCCTCGGGCAGCATGAGTTTTCGTTCCCCAGCCTCTTTCAGATCGGCCGTCAGGACTTCCGGAATGGCTACGAACGCGGTCAAGATCAAGGACACGACGAGATTGATCCAAAACAGCCAACGCAGGAAAATGAAGTACGAAGCGACCGCCGATCCAAAATGTGACTCGATTTCCTTTATTCGCAATTCCCAGGGCACCATCCAGGTCTGCAGATTCATCAATTCTCGACGCAGGTATTGCCATTTCTGAAACGAGGGAGAAATAAGCGTTTGGGCGATTTTTTGCACTTCCGGTGACAGAAAATCGAGATAAAAATCAGTTTTTTGCTTTACTTTGTTCATGAAGATCGAAATCCTCGCCACAGCGTCTCGAGTGTTTTTGCTCTGGGCCAATCGCTCCTGCAAAACTCCCTCGTGTCTCCTGACGTAGCTTTTTGCTTGCTGCACCAATTTCATCTTCCTACGCAATGCCCAAGGCTCGAGTTTGACCGAACTGATCACTTCTTTGTGCAATTTTAAATTCTCGAAGATTTCTTCTTGCGTGCCACTGTCGTGGACCGGCTGAGGCGGTTCCTCTTCGTGGGCTTGGTCCTCCATGGAAATCGCCGTGCTGCGTGGAATCGAAATTGAAAACTTGAGGTTTTTGGGGAATTTTGAGCCTCCGTAGACGCACATGGGTCTGGAGCGTCCTAACGTTTGAAAAATCAGGAAAAATCGACAGAAAAAACGAGAAATTCGGATTTTTTGCTGAATGGGCTTCCCAGACCCATGTGTGTCTACTATGAGGCTTGAAGTTGATTTTTTTGATAATACGAACTCTCCGGAACTGGTGGTGAAGACCGAGGACCTCCGACGCGAAGCAGCTGCACAAAAATTCGGATTCTCGTCCGCAGCCATCGAAGAAGTTCGTTTTCTTCGTTTCGACTTCCTTGTTGAATTTCTTCTCTGTATGATGGCACAAATCGAGGCGGAATAATCGTCGTCGTCTTCCTTATTTTCTACTCCTTCCGATGGCACTCGAGCTGTGGAAAAAAAAGGAATAAATTCATGAAGGGAGCGAAGAATTCAGTGGGAACGAGATTTTATTGGGAAAGATCGATATTTTGTTGGAAACGTTCGACTGAACGTGTTTTTTTGAAAAATCACAAAGATTTAGTCATTGCAGCAAGAAATATTCTAGAAAGTCTCTTCGAAAAGTGAATTTTTGTCATTCCAATCGTAAATTTGCCGACAGTTTGCGTTAGGAATGAAAAATATTGTCAAAATAACGAAAATTTTTGAAATTATTCAAAAATATCGAGTTCGCCGTGTTCAACAAATTATCGAAGTTTTTTGACCAAATTTTAGTGTGCAAATCATCCGAGAGAGAAATTTTTCACGCCTTTCGACCAGTGTCGCTACGAAAAAATAAGTTTGAGCCCATTTTCTTTTTTTTCTGAATTAATTAATTGAGAACAAGTCGCTAATAATTTTGGACAGATATTTTATTCGTTTTTACTCGATCCCATAAAAAATGCTGCGATTTTTAATGAAAAAAGGATTTTTTTTGCTTAATTAGGACTAATTTGACTCAAAGATGATTAAAAAACGAGAAAAACGGACGGAAAGATCGTAAAAACAAAAAAGTTTGTGAATTTTGGTCATTCCGATCGTAAATGTTGCTGGCACGTGCGTTAAAAACCAAAATTATTGAAATTATCAAAAAATATTCCGTGTTCACCAAAATATCGACGTTTTTTGACAAAATTGATTGAATTGAAAAATCGTCGAGCGAGATTTTACCCCGTTGAAGTGCCGGTGACAAGGGCATGTCGTTGATAGTTGCTCGACCGAGCGAGGCGACTTCTTCGATCGCAAATTTGACACTGGGTCGCTCGGCAATGGAATCAACCTGAAACACGAAATCAGCTGAATTCCTACGTTTTTTTTTTTTTTTTCGTTCGAAAAGATAAAGAGACGCGATGAGCGTGAACACGAGGAGCAGAAAGAGCGCGTCGGGGATTAGAGAGCACGAGGAATAATTTAGCCGCACCCTGGTGGGCCATCGACGAGCAAGTAGCTCTGGGATATTCTCGATTCTTCACCAAACGAATCGCTCAAGAACGCGATGTTAGTGACTCGCCACACCTCGCTTATATCTACTCTCGGCTAATCACTCTCTCCCTTATACTTGCTTTTGAGTATGCGTGTTTACATGACATTATCTCGCGGCATAATGCCGCGAAAATCACCCCATCAATGTTAACAACCAAAGGGAGGTGGTAAGATGGACATTAAACAACAAAGACGCGATTTCTTCTTTTCCCTCTGTCCCAATAGATCCGATCGCCGCCGCGCCACGAGCTCGTACGCGGCGTAGAGAAAACTTGGATTTTACGAACCTGTCCCGGACTTGTCCGCACGTGGCGAGAACTGGTTTGAACTGGTCCCGCCTCGTCCGCTCGCAGTTCTTCCGAGTATTTCTTCATGCTCGTGTCGTCCCGGCTCGTTTCTGCTACTTGCGATGTTTTTTCTTGTTGTTGTTGTTGGTGTCCTTCTGAAGGTCCTTTGAAGGTCAAGAGCCCCGAAGTTCGTTGCGACTTGAAATGAAAACGAAATATTTGAAAAGAAGCGACCCAGGGATTTCGGGAGATTCTTCCTCACCTTTTCGGACACGATGCTCGCCGTATCTCGTCGGTGAATACTACACGACAGCGAAACAACATATTGCATACACGGGGCGCGCATCGTTGAAATAAAAAAAGCCCCCGCGTGTGGCTTTCCTCGCGGTCACACCCTTTGGCGTCCCTCGAATTACCAACTCTCGCTCTTCGAGAGCTATCGATTGATAAAACAAAACAAGTAAAAGAGATAAACGCGTGCGGGGAAAAATAAAATGAAAAATAGTGAGATGTTTGCCCCACGGTGTGGCCTCGTTTGCACCTTTCCGTGACTGGATTTCAGACCCTGCTCTCACACCCTTAAATCCCCTGCCCTTGTAAACTCCAGCCATCCTCGATCTCAACACCTCACGCCGCGGAGTCGCACTTCACGGAATATCGATCATGTCATTACGATAACAGTCTCGCTTGAAAATTAAACAAATTAATTAAAACTGCCACAGAACGATATCGATTTGCCCCCCCCCCCCCCCCAAAGATCATTATTGCCTTTTTTAATTACACGTTCCTCAAGAGGAAAAAGATGGCGGGAAACTTTAGAAAAATGTCGACAATTTGAAATTATTTATTAACAATTATCGCCGTGCCCTCGATCTCTCAGCTAATGAGTTTTTGCGCATACAGATAATTAGCGTGAAATTTGTTTTTTTTTTCGAATTTGTCATCAATTTATTGATTACGCGATATTTTTTAGTAAACTTTTTAATAATATGCAAAAAAGTGGTGGAAATTATTTATTTAACGATGTTTGCGGTGATTCGTAAGACAGAGAGGCTGGTGTCCCCGTAAGAACGCTTGTACAAAAGTCGCGTACGGTGTCGATGGTATCAGGAGCGCAGGAGACCGCAAGAGGTAGATCCGCGCGCATGCGCGCCTCTTTCGAACTCCTGTTCGCCTGATACCTTCTCGCCAGAAATCCTCGGTGTGCCGTTTCTCAGAGGACAGCTAAGTCCACGCCGAATGCGTTCTCTCAAGAAAAATCTCGACTGGTATCAGGATCGCGGGAGCAGAGCGAGGTGGCGATTTCAAAACGACTTTATTTAGCGATCTCTCAACATTTTCTGCAAACTTTCTTGCCGCCTGAACTAAAAGTTTTCTCCTGTGAAGAAAAATCTTCTGACGTTCGGAATTCGAGACATTTAATTCGCAATTTTTCATTTTCCTCATCCAAACGCGTGGAAATTCGTTAAAAAGTTGCGAAAATCGAGTTGTATAAAAAAATGTGTTCAGGATTTTTTTGCAGATTGCCCGAAAGGCTGGGAGTCGAAATTTTCTAAGAAAAATCCTAAACACATTTTTTTGCAACTCATAAACGAAACGGGACTCGAATTTACACGCGTTTGGATGGGAAAAGTTAAAAATTGGAAATTAAACGTCTCAAATTCTTGACGTCAGAATATTTTTCTTTATACGAGAAAATTTTTGGTTTCGGTGTCTTGATGGAAGCTCCAGTGGCGAGTTGCACACCGCGCGCGACTTTTTTCACGCTTCTGTTTCCCTGATACTTGCTCCACGGAAAACCTCGATGCGGTGTCAGTATCAAGCCACGTAAGCCACGTAAGTATGCGCGACGAGGCTTGCCACACTCTCGGTTCCGATGTTCCTTCACGCTTAATACATTTTGCGAAGAAAAATCTTGGCTCGTATCAGGATATCAGGAAATCTAACGGCGCGTAGCGAGACTGAGCGCACTTGGTCGCGCGGCGCGAACCGGAGACAAGTTAGCTCTTTGGTTTTCATGTTCTCCTGACACAAGCCAAGATTTCCAATGCCCAAATTCACGACGTATCGGTCGTTTTGAGGACTCCTCGTTCACTTTTTTTCATTTTCGCCATTTATTCCATATTTTCCGATATTTCTGTCCGTTTTTCTTGATTTTTTATCATCTTTGAGTTTAATTAGTCCCAATTAAGCAAAAAAATGCGTTTTTCATTAAAAATCGCAGCATTTTTTATAGAATCGAGTAAAAACGAATGAAATATCTGCCCAAAATTAATAGCGACTCGTTCTCAGTTAATTAATTCGGAAAAAAAAGAAAATGGGCTCAAACTTTTTTTTTTACGATCTTTCCGTCCGTTTTTCTTGATTTTTTATCATCTTTGAGTCAAATTAGTCCCAATTAAGCAAAAAAATGCGTTTTTCATTAAAAATCGCAGCATTTTTTATAGAATCGAGTAAAAACGAATGAAATATCTGCCCAAAATTAATAGCGACTTGTTCTGAATTAATTAATTCGGAAAAAAAGAAAATGGGCTCAAACTTTTTTTTTCGTAGCGACACTGGCCGCAAGGCGTGAAAAATTTCTCTCTCGGATGATTTGCACACTAAAATTTGGTCAAAAAACGTCGATAATTTGTTGAACACGGCAAACTCGATATTTTTGAATAATTTCAAAAATTTTCATTATCTTGACAATATTTTTCATTCCTAACGCAACTGTCAGCAAAATTTACGATTAGAATGACAAAAATTGACTTTTCTAAGAGACTTTCTAGAATATTTCTTGCTGCAATGACAGAATTTTTGTGATTTTTCAAAAAAAACGTTTAGTCGAACGAATTCAACAAAATTTCCATATTTTTCATCAAAATTTCATTTTCTGGGCGTGAAAACATGGGAAATAAAATGAATAAAAATTGAAGATTGGAAAAAAATGTTTCTTACACAAATAAAACGTTTATTTTGGTAAAGAAACGAGCGTTACATCCTCCACGATGAATCTTTGCGAGAATACTGGGGCGCAGGGTTTCCAAAATTGATTTATTTTCGCCTCAATTCGCCACTATGTAATAAAAACTATGGTCGAGACGATTTACGAAAATGCTGCAGGTGAATCGCACGAGTCGATAAAAAGTTCGGTTATTTCGACTATTTTGTTGTGTGGCGTGCCCAGGTCGTTCTCGTGACCTGGGACATGAGATCGTTGCGCGAAGGTAAACGCGCGGAGGTCGTCCTCGAGGGCGGAGGCCCGGAAGTCCGTAAAATAGTTGCCAAATTTTTTGGGCTGCATTCCCGATTTTTTTGGGCTTCGGAGTCTCGCGTCGCGTCGCTTGATAATCTGGAAACGTTTTCTCGTCTCGGCGACGATTCGACGCTCCGTTTTCCCTGCGGCGGAGCCTCCAGAGTGATTCGCTTTTGGGGAGCTTCTCCGGGAACGTTTTGCTTGCCCGGGCCCTCCGGGGGCTCCAGGCCCTTGAGGGATCCTTGCAAACAACTCCTTGGACTCAAGGGAGTCCCACAAGGCAAAGGCTTGATAAACGCAGCGCCCAAGGGATCCGCGGCACCAGGAATTTCTGCGTTTTCGGTCGGACCCAGACTCGCGGTTTTGTGGGACAAAACCGGGCTGGAGGCGTAACTGTTTGCTTGGGAAACTCGTAACGACAAGACCGGCGACGATTGGACGTTTAGATTCTGAAATTAGTTAAACAAAAAAAATGTATTGCTCGTTGTTTCTTGAAGATTCTGCTGGAGGAAGCTGAAAAGGAGAAAAAATTGGGCCAGTTCGTTATATCGTCGAATTAATTATTTTTTTCGGGAAATTTTCACTTTCGAATTCACTCGATTTTTCATTGTTTTTTATTGCAGTTGGAAAATAATTACGGTTCGAGTCTTTGTGAACCTTTCGGTTATTTCGTTGCTGGTGGCTTCCGCTTACGCGGTCGTCGAGGTGGTCGCGAGGAGCACGCAACCGGACGCGGAAAGTGGCTGGTGGCGACAAAACGAAATAACGATCGTCATGTCACTAATTTCTGATATATTCCCCATATTTTTTGAGATTCTGGGAATCTTCGAAAATTATCATCCTCGCAAACAACTCCGATTGCAATTGGCCAGGTTTGATCGAAATTCATTGAAATTCTCATCGATCGTTAATCATTTGAAGATTTACGATTTTTTAATTGCAGAATTATGGTCCTCAAACTTCTCAATCTGTACTCGTTGATTTTTGCACTATTCGATAAAATTAGCCACATGGTAAGAAACATTTTTGACTCTCCGTAGACACACATGGGTCTGGGCTGTCCAGCCAATACAGCGAATCGCGAGAATTTCTCGTTTTTCGTATCGATCACCATTGAATAACAATAATAAAAAACGAATTTTTATCCATCACTCAGTGCAGCCTCGCTTCCTATAGATCCGAAACGACTTTCCTGAATTTTTTCAGATTTTTTAAACCAGTCCAAGTACCGTCAAAAACGGTGGGACGCTCCAGACCCATGTGTGTCCAGGCAGGTGCCCTAAATTTGCTAAAATACTAGATCATGATGAGAAAAGCATCCAGTCAAATTTTCAACAGGCTCCAAATACCCAGAAAAAAAATATTCTCATCGATAATTTCCTCCAATTTTCGTAGAAATTGATAAAAATTCATAATAAAATACAAAACTCTGATTTCTCATGAGAATTTTTTTTCCCTCGTTCTCCATAGACTCTCGAAACGTCCACTCGATCTTTTTCCCCATTTTTAGAGCCGCATGGTTTGCGCCAGAAAATTCATTACATTCAAATTCTCTTCATTTTTTTCTTAATTTATAATTGAATCTGGAGAAATTGCAAACTTACGGACGGTTTGGTATTCGTAGGCGAGAGTAGAAAACTCGGAGGCCCTATGGTGTAGGGCGAAGGGGTCGCATAGGGCGATCGTTGTTGCTGGTAAGGACTGATGTTGTGCAATCGTTCGAGCAATTGATTCTGGAAGTGGAGTTGATCGGTCGAGCTGTTGAGGCCATGCAAGTCCATGCCCGGGTAAAGGGACTCGCTGGGATACGAGGCGTAAGTAAAAGACGGCGTTTCGAATTCCCAGGGCGAGTTTTGTCCGGGATTAGGTTGAGCCTGTGGGGAGAAAAAAGGAGCCGAAGAATTGCCGATTAAAAATCAGCGAAAATCCTGTCGGCGTTATTGATGCGAGATTTTTTTTCTTGTTAATGCATTCGACACGAAGAAAAATTATTGGACAACGAAATTACGTTACCTAGCGGTTGGCGGTCGCGCAAATTCCCAAATCCCGGGCCAAGACCTGTCGGGCAACCACGCAAGTTGCTCTTGTAGTCGACACTATTTTTTTTTTTTTTTTCATCGCTTTTATTGCCGCACACGATTATTAACATTGCTCGCAGATTGCACAGCATTCACACTTCACACGGACGAGACACGACAAATTGAGTCAAAGCGAAATCTGCGCTAACGCTGCTGGTTTAAACTTTTTTTTAGAGACAACACACAAATGCCAATAAATCGTAATAATCACGTCGAGTTGACGTTTTGCTATGACGAAATTAATTTATTCAGGATTCTTCAATAATTTTTTATCAACATTCTTGCCAGTTGAAAGAAAAATTCATATAGAACTTCCAATTTTTAACTTTTCCCACCCAAACGCGTGGAAATTCGAGTCACGTTTCGTTTATGAGTCGCGAAAAAATGTGTTTACGATTTTTCTTAAAAAATTTCGACTCACAGCCTTTCTGGCAATCTGCAAAAAAATCCTAAATGCATTTTTCCTTGCAACTCGCTTTTTGCAACTTTTTAACGAACCGTGACTCAAATTTCCACGCGTTTGGACGAGGAAAATGAAAAATAGCGAATTAAAAATCTCAAATTCTAAACGTCAGACGATTTTTTTCAAAAATTTCGACTCACAGCCTTTCTGGCAATCTGCAAAAAAATCCTAAATACATTTTTCCTTGCAACTCGATTTTTGCAACTTTTTAACGAACCGTGACTCGAATTTCCACGCGTTTGGACGAGGAAAATGAAAAATAGCGAATTAAAAATCTCAAATTCCAAACGTCAGACGATTTTTCTTCAAAAATTTCGACTCACAGCCTTTCTGACAATCTGCGACAAAAATCCTAAATACATTTTTCCTTGCACCTCGATTTTTGCAACTTTTTAACGAACCGTGACTCGAATTTCCACGCGTTTGGACGAGAAAAATGAAAAATAGCGAATTAAATTTCTCAAATTCTAAACGTCAGACGATTTTTTTCAAAAATTTCGACTCACAGCCTTTCTGGCAATCTGCACAAAAATCCTAAATACATTTTTCCTTGCAACTCGCTTTTTGCAACTTTTTAACGAGACGTGACTCGAATTTCCACGCGTTTGGACGAGGAAAATGAAAAATAGCGAATTAAATTTCTCAAATTCTAAACGTCAGACGATTTTTTTCAAAAATTTCGACTCACAGCCTTTCTGGCAATTTGCAAAAAAATCCTAAATACATTTTTCCTTGCACCTCGATTTTTGCAACTTTTTAACGAGACGTGACTCGATTTTCCACGCGTTTGGACGAGGAAAATGAAAAATAGCGAATTAAAAATCTCAAATTCTAAACGTCACAAGATTTTTCTTCAAGAATGTAAATAAAAATGGTTGAAAACAGCCTAAAAAACGTGAAGAGCGAAAAATAAAATAAAACAAATTCGTAACAAACGTTTAGTCTGTTGGAGCAGCAAATGCGTCGCTTCGTTTTATTATTTATCCAAAATAATTGCGATTCATTACTACAAATTAGTAAGTTAGAGGTATAAAAAGAAAACGTACAAAAAATAATCTAAAACGATCGAGCCAATATTAAGACTGCGTGTGAAAATGTGAGTGTGTCTGTGTTTTTGTGTTTTTTGTTCGCCTCGTGAAAGAGACTCCGGCTTGGCGTTTATATCACTGCGTCATACGGTAGAGGGTTACCTGGCCGAGGCTGGACAGATCGGGAATCGTCGGAGTTTGCGGAATAATCGAACTTCCGGTTGCACCTGAGACTTGAGCTTGTCCAACAACGACGTGGCCACCTGAGCCGGCGCGATCTTGTTCGCGCAAATGACTCACCAGCGCACCGATGTGTTCCAGCAATTCTTTGTTCTGGACCAATAACTGGTGAGTCCTCGTCTGTGGAAAAAAAGGAAAAAAAACTCGTGATTAGCAAGAAATTGCAAAAAACACAAATCGACGTCGTTTTCGCTCGGAATTTTTTTGGTTTTCGGGAAATTTTGCAGCGAATTCGACACTCACTTGAGCCTCCACTCTCGCTGCAGTCTCCGCGGCCAATTGATCTTGCAAAAGCCTCGCATGCGCCACCGCAGCTCGAGTCTGTTGGCCTTGCTGCTCCAGCCTTTCTCGCAACAATTGAATCTCGTGCCTCAGCCCCGTCAACTCGCTGCCAGCGACGAGCAAGTGATCGCCGCAATCGGACGTTGCTGTGCCCTGAAATTTTCGCATTTTTAACATCAAAAAATCAAAATTCCGGTGGAAATTCGATTTGAGCTTTTTTTTTGGGCTTTATTCAATTTTTTATTAATTTTTTTATTACCGATGGCGATTGCCTGATTGGGGAGGCCGAAGATCCGTGAGTTCTCAGGATACAGGGCGCGGGTGTGGGAGTTTGTCCGCGTATTTGCTCATCCAGGTCGCCCAGGAGCGAAATGTCTGGGAAAAAGTTAATTCGATCAATAAAAATCGCTAAATTGTCCTTTTTTTGTGTTTTTTTTAGTTAATTTTGGTTTTTTGGGATAAAAACCTTTGTGAACATTCGGCGATGGCGATCTCGGTTGCCTGATTTGTTGTCGCTCGTTCGTCATGTCATCTTGATCGTCGTAGTCGTCACTACGAAGTAGATGATCATCGCGTCCTCGATTTTTGTTCTTTTCGATTTCTTGATCACGCTCCTCGGCTGGAGCGTTCAGACTCAGTTTGTGACAAACTTCGAAGGCTTGGCCAACTGTTCTCACTACTCGCATTGCTTGGCTCTGCAAAACACGTTTTTTTTTTTTATTTATCACAAAACGACTTTGTTTAGGGTTTTTCCGACATTTTTCATAAACGTTTTTGGCACCGGAACTAAAAATTTTCTGACGTTTAGAATTTGAGATTTTTAATTCGCTATTTTTCATTTTCCTCATCCAAACGCGTGGAAATTCAAGTCACGTCTCGTTAAAAAGTTGCAAAAATCGAGTTGCAAGCAAAAATGTATTTAGGATTTTTTTGCAGATTGCCAGAAAGGCTGTGAGTCGAAATTTTTGAAAAAAATCGTCCGACGTTTAGAATTTGAGATATTTCATTCGCTATTTTTCATTTTCCTCATCCAAACGCGTGGAAATTCAAGTCACGTCTCGTTAAAAAGTTGCAAAAATCGAGTTGCAAGAAAAAATGTATTTAGGATTTTTTTGCAGATTGCCAGAAAGGCTGTGAGTCGAAATTTTTTAAAAAAATCGTCTGAAGTTTAGATTTTGAGATTTTAATTCGCTATTTTTCATTTTCCTCGTCCAAACGCGTGGAAATTCAAGTCACGTGTCGTTAAAAAGTTGCAAAAATCGAGTTGCAAGCAAAAATGTATTTAGAATTTTTTTTGCAGATTACCAGAAAGGCTGTGAGGCGAAATTTTTGAAAAAAATCGTAAACACATTTTTTTGCGACTCATAAACGAAACGAGACTCGAATTTCGACGCGCTTGGATGGAAAAAGTTGAAAATTTCAAACAAAATATCTCAAATTCTTGACATGGGAAATTTTTGCATAGTTAAAAATCGTCGTTTTTCAATAATTCATCAAATGAATGGAAAATTTCTGCAGAAATGCGAGTAGGCAGCGGAGATTTCTAAGATTTTTCTAATTTTTTTTTTACCTCAAGTTCATCGATATCGAAATTTTCTTCTTCGAAAAGGTTTTCAACGAGCGTGGGTTTGGGTGGAGGCGAAGGAACTGAAGATTTCGATCTAAACGAGGATCGTTTGCTCCTCAAATAACTAAAAATTTCAGGCTCTTTAAAGGACAATTTTTTCCTGGGTCTAGGGGCATTTTGATTGGGTTCTTTGGTGCTTCCGGGTGTGGCGAATTCACTGGAATTGGAAACGATTTTGGCTGCACTTTTGAGCATCTTGACGGAAAATCCTCCGGGAATTGTTTTTTTTCCGACACCCACGGATTTTAAAAACCGATACAAAAAAACAGACTCGAGAATTTTCTGCGCGTGGAAAAAAATCCAACGAATTTGGACAGTTTTGCTTTTTTTCTGTCGGTTTCAAAGTCTCGAGTCGGGCTTTCCGAACGTTGGCGCGGTTTTTCGGTGCATAGACGTTGGAATAATGGTCTGGAAGTGAGAAAGCGAACTTGCCAGGTCGAACATAACTGAGACACTAGCCGGGAGTAAAATTCAACGACGCGGACTATGGAAGCTATTTTAATAACTCGCAAGCTTTTGAAAAGGCTCGTCGGTGTGTGTGAGTTGGTAAAATGTTGTTCCATCTGTATTTTTCCTCTCTGCCCGGTCGCTGGTTACGGGAGTCTCGAGAATCGAGCGAGAACGCGCGTTGTATCGAATAAAATAATTCCCCGAGATAAAAAGCCCGAAAAAACACGAAATATCTTGGCAAGCTCGCTCCACCTGATGCGAGATGCAACTTTTTGGTTTTTACCCTCGCGTCATTCTCCCGATCCACCGACAACGAGACACGCGCCTAATTTTCAAGAGGACAGCGCTGGATTGTTCAATTTTTATTAATAACTCGAACAAACCCTCGCGAACGTCAAACTGTAATAATTCACTCGACATTTAACATGCAAATGCACTTGCATTTTACTTTTCGAGCTGTTTTCCTGCCTTTCGACCGAGCCGACGACCATTTCGCTCCAATCTCAAAATTAATCGACCCGACAAAGCGGAAATTTTTCAAATTTTCAATATTTTATAATTACTCGATCAAATTAATCTCGTGCAAACATTTCCTCGACATTTTTCCCCTAATTTTCGGAGCCAAACAATAATTACGTAAATTTACGTCAAAATGAGCCAAAATTACGAAAAAAATCTTTTCCAACCACGTTCGAAATCCTAAAAATCAATAATAATCGATATTTTTCAAAAAACGACGACGATCGAGTGGAAAAACGTGACGCTGAATAATATTTCGAAAATAAACGATTTTCGAGTCGTCTAAATAATCCAAAAATATCGCTTTGGCTTATTTTCGTAGATTATTTTCGGAATTTTCAGATAATTACGTGAATTAACGTCAAAATGAGCCAAAACGACGAAAAAATCTTTTCCAACGTCGTTTGAAATCCGAAAAATCCTCCAAAAATCAATAATAAAGAATTTTTCAAAAATAAACGATTTTAGAGTCGTCTAAATAATTCACAAACACCTCGTCCGCTCATTTTCGGCTAAAAACAAAAATTACGTAAATTAACGTGAAAAAAAGACAAAAAAAAAACAAAAAAATCGTTTCTAACGACGTTCGAAATCCGAAAAATCCTTCAAAAAACAATAAGAACCGAAATTTTCCAAAAAACGACGACGATCGAGTGGAGGAACGCGACGATAAATAATATTTCGAAAATAAACGGTTTTCAGACTCGTCTAAATAATCCACAAACGTCGATAGATTTATGTCGGCGAAGACGGAGCGCGCGCGAGTCTGTTTCAATAAAATTGATAAACTCCAAATAATCCGAGTGTTGAAAAGTGAATGAGCTTCAAAAGTATCAAAATCGTGTAAACATTGGTTAAAAATTTTATATCTG
Source organism: Diadegma fenestrale (assembly GCA_037043255.1). Taxonomy (NCBI): domain Eukaryota; kingdom Metazoa; phylum Arthropoda; class Insecta; order Hymenoptera; family Ichneumonidae; genus Diadegma; species Diadegma fenestrale. Next base: position 5,031,594 of record CM073317.1, read on the forward strand.
CAGATCGTTGAAGATTCAACATCCATTAAATATTTCTAAATACGATTTTTGACTCTGTCTATTGAAATCGTCGTTTATAGACGCTTTTTATACGGTCCGTAGTGTTTTCTTGGCAGCGAATTTACCTGGCGCCCGTGCGTTACAATTCATGCATCGGAAAGACGCCAGAGTATAAGACGCGGATCATTTATTTATAGTAAAACGTCTTTAGAAACGTCAAATCGAGCAAAAACGACGAAACAAAATTTTCAACAGTTAACAAATAAGAGGAAAAATACAAGAAGCTTGATTGGGCAAGCGTGCCATAAAGTTTGCGAAATATTTCAAAATCACTTCCGGCCCAGTCGCATTGTTAAGCAACAATCCATACAAGCGAGTCTTGTCGCCCTATTTTCTTACGTTTTTCATTTCTGAATTCATATTTTTGTTATTTTCATACATTTTAATGAGTTTTGCCGTTAATTATAGTAATTATCAATTAATTTAATGGCTAATTAGCAATTATTAATTGGTTTTATGGTTAATTAGTTATTATTAATTAGTTTTATGATTAATTAGTTGTTAATAATTGATTTTATGGATAATTAGTAATTATAAATGAATTTAATGGCTAATTAGTAAGTATTAATTGATTTTATGGTTAATTAGTTATTAATAATTGATTTTATGGTTAATTAGTCATTATTAATTGGTTTTATGGCTCATTAGTTATTTCTAATTAGTTTTATGATTAATTAGTTGTTAATAATTGGTTTTATGATTAATTAGTTGTTAATAATTGGTTTTATGATTAATTAGTAGTTAATAATTGGTTTTATGGTTAATTAGTTGTTAATAATTGGTTTTATGATTAATTAGTAGTTAATAATTGGTTTTATGGTTAATTAGTGATTATTAATTGGTTTTATGGCTAATTGGTTATTATTAATTGGTTTTACGGTTGATTAGTGGTTATTAATTAGTTATTATGGTTTTTTTCGTCTTTTTATTATTTTCATCGTTATTATTATTATTTTTATTTGCCGGCCACGTTTTTTTTGTCTCATGGAAAGTTTTTCAAGGCATAAATAAAATAATCAATAGTTTTTTTATCACCTTTTTGCTAGATTTGAAAACGTTGCACTTGAACGAGTTGCTGTTGCCGTCCCTGGCGATGTAACTAAAAATCTTCAGGTCGTGACTGTCATGGGAAACGTAAAATATCCTGGAAACAATAATAATCGAAATGGAGAATTGTCGAGTCGATTTTTATTCATGAATTTTCAGGATTTTCATTTAATTTAATAGAAAAATTGCATCGACCGCATTAATTATCGAAAAAATGAAATTCAGGGCCAAATTTTTGGAGGAATCAAGTAAAACGATTGAAATGTTTGGATTTACCTGTAAATTGGATAATGCATTTGAAATGCTTTGTTCTCGTCGATCCACTGTTGTTTCTTCTGCAATGCATGACAATGAAATAAAGGCTGATTGAAATTTCCATCAATACGTTCTCGTTTTCAATTCGCAAATCATACCTTTTTCTTTCGTAACGTTACTTTTAAACCGTCGACCGATACCTCGAGCGTGACTTTTTTCTTCTTGATACCTTTCGCCTTGAATTCATACTGAACAAAAAAAAAAACAACGAATTGAATTTTACCAAAAACAATTGCAATGTCATTAATAATTTTTTTTTCCAACTTTTTCGTCAATTTTTCAAGTTTGAACTAAAATTTCGAGCGGATCTCGAGATTTTTGTTTCCTACAATGGTTTTTGGTCGACTTTAATTCTAGTTGCGTGAAAAAAAAAATTTCTAAATCGAGGTCGTGGCCCGACCAAGAAAATCTCGTTAATAATTTTTTTTTTTCAATTTTTTCGTCATTATTTCAAGTTTGAACTAAAATTTCGAACTGATTTCGAGATTTTTATTTGGTCCAATGGTTTTTGGTCGACTTTAATTTTAGTTGGGTGAAAAAAAAAATTTCTAGATCGAGGTCGTGGCCCGAAAAAGAAAATCTTACAAAAATATAGTAAAAATCGGTGCAGGGCATCGACTGCTCACCCGAATTCTGCGCATCGCCGCCACGATCTCAACTCGGCTGGTAGGCCGTGGCACGTCCATGGATCCGATAAACTGTGACCGAAATAGTTGATAAATTTGAATTATTTGTGAATCGACAAGCAAAAAAGGGAAAATAAATAAAAAAAAGCGTCAAGAAAGGAAACGAACGAGAGGGAAAAGAGAAAAAAATATCGCGCGGCATTTCGAACGACCTCGGCCTGGCGAGCACGTTTCGGTATCGTGTTGAGAATTTATTATTCATTAACGCCAACGCTTCTCCGTCGTTTCTTTAAAATCTCGTGCGGTTGATGGAAAAAACGCACGTGTGAAAAAATTGCCGAAAAATGTGCAGCAAAGAAAAAAAAATCGATGAAAACGCCAGAAAATTGAAAAATCGTGAAAATTTCACGAAATCGATCGAAAAAAATTGGATTTTGAGAAAATCAGAGAAAAAGTCGGAAATCAGGCTCGTTCGCACGTGCAGCCATGAGCACGTGACGCCTCCGCCGTCTGTGACTGGCCGAGGTCGTAAAATCGTTTTATTGCTGCTTTTTTTTTTCTTTCCGGAACGAAAATGCGTGTTACGGTTTCGAAGCCGCTCCGCGAGCGTGCCGGACAAAAAGATTAGCAGAAGAGAACGAGAAACGCAGAGATGGCAATCTATACTGAAATAAACACGTGCGAAATGACGTCACAAGGGGAGACAAGCGAGTCAGGAGAGAGAGAGAGAGAGAGAGAGAGGAAAATACAGAAATATCCCTGGGTCGCGGACGACGTCAAAATCGACGACGTCTCCCCCCCCCCCCCCCCCCGGCAGTTCCTTTTGCCGGCCTCATTGTTGGCCTTATTATAAATGCTGAACCCGCAAATCTCCCCATCGACAAGTTTTTCCTCGCCTTAACGAATACAAAGGACAAATTTGTATGAAAATTCGAAAAATCGTAAAAAAACGCTCGGAAATTCATGATTTTTGGCTTTTTGGGGAAAAAAATATTTTTCTAGCGGTTTTCACGGGATTTCGAATGGAACCTCGTACCTTGGCATGAAAAATGATTCCACGATGAAAAGCCTCCTCGCTGTGAAGCGGTATTCGCGTGTCGTACTCGTCATTGTGCACGAGGTTGTACTGCTTCTTCGAGGGCATGCTTGGCCCAACTTAAACCAATTAAGCTCGCCTACGTTCGCTTCGGATTGCAAAAAAATCAAACCGTTAGTAAATTGGCGAAATAAATTCATTTTATCGTAAATTTTTCGAGAAAAATGTGAAAATTTCGTTATTTTTTCATTGAAATTCGGGGAGAAAAGAAAAAATCGAATTTTTTAATCGAATTATATTTGCAACAGTCAAATACGTTAGAAAATTCAAAAAAAATAAAGTTGTTCGTAAATTTTCCGAGAAAAAAGTGAAAATTTCGTAATTTTTGCATTGAAATTCGGGGAGAAAGGAAAAATCAATTTTTCGATCGATGCAATTATTTACAAGAATCAAAAACATTAAGAAATTGAAAAAAAAAGAAATTTATCGTAAATTTTTCGAGAAAAAAGTGAAAATTTCGCAATTTTTGCATTGGAATTCGGGGAAAAAAGGAAAAATCAATTTTTTTTATCGATAAATATTTGCAAAAGTCAAAAACGCTAGAAAAAAATAAAATAAATAAAGTTGATTCCAAATTTTTCGAGAAAAATGTGAAAATTTCGTAATTTTTGGATTGAAATTTGGGGCGCAAGGAAAAAATTGAATTTTCATATCAATAAATATTTGCAAAAGTCAAAAACGTTAGAAAATTCAAAAAAAATAAAGCTGTTCGTAAATTTTTCCAGAAAAATGTGAAAATTTCGTAATTTTTGCATTGGAATTCGGGCAGAAAAGAAAAAATCGAATTTTTCAATCGATAAATTCGCAAAGTCAAATCCTACGTTAGAAAATTCAAAAAAAATAAAGTTGTTCGTACATTTTCCAAGAAAAAAGTGAAAATTTCGTAATTTTTGGATTGGAATTCGGGGAAAAAAGAAAAAATCGCATTTTTTTATCGATTGTCAAGATCAAGGAGGAATGGAGTAAAAAACTTAGCAGTTGGAGAGTGGAAGGCGCGATATCTGAAGAAATGATAATTTCCAGCTTTTCTCCTGTCATTTCCGGCGGAAAGAGCAACTCGGTCACGTCTGCGGCATAGGAACTTGAGAGTGTGCTGGTCGGTTTGAGCTCGCGCGGGGTCCGATTATCACGAAAATTCCGATGGGAGGATACACACCTTTGTGTTTACTCGAGCATAAAGCGTCGTCCACAATGTTTACAAACGAGCGCGCGCACAGTCATCGAAACATTTAAAAACTCTCGTACGGAAAAAAAATGCGTGAATTTTAACGAAATGCGAATAAAAATCTCGAGATTTTGCTCGGGACGCTATAAATTCGTAAATAATGAAAATCTTGCCGAGACTTTTGACTTGGCGAGTCCTTGACAATAAATATACGCGCAATGCCATTTTCAACGCGTCCCGCATGCACGCAGACACAAAAACATATCCTGGAAAAATAAGCGAGTGTGCGTGTTTTCTCAACGCGCTCGAGCATACTTTTTCCCCGCGAACCAGTATCTCAGCATCTGACGCACACACTCCGCGCGAGCAACACAAAGTAACGCGCGCGACGAGCGAGAGGCAGAGCGAGGAAAACTCACGCGCGCGCGCGGCGAGACATTCACCTTTCCGCGAGTAAATGCTCCGATAAAATAAACAAAACAACAACAAAAAGCAACATACCAAGAGCTGCGTTTCGTCATTTGTAATGATCATTATTGTGCAGCGCGCGGGCAACGATTTTTCTCTACGTAAAAAAAAAAAAAAAAGCAAATTGAAAATTCACATTTTTCCGAATCATTTCCTCGCCGATTTTTGCCCGAGAATTGTACGGAGCGCGAAATAAAACGAAAGGAATTTTGATTTTTTATTGCGATTTATTTGGTTCGGGACAAAGGATTCGGGACAATGGCGAATAATAAAGTTGCAGGACTTTGTGGACGAAGCTTCAAAATGGCGGGTGGTCGTAGGATCGCAGGATTATCAAGCCATCTCCTGTATTTTTCATGAACAAATTTCTTACAGTCATTTTGCAACTTACACATTCACGTAGTCGGAGGAAATAATTGCGCGCGTTTACCGTGGTGTGGCGCACCATAACCCCATCGCTTGTCTGTTTCGTATGCTCTGCACAGACACGCGCACAAATACGCACGTGTAGAGAGCCCCGTGAAATAAAAATATGAGGATGAAAAAAGGTTGGAGAAGAAAAATTGCTCAGAGTTGGAAGAAACCAATGTCAATGGCGAACGCGAGAGAGAGAGAAAGAGAAAACCCGTTTGTGGGGTTACGATCGCGGAGAGAAGCCAAAAGACGATTTATCCCTGCGGTTTTGAGGATGCACTGGCTCGATGCTCACTGGTTTTACACTCGCGTAGGGTAGAAACGCGTGGGAAGGAGCGAGAGGATTCTGCTTCCTCGCGACTTCCGATGAGTCGCTAAAGTCTGTATCGCAAACCCTCGAGCGAGCAGCAGTCGAGACACACGCGCGCGAGGTCGTCTCTGCTGCGGACTGTTCGCTGCGCTCGAATGTCGCTTTTTTTCCTTCTTTTACGACGCGAGCCCCGTGTAAAAGGCAGGTTGAACGGCCCCGAGGAGCAAGGGGCACCGAACCCGTCGCGTTTCGGGACCTTCGAAGCGTTCCTTCACCCTTTTTCCTCTCCCTTCGCGAACTCTTGATTTTATTTTTTCCCCGCGCGCGCGAGTTACATTCTTGAAAAACGTCAAAATCGTGCTAATTTTTTTTCTCTCCAAGGACAATCGCGACGCGAGGTTTTATTTATGTTTTTATCACATTGTTTTTCCGCCACTTGAAAGGATTCAGGATTTTGCCTCGGGAGCACACGCGAGCAGCAGAAAACTCGCGCCAATTTTACTTTCGTAAATCGTGCGTGTGTTTAGAAATGAGCGAAATCGGGGAAACAATTAAATTTGACGGTTTCGAACACACACACACGGCGGCAACCCCGTCGCGAGCGGAACCGGCGACGTACTGAAAAACCGGCTGCTAACCAACGACTGTACGACTCTGTGTCGAGCAACGATTCCTATAGACAATTCCTCTCGTCTCTCTTCTTTTTTAGTTATATATATCAAGTAGATCCAGGCATTCGGACGATTCGGCGCTCGGTCGGTAACTTATCGACCGCGCAAATTGCCGGTCGGTAACTTACCGACCGAGCGCCGCGGCGCGACAAGCTTCCAGATCCGCTCACGGCGCTGCTCAGCATCACCGAATTCCAGTTTTTTCCGTGTTTTTTCTCACATTCTCGCATGCATCGCGGCTCCCTGACCCCGCTCCATGCTCGCTGATCGTATCGCTCACCGTTCCACGATGTTATGACATTTACAACGGGGTTTCTCATTCGTTTCCTCGCGTTCTTCACCGCGAACCGTTATCCCGACGCACTTGTCCGTACGCGACCGACACTCTAGCCCAATAATCGGAATCCTCAAAAATCTGACGTGTCTTCTTTCGGTCTCGATCGTGCGACATGGAAAATTCAGGGATAAATCGAGTCACTTGCATCGCGCCGGTCAATATTGCCGTTATCAAGTACTGTAAGTTTTTTTTATCGTTTCTTAAGGAAAAACCTCGCGAAATGTCGATTTCGACAGGCGAATTTTGTTTTTTTATCGATTCGAATCGCTCACGAAGAATCGGCTCATTTTTTTTCCTCTCCGTGTGTGAAAATCGAGCTTGAGTTTTTGAAAGTGTCATTTTAAATCTCGCGAACACGCGTACGTGCCGCCGCGCGGCCACGAGCGGAAAATTTCAAATCTTATTCCATTGTCGCGATCTCGTGGCCATGGATTATGAATAATGACAATTCTTCGTTGACCCTCCAACTTTTGCGTCTTTAAATTCTTTTCGAAGTATTTTCAAGGTTCTCGTCAATTTTCAGGGGGCAAACGCGACGACGATCTCATCCTTCCGATCAATGATTCCATCAGCGCCTCATTGGACGTCCAGCAGGTTTGAATTTGTATCCCCCGAAAAAAAATCAACAAAAATCCGAATTTTCAAAATTCGACATTTTTTTTCTCGATTTTTTTCAGCTTTGCGCCAAAACTACGGTCATGGCCAGTCCCGAATTCGAAAATGATCGAATTTGGTTGAACGGCCGGTACGTTCGGTTCGATTAATTTTTACGAAAAACAAAAAAAATCTTCAAAAATGCAAATTAGTGGAAAAATTCAAAATTGAATATATTTTCGCTTTTTTTTCCATTTAAGGGAAGAATCGATCGACAACAAGAGACTGCAAAATTGTTTGCGCGAAGGTAACGAAAATTTTCAACCTCACCTGAAAAAAAAAATGAAATTTTGAAAAAAAAAATTGAAATTTTGTAAAAAATATTGAAATTTAAAAAAAAATACTGAAATTTTGTAAAAAATATTGAAATTTTGTAAAAACAATTGAAATTTTGAAAAAAATATTGAAATTTTGTAAAAAATATTGAAATTTTGAACAAAAAATTGAAATTTTTAACAAAAAATTGAAATTTCGAAATGAAAATTGAAATTTTCAAAAAAATATTGAAATTTTGTAATAACAGTTGAAATTTTGAAAAAAAAAATTGAAATTTTGAAAAAAATATTCAAATTTTAAAGAAAATATTGAAATTTTCAAAAAAAAATTGAAATTTTTTTTCCAGTGAGGAAAACATCGTCCGAGGAGATTAAATCCTGGAAAGTACACATTTGTTCTGTAAACAATTTCCCAACAGCTGCTGGATTGGCATCAAGCGCGGCAGGTTACGCTTGCTTGAGCGTCGCGTTGGCAAAATTGTTCAAATTCGAGGTAAAAGAATGTTGAAAATCTTCCGGAAAAGTCATAGAACCAGAAAAATCGATTTTTCAATTCTTTCTACGATTTTTGTCGTTCATTTCGCAATTTTCGTCGAGCAAATTTTGTTGGAACGATCTGGGGAAGGAAAATCACTCAAAATTTTTGAAATTTTGAAAATCATGGAAAATTTCGTACCGATTTCAGTCGAAAAAATTGAATCAGCCCAAAAATGACGTTAAAAACGAAAAAAGCGAAATTTTCTAAAAAAAATAAAAGTTTCACTTCTTTAGAACAAAAACTACAAAAATTCTGCCGAGTCGCTGCATAATTTTCGGTAAATCGCGAGCGAAAAGAATTTCTAAACTCCGGACAAAAATTTATTTCACTTTGTAAGGAAACGAGGTCGCGGGATAAGCGAAAATGTTAATTTTCCTGATAAGCAAAAAAAAGTGGAATTTTTTAGGGTGACGTAAGCGCGTTGGCGAGAATCGGTTCGGGCTCTGCATGCAGAAGCACAATCGGAGGTTTCGTGCGATGGTACATGGGGAAAGATCCAACGGGGGTGGACAGCGTAGCGAGGCAAATCGTGCCATCGTCGTATTGGCCAGAAATGAGAATTCTCGTGTTGGTCGTGAACGAAGAGAAGAAATCGGTGCCGAGCGCGATCGCGATGAAGCGAGGGATCGAAACGTCCGAGTTTTTGGCGTACCGAGCCGAGAAAATCGTGCCGGAACGCGTGGAGCAAATGGAACGAGCGATAGTGGAAAAAAACTTTGAAAAATTCGCTGAATTGACGATGAAAGACTCGAACTCGTTGCACGCCGTCGCTCTCGACACTTTTCCGCCTTGTCATTATCTCAACGACGTCTCGCGAGCCATCATCGATTTCGTTCACTCGTACAACTCGGCCGTCGGCTCCGTCCAAATCGCCTACACCAACGACGCCGGACCCAACACAGTTTTCTATTTACTGGAGAAAAACGTGCCCCGAGCTCTCGCCGCGATTCAACATTTTTTCCCGCCCAATCCCAACCAGCGGAATTTCCTCTGCGGCGAAAAAATAAATCCAGCCTCACTGACCCACGAAAACTCTCTACAAAGCATTTCCTTCCCCGTACAACCGACAGGATCCTTGAAATATATTCTGCATTCTCGTGTGGGCGACGGACCCAAATTCATCGAAGATCCCAGTCAACATTTACTGGACAATCGAGGATTTCCCCTGAAAACGTAACATTTTGTGTCTAAATGCAGATTTTTTACGTCGAGCATCACAATTTTGTGTATTTTTTCAAACATCACGATTTCCGTCACTCCAAACCTTGGCGACGGACTCGCGAGCAAGAAAAAGCCAGAAAAAAAATTGTGTATGTAAAAAACTGAAAAGTTAAGCGAATAAAAGTCTTACATACTGATTTTCCGTGTTTTATTATTTTCTGTAAACTGATAGCCGCGTCCGCATAAATCTTAGAATTTTCGCAACTTATTTTGGCTAAAAAAAAAAAAAATAACGAAAGCATGAATCCGAAATTGCATTTTCAGGCATTATCATCATGTTTGAAAGGGTAAAAAAAAACACGCGTGAAGACTCAATCTGGAACAATCTTTATAGCGAAAAAAAGAACATTAGAAGTATTTTTATTATACGTAATCGTAATCGATTGTAATCGTAAATTTTTTTTTCTTACGTGCTACACTTTCGTTAAAATATAAGTTAACAATCTCCTCCTGTACCCAAAAATTGTAAGGAATCATTCAACTGCTGTCAGCTCTAAAGGAGACTGTTGATGTAATGGAGAAAATTTTCACTTTGAGAAAAGAATTCCTAGTACTATCATGTGCGATGGATAGCTTGGCACATCCCAAACTTCAAATTGCACTCCTTCACAAACAGAGAGAAACCGGCATTTTGGATCAGCCGAACAATACTTACGGCTGTAGAGATGAATGCTGATCTGATAACGCTGCACCAAAAAAAACGTTTTGTACGATAAGAAAATTTATATCAGTACGAAAAAAAATGGTGAATTGATGGGCACCAATGATTTATACAAAAATTCTTCTGTTCCAAATTTTGGTGATGAAAAATTTGGAAGTGGGGCTTCACCTAAACCGCAGGAGGGTTCAATTAATTTGAAACCGGTTTTTAAGCGGGCGTCACTTTTGAAAAATGAGAAGGAAGAAACAGAGAGAGAAATTTTGAGCGAACCTGATTTTTTTCGATTGCAACGGGAGCATCGAATCTAATTTCGATAGTACCATTGCCCCTCAAACTTCCGGTGAAATACGTAAGGGCGAGCAGTTTCGAATTCACGTCTCTGTATAGAGTAACCTCAGCATTTTCGAAGTCGTAGGGTTTCTTCCAAATTACTTGACTCTCCAACTGAAACAAATTTAATAACATGTGTTGCTATAAAATTTAATGTAATTGAAAATTCAGATTCCTGCTTACAATTTTAAGGAGTACTACTGGCTTTTTCTATCCCACATTCTACCTGGGACATTAATAAATGTGTTAGAATGAACGACCATTATTTATCAATAGCGCAAAAAACGCAATTCAATATATAGTCCCATTTCGTACTTTTTCAAGAAAAAATAATTCTCTACCCAACGATTTCATTTTTTATTTTAAAAAATGGAGGAATTTTTTCAAAAATATCATAGCGTGGTTTCGTTCAAGAATATTTTGTAGGAATGAGTAATTCTTAATTTCCAAATTTCGAGTTCAGAAACCTGCGACGGTTTTTTGGAATGTTCTTTTCGAATAAATAAAAGTAAAAAGAGACTTACATCAGCCGGTATCGGTGGTAGCACTACACCGTGAACTTTAATTTTTGCATCAACTGTGAAGCACAGACGTTCCCAACCGGAATCGCGTTCACTAATGAAATATGTACCTTTATCTGGGAAGAAACAATATATCGGACCGTTTGGTCCCGACTCAGAGGCTCCAGGCGGCGATGTCTTTGGAGCGATTGCACGAGACACCTGAAAATTTGTTCGAAATTATAAACAAGTACAGACAAGGCGATTGCAAAGCATGCTTCGTGCGTTATATCTTTTCGCCCGCTTTTATTTTGAATAGTGAACACAACTTGGAAATATTTTAAGACATCACTCTACCTTTTTTTTCATAACTGTTATTATTTGGATTTTTTGGAATAAGTCAGTTAAATGGGAAGAGTTTGTTGCCTGAATATAGTAAGATTTTTTTTTCCGTCATCATAACATAAAAAATGGTTGAAGCAGTCAAATGTTAGATTAAACAGCATCGCCGAAGCAAAATTATTCGAAATAAATAATTGAAAAATAGCGATGCTTCGTAAATACTAACAGAAACCTGTTTGTTGCTGCATCGTGAGGATCTTTCAACGCAGAAACCACCAGGCATGTCGTTTTCAACCGACAAAATGTTCATGAGGATGGCAAAGATTTCTTCCTTGGAAAGAATTCCGGTACGTCCTAGTCCCCTGGCGAATTGTTCAGGAGTGAGAGTGAGAAATCGAATTTTGGTGATAAGATCACCACTCACGGATCTCAATGATTTTTCATCGCTGGGGAGGGATCTTCGTTCGCATTCGGCTGTGGCCCATGCAACCAGGGCACAGTAGAGCTCGATCTCCGACTCGATGGCCAAATCGTCTTGTTCAAAAAGCCCAGAAATCGTGGCTTTTGCAGCGTTTTCCCAACTCGAGTGAGTCAATATTTTCTGTGTCTGTGTGCGCATCACTTTAACGCATTCTTGTAAAAGTTCAGGCTCTTCAAAGCGCTCAGCGAATTCATAGGTCTCACAGACTTTCTCGAAGGATAGAATTGATTTGATGTGATTCGCACATTCTTTAGCAAGAGCCGGCATCATGTATTTGTTTGCGCAATAATAAAGTTCGCTGGCTTCTTCAAAATCATTCAAAGACAGTTGATCGGTGTAAATGTATTTAAGCATCGCTTTGAATATTTCCACCCGGATATCTGGGACTCTTATTGGCTCGTTTCCTTCCGGCGGCATACTTCCAAAAAACATGGTTGCAAAGACCGAACTTGATGAGGCCAAATAAACCTTGTGAGCTTTTATTTCCTCAGTGTCGGGTAATTGCCCGACTAGAAATACGCAGTCGCTAAATTCCTTGCTCTCAAAGAGCTGCAGGTTTCTTGCTTCCATTTTTTCCATTGTTATGAACCGATCCGTATTCTGCTTATCAAGACGTTTATTCTTTCTTCCTTCACCTGCAATATAATAACCACAATGAAAAAAATTCATTGTAGGACTAAATAAGTGGATATCGCGCACGAGTCCTGATGATAGCTCGAAAATAAATAGTAAAATTTTGAAGTTGGAATATTCATAACTGTAAGTCCCATTAAAATACTGGAAGGGACGCGGCCCAACTTTTTTCATTCCGAATGTCGAAAAAATGTCAAAAATGTTGGTTTGTTCGATGTATTATCGTTCCGAAACCCTTGAAATTGTAGAAGTTTGACTGCTTACATTCTCATAATTCGAGACACATGAAACGGGTAATTTTTCTGACGATTTGGTTCGAAATTCGTCGATAATCAAATCAATAACTCACTGAAAACTTCGTATCTTTGTAAAGCCAAAAGCAAATAATTCCACGCGGCGATTCACTTTAAGACGATCTATCACTTGCTCGGTCGGTAAAAATCCCCCTACACGTTTTTCTTGGCGAGACTCAATATTTAAAGAAAACTATTAGTTACACGTTGTTCTCATTTCACCAGAGAAGAAGGTGTAAAGCCCGGTGTACACGACGCTGGTTTTGCTGCTAGATCGCATGCTTGATGTGTTAAGCCCGCTGTACACTACGTTTGTTTTGCTGCTATCGCATGCGGGACACTTGAATTATGCGATCTAGCAGCAAAACAAGCGTCGTGTACACCGGGCTTAAAACATCAAGCATGCGATCTAGCAGCAAAACCAGCGTCGTGTACACCGGGCTTAACTTTTATTTTTCTCAAAATACGAAGGATTTCTGACAATGAGAAAAACGTGTATCTACTTTTTTTTGTCTCTCTCGCACTCACACGTCTGCTAGATCCCCTTAACAGTGCCATATATGAAAAAAATTCCAGATAAATAAATATCAAGAACAATAATAATGGAATAAAATTTTTGAATCAGGGATAATTTATTATTAAGAAATGTCGGATTGTGTGGATAATTATGGGTTCGGAATAATTACCAGAGCCCAGTGATGGCAGTGATCCAGTGAACAAAGCGTCGAGGCGTGCTGCTGCGTGTAAAGTGTTGACCGTGTTGACGCAATAACAAAGGGATTCCCGCGCGACGTGATTTCGTTATTATTTGCTATAGTCACGCCGCCTCCAGGACGTTACTGGATCCATCTCTGGAATCGTCCACCGGCGGTTTTTTTGAATTGGGCACATTTTTCAGAATAATACGATCCCCTTCACGGGGCAAAAGCCCGGCCAAGCACATTTATTGATTTTCGCCCGCTCGGTACAAAAGAAAGAAACCTCGTTCATCACGAGGTCGTCGAAGATCATAATTAAAATTGACTGGACCATCGACGATTCCCCTCGAAAACGTTACATTGTCTCTGCAGATTTTCCACGAGGCGAATGCAGCCGTATAGGAAAAAAATACTTTTAATAATGTGTAATAATTCGATGAATAATCGTCATACTCGGATAAAAATAGAAAATACATCGGAGCAATGTTAATTCACAATGTGGACGATAAAACTTTCAGAACATGTCGAATGCGAATGCGTGTAAACGAACCGGGAAATTGCGTTTGAGCCTTATTGGTCCCGTATTCTATGGTATCGGTTATTTTTTTTTTTTTAATCGAGTCAATTCATAAAGTCGACCATTTTTTAATTCAAACAGGGTTCGAAAAATTATTTCTCACGCTATAGATAGGAAAGGAATGAAATTTCGTTAAAATGTATCGACAGAACGAGGGTTTTTTTTTCAAGAATAAAAACAAATATTAGAATTAACATTAATATTGAAGATAAATACTGATTTTTCTTCTATGCCAATTTTACAGAGAAATAGAGGAAATATATGGAGGAAAGGAAAACAAGTGGCAATGGAAGATAATCAATGAAGAGTGTAAAAGCGAGAAAAAAAAAGTATGTAAAAAACTGAAAAGTTATACAAATAAAAGTCTAACATACTGATTTTCCGTGTTTGATTCTTTTCTGAAAACTGATAGCCGCATTGTCCGTATATAATTCTTAGAATTTTCGCAATTTGGCTAAAAAAAAAAAAGCATAAATTCGACTATCGATCGTAACCGAAATTGCAGTTTCAGGCATTATCACACGTAAAATTCAATTTTGTCAATAAACGTCGATGTTTTGTTGAATACGGCGAACTAAATATTTTGGGATTATTTCGAAATTTTCGTTATTTCGACAATATCTTTCATTGTAACGGAACTGTCAACAAAATTTACGATTGGAATCACTAAAATTTACTTTCCGAAAAGATTTTCCAGAATGGTTTCTGCTGCAATGACAAAATTTTCGTGATTTTTCGAAAAAAACGTTTAGTTTAACGTATCCAACAAAATATCGATCTTTTTCAAAAAAAATTTCTTTTCAGTGCATCATGTTTGAAAGGGTAAAAAGAAAATACGTGAAAACTCAATCTGGAACAATCTTTATAGCGAAAAAAAAGAACATTAAAATTATTTTTATTATACGTAAAATCGTAATCGATTGTAATCGTGAATTTTTTTTTCTTACGTGCTACACTTTTGTTAAAATATAAGTTAACAATCTCCTCCTGTACCCAAAAATTGTAAGGAAAAATTCAACTGCTGTCAGCTCCGAACGAGACTGTTGATGTAATGGAGAAAATTACCACTTTGAGAAAAGAATTCCCAGTGCAATCGTGTGCCATGGACGGCATGGCTCCGCCATAACTTCAAATTCCACTCCTTTACAAGCTGAGTCAACCTGCCATCTTCGAGTAGCCGAACAATAGTTATGGCTTTGAATATCAATGTTGATCGAGCACAACTGCACAAAAAAAACGTTTTGTACGATAATAAAATTTGTATCAGTACGAAAAATGGTGAATTGATGGGCGCCAATGACTTGTACAAAAATTCTTGTGTTCCACGTTTTGGCGATGAAAAATTTGGAAGTGGGGCTTCACCTAAACTTAAATTAAAAAACTTTTGAAAAATTAGAAGGAAAAAAAGAGAGAAATTTTGAGCGAACCTGATTTTTTTCAACTGCAACGGGAGCATCGAATCTAATTTCGATATTAGCATTGCCCCTCAAACTTCCGGTGAAATACGTAAGGGCGAGCAGTTTCGAATTCGCGTTTGTGCATAAAGTAACCTCAGCATTTTCGAAGTCGTGGGGTTCCTTCCAAATTACTTGACTCTCCAACTGAAACAAATTTAATAACATGTGTTGCTATAAAATTTAATGTAATTGAAAATTCAGATTCCTGCTTACAATTTTAAGGAGTACTACTGGCTTTTTCTATCCCACATTCTATCTGGAACATTAATAATTGTGTTAGAATGAACGACCATTATTTATCAATAGCACAAAAAACGCAATTCAATATATAGTCCAATTTGGTGCTTTTTCAAGAAAAAATAATTCTCTACGATTTCATTTTTTATTTGAAAAAATATGGAGGAGTTTTTTCAAAAATATCATAGCGTGGTTTCGTTCAAGAACATTTTGTAGGGATAAGAAATTCTTAATTTTCAAATTTCGAGTTCAGAAACCTGCGACGGTTTTTTGGAATGTTCTTATCGAATAAATAAAAGTAGAAAGAGACTAACATCAGCTGGTATCGGTGGTAGCACTACACCATGAACTTCAATATTTCTATTGACTTTGAACCACAATTCTTCCCCATTGAAATGGTCTCTGCGAAGGAAATATGGACCTTTATCTGGGAAGAAACAATATATCGGACCGTTTCGTCCCGAGCGAGAGGCTCTAGGCACCGATGTCTTTGGAACGATTACACGAGCCACCTGAAAATTTGTTCGAAATTATAGACAAGTATGTACACGGCGATTGCAAAGTATGCTCCGCGCGTTATACCTTTTCGCCCGCTTTTATTTTGAATAGTGAACAAAACTTGGAAATATTTCAAAATGTCACTCTAACTTTTTTTTTTATAACTGTTATTATTTTAATTTTTTGGAATAAGTCAATTAAATTGGAAGAGTTTGTTGCATGAATGTAGTAAGATTTTTTTCGTTTTCCGTCATCCCGAAAAACATAAAAAATGGTTGAAGTTGTTAGATTAGACAGCATCGCCGAAGCAAAATTATTCGAAATAAATAATTGAAAAATAGCGATGCTTCGTAAATACTAACAGAAACCTGTTTGTTGCTGCATCGAGAGGATCTTTCAACGCAGAAATCATTAGGCATGTCGTTTTCAACCGACAAAATGTTCATGACGATGGCAAAGATTTCCTTCTTGGAAAGAATTCCGGTACGTCCTAGTCCCATGGCGAATTGTTCAGGAGTGAGAGTGAGAAATCGAATTTTGGTGATAAGATCACCACTCACGGATCTCATTGATTTTTCATTGCTGGGGCGGGATCTTCGTTCGCATTCGGCTGTGGCCCATGCAACCAGGGCACAGTAGAGCTCGATCTCCGACTCGATGGCCAAATCGTCTTGTTCAAAAAGCACAGAAATGGTGGCTTTTGCAGCATTTTTCCAACTCGAGTGAGTCAATATTTTCTGGGTCTGAGTGCGCATCACTTTAACGCATTCTTGTAAAAGTTCAGGCTCTTCAAAGCGCTCAGCGAATTCATAGGTCTCACAGACTTTCTCGAAGGATAGAATTGATTTGATGTGATTCGCACATTCTTTAGCAAGAGCCGGCATCATGTATTTGTTTGCGCAATAATAAAGGTCGCTGGCTTCTTCAAAATCATTCAAAGACAGTTGATCGGTGTAAATGTATTTAAGCATCGCTTTGAATATTTCCACCCGGATATCTGGGACTCTTATTGGCTCGTTTCCTTCCGGCGGCATACTCCCAAAAAACATGGTTGCAAAGACCGAACTTGATGAAGCCAAAATAAGCTTGTGAGCTTTTATTTCCTCAGTGTCGGGTAATTGCCCGGCTATAAATACGCAGTCGCTAAATTCCTTGCTCTCAAAGAGCTGCAGATTTCTTGCTTCCATTTTTTCCATTGTTATGAACCGATCCGTATTCTGCTTATCAAGACGTTTATTCTTTCTTCCTTTACCTGCAATATAAACCACAATGAAAAAAATTCATTGTAGGACTAAATAGATGGATATTGCGCACGAGTCCTGATGATAGCTCGAAAATTAATAGTAAAATTCTAAAGTTGGAATATTCATAACTGCAAGTCCGGTTAAAATACTGGAAGGGACGCGGCTCAACTTTTTTCATTCCGAATGTCGAAAAAATGTCAAAAATGTTGGAATGTTCGATGTATTATGGTTCCAATGCCCTTGAAATCGTAGAGCAGGTTTACATTTTTACACTGTTTACATTTCCATAATTCGAGACACATGAAACAGGTGATTTTTCTTACGATTGTTATGAATTCGGTTCGAAATTCGTCGATAATCAAATCAATAATTCATTGAAAACTTCACATCTTTGTAAATAAGCCAAATAGATTCCGCGGGGGGATTCACTATAATAATGCCATATGAGAAAAATTCCATGTGAATAATTATCAAGAACAATAATAATGGAATGAAATTTTCGAATTGGGGATAATTAATAATTAACAAATGTCAGATTATGGGTTCGTAATAATTACCTAGAGCCCAGTGAACAAACAACAAAACGTCCCGCGTGCTGCTATGTTGACCGTGTTGACGCAAGAAAGCGATTCCCGCGCGACGTGTTTTCGTTATTATTTGCTATAGTCACGCCGCCTCCAGGACGTTACTCGATCATCTCTGGAATCGTCCACCGGCGGTTTTTTTGAATTGGGCACGTTTGTCAAAATATTACGATCCCCTTCACGGGGCAAAGGCCCGGCCAAGCACATTTATTAATTTTCGCCCGCTCGGTACAAAAGAAAGAAACCTCGTTCATCACGAGGTCGTCGAAGATCATAATCAAAATTTACTGGACGCACTCGAGGATTCCTCCTGATAACGCAACATTGTATCTAAATACCGATTTTTTACGAAGAGAATTACAATTTCGAGTATATTTTCAAACATCACGATTTCTGTCGCTCTGAACCTTCGCGACGGGCTCGTTTATCACGAGGTTGTTATAATAATTAATTGTAATTTATCTCCTGAATGTATTATTATCGAGAAAACATTATTTTACTGTTTGCAACAATATATTCAATTTTTAAAAACACATTGCAATCGAAATGTCATTTTACCCCTTCGAGTGCACGCCAAAAAGTGCATGTCGGGTCAATCTGACCCCGAGGCATTTTTTCGTATTTTTTTTCTAGTAAATTATCCATATTTTATGCGGACCTAAATTTCCTTTTCAGCGAATACGAAGCGTCGAAAATTTTATCAAGATTTACCAACATTTTATCACACGTAATAAAGAAATATTAAAAAGTTTCGCTACATTTGAAATTCCCGCTCTCGATTTCTGTAGCGATCCGAATGGCGCAGATGGCGCTGTGCGTATTTTTTATGGGAAAAAGCACGACCGCCCGACGCGCGCAGCTCCAAAGCAATATTTTAGCCTTGGACGCATCATTTCCGAACAAAGTCCGTGGCACGAAATGTTTGTGTAACGTGACGCAATATTGTAACTTTGAAACAGAGACGCTGATCATTGCCATCAATAATTACTCAGCGTTTTCGCTGTTGAAAACTTTTTTATCCCCATCGAGCTATTCTTAGCGAGCGAGTATGTCCGCGAGAGTTTGACGAGAAACACGCCGCGTTTTGCTCTCTGCTTTTAAGGATGTATGTAAAAAATATCGATGTGTCAAACTTTTCATGAATTTGAAATCTTTGATAGAATTGATCACGCTGCATCGATTGAAAAAAAGAAAAAAGTACTTAGCCGATCGTTAAAAAGAAATATTCAAGAATTAAAGCCGCATTCAACTCCGTGTTATTTGTACCGGAAGTTGACAAAAAGCAACCAAAATGATAAAAAAGTATATCAATCGTAGTCAAAGTCGGGCCAAAAAAAGAATTTTTCAAAACTTTGGACATTTATCGATTTTTCCACGCAAAAAAAAAACAACGTTCCCGATGTCGTTGTGGAGATATTTAGAGTTAACTTTTGACGTTCCAGCGGCGTTCTGTGAACTGGTGTTCAAGTCATTACGTCAGCCATATTGACCATGTAAATGTGGCAATGCAGCATTTGGCTATATAGGTATATTACGGTGTTAAATCGTGATCAGCTGTAGTTGACTGTCATGGCTGACTCGGCAGCCGACTGTAGCGACTGTAGCCTTGTTGCCACATTCCTTCTCGACCGAAATGAAATTATTTGATTGGCTCGTATTGTACTGGACCACAAATATCAAATTGGATATTAATTTTATTAAAAGTCGTAAATTATGATTCAAAATGACAATAGTTTGTCATTAAAAATTATAAATTGCAAACAGAAATGATTCGCCATTGACATTTTAACATAACAATTGACTTTAAAAAATAAATAGATGTACTGCGGAATTGACCTTACATACATCCTTAAAGTCAAATTACATTCTCCTTGAGGCGGCGAACGGAATTTTTCATTTAAAAAACACTGTCGCGCGCGCGTCAATAAAATGTCCAAATCAAAGGCACTCGAGCTCATCAAATGCGTGACTCAACATGCACTGAAAAAAAACGGGTTTGGACAGTGCATGAAAAATGTAAGTTCAAGGCATTATTACGAGCTTTACGAAAATTTGGACCAATCGCGAGAGTGACATAACCTCCAAAACGTGCGTTTTTGCCTCGGAATAATTCCTTTCAAAATAATTGACACGTTGAAAACAATCGACAAAAACAACCCCAAGAACTTTATTCTCGTTGTGACAATCCTGCAGAAACTTTTTCGTCTCTCCTCAAATAATTTTGAGCGACTCAGGATTTGCGGATTCGCGAATCCCATTGACGGATCACAACAAAGTAGCGAACGCGAATGCCCTGCCCTCTGTTGGCTTTTTCGTAGTTTTTGTCCAGCGCGCGAAAACGTCGATTTTCAAACGCCCAAATTAGTGGACCCGAAAAATTTTCCATCGTTTTGCATTTTATTTTCGTTTTCGCCAAAAAATACATCGAGGCCCCCAAAATTTTGATAATTTACGAGAAAAATACGTTTTTACAAAAAAAAAAAATTCACTTTTGCCGCGAATACGATTTTTAAAAATTGTATCGGGTCGGATTGACCCAAGTGCGTTAAAATACTGAGATTTTTTGACTGTGACAGGTAGAATTCATTTCTGCGGACAACGGCAATTGCGTTGCAGAATTTACCGTTGCGGAGGAGCATTTAAACGCCGGAGGAACTTTGCACGGTGGATGCACATCGACCCTGATAGATTGCGTGTCCTCGTACGCGTTGATGACGACCGGGGAGGGAATGCCCGGAGTTTCGGTGGATTTGCACGTGACGTGAGGCCAAATTAACTCAAAATACGACATTGTCGAGTTGTCCTCGTTGAAATGCAACGAAAACTGATTAGTTGTAATGGCAGAGCAGAATAAATTTGTTTACGATAGTGGGACAGTCTTCTGTGCCATTTGAAAACTGAATTTACCAGAAAAATTGCATCGAGTGCATTAAATATCGAAATAACGAATAAAAAATTCACTTTTTTTCGTACGAAGATTCTTGACACGAAAACTAACAATTTTCTCCTATGAAGAAAATTTTTCTGACCTCAAGAACTTGAGACATTTAATTTCCAATTTTTAACTTTTCCCATCCACACGCGTGTAAATTCGAGTCGCGTCTCGTTTACGAGTCGCAAAAAAATGTGTTTAGGATTTTTCTTAAAAAATTTTGACCCACAGCCTTTCTAGCAATCTGCAAAAAAATCCTAAATACATTTTTCTTTGCAACGCGATTTTTGCAACTTTTTAACGAAACTCGAATTTCCAAGCGTTTGGATGAGGAAAATAAAAAATGGCAAATTAAATATCTCAAATTCTAAACGTCGGGAGATTTTTCTTCACAGGCGAAAACTTTTAGTTCAGGTGGCAAGAACGTTTATGGAAAAATTTGGAAAAAAACTCTAAATAAACTCGTTTTGTGATATTAAAACTTGTTTTTTTCCTCTTCAAGATTCCTGAAAGCAGCTCGTGCCGGAGAAGTCGTAAAGATCGATGCAAAAACCATAAAAGCAGGCAGGCGATTAGCCTTTTTGGCGGTTGAGTTATCGAAGAAAAGCGACGGCGTAGTCGTCGCGAGAGGTTCGCACACAAAGTACATCGGGGCGTCAAATTTCAAGACGGATTGAGATGCGCTGGAGAAGAAAATCAATAGAATGAATTAATTAGTTAAAATTAATGAGCTCAGTGGCTTGAAAACTTGTAATAATAAAATAAATATTTTAGATATATCGTGTTTATATTTATATTTACATAAGCGCGAAGAAAATAGTTTTGACGTACAAATTTCTTATAATTGTAAAAAAAAAAACGATCTAACTACGAATAATTATAATTAAAATGACTACAAACCGACTGCGGGTGTTTTGGAAGCGAAAATGGAAAAAAAATCAAGCGTGTCTGGTGGAATTTCTTGGGGAAGTCCCGGTGGCGAGAAATTGTTTGAGTTGGAAAATTTCGTGAGACAATTGGCGAGTTTTTGATTTGAGATTTTTGACTTGTCGGTCCATGCGATCGATCAGAGTCTCGATTTCGAGGTCGCCGAGCTCTGGGAAATGAGAATCTCCCAGAGAATTAAGAGGCTCGAGATACTTGTGAGAATTTCGACGAGTCCGGGGGATCGCGTTTGCGGTAATGGACGGTCCCAGGGCGTCGCAGTTTTCGCAACAATCGGACCAAAGACCGAGATCGATCTGAGGAATTTCTTGGCAGGAAACGAAACTCGTCGAGGGCTCGGATTCTTGGGGCATGAGAAAAACATCTTTTTGTATTCTCGTTATGTTGTCGCCGTTGAGACACAAAATATTAGCGAGACTCGTTTTTTTTATTTGCTCCAATTGCTCAGGCTTGAAAACTCCCGGATTTTCGTACCAGAATCTGTCGGCGTCGCGGGTCCGACGAAACTGCTCGATCAAGAGACAATGGAAAAGGGGCCCGACCTTGGATCCGGGCATTTGGTCCTCGAGGATCCCCCCGACCCAGACATCGACGTTGCCCGGATGTCCGTAAAGTTCCCGGAGCTTTGTGCGGACCCGGCGATTGGAAATGTCGCCAGCGAGGTCGTCAAAAGTCTCGGGGACCGTCAAATTACAGAATTTTCGCCATTCCGTGTATCCGGGAATTGCGTGGTCCCGGGAACGCTGAATATTCATCGCAGCGAGATCGAGAGCGACCGCGTGCGCCGTGTGGAACAATTGCTCGGTCAATTCGACGTTGAGATTCTCCTCGGGCCGTTTCAACTTTGCTGGAGTCGCGAACATCCCCCGGAGAAGCGGATCGACCCCGCCCTCGTCGACGAGCCTCCAGGGGGCAAAAAAAGCGTCCCTGAGGCTCAAAGGGCCTTGGGGAATGCTGAGAAAGTTCTCGTTGAGTCTCTGGAGCTGCGGCTGGATCAAAGAATGCCCGAAACGCAAGGCAGCCGTGGCGAAAACGTTGGAAATCCGGGGATCGAGTTCGGGGTCGTATCCCGAGTATTTTCCCAGCAGACGATCCACGCTGCGTCCAAAGACTCGGGGAAGCCAATGCTCGTACGTAATATGTTGCATTTCAGCCCCGACGATTTTCCTCGCTTCCTGATAAATTTTCTCGCCCGTCCAGTGAGGATTCGCTTCCCCAAGGAAACGAGCGATTCTGTTGTGTTCCCGGAGCCAAATCGTGTGCATCGCGAGCAATCCAACTTGCTCGTTGGCTCGAATGTCCCCGGCGACGAAACAGTTGATAGAACTTTCGAGGAGGTTTCGTCTGCAGTCGACAAACTGGCCCCCGGCGTACGGGAGCATGGATTTACGTCCCGGAAGTCCCGGGGCTTCCCGGAGAAGTCCCCGGTCGTTTAGAGTGTCCCGGAGATCCAGAGCGAGCTCGTCGTTGTATCCGTAAACTTGAGAAGCGTCCAAGAAGCTGGTTAATTGGTTCATTTGTTCTCGGGGCATGAGCCCGTCGCCCCAGAGGACGCTGGTCATGCCGGACCCGCAGACAGCGCTCGTGCGGACAAAATCGATGCATCGACGGTTCGTGACTCGGGGATCTCCCGGGGGGACTTCCATGGGGAAACACGGGGCCGCGTTGTCGCATGATTTTTTGCAATCTATACCGTCCCAGGACTCGCTCGACACCGAAGGCAAAGCGTGATCGAGATCGTGATCTAAAAATTGTCCCCATTGCATTACCATGTGGGTTATGGCGTCGTCGGACGTGATTGTGTCTGTGGAAATGAGGCTGGTCGAGACGAGTCTGGCGGCGGGTTTGGGGAAACCGTAATAAAGTTTGCCCGCTTGCCAACCGACCGGCTGGGAAAATCCGTTCTCGTAAATCGGCGCGAGAATCCGACGGAATCCCGTGTACGAGGACCCCCAAGTTGGATGTTTTCGGTTGTTGCACGAGCCGTCGATGCTGCGATATTTCGAGTGGTGACAAACGTTGCCGCAGTTCGAGGGTCGCCGGTGCCCCGTGCAGCCGGAAAGTCTCTCGATCTCGGCGACTTGCTCGGGACTCAGAACCTCTTTGTAATCGAAACTCGAGTTCACCGTCGCCGGGACGCCCCGGTCGACGTAGCGACGAATATTCACGAGAGTCCGCTCGAAAATCTCGGCGGGACGAGCCGCCGCTCGCGCTGCTGCGTTCGGGAATCTCGCCAGTTTAAAAGGGTCGAAACGGCCCCTCGCGGGACCTCCCGCACGAGCCCCGTTCCCGCCAAACAACGAGGCCAGCGTCTGGTTTATCGCGCGATCGATACTTTCCTCAGCATCGTGAAAAGCTCGAACTACCAAAGAATCGCTCGTCCCGAAAATTTGACGAATTTTAAAAAGTGTCTGGCCCGTCGCCCGCCCGTGCTCGTTCCACGCCGTGCATTCGTATCGCCCCCCGTCCAATGCGCTCACATTAAAAATGTACAAACTTCCGGCCTTCGAAATTTTGTATTTTCCCCCGCCAGTCCCCAAAGCGCTCCCGTCTTTTTTCCACTGAATCGTCGGCTTTGGCTCGCCGCCTCCTCTGCACGGAATTTCCACCGAAGCCCCCGGCTCCGCTTCCAAATGAGCCGGCGGCTCGTAACTCAAACGCGGCAAACTCGTGTCTCGACCCAAAACATTTATATCCGCGCTCACTTCTCCGTACCCGTTGACGTTTCGAGCCTCGCAAACGTAACGCGCCGAGTCCCGAACTTCCGTATCGAGAATTCGCAAAATCGAACCATTCTCTTCCAAAATAAATCGAGGCCCTCCCAGAATCTCCTGACCGTTGCGCCACCATTGCAATGAAGGCAACGGACGACCCTCTGCTCTGCAAATCAGCCGAATTTCTTCCCCCGATTTCACCGTCTGCGACTGAGGGATCTGCAACAACAAAAATCTCATTATTGTTGAAAATTCGCCGAAGAAAATTATTTTTATTATGTCGAATCGGAGTTGGAGCTCAAAAGTGGTCCAAAGTTTTTTCTTTACCACCCTGAACTAAAAGTTTTCGCCTGTGAAGAAAAATCTCCCGACGTTTAGAATTTGAGATATTTCATTTGCTATTTTTTATTTTCCCCATTCAAACGCGTGGAAATTCGAGTTTCGTTAAAAAGTTGCAAAAATCGAGTTGCAAAGAAAAATGTATTTAGGATTTTTTTTTGCAGATTGCCAGAAAGGCTGTGGCTCGAAATTTTTTAAGAAAAATCCTAAACACATTTTTTTGCGACTCATAAACGAGACGCGACTCGAATTTACACGCGTTTGGATGGGAAACGTTAAAAATTGGGAATTAAATGTCTCAAGTTCTTGAGGTCAGAAAAATTTTCTTCATAGGAGAAAATTGTTAGTTTTCGTGTCAAGAATCTTCGTACGAAAAAAAGTGAATTTTTTATTCATTATTTCGATATTTAATGCACTCGATGCAATTTTTCTGGTAAATTCAGTTTTCAAATGGCACAGAAGCCTGTCCCACTATCGTAAACAAATTTATTCTGCTCCGCCATTACAACTAATCAGTTTTCGTTGCATTTCAACGAGGACAACTTGAAAATTTCGTATTTTTCAATTAATTTGGCATCTGGATGCGAAAAGTTAAAAATTCTTAATGAAATATCTGAAATTCTTAACTTCAGGAATTTTTTCTTCATAGGAGAAAATTCGAAAATGTTGATGCGAAATTATTTAAGAATCGGCAATCAAGTTGTGATGCCTGGTTTTTGGAATTGGGCAAAGAAAAATTCATACTTCGGTGAAGCGAATGGAGGGGCTGGCAGTGACGATCGCTCGAGCTTTTCTGGAGGCGGTTGTTCCCATTTTGCTTTGTGCGATGCATTCGTATTCGCCGCCATCGTTTTCGGTGATTTCGTTAATGACGAGAGCTCCGTCGTCGCGTACTTGGTATCGTTCATCCTGCATGTCCAATTCGTCCGAATTCCTCATCCACTTGATCCGCGGTTTTGGGTTTCCAGCGACGCGACAAGAAAACACTGCAGTTTGTCCGATTCTGACTTGGACGTCTTCCGGGCCTTCCATGATTCGTGGCTTGTCTGTAGAAATCAATTCGATTATTCGCTACAACGTTTTCCCTTCATTTCATCCAAAATTTTCGTCCTGCCGCTTATTTCTCACGCGAATTTGGAGAGAAAAAAATCGGTAAAAATTCTCAAATACTCTCCATCGATTTTATTTCAACCCCCAACAGTCTCCGGGGCTCGAATCAACCCCAACCGTCTTTCGACCTGCGAAACCTCCCAGAATATTTTTTTCTAAATTCAAAATTCAAACTTTTTTCAACAAAAATTCATTTTTCCCGAACGTTTTTTTTTCGACATTTTTTTTTTAATACTAAAAATTACACGACTCGAAAATAATCGACATGGTTTTACACACGAGGGTTGAAAATGCATTGCAGAATTTTTTTTATTTTTTTCATTTCAATTTTTCGATTATTTATCGCTCTCCAAAGTGGCTGGAGTTGATTACGCGCTTAATGACCATTACGTCACGATTCGGAGGCGCGACTGACTTGCATTTGTTTTATTCCGAAATGAAACGTTTTGAAAAACTCGATTCTCGATAAAAAGTT
The DNA here is from genome assembly GCA_037043255.1 of Diadegma fenestrale. NCBI lineage: Eukaryota > Metazoa > Arthropoda > Insecta > Hymenoptera > Ichneumonidae > Diadegma > Diadegma fenestrale. The sequence continues at coordinate 5,057,841 of CM073317.1, forward strand.
GTCGCCCGGGTCTAAAAGACCCATATGATCCGCGGAGGATTTAAATTGAGTGAGAAATTCCAATGAAAACTCATGATGCGAGTCTACTAATCAAAAATACTCCAGAATTCATTGTTTTCCACAAAAATTAAGGTCCCGGTTCCGCCAAAGTCTTTTTGCACTAATTTTCTCCGTTCTAATCCCAAGCAGACTGAAAAATCAACTCGAGAAGGATGAAAAGCAAAAAAAAGACCGCGGAGTTTTAATAATTAGGGAAAAAACGTGGAAAATTGCGTTTTTTACTCAACCGCAGTGAAAATCGGAGATGGTCATGGTGTCGAGAGATTTTCCCTGCATTTCAAGCGGCGATTGGCAAACCGCAGCCATTTCTCCAGGTTTGTCTCTCATGCGTTCGACGAGCCACATGAGATCGCAGTCGCAAACGAGAGCGTTGCTGTCCAATCGAAGTCTCGTCATCGGTCCAACATTTTGAAAAGCATCGTCAGGCACTCGTCGCAATTTGTTGTTGTGCAAAAACAAACGTTCCAGTCGTGGCAAATTTCTGAACGTTCCTTTCTTTATTTCCGTCAGTCGATTGTGATGAAGATACAATTGCTCCAGATTCGACAAATTTGTAAAAGCATCCGACGATATGGTTTCTATTCGATTTTTGTACAAGTACAAAATACGCAGATTTCTCAAACCGGCGAACGCGTTTGTTCGCAAACTTCGGATCTCGTTGTCGTTCAGCAACAGAGTGTCCAACTTTTCGAGACCCCCGAACGAACCTGCTCGGATCTCCGCGATGCTGTTGAATCTCAAATCTCTGAAAACAGCCACGTTGGTTTTATAAATTTTCATCGATTTTCCATGAAAATGCAAAAATCATGCTCTTTGCATCATTTTTTTACAGCAGAGCACGAAATTTTCATTTGAAAACTGAATTTACCAGAAAAATTGCATCGAGTGCATTAATTATCAAAATAATGAATAAAAAATATAATTTTCGATGTTTTTTAAAAAGGAAAACTTCAATTTCATAAAGTAACGATTTTGGAGTTCGCTTCGTTGGAATGCAACGAAGACTGACGATTTTTAATGCCATTTAAAAACTAAATTTACCAGAAAAATTGCATCGAGTGCATTAATTATCAAAAAAATGAAAAAAAAATATAATTTCGATGTTTTTCAACGAGGAAAACTTCAATTTCATGAAATAACGATTTTGGCGTTCGCTTCGTTAAAATGCAACGAAGGCTGATGACTTTTAATGCCATTTGAAAACTAAATTTACCAAAAAAAATTGCATCGAGTGCATTAATTATCAAAATAATGAATAAAAAATATAATTTTCGATGTTTTTTAACGAGGAAAACTTCAAATTCATAAAAAAACGATTTTGGAGCTTGCTTCGTTAAAATGCAACGAAAACTGATGATTTTTTATAGCAGAGCACGAAATTTCCATTCAGTATTTGCGCACGATAATGGGACAGTCTTTTTTGCCATTTTAAAACTGAATTTACCAGAAAAATTGCATCGAGTGCATTAATTATCAAAAAAATGACTAAAAAATATAATTTTCGTTGTTTTTCAACGATGAAAACTTCAGTTTCATAAAAATAATGACGTTGCATCGTTCGAATGCATCGAAATGAATGATTCCATTGAATTTTTCAAAGGTGCAGCCAAAAATGAAATTCCAGCGTCTACGATATTTGTTCCAACTAAAAAACCGAATGCAAGGAGAAATTGAGCCGATTTCGAGAATCTGAAAAATGGTGAACGTTCGGAATATTTTTCGTTCAATTGCAACGATGCAAACTTGAATATCGTAAAGAAAATTGAAGATAAGATGAAAAAATAAAATTGAAATGTCTCCTGGCGTAGTTGGATCGTTCGATATGTATCAATTGAGTTTTATTCGCTGGATTTGCTCGCGGGCACCGCCACTTATTGGCTAATTCGAGGAATGACTCAGCGCGGCTATTCCTGCAGCGAGGGGGGAATCCAAGATCGTCTGTAATGAATTTATAATGGAAAATCGAGAGATTAACCTCGACGCGAGTCTGATTAAAATATTTCCATCGATAAAAGTCGCAAAACGTTTTTCATTTCCTTGGAGGCCGCGCGCAGAGACGCTTTTTCCGCGTTTTTTTCTCGCTCACGTCTAACACGAGCAGATTCCAAACGGCGCGATTTCCATGCCTCAGCATCGCGCTTAAAATCTATTTTAGCACAACGAACGTATACACGAGACTCGGAGAGAAAACACGAGCGAGAAAGAAACGAAATGCCCACAAGTTACGGTGGGGAGTGGTTCGTCTCTCTGAGGGAAACGCCACGGACAAGATTTATCCATAAATCACGTCATCGATATATACAAATATGAAGAAGCGAAAAAAACGTCTCGCCATGTGGTCCACGCTCCTTTTACCGAGCTAAAAATCTGCCAAGCTCGACGCAGCGAGTCGTTGAACCTCCAAATTCGCAAGATTCCGGCTCGATTTTTTTTTCTGCTTCTTTATTAATTATTATTCATTATTATTCATTATTATTTATTACTATTCATTAGTATTAATTATTATTCATAATTATTTATCATTATTGATTATTATTCATTATTATTCATTGTTATTCATTGTTATTCATTATTATTAAATATTATTTATAATTATTTATAATTATTTATTATTATTCATGATTATTTATCATTATTTATTATTATTCATTATTATTAATTATTATTTATAATTATTTATCATTATTTATTATTATTCATTGTTATTCATTATTATTAATTATTATTTATAATTATTTATCATTATTTATTATTATTCATTGTTATTCATTATTATTAATTATTATTTATAATTGTTTATTATTATTTATTTATTATTGTTTATTGTTTATGATTTTTCTGCTTGTTTATTGTTTAGTGGCCAGCGAGCACAAAATTTCGACTCCATTTTTGAACGAATGTCGAAATTTTCATCGTCGAAAAACGACGAAAATTTGATTTTTTTTTTTTTTTCATTATGCGAGAATCCGAGGTGGAGGCAACTTTACGAGCGACGTCGAATTCGTCGATTTCGGCTGTTGTTGCGTAAAATATTATTTTGTATTGATTTTTTATTGAATTTTGAAAATCATGACAATTTTTCGAGTCGATTTCAACGATCGAGACTTCAGAATCGTTTAAAATTATAAAAAATTGTGTGGATAGTCTTGATCGTGAATAAAATCGAAGTTAATCGAAGCCCTGGGGCGTTTCATTATTTCTGAATGCACGCGTTGAACGTTTCTCGGACTCGACACCGTTTCGCGTTTATCCTGAACATTATTTACGAATGAATTATTTTTTTTTTCTCTAAAGCTCGCGCTCCCACCTACAGGAAGTGATAAACTTGAAAATTTCTCGCCTCTTGACACTCGACTGTAAATAAACACTGGACACGAACGAGTAGAGAGAAAAATGGAGATAAAAGTGGCGCCTACGAGGGAAACTCATTCCTTCCTCGCCTTTTCTCGTTCTCTTTGCCGCACTCTCTTTCGAAAGTCTCGTAACTGATAAAAATTATGAGAAAATGTAGGCTGGAGTGTTATTTTAGAGAAAACAGTGAAAATTCATTTCGTGGGTCAGAATAAACGTAAACGAAGCACACCAGAAGGAGGCAATGACGTCAGGGTCGTTGAAATGCAACGATTTCAACTTTTATTTTTTATTCTATTTTTCTCTACTTATTTTCCATAAAATGGAGAATTAATGATGTAATAATCAAATTAATTCATTAACCATCAATTTAATTAATCAACAATTATTCAAATCAATTAAGTTAATTAACATTTCATTGAATTAATTAACAATTTAATTAATTCATTTTATTAATTAATAAGTAATCCAAGCAATCAATTACTAATTAATCCAATTAATTGATAATTAATTCAATTTATTCACAATTTCATTAATTAATCATTAATTCAATTAATTAACAATTTAGTTAATTATTAATTGATTCAATTAATCAACAACTTAGTTAATTAATAATTGATTCAATTGATTAATAATTTAATTAATTAATAATTTATTCAATTAATTAACAATTTAATTAATTAACAGTAAAACGAATAAAAATTCCAATTTTTTCCATTTTTTTTGTTTTTCTATTTTTTTCCATTTTATTTTCATCCTTTTTCCGATTTTTAATTTACCATTTAATTAATTAATAATTGATTCAATTAATTAACAATTAAGTTAATTAATAATTCATTCAATTAATTAACAATTTAACAATTTGATAATTAATTTAATATAATAAAGAATAAAAATTCTGTTTTTTTCTATTTTTTTTTGTTTTTCTATTTTTTTCCATTTTATTTTCATTATTTGTCTATTTTTATCATATTTTTGGAAAGCGGAGCCGAAAATGAAACTGCAGCGTTCGTCTGTGCGAGTTTTTGCGAACGAAGCACGAAATGTCGGGAAAAAATATTGAGACGATTTGGGGAATCAAAAAAATGGTGAACGCGGAATGAGATTTTTCGTTCGACTCAAAGAATGTGTAAAAAGTTTAGTTATTGAGGGAAAAGTCGAGCTTTCTTTCGGCAGCAGCGCAAAAGACTGAAAGGAAAAACGATTTTTTGATGAAACTCGATCTGTACTTACAGTACTGTGGTGTTGAGCGGTATCCTGGGGATTTTGTTGAGTTTTTGAAACATGCATCGCACCGAAGTACCGAAGCACATGCACTTGTGGGGGCATTCGGTGCGGAACGAAGAATTGACACGCTCGTAACGTCGTCGAGGATTTTGTTCGTTGTTTGTTGCGATTGACGAAGTTACGAGGATGATAAAAACGAGGAATCCGAAAAAATTGCACGCCCGAACGCCGCGGAAGACTCGCGAACTTGTCATCGTGAATTTTTTTGCAAGTCTCGAATTTCCGCGTCGAGAATTTTCGTTTTAAAGTTTTTTCGTTGTTTTTGTGACGTTTTCACGGCTCGCGCGTACGCGCCATGTGTGAAAAACGCGCGCAACGATGTCGATTCGCGCGAGGGAAAAAACGGCGGATTCGAAAAACAGAATTCGATGTTTTTGTGCGAGAGTCGCGAATTCAGGCGATTCGGTATCGCGCCGCGAGTCCACGCGCGGCTGCTGCGTCGCGCGAAACTCGAGAGAAAGGTCAGAACTTGTGGGAACGACCAAGCAAAACTTTATCAACGTGCAGTTTCGCCGAGACCGAGAGAAAACAGACGAATCGGCGCGTCTCGTATTCACTGGACCGCGCGCGCGCGCTCTCACGGTGGCAAGAGAGCTACTGCGAGCTCGTCGCTCGTCCCTCGCTCGCGTAGGCTGCTGAGCAATAACCCGCGAACGCGCGCCGACCGCCTGAGATCCCGCGACGACGTCGCCGCCGGCGTATTCAACACACGCGCGTAAACCCTCGTTCGCCCTTTATTCGAATCGCCATGTAAATCAATTCCACAAGAATTTCTCCATTTTTTGCCCAACCAAAACCCAAAAATACACGCGCGCGAAATTCAACGCGCGTCTCTCTCGTATTCGACGAACAAAATCCTTGAACACAAAAAACGGGACACGTAAAACGAGCTCGCAGGCAAAACATTTCTCGGTACACACACACACACACGTGTGTGTGTGTTTATGTACGAGCCAAACGTGCAGCAGCGCTCGGGCGCCAGGGGGCGAGTACGGGAAGCGGCAGCGATCGCGATGCATGGGAATTCTATGTCTATAAACATCGATGGTGGGAGTCGAGTCGAATGAATGTTTTTCTACGTGAGCAGGACTCGCGGACTCGGCATTTCGACCGATCGAGTCGAAAAATGCTCGCGAGCACGAAAAGAATCCCAAAATCCAATGAATATCGATTAATTTTCATTTCGTTCGAATCTGCATTCGCGAATTTCAATGTTTACGTCAGGATCGGATTCTCCGTGCACCCGCGCCTTTCCCCTTTCTCTCATAGTCCTGCCGCCATGTCCTCCGCGCGTCACGAGGCTCACTTTTGATTCACGCATCAACGGACATCGCCGCGAGAGAAAGTCAAGCCCTGCACACACGCACGAGAGCGTGCGACGTGTGAGAGCGAGCGCAGAGATCGAAAAGATACGAAACGAACGAGCGGTGAAAAGGGGGGGGGGGAAGACTCGAAAAATAGGAAAATAAATAAAAACAACAACTTTAGCGACAATTTTTAGTCGCAAGGACAAAAAGGTCACGCGATTTCGCAAGATTTATTCTGCTCGCGCGCGCCCTCCCCGTTTCGTGCGTGTATTTGTCCCGAGAGCAGCGGCAGAAAGCGATAAAATAATTATACAATATGGCGAATAAACTGGATGACGGATCAGTCTCGGGGAATAATATTTGGATGACCTACTGGTCTCGAGCGTGGTTCGCAATCGCGGAGGATTATTTTTTATGTATAAATCTATATATATATATATTTAAAATTGCTATTCTGGAATTCGAGCAGATTAAAGTCGCGCATCGCGTCTCGGCGTATACGAAGATTACGAAATCTTCTTGTCCCATCCGATTATTCACTCGGACGAGTCAAGAGCGACAGACGCGTGGAAAAAATCGTATGTGTGGGAGAGATTAATAAAAAATGTCGAAAATTTTTGGCGGTTACGAAATCGCGCGACCGTCGAACGATCCTCGGCCAATCGAAGATTTTTTTTTGTTTTTTCCCCTTTTTTCGACTCCGTTAGGGCTGGCCCGGGTCGATGCTCGACGGAATCGACCATACGGCCGCGCAATAATGCGGGGGCGCCTAATGAACGAGCGAGCAGCGCGACCCTGACAGTTCGTGTGGGCTCGGTCCCGGAAAACATTGAATTTATGTCAATCCAATGACCTTGAACGAATTTGTCTACATAAACATCGGAACAAACGAATCAAAATGGCGCCCGATCAACTAATCGAGTTCGAGCCCTCCGGGAAAATAGCAAAAACGCACAAACCCCCAATTGACCTTCGAGCCGCCGTGTCTCTAGCGCAAAATCACGAAAAACTCGTTTTTATCGGTCACGAGGACATTCGAGATTAAGTTTTGTCCAAAAATAACCAGTGACTCGTTTTCAAGATGCATTTTTTAGCGTTGCACAACGTTTGCTCCTTTACGACGAGCGATACGTTATGTAAATAGTGAGTTTCGATGTATAGGGACGAACAATGTATCGGGTGAGACCCGCCACGACATTCGAGCATGGACGATTGTTCGGCTATTGTGCGATTGATATGCTAATGGAATCCCTAATAATAGTTAATGGATCGTCCCACTACTCGGCAACCGTGACGGCATTTAATCCCGTCGCTGCGTTTCTTTCGCATCGAGATCGTTGCACGAGCGGCTCGTTTTCGTCTACGAATGAGAACCAACCAAAGAAAATGTTTGTTTTCAGTTTTAAGCGAATTTTACGCGAGCCGATCGAAAGAAAAACAAAAACGCCATTTCGATCGGAAAAATTGCGAGGAAAATCGACGCGCGGGTCCCCCCCAACTTGCGACCGCGCGGGGCTGCGCTCCGCGGCCGACTGACGAACGAGTGCGCTGGTCGCGCCGCGCGCGGCGTGGTGGGAGACTCTCGAGCGGCGCGGAGTGGGGGAAACGGCCAAACATCGTTCGCGCGTGCAGCTGCCAAAGTTTCGACTGTATTTCGTCGTGAGAACGCGCAGGGCAGAAAAAAGGGGGGGAGAGGAAAAAAATGTCGCGTAAGCGGAGGATCCGGCGATTCTGTGAAATATAAATTTTATTCGAGTCTCACGAGGCTCCGTCCACACACCCCATACATTCATAATAATAATATTATCAACTGTTGAATCTTTTTAATTCTAAAAACTCGCTGCGTCAAGAATAGCGAAATTCTCTTCAAATTTCGTCCTCGTTTTTCGCATTTCGCGCGTTTTTTAAATCTTTAATTCAAAGTTTTGCGAAAATTCAGGGAAATACCTTTTACAACTTTGTTTATTTATCATTTCACGCGCTCTTTCGTCTATTTACAAAGGAATGAGCTGATCTACATTGCAACGAGTCAATGTAGCGTAAACTTGCGTCGTTTCTGATCCGCGCACGGACTCGAGTCTCGGATCGTTCCTGATCAGCGGATTAAACAAATCTCAACAACTTTTTTCCATGTTTTTTTTTCTCTCGGACTTTCGTTTGAAAAGCAACGAATCTCTCGTGAATTAAAAAGAAAAATTGTGACGGTCGATCTGTACAATCGCGACGATTTCAACCGATGAGAAGAAAATAATTTACAAGTTAATAAGAAATGAGGAAAAATAAATTTTCGGTTTGAGTCCAGGGCGTTTTAAGATTCCGGCGAACTTCCGGTTGCTGGTCCCTCGGCAAGGTCGTCGGACTCGGTCGTTTCTCATGCGATTTTCATGAATATCGTACGATCTCGAACTTTGCAGTGTCTCAATTCGCGCAGAGCTCGTTGAGCCTCGTTCGGCGAGACGAAAGCGACTCTCGCGTCGCCCGTTGGCATTCCCTTTTCGTTGTATCGTCTGATGACGTTTTCTCGCTTGACGTCAAAGTCCCGAAAGAATTCGATGATCTCGTCGATGTCGGCCTTGAACGGGACGTTCTCGAGGGACAAGACGCATCCGGGTTTTCCAAAGCCTTCCACGTAGTCCGGATGTCGTGGCATTCCCATGTGACGTCCCATGTGCATTCCCATGTGCATTCCGTGCGGGGGAGGCGGCGGGCCGCCGCGCATTGGCCCGAAACCTGCGCCGCCGGCAGCGCCGCCGTTTCCGAAGCGCGGCGGCATCCCCGAGAACCTCGGGGGCCTCATATCGGGATTTTGCGAGTAATGTTGATGCTGCGCCTCCATCATTTGAGCCTCGGAAATGGCGAGCGCTTCGAGCATTTTTCCTCGGCTGACGAGCTCGATGTTTGGCAAATTCTTGCCAAAAGGGACTCCGTTTTTTGTGGCTGCTCGACTCGCTTCTTCCGGACTGTCGAACTCGCAGAAACACTTTCCCGCGGGTTTCCCATTGGCGTTCAACATTATGTGGATCCTGTGGGGCACGATACCGATCCCGTCGGCAAACCAATCGAGAACGTCCCTCGTCATAGCGTGAAAGGGGATTCCGCGCACGAGAACGCACTCGGTATTGGAAATGGCGTGTCCATCTTTTCCGTTGTTTTCCATCTCGTGAATTCTCTTTGCCGCGATAAATTTCTCTTCGGAAATGGCATTCGCCGCAACGATTTTAGGTCCGATCTTTAAATTTCCGCTGCTCAGAGCATTTTTCGCTTCCTCGGTTCGGGAAAACTGCACAAACGCCGATTTCGAGTCTTTGTTCACGCTGATAAAAAGATCGTTAATTTTAGACTCGCTAAACAATTTAGCGATGTCCATTTCTTTGGCGAAATTGGGTAAGTCGGTGACGTGAATGCACGTCGAATTCGCGATTTTCTCGCTGTTGTTCGGCCCCGGTTGTTGCTTTTCCGGCTCCGGAGAGTTTTTCGATTTTTCTTGGCAGCTTTTTCTCTCGGGGACGAAAGAATCGATCGCTTTGTCGAAAATACTCTCGTCCAGGTGGAGAACTTCGACCTCCGAGCCTCGAATGAATCGCGGCCCATTGAGCGCGGCGTCTTTGCCTTCGCATTTGCTGAATTTGATGTAAGCGATTCCTACGCGATTGCCGTGCGTGTCGTTGATGAGTTTGAGTCCGTCTTTGCGAATGTAAAGTCCCTGAAAGGCGTGTCTGATGTCGCTGTAATTGGCATCGAGCGGCATGTTTCGTAGTTCGACGCAATTGCCATCGGGATGTCCGGAATTATTGTCGTTTGAGAATCGGGACGAATTGCACGAGTTTCTGGGGCCTCGGTCTCGGGATTCGGGTCCGAAATTGTCGTAGTGTGGGGCTTGATTGAGATTTGATTGTTGGAACGAATTGGGATTTCTGCGCGCGTCCATTTCTTGCATCTTGTTGATTAGCATCGGGTGATTTGGTCGCAAACCCCCAGGGCGATACGCGCTGGAGTTTGAATTGCTCGGGAAGGCGTTGAAGCCCCCGTGAGCCGGGGAATTAACGAGATGATCTTGGGCCCCGAAGCAGGGACTCGATCTCGAGGGATATCGCGAGTTTTCCAAGCGCGACGATTGGTCCTGAGGCCCCCAGGGCTCCCGACCCCGATTTATCGAAGATCCCAAAGGCCCCAAGTTCGGGAGTCCCGTCGCGCTTGATAAATTCGGTGGCAAGACGGCGTTTATCCCGAGGCCGATCCCTGGGGGCGGGACTATGTTGGTTACGCCGTTGAGGCCGTTCAGGGCGAACTGATTCGACGGCAACATCGGGCCTTGGCCCAGGGAGCTCGGCCCGCCGAAAGGCAACGATCGCTGCTCGGAATCCTGGGCCAAAGCGGCCACGCCGGCTCCTAAAATCCCCGGGGCTAGCATGACGTTTTGCATTTGATTTTGTGGCGGGACTTCCCAAATCCCGTTGTCCGGGACCCCCAGTTTTTTCCCCGCGCTCTTCGGGTTCGGGCCTTGGCCTGGTTTGTCCTTGGGAAAGTGTCCGACGATGACAACCTCGCTGGGATCGTCCTCGTTGCTTTCCTTGCGCCGATCGTTTCCGCTGCCTCGTTTGCCGTCGCGATCTCGAGATCGCGTGCGGTCTCGCGACCGCGATCGATCTCGGCGACGACGACGATCGCGACGGTCTCGGTCCCGGTCCCGCGATCTGCTCCGGTCGCGCCTCCGCCGGTCACGTCCACGATCGCGATCCCTCCTGTCCCGGTCGCGGTCCCGGTCGCGCGATCGAGAACGATCTCGAGATCGCGAACGCTCTCGACGATCTTTTCGGTCTTTGCTCGTCGTTGTCTCGCTCTCGGCCTCACGATCCTTGTCGCGTTTCTCGTTCACCGTTGACAACGAATCGACTTTTCCTTGAGCGATTCCGCCACCGCCGCCGCCGCCTCCCACGACGATGTTGCTCGCTACGTTCACCGGAGGATTCTGCATAAACGATTGCAACGACAACGTTTGCTGTCTCGCTGTCTCGATCACTTTCTGCATTTCCGTTCGAGAACTCAGCAACAATTTTATCTTCATTTCTTTGATCTTGCCCCCATCGTTCATCATCGCTTGACGCGCATCCTCGTCCGTACTGTAAATCGTTATTTTTACAAATTTATTCAATCGTCGTGATTTTTTTTTCGAATTCGGAGAGAAAAAATCGGTAAAAATTCTCAAATACTCTCCATCGATTCTATTTCAACCCTCAACAGTCTTCGGGGCTCGAATCAACCCCAACCGTCTTTCGACCTGCGAAACCTCCCGGAATATTTTTTTCTAAATTCAAAATTCAAACTTTTTTCAACAAAAATTCATTTTTCCCGAACGTTTTTTTTTTCGACATTTTTTTTTAATCCTAAAAATTACACGACTCGAAAATAATCGACATGGTTTTACACGCAAGGGTTGAAAATGCATTGTAGAATTTTTTTTATTTTTTTCATTTCAATTTTTCGATTATTTATCGGTCTCCAAAGTGGCTGGAGTTGATTACGCGCTTAATGACCATTACGTCACAATCCGGAGGCGCGACTGACTTGCATTTGTTTTATTTCGAAATGAAACGTTTTGAAAAACTCGATTTTCGATAAAAAGTTGTCGTCTGGGTCTAAAAGACCCATATGATCCGCGGAGGATTTAAATTGGGTGAGAAATTCCAATGAAAACTCATTATGCGAGTCTACTAATTAAAAATACTCCAAAATTCGTTTTTTCCACAAAAAATTAAGGTCGCGGTTCCGCCAAAGTCTTTTTGCACCAATTTTCTCCGTTCTAATCGAAAAAAGCAACTAAAGACGGAAAATTGACTTCGAACTTTTCCCAATTCGTGTCTGTGCAAGATATTATTTTATTTTCAAGAAAATTTGTATTTTGTCCCCGGCGAAAACTGCTCGAAATTCAAGGTCACGTAGAGATTCATCTCCGTATCGACAACGTTTGGGTTTCGTCTGGAATAACGAAGAATTTCGAGCGTTTCTGGTTTCACTGACATCAAAAGCTTCGAATTATAAACCGCGTGCTCCAGATTATTTTTGGAGCTTCCAACTCAACGCTCAAAATTTTTCCCATCAGTTTACACGTTCGTGTCTCTTTGGCATAAAATAACGAACGTTACGTGATTATTTCCCAAATGACTGCGTCCGAGATTCTCGATTTTCCGAGATTCAGCAACAAAAAACGATTTTTCGTCTTTTTCTACTTGGCATCGACTCGAATTACGAAAAAAAGGAGAGAAATCGTCACGAAGACAGAAAATTTTGGCGTTCCTCGAGAAACGGAGTCGTGAGTTTTTTTTCAAGTGAAATTTGACCCTAAAACGGTGACCTGGGGGTCAAAAACGACCCCAATCTTAAAAAATTCATATCTCCGGCAAAATTTACCAAAAAAGCTCGAACTTGGGCTCATTTTTTTCGTTTTTTGATGCAGAATCCCATGAGCCTCGGTCGATTTTGTTTCCGGTCAAAAATGCGATGAAAACGGGCTCGTCACCGTTTCAAGGTCAAATGAAAATATTTTTGGCTCCGTTGAAATGATTTTTTTCTCATTCAAGTCGTAGATTGTTTTTGATTGGATGAAATTACCTGAAAGCTATGAAAGCATCGCCTAATTCGCCACCGACAATGTGGACCCCGCCTTCGGGGATGCTCAAGCCTCGGAAGAATTGTCGAATGTCGAGAGCGTTGGCGGACCACGCCAAGTTCTGAAGTCTGATAATAACGCTCATTTTTATCGGATTGTTGGACGCGCGCTAGAGTCTCTTCCTGTAACCGAATCGAGTGCAAAAAAATGTTATTACGAAGCAGAAAAAAAAGACGAAGAAATAAAATCCTCGAAGATTCACAGCTCGCGGAGTTCGAAGAGAAAGAAATGGAAGCTGGCGAAACAATTTGCTTCGTAAATATCCCAGTGAATTTCCTCAACTTCGACGACCTCGATCCAGATCGATTTTTAATCGACAATTAATTAAGCATGGATGGTGAATTTTCACAGACAACGAACGATTCATTTTTGTCATACACTTTTTTTATTTTTCACTTTTCATCAGTCTCTTGGTAATAAGCATTAATTAATCGACTCATAATTTGCCATTAATTGTTTAAACTAATTACTGGTTGCTCAGGAAACACTAATTATTGATAAAAATAATTAATTCATCACTTTATTCATTGGTCAACGTGAATTCAATTAAAAATCTGAATAAAAATGTGGAAAAATTGATTAATTAGCTAATTCGATCAATAATTAATCAATTCGTGGAATTAATTAACTCATCGTTTGTCATTAATTGTTTAAACTAATTACTGTAGGCTCAGGGAACGCTAATTATTGATTAAAATAATTAATTCATTACTCTATTCATTAGTCAACGTGAATTCAATTCAAAATCTGAATAAAAATGTGGAAAAATTGATTAATTAGCTTATTCGATCAATAATCAATCAATTCGTGGAATTAACTCATCGCTTGCCATTAATTGTTTAAACTAATTACTGGCTGCTCAGGAAACGCTAATTATCAATAAAAATAATTAATTTATCACTTTATTCATTAGTCAACGTGAATTCAATTAAAAATCTGAATAAAAATGTGGAAAAATTGATTAATTAGCTAATTCGATCAATAATTAATCAATTCGTGGAATTAATTAACTCATCGCTTGCCATTAATTGTTTAAACTAATTACTGGCTGCTCAGGAAACACTAATTATTAATTAAAATAATTAATTCATTACTTTATTCAATAGTCAACGTGAATTCAATTAAAAATGTGAAATAATTGATTAGATAATTTATAAATTTAATTAAAAATCAATCAATCAATCCGCAAAATTAATTAACTCGTTAATCACGTAATTAATCGTTAACTATGAGATTTAGATTTTTTATTCGACGATGGGAAAGAAATCGATTTTATTCAAATTCTAGATTCTGGATGCAATTTTTCATCGTTGCGCGTTATCGTACTTATTATTTCGTCATTGGAGAGCCTCAAATTCGAGCGTCAAGAGCTCGGCAAAATAACTCCCGCAATTATGGATCAAAAAATCTGAAAAAATTCGTAGTCCACTTTCGGACCGTACTTTTGAAGCGAGAATGGAATTTTTTCTTTTTCTTCTTTTTGATGATTTTTTTTTTTCCATCAAATATCAAGCAATGTGCGGAAACGAATCCGCGGTTCACGGGTCGAGGGTCAAATCGAGAATTCCATCAGCGAGTAGAATTTATTTTTATGTTAAAAAAATTAATAATAATTAATGTTGTGGGCTGAAATTTTAATTCCGGCCCAAACGAGCAGCAGAAAATCGATCACGCAATTTTTTTTCTCTAGAATTCGTAATCGTCGAATTGGAATGACTAAATTTTTGTTATTTTGCAAAATAAACGTTCGGTCCAACGTTGAAATCCATTTTTTGCAACAAAATTTCCTTTTCAGTGCAGCCTTTTTTCCCCGTACATCCAAAACTACTTTCCTGAATTTTTTCAGATTTTTTTAAACGAGTCCAAAGACACTCAATAACGGTAGGGCGCCCCAGACCCATGTGTGTCTACGGAGGGTTAAAAGTTTATTTATTTATTTTTCAACCGACTCAAAGAATCAATAATTCGTCGCTTTCCAATGGGAAAATTCGAGAATTTATAATTATTGTCATTTTTCTCTCCAAAAACTAGAAATTTGAAGAATTTTTCAAAGAATGAGTAAAAAAAAAAAATCGTCGCGCTCGAGCTCGATGTTTGCAGAAAATTTTCTATTTTTTTTTAATTTCCTATGGAAAGCTTCGGAAATTCCGGACGATCGAAAGTTTTTTGCCTGGTTTTTAGGACGTTGACTCGTGCGAGAGACTGAAACTTCGTTGACCACAAAATTTTCTGCTGCCTGATCGATAAATCGGAGCAAAAAGGGCCGTTCGGCAATTAATCGCATTAATTTTAATCAAGCGCGTATCTAATCCATAGAAATAGCGTCAGGTCGACCAGCTCGACGACGTCAACGATCGAGACGCAGCTGAGCAGCAGAGCTCTCGAATAAATTCCATGGAAACACCAAAAAAATCCCTCAATTGCGATAAATCAGAAAAATATTCGATCAAAATTCTCGCCTGCTAGAATTTCCTTCGAAATGAAAATAATCCGGCCAATTTCGCCCTTTTCGATCCCTCGAAACGAAGGCCAGGCCGGAATAATTCTTGAAAATATTTTTCCCGCCAATTCTCGTGCGGAAGATCCGGAAAATTTTTATTGACTTTTCCGACGTCTCACTATAAATAATTCTCGTAATTTCGCACTCATTCGATCGAGATTTGCGTAGTTCGAAATTCGAGCAGAAAAAAAATCATTTTCGCACAATTTTCGACCATTTTTCGTGTTTTTTTAAATTCTTTTTTCTGTAGAACGAAGACGTCGAGTTTAGAGGTCGAAAAAACGTGAACGAACGAGCCAAAATGTTGAAATCGACGCCGATCGAAATTCCAATCAAATTCTCAATGTCGAATGATCCAAAGCCGAGTTTAGGGGTTGAAAATGAAGAAACAGGGAGAGAAAGCGATAAATAAAAGTCGCCGAGCTCGCGGCCCCAATAATTCTGCATGCGGCGACGAGAAAATCGTTGGACGCGCTAAAGAGGCGCGTGGGTGGCAAATCGATCGCTAATAATCCATAGAAACAGCAAATCAAAAGTGACCTCATAAAAAATCGTCTTTTTTCCCTGGCAAAACGAACGAGCACGAATTCAAACGACGCACTAGAAAAATCTGCAGAAAAACTTGAAAAATCGTTAGAAAAAAAAAAAAAAATCAAGCCATTCGTTTATTCGTCGCTGCGTTGAGAAATTTTCAATTTTTTTCCCAAAATGATAAAAAAAATGAAGTTTGACGAGAAAATGTGCGAATTTTCGAAATTTTGGCCAAGGGCTGAAAATTTCGAGTTTTATGATTGAAAATTTGATGAAAAAAAAAAAAAAATCGGAATCTCGTGGAGCCTGCGACCTGATTCTCACTCTTGAGCTTTTCTTTTTGTTGTTCCGCGTGACAAATGCGGCCGAAAACGTTTCTGCAGCAGAAATTAAATTTTTCAGGATGGCGAATTAAAAAATAAACGAGAGCGTGGGATTTGTAGCGATTTTTGGGGCGTTTTGTCTTTTGGGTGGGAAATCGAGGGCAAGAGAAGCAGAAAACGATTTTGAACGAGGCGATCGTCCGTCGTTGACTCGTGGCTGGATAAATCTGCGTACAGAGGCGAAGAAACAGCGCTGAGAAGATGCCAAAGTAATGCGAATCGCAGCAGCCGAATAATCCCCGAATATTCCGTTCGGAAAACCGTGTGAAACATGGAAGAAGATCGCAAGCTCGTGTCGACGTTCCTGTGCGTGATTTCACTGGAGCACACCGCGACAAGTCTCGTTTTATCATCAATAACGAAGAGAGAAACGTGCGAATCAAACTGGCGGCGCGGATCGAGCTTTTTTTTCACTAAAATTGCCTTTTATGAGTTTCTTCGACGTTTTCACTTCCGGAAAATTCATCGACGCTACATTCTCGCGAGCTCGCGCTATTTATCGACGACTCTCGTTATTTATTCATTTTCCTCACACACTTCCGGTCTAAATGCGGCCTGTGCATCTCTCAATTATTTCGACCCCAAAAAAGTCAGGATTTCGTTTCCGAAACGTAGAAAATTCAATTTTCAACATTGTCGGAGATATTTTGAATATTTCGACCCCAAAAAATCAGGATTTCGTGTCCGAAACGTGAAAAATTCAATTTTTAACATTTTCGTAGATATTTCGATTATTTAGACACCCAAAAAATCAGGATTTCGTGTTTGAAACGTGGACAATTCAATTTTCAACATCTTCGCAGATTTTTTCATCATCTCGACCCCAAAAAAGTCGGGATTTCGTGTTTGAAACGTGAAAAATTCAATTTTTAACGTCGTCGTAGATTTTTCGATTATTTAGACACAAAAAAATCAGGATTTCGTGTGCAAAACGTGGAAAATTCAATTTTTAGCATTGTCGCAGATTTTTCGATTATTTCCACCCTAAAAAGTCAGGATTTCGTGTTTGAAACGTGGCAAATTCAATTTTAAACATCGTCGCAGTTTTTTCAATCTCTTTGAGCGATTTTTGTCCCATCTCCTTGAAACATCACGCCGCCGAGACGAAAATACGTAATTCTTTCCCCTCGATAGTTCCAAAAATACAACAACAACAAAAAAAAAGCATTTCTAAAGAAAAGCGATCGGAAACGATTGAATAGCAAAAAAAAAACCGAAATTTTTTCGTTAAATCGTCAATTTTCTTTTTTTCTCGTTCTCCTTTATTTTCCAATTACTAAATGCTATTGCTAAATTTTTTCTCAATATTTTTCTCCCACTTTTTCATCATTTTTCGTTAAATCGATGAATCGTGAATTTTCTTCATTCAACACCAAAACTCGGCTCATGTTTTCTATCGAGCCGGTCGAAATTCAAATTTTCTCCCATTTTTATTTCAATTTTCCAACAAATGTCTTTTTTTTTCTCCATATTTTTACTCAATGCGAAAATTTAATGTCAATAAGCGCAGAATCGCAGAATTTTCTTCTCCCAATTTCCGATTGTTTTGCCGGTCAAAAACTTACCTTTTCCTTAGCTCGAGAGCCAAAAAATGGGACTAGAGCCAACGGCTCTCGGCGGAATCGTTAAAAATGTAAAAAGACGTAAAAACTTGATCCCGGCTCAAAAGATTTCAGAGCCAAGAATTGAGTCGTCGCGTTTTTGCCGTCTGGGGCGACTCGCCGACCAAAGCCAAAGGAAAAAAATGGAGAAACGCTTTTTGCGTGTGTGTGTTTTGAAAAATTTGCGCGAGCCGATTTGCCGTTTTGTTTTTTTTTTACTTACCGATGACGAGAAAATGTTGTCGGCGATTATTTTGTGAGGCAAATGTGAAAAATTCGTGTCGCGCTAATCGATCGGAATTACCAACTAATTTTTATTGATATGGATTAAAATTACCTTAACCGCAACTTCGGGGACTCTTTTGAAAATTTCTTCGCTTTGTCAATCTGAAATTCTTAACGGACCAAGAAAACAACAAAGCGAGCGTCCGACGGAGATGAAAAAAAGTGTTGAGCGTCTCGACGGACCGAGTTGAGTGTGCGACGAGCGTTGATTTCTCTCTAAAGTCATTTCAACATTGCATCCATCGCGGCTCGCTCAACGAGCCAGGAAAAATACGATTTGCGATTTTTAAAACTCTTTTTTATCGATTTTTCGATCTTTTTTCAAATTTTTTTGTTTTTTTTTGGTTTTTCGTGAGCGACTTAGCGGTCGCGAGGCATGGAAAACGTGATGCGGATTTCGACTAAGGCGCCCTGAAACACACACCAATTTTTTCCATTCTGTACTCTCGAGCGAGCGAAACACACGCAGAAACGCCGTTTTTCGTAATTTTGGAGGTTATTGTTATTATTATTACGAGAATTTTCGTGAGACGTAAAAAGTGAGGAAAATGGCGTCGATTTTCGTGAGCGAATGATTTTTGAGGAATTTTTACGTGCGGATATTGAGGGAATTGGGAATTTTAGCCACGGCGCATCGCACGTAATGGCCGACGCCGTTGGCGTGCGTTTTACGGGCTTTTTTTTTGGGCTCTTCGTACGCCAGATTTTCAGCGGATTTATGCACCAGAAGAGACTTTTTGAGGGATTTGAGGCGGAAAACGCGCGGCACCGCGGCCGACACGCTTATTACACGTCAGGACGATTCATTGGGACATGATAAAAGATTTAGAGAAAGAGAGAACGTAATTAACTCAGCCACAAGAGGCAAACTTACGATTCGGCGCAACGAACTATCTCCGCACTGAGAGGCAAATGATCCCGAGAAAACGCGCGATTTTTTTTTCTCGCTTTGAGACTGACGATTATTTCTTTTTACGACGACTCCGACCGTTTTTTTCGTCACAACCAAACCAGCGATACGAACGAACGGACGATCTCACGCTCGATCTGCCCAATTTTTCTTCTCTCGTTCAACGACGCCGATGATTCTTCGGTAGCGAGAAACAGCCCTGAGTTCTCCTCGATCCAAATACATGCAGCTTTCACGATGAGCGTAGCTCGCCTAATGGCTGACTGCACAAGCGGAACGAGTAACAAACGCCAGTGCTGCCGCCACCGCTGACGCTATGCCCGCGCATGCGCAGTCGCCACTTTTCTGCCTGACCGCGCCGAGTGGTGGGGGCAAAGTTTCTGCGCATTTCGACGACGCATGGCGTGGTGGGGGGCGAAGCGAGAGAGAGACCGCACTGTTCGCAGTTCGCACGTCAGTACGTCACGCACGTGGTGTTTGTGCAGTGCGAAATTGATGTAAATAGAAGTTTCTTCGATGTTTTGAACGCTCAAAAGGTCATGACAATTATATTTCGGGATTCCTATGCGTGCGAGTGTGTATCAAGTCGCGAATTGTGTGTGAAGCGTCAATGATTTCCATCCGTTAATCTAATAAACTCTATCTCTGCGCGAACCGGCTGTTCGTAACCTCAAAATGGTCAAGGAACAGTACAGAGAAACTGACGTTGCCCGGAAAATGTAAGTAAACAAATTGCAATTCCCTGAAAAACTCGGTCACCAAATTTCCAATTGTTGCGTCATTTTTTCTCTTACAAAAGCCCATTCGCGTCTGCGGCGTTTCCTAACCTAAAAACTTCGAATTCATGATTTCTCGATTCCTAACGAAACCTCGATCGAAAAAACTGGAATTACTCGTCGAATGCAAGTTTTGGAACGAGAATTCGTTCCTCGATCAATTAAATTTGTGGCCTGCGTCGTTTTTTGAAGATTTCGAACCCAGTTAACCTCAAAATTCGTCATTTTTTTACCCATTTCGCATTTCGACGAGCTTTTTTTTTTTCTTGAGCCAGCAATCGCGATTTCTTTCAGTTCCCATGTGTCCTTCGGAGTCGACAGTCGCCACAACATGGAACGGCAAGCCCATATCCATGTTGTGGCTAAAAATTTGTACAGCCAAGACAGTCAGCACACGCCGGTGCAGTTCGGAGTGCTCGACAAGAGAATGGTAACTAAAAAAATATCGAACGAACGAAATAAATACGCGCGAGGACAATTTCCGGCGGAACGAAGAAAAAAATGATTTTCTTTGTGCAGGGAACTTGTTCCAACGCGAGTCCGTGCGGAACGTGCGGCAAATCGCTGAGCGAATGTATCGGCCATTACGGCTACATAGACCTGGAATTGCCAGTTTTTCACGTGGGATATTTCCGCTCGGTAATCGGTATTTTGCAAACAATTTGCAAGGTAAACATTTGCGTTGCTTCTCGTCACTTTAAACCCCATAAAAACGAGCCGCGGTACGAGAAATTTCAAACGCTTCGATTTATTGCAGAAATGTTCGCACGTCATGCTCTCGCCCATCGACAAAAGAGCTTTCCTGACGCGCGTGCTCAATCCGAATCTTGGATATCTCAACAGGAAAGCACTGAGAAAGAAAATCCTCGAAAAGGCCAAAAAGACAACGACTTGCCAAAACTGTCGCGAGATCAACGGCACCGTCAAAAAAGCTGGCTTGCTCAAAATCGTGCATGAAAAATACAAGTCCAAGAAAAAAACTGATCCCATTATACTAGAAAAGCTGGCAGAGTACAGCAACGTTACCGAAGAGAACAAAGAACTGGACAGCATCTTGCAAAGCGGTTTGGTCCACATTCTCAACCCGCTCGAGGTAAAGCAAAAAAAAATTCAAATCCAAAAAGATTTTACGAATTTTCATGGCAATTTGTACAATTTCATGGCAATTTGTGAAATTTCATGGTTTTTTTTGTAAAATTTCATGAGAATTTGCGACAATCGATGGTGTTTTGTAAAATTTCGTGATTTTGTGTAAAATTTCATGAGAATTTGTCAAATTTAATGGCTTTTTGTAAAATTTCATGGTTTTTCGTAAAAATTTCTTGGGCTTTTTAAAATTCCATCAAAATTTGTCAAATTCAATGTTTTTTTGTAAAATTTCATGAGAATTTGTCAAATTTAAAGGTTTTTTGTAAAATTTCATGGTTTTTCGTAAAATTTCATGGTTTTTTGTAAAAACATCTTGGTTTCTTGTAAAATTCCATGAGAATTTGGTAAATTCAATATTTTTTTGTAAAATTTCATGAGAATTTATCAAATTTCATGGTTTTTCGTAAAATTTAATGGTTTTTTGTAAAAATTTCTTGGTTTTTTGTAAGATTCCATAAAAATTTGGCAAATTCAATGTTTTTCTTGTAAAATTTCATGAGAATTTGTCAAATTTCATGAGAATTTGTCAAATTTCATGAGAATTTGTCAAATTTCATGAGAATTTGTCGAATTCCATGAGAATTTGTAAAATTTCATGAGAATTTGTCAAATTTAATGGTTTTTTGTAAAATTTCATGATTGTTTGTAAAATCCCATGAGAATTTATCAAATTTAACGGTTTTTTGTAAGATTTCATGGTTTTTCGTAAAATTTTATGTTTTTTTGTAAAAGTTCATGGTTTCTCGCAAAATTTCATGGTTTTCTGTAAAAATTTTTTGGTTATTAGTAAAATTCCATGAGAATTTGTAAAATTTCATGGTTTTCTGTAAAAATTTCTTGGTTTTTAGTAAAATTCCATGAGAATTTGTAAAATTTCTTGGTTTTCTGTAAAAATTTCTTGGTTTTTAGTAAAATTCCATGAGAATTTGTAAAATTTCATGGAAATTTGTTGGTCATGAAAATTTCATGGATTTTGGTCATATTTCATGGTTTTTTGTAAAAATTTCCCAGTTTTTTTCGAAAATTTCTTGGATTTCGTAAAATTTCACGGTCTTCGTTTCAGGTTCAAGGACTTCTGGAACGGATTCCAATGTCGGACGTTCCGCTTTTGTTGATGAATCCGAATTGCGGTTTGCCGAAGGACCTAATATTGACGAGAATTCCTGTTCCTCCGATTTGCATCAGGCCGAGCGTGATTTCAGACTTGAAAGCAGGCACGAACGAGGACAATTTGACGATGAAACTCTCAGAGATCGTGTTCATAAACGACGTGATCCAAAAGCACCGGCAGAGCGGGGCAAAAGTCCAAATGTACAACGAGGATTGGGAGTTTTTGCAGTTGCACTGCGCTCTGTACATAAACAGCGAAATGTCGGGGATTCCACCGAACATGCAGCCCAAAAAGTCTGGCCGAGGTCTGGTGCAGCGTCTGAAGGGCAAACAAGGTCGTTTCCGGGGGAATTTGTCGGGGAAACGTGTCGATTTTTCCAGCAGAACGGTCATTTCGCCGGATCCAAATCTTCGCATCGAACAAGTCGGAGTTCCGATTCACGTGGCCAAAATTCTCACGTATCCCGAGCGAGTCAATCCCTCAAACATCGAATTAATGCGAAGCCTCATCCGGAACGGACCGGAAGTCCATCCGGGCGCGAATTTTGTGCAACAGGGAAAAACCCAGTTCAAAAAGTTTTTGCGATACGGAAATCGACAAAAAATCGCTCAAGACTTGCAATACGGCGACATCGTCGAACGTCATTTGCGCGATGATGACGTCGTTCTGTTCAATCGTCAGCCGTCCCTCCACAAACTCAGTATCATGGCGCACAAAGCAAAAGTTCTCGAGCATCGAACGTTTCGATTCAACGAATGCGTTTGCACTCCCTACAACGCGGACTTTGACGGCGACGAGATGAATTTGCACTTGCCACAGACTGAGGAGGCCCGCGCCGAGGCGCTGGTTCTCATGGGGGTAAATAAATCGCCATTTTCGCCATTCCCCATAAACCTCAATTCGCGCTACTAAACGATCGTTCGTCCTTTCAGAATAAATCCAATTTGGTCACCCCGAGAAACGGCGAACTCCTCATCGCCGCCACTCAAGATTTCATCACCGGCGGTTACCTCTTGACACAAAAAGACACTTTTCTCAACAAATCACAGGCTTGCCAATTGGCCAGTTGTTTGTTAGCAGGCGAGGACGCTTCAATGTGCATCGATCTCCCGCCACCGGCGATTCTTAAGCCCGTCGTTTTGTGGACAGGAAAACAGATTTTCAGCCTCATTCTGCGGCCCAATAATTCTTGCCACATTAAAGCGAATTTAAAGACAAAAGGAAAAGCGTATTCGCGCGACGAGGAATTGTGCTTCAACGATTCGTGTACGTAATTACGTAATTACTCATTAATTTTCTGCTGATTATGATTTTTTATGGCGCCCGGAACGATATTTGGAGAGAAAAAAATCGGAAAAATTCTCAAATACTCTCCATCGATTCTATTTCAACCCTCAACAGTCTCCGGGGCTCGAATCAACCCCAACCGTCTTTCGACCTGCGAAACCTCCCGGAATATTTTTTTCTAAATTCAAAATTCAAACTTTTTTCAACAAAAATTCATTTTTCCCGAACGTTTTTTTTTCGACATTTTTTTTTTAATACTAAAAATTACACGACTCGAAAATAATCGACATGGTTTTACACACGAGGGTTGAAAATGCATTGCAGAATTTTTTATATTTTTTTCATTTCAATTTTTCGATTATTTATCGGTCTCCAAAGTGGCTGGAGTTGATTACGCGCTTAATGACCATTACGTCACGATCCGGAGGCGCGACTGACTTGCATTCGTTTTATTCCGAAATGAAACGTTTCAAAAAACTCGATTTTCGATAAAAATATTGTCGCCCGGGTCTAAAAGACCCACATGATCCGCGGAGAGTCAAAAATCATCGCCAAAATTATTCTTCCCCATGAAAATTGAAAAAAATAATGATAACAACTCAACAGTCGTGGTGATACGAAATTCCGAGTTGATTGCCGGTTCGATGGACAAATCGACGCTGGGCTCGGGCTCGAAACAAAATATCTTTTACGTCCTGCTCCGGGACTGGGGCGAGGACGCTTCCACAACGGCGATGTGGCGTTTAGCAAGAATTGCCAGCTATTTCCTGATGAATCGAGGCTTTTCCATCGGCATTGGCGACGTGACACCGGGCCAAGGACTTTTACGCGCCAAACACGAACTCCTCGATGCCGGGTAATCATGCTAACCAGTTAACAGAATTAAAAATGACGAAAATCCCAATTTTTCGGTGATTAACCGAAATTCAATCATTTTTTCCCATTTAATTGGCAAATAATTCAATCATTATTGAATTATTAATTATTCAATGATCAATTATTGAATTATTCAATTATTAACTATCAAATTATTGATGATGAAATTATTAATTACTAAATTATTAATTATTAAATTGTTAATTAATAAATTATTGATTACTAATTTATTAATTATTAAAATATTAATTACTAAATTATGAATGACTAAATTGTTAATTACTAATTTATTAATTATTGAATTATTAATTACTAAATTACTAACTATTGAATGATTGAATTGAATTATCGATTAAATCTTGAATTATCAATCATCAAATTATTAATTAATAAATTATTAATCATTTAATTATTGATTATTGAATTATTAATCATTAAATTATTAATTATTGACTTATTAATCATTAAATTATTGATTATTATCAATTATTTGCGGATTAAATGAGGAAATAATTTTTCAAGCGTTTTCTTCACGTTCAATCACAATTTTCGACGATCAATAACGACCGATTGGCGGAAAGCTAATGATTTTTTAATTCGACTCTGAATTCAGGTATTCAAAGTGTCAGGAATACATCCGGCAACAAGAGGAAGGACGATTGGTCCTCCAGCCCGGATGCTCTGAAGAAGAGACTCTCGAGACGATGATCCTGAAAGAATTGTCAGTGATTCGTGACCACGCCGGCAAAGCCTGTCTCAAAGAACTCCATCCCAGCAACAGTCCCCTCGTCATGGCGCTGTCCGGCAGTAAAGGAAGTTTCATCAACATATCGCAGATGATTGGTAAATATTTCGCCGAGAATTTCTCTCAAAATCAGCGAAAATCCTCAAATTTCGTGTTTTTTTTGCTCGTAGCCTGCGTGGGTCAACAAGCCATCAGCGGGCATCGCGTGCCGAACGGTTTCGAGGACCGTGCCCTGCCGCATTTTGATAGACACTCGAAAATCCCCGCAGCCAAAGGTTTCGTAGAAAATTCTTTTTATTCCGGACTCACACCGACCGAATTTTTCTTCCATACGATGGGCGGGCGCGAGGGCTTGGTCGACACTGCAGTCAAAACTGCCGAAACCGGATACATGCAGCGGAGATTGGTCAAAAGCTTGGAAGACTTGTGTCTACATTATGACATGACTGTCAGAAACTCCGTTGGCGATATCGTACAAATTTTGTACGGCGGCGATGCTCTTGATCCAACTTACATGGAAGGTAACGGACATTTTTTAAAATAAATTCAATAATTATTCAATTATTAATTATTAAATTATTAATTATCAAATTATTAATTATGAAATTATTAATTATGAATTATTAATTATTAAATTATTAATTATTGGATTATTTAATTATTAATTATGAAATTGTTCATGATTAATTATGAAATTATTAATTATCAAATTATTAATTAATAAATTATTGATTATTAAATTATTAATTATTAATTATTAATTATGAAATTGTTAATTATGAAATTATTAATTATTAATGAGTACAATACAATAAAAATCTCACCAGGAAGGTTTGTATTGAGTTCGGGAAAAATCGGTTAAACAGTTTGAGTTTTATGATTTTTCGAAATTTTTTCGATATTTTGTTGAACTCGGTGAACTAAATATTTTTGGATAATCTCAAAATTTTCGTTATTTTGACAACATTTTTCATTCCTAACGAAACTGTCGGCAAATTTTACAAAAATTGACTTTTTCCAGAGACTTTCTAGAATATTTCTTGCTGCAATGACTAAATTTTCGCTATTTTTCGAAAAAACGTTTAGTCGAACGTTCTCAACAAAATATTCACCTTTTTTGACAAAATTTTATTTCAATTTCGTGTCTCTACGGACGATTCACTATAAAAATTAACGAAACTTTACGAGAATATGAAAAATCACAAAGTTTTGCGTTTTTTTTTGTTTTTCTTTAAGGCAAAGATTGTCCCGTCGATTACAAGCGGGTTTTAGACCACGTTCGCGCTAAATCGCCATACAAAGAGGAAGAGCCGCTGGACGGGCAAGACGTGGTGAAAGCGACCGAGGAATTGTTGGCCGGCGATGAATATTCTTGCCTGAGCAAAGAGTTCAAGGACGAGCTGAAAGCTTTCCTGAAAACGATTTCCCGCAGGATCACGCGACTCCGCCAAAACGTTCCGACCAAAGCGCGCGTCGTTTTGCAACTGGAACGCTTGACCGTTTCCCAGCTCGTCGAGTTCATTCACACGTGCAAGGAAAAATACATGCGAGCGAAAATCGAGCCAGGAACCGCCGTCGGCGCTTTGGCCGCTCAAAGTATCGGCGAACCCGGAACTCAAATGACACTCAAAACTTTCCATTTTGCCGGTGTCGCCTCGATGAACATCACTCAAGGTGTTCCCCGAATCAAAGAAATTATCAACGCCAATCCCAAAATTAGCACGCCCATCATCACTGCCGCGCTCGTGAGTGAATTCTCCCACTTTTTCCATTTATTTTATACGCTAAAATGAAAACTTATCAAAGTAATGAATAAAAATTATAATTTTCGATGTTTTCCAACGATAGAAACTTGAGTATCGTAAAAAAACGTCTCCGCAACAAAAATAAAAAAAATTATGCACATTTATCGGAATACAACGATTCCGAAAACGCCGCGAGACAGACTGAAGTGAGAATTTTGTTGGAAAAAATCGATATTTTGTTGAATACGTTTGACTAAACGTTTTTTTTGAAAAATCATAAAAATTTAGTCATTGCAGCGAGAAATATTCTAAAAAGTCCATCGAAAAGTCAATTTTCGTCATTTGAATCGTGAATTTTGTTGAAAATTTTGTTAGAAATGAAAAATATTGTCAAAATCACGAAAATTTTGAAATTTACCAAAAATATTTAGTGTTCAACGAAATATCGACGGTTTTTTTGAAAAATCACAAAAATTTAGTCATTGCAGCGAGAAATATTCTAAAAATCTCGTCGAAAAGTCGCTTTTTGTTATTTAAAACGCAAATTTCGCTGACAATTTCGTTAGAAATGAAAAATATTGTCAGAATCACGAAAATTTTGAAATTATCCAAAAATATTCAGTGTTCATCAAAATTTCGACGTTTTTTCGAAAAATCACAAAAATATAGTCATTGCGGCGAGAAATGCTCTAAAAAGTCCATTGAAAAGTCAATTTTTGTCATTCAAATCGTGAATTTTGCTGACAATTTCGTTCGAAATGCAAAACATTGTCAGAATCACGAAAATTTTGGAATTATTCGAAAATATTTAGTGTTCAACGAAATATTGACGTTCTTTTTTCGTTTTCTTTGAAAAATCACAAAAATTTAGTCATTGCAGCGAGAAATATTCTAGAAAGTCTCTTAAAAGTCATTTGAATCGTAAATTTCGCTGACAATTTCGTTAGAAATGAAAAATATTGTCAAAATCACGAAAATTTTGAAATTATCCAAAAATATTTAGTGTTCAACGAAATATCGACGTTTTTTTTTTTTTTTCATCACAAAAATTTAGTTATTGCGGCAAGAAATATTTTAGAAAGTCTCTCAAAAGTCAATTTTTGTCATTTAAATCGTAAAATTCGCTGACAATTTCGTTAAAAATCAAAAATATTGTCAAAATCGCAAAAATTTCAAAATTATCCAAAAATATTCAGTGTTCACCAAAATATTAACGTTTTTTTAAATAAAATTCAATTTCTATTATACAAATTTTAACAAAAAATCTTTTTATCCAGGAAAACGACACGGACGCCGAATTCGCTCGTCGCGTAAAAGGGCGAATTGAAAAAACGACGTTGGGCGAAGTAACGGAATACATCGAGGAGGTTTATTTGCCTGACGATTGTTTCCTGCTCATAAAACTCGACGTCGACAGAATCAATTTGCTCAAACTCGAAGTCGATGCCAATTCAATTCGCTACTCGTGAGTCCCTCGAAATTCTTTCTTTTTTTTTTTTTAAATCTCTCGTGCAATTTTTTCCAGCTTGAAAAATCGTTCGATTTTCGTCCCCAGAATTTGCACGTCCAAATTAAAATTGAACCCGAAACTCGTGACTGTACGAGGCGACTCGATCATCACTGTAAATCCGAGCAAACTCAAGCACAGTCTGAATTACGCGCTCACGCAACTCAAGGAATTGGTCCCAAACGTCGTCATAAAAGTGAGTTCAATTTTTTTTTGAAAAATCATCAAAAAACACGTTTTTTCTCAATTTTTTGATCAAATTCAAAATTCGTGACTATTTTCCTACCGATTTTGGGTTTCGATCGAAAAAAAGATCGTCCCGACGCGAAAATCATCAAAAAATCACGAAATTCGAAAAAACTTTCGCCAATTTTTGGATTTTTCGTTTATTTCCCTTCAGGGTTTGTCGACCGTGGCTCGTGCGGTCATCCACAACGACGATTCGAGCGGAAGCACGCGGTACAAAGTTTTCGTCGAGGGCGACAACATGCGCGAGGTCATGGCGACTCCCGGAGTGCTCGGTTGCAAAACCACGTCGAACAATACGATCGAGGTGAGGCTCGTTCAATTTTCTCACTCCGGATCGAAATAAATCGTCGAAAAATTTGAGAAAAGGATAAAAAAACAGCAAATTTCGGTTTCTGTGTCTTTTTCTTTGCACGAAACGCAGAATTCAAGGTTTTGACGCATTTTTTCTTCAAGGTTTTCAAAACTCTGGGAATCGAAGCCGCACGATCGACTATCATGACGGAAATCAAATTGGTCATGGAGAATCACGGAATGAGCATCGATCGACGGCATCCCATGCTCGTGGCCGATTTGATGACCAGCCGAGGCGAAGTTCTCGGTATTACGCGACAAGGGCTCGCCAAAATGAAGGAATCCGTGCTGAACCTCGCCTCGGTAAACATTTTTTAAATATTTTTTATTTTTATTTCATATTTTTCATAAATTTTATTTTTTTTTTGTATTTTTCATGAATTTTATTTTTATTTGATTTTTATGCGATTTTCATTTTATTTTTATTTTATTTTTTGTTTTTTATTCAAAAATCTGCCATCTCGTCGTTTTTGAATGCTGGACCGAATTTTTTTTTGCAATTTTATCGATTTCATGGAAAAAAAACGTTGAATTTGCCTTTGATTGGTTTTAGTTTGATATTTTTTGTTTTTATTTCATATTTTTCATAAATTTTATTTTTATTTGATTTTTATTTGATTTTCATTTTATTTTTATTTTATTTTCATTTTATTTTTTTGTTTTTTATTCAAAAATCTGCCGTCTCGTCGTTTTTTAATGCTGGACCGAATTTTTTTGCAATTTTATCGATTTCATGGGAAAAAATCGTCGAATTTGACTTTTATTGGTTTTAGTTTGAAAAAACTGCGGACCATCTTTTCGACGCCGCTTATTACGGGCAACGGGACGCCATATGCGGAGTTTCCGAATCAATCATCATGGGAATCCCCGTACCCGTTGGCACCGGCATTTTCAAGCTGCTTCACAAATATCCTTTTATTATTCTCGTTGTTTGGGTATTTTTGTTCGTGAGGCTGGTCGCTCGAGCTTTTGATGGAATTTTGGAGAAAATTCCATTGGAAAATCGATCCGATCGTTCGATTTGTCAAGTCTTTTGAGTCTAGAATGGAAATTTTATTTTTTTTTCACAATTTTCGGTGACTCGAGGTCAAAAATGACCGAAATTTTTGAAAAATTCGTATCTCCCGTAAAAATTGACGAAAAAAGGTCAATTTGGGCTCATTCTTTTCGGTTTTTGATGCAGAATCACGCGGGCCTGGGAGATTTTGATTCAGGGCGAAAAATTACTCGAAAATCCGGTCTAAAGTCGCCCGGGGTCGTTTTTTTTTAATTTTTCGATAAATTGACAAAAATTATTTTCCTTAACGAAATTTTTACGTCCGAGAAGGACGAACCGCAGGAACGGCGGCTGATTTTCGACGATCCACAGTTCCACAAAAAGCGACCAAGCACGAGAAGCTGAAAATCGTTCTTGCAGGGTCGTCAGTGAAATTTGGAAAAACTGCGATCTCGCGACTCCTTGTTATTTGTTATAAAATGAAGAAAAACAGAAATTTCGCTCGTCCAAGGCTTTTTTTTTCTCGTTCGAGTTTTTCCTCGTGCCAAGTTTTTTTTTTCTTCCTTCGTGACGAAAATCCTCGGGGAAATGAAATCGATGGAAATTTGTTGATTGAATTTTATTCGCCATTTTTTTATACTGTACATTTTAGATTTTTTCGAAGGCGAAAAAAAACGTGGACGAATCGACGAAATAAATTAATCGAACGCTCAACAAGTTTTCGGTCCTTGGAAAAATCTTTTATCGACTTTGACGCTTTTTACGATTTTCCTTTTCGCTTCTCTTGAGTCGAACTACGAAAAATCGCGATTGCACTACCCGAAATGAATTTTGCGAGTTTGTTTTCCTTAAAAATCACTTTTGACGCTCGCGTTTTGTGAAATTTGAGGTTTTTTTTTTTATTTTGTGAACTTTTTTCAAAAGTTGCACGAACTCGTGAGAGCCGAGCGGCGACCGATCGAAACGAAATCGATCGAAAGCGCCGGAATCGCTATTTTTAGTTTTTTTCCGAGGAAATTTGAAAAATACGGCCGAGGCTACGTTTTGCGATAATCGCTGGAAATTTCCTTGAGGAATTCCGTAAACAAACGATCTTTCTCCAACTTTTCTGGTGTCAGTAACAAAATCGCTGTTTTGTAAATGTTTAGAGTTTCGTAGGACTTTGGCTCTCGAGATATTTCGAGGAAGAAACTTTTCAGAGGCGCCAGAGACACGTCGAATACGTTTATCGACTCTCGCTGACAATAATCCCACCATAATCTTATCGGCTTTTGGTAATGCTTCACTGCCGATGCGTTGCAAGGCCACGACAACAAAAGCTCCTCGTGCACACCGTGCAGAGCACGCGCTTGCTTCAGGATCTCCACGATACCCGGGAAACCGTTCGGACCATCGCCTGGATCGTCTCGCTGCAAAAATTGGGTTCTAAAATTAATTTATTGATGTGAATTAATTAATTAATTCATTTAAATTAAATTTGAATACAATTAATTTAATTTAAATTTAATTCAAATTACAATTGAATTAAATTTAATTCAAATTTAAATTTAATTAAATTTAATTCAAATTTAAATTTAATTAAATTAATTTAATTTAAATTATGTGAAAAATTCAAATCAATCCGACGATTCAAAACTGCCTCTTTTTTTTTTTAATTAGGACTGTCAGTTTTAGAATTCTGATTAATTGATTGATGTGAGAAATGAATGAATTTGCTGATGTGAATTGAATGAATTAATTCAATTCGTGTGAAAAATTCACGACAATCCAACGATTCGAATCTGCCACTTTTTTTTTTAGTAGGACTGTCGGTTTGAGAATTGACTTGCAGAATTTGATGAAATTTCGTACAGTTGGAGATTCTGACCAGAGAACCAGAAAAAATATATTCAAATTGGTAATTTCATGAATTTGACATTGATTTCGTACGTTTCTTTGTACTTGCAATGAAAACTGTGATTTCTCCTAAAGAATTGATGAGAATTCGTCGCGAAATACAAAGAAAATTGGCCTCTTGAAAATTTGACTCGATCTTTTTCTTATCTCGATCAAAAACTCTACCAAATTTGATGAAATTCTTAACGATAATTCCAAAACCGGCTACAACGGTAACGAATCGCAAAATATACGAAAAATATTGTCCTTCCATGATAAAAGACAAAAATTTCGATCAGCGAACTCGCAGTAATGCACGTTCAATTGAAAAATTGCAAAATAATCAAAAAATCCTCAAATCTGAGTACGATTTTCCAAATTTTTCGAAAAAACAGAATTCCAAGTTTCGCAACGATCTGGAAAAAAAAAGTTCTCGCTTTTTTTGTTGCTGCGTAAATCGTACGCGTGTCAAGCGCATGTTACTATGGATTCCACGATTTTTAAATTCCCATCGTTGCAATGCAACGAAATTCTGTTTTTTTTATTGAACCAAACTCGAGATTCTTGTTCGATATTTGGTCAGGACGATAAATCGATATTTTTTCTAGACCCCAAACCCAAAATCTACGAAAATTGTCATAATTTTCGTAGATTTCGTTGGAACCCAACGTTGCCAACTGCATTTTCATTGCATTCCTCATTTTTTTGATCCAAAAATTATCGTTTTTCAGAATTCTCGACCTCTGCATCGTAATAAATTGATCGAGACAACGAAAACCGAGATTCATCATAAAATTCGAGATCTAAATGTCCAGAACGACAAAACGCAAAGATTTTCATCAACTCGTGCATAAAAGCGACAAATTTCGTGAAACAAACGTTCGAACCTGTTTTTTCGTCCGGTATTCCTCGTCGCTGATTCCGCACAAAAGTCTCTTGACCCTCTGCGAGGTGGTTTCGTTGCCAGGATGAAAATTGATCGTGTCTTTTGTTTTGGCGTTGTTGCTATAATGATTGGCGAGGCTTTCGTGACGCGATTGCGATCGCAAACTTTTGTGGCCAGGGAATGGAGGATTGTGAGATTTTTGGGTGTGCTCGGCGAGTTTCGTCGGCCCGCAATTCGCTTGCAACGAAATTTGGTCCGTTCCGCTGAATTCTCCTGCCATGAGAGATTTTCTGCTCGTGGAATGCAAATGATGCAAATTCGTGAATATTTTCCCGGCGTCCATCAAACTCTCCACCACCTCGTCGAGCTTTTTCGTCGACGCATTTTCCCGCAAAGCCGAAAGCGCCGTCACGATCGCGCTGATTCCCGTTCCCAGTTGGTCTTGCATTTCCGCGTGGTAACGATCTTTCTCGATCGAAATTTCTGGCAAATTCGCTTTCGCCTCGGGCGCCAGACATTTCGCCTCCAAAATCTCGCAATTTTCGCCCAGCGGATATTTTTTTCTCAGTTTTATTCTCGTCTCGTTCAAAAGTCCTGGAAATAAAAAAATTTCATCACGCGACTCGCCGATCGGCGGGAATTTCAAAGTTTTTTTTTATTTTTTTATTTTTTTACCTTCTTGCAAAATTTGTCGCCATTCCTCGGGCATCGCGCCGAAATTTATGGGACGCAGTTCGTTGGAATTTGTCGCAGTTTGCGCGATCTCGGAACTGGCGACCAAATTTTCTTTGGGATTTTTATGGGGCTCGTCGCTCCGCACCCCGTAAACAATTTTTGCAGGATTTTCCATGGGCTCCTTGCAGTGCCAATCGTCGATGTCGAAATCCGTCGCGATTTCGTAACGCAACATTCCTTGGGAATATTCTTTGCCGCTGTTGCCACTGCCTTTCGCGACTTCGTCGTCGCCCAGCAAATTAAAAAGAGTTTTGTCGCGTTGCGGCTCGATTTTTTCCTGCTGCGAACTGTCGTGCGAATTTTTTGGGCTGAGATCGCGCGCGGCGACTTTCGTGGAATTGTCCACGACGAATTCGTTGCAATTCCACTCTTTCATTTTGCCTGCAGAAAACTTTGGAAATTCGCGAGTTTTTTCAGGGTTTTTCGATACGATTTGACTTTATTTCGCATTCAGGGACTCGGCAATCATCGTGACAGCTTTATTACGATTTTTTCGCCTTTTCTAACCTCACTTTTTACACTTTCGCGAATTTCCCACCACGAACTCCCGGCCGAATAATTTTTTATGCAATTCAGCGTCGATTATTAACGTCAACGACGTTTTTATTCCACGGAATATTTCGTTGGATCGTCACTTTAGTATTTTGTGTGTGTTTTTTGGGTCTGTCGCGTTTTGTGTCGTGGGAACGCGAAACCACCGCGCGACTCCAATATGGCGGCGAATGGCGAACCGTGGGCGAACCTTCGGGCACGAGCGCCCACGGAGTTGTCTCGAGAGCGATAAAAGGGACGAAAAATGTCAAAAGAGTGTGAAAATCTTGTCTAAATCAACGAGACTTTGCTTAATAAACGTGATCGTTGTGATTTCGTGTCCAAAATCGTCGTTCTCTGCTCCGGAGCCGCCAAGTTCGACATTTTAATTAATCCACCAACATGGAAAGTTCGACGAGAGTGAAAAGTCCTCGGTCAGGACGACTGAAAGCCGCCAAAGCCTTAAGGTAATGAAAATCCCTCAAAACCTCCTAATCACGATAAAAATTCGCCAAAAACGACGTCAAACTCATTTATTTCATAAAAACTCCCAAAACCTCGAATCCCGAATCGTTTCCGCGAACATTGACGTAAAAAGATCGCACGAATTTCGCAGGAAAGTTCCGATGGCTCTGCTGCTAAAAAAAAAGGCCGAATGTGATGCGAAGGCTCTGAAAATCGTCGAGCAAATGATGGAGCCGCGCGTCGACGTTTCTTGGTTGATAAAAAACGTGAGAATTTTCCCAAAACTCGCATAACCTCAAAAAAAAAACATTTTTTTTCCCAAAAATCGAATTTTGACGTCGATTTTTCGAAAATTCCGTAAAATCGATCGATTTTTTTTAGTTGCCATGCATAAACAAAGGTCACATGGAGGACGTCGTCGAGGAACGCGCGATCGTCAAACTTTGCGGCTACGTATTGTGCGACGAGCCGTTGACCAAGGTCGTCAAAAAACAGTATCAAATTTCGACGGCGAGAAACAAAGTTTACGACGTTGCGAAGGTCAAAAATTATTGCAGCTTCGGTTGCTACAGGGCGGCGGAGTTTTTGATGGACCAGATCCAGACGAGCCCTTTGTGGGTGCGAGACGAGGAAGAAACTCCGGAATTTCAATTTTTTGAGAAACGAGTCTGCGGAGGTCGTCGCAGTCCGCCGGGGGTGGAAATTAATTTGACGGGGATTGAAATACCGCGAGACTGTGACGAGGACGAAGAAAAACTCTCGGACGCGGAAAAAGCCGAGTCGGAGGGGGAAAAATGCGAAAAACTGTTGGAAAACTTGAGGGAAATTGTTGAATCGAGTTTGCGGGGGGAAAGAGAGAAAAAAGAACGTCCGGAAACGGAAACGGCTGCGGAAACGCGCTCGGAAGGGGAAAAATCGAATTTCGAGGATTTTGACTCTGGGGAAGCGAAATCGAGCGACCACGAAGAGAAAAATGTTGAGCAGGATTTTGCCATGGAGACTGAATCGATAGAAAACAAAGAAATTCTTCGTCCTCATGTACAAAACTCGACGAAAATTCCAGCGTCGTCCAGACCCTCTAATCGGGGAGGGAGAAAAACGAAAGAAACGAGAAGCAAAATTGTTTACGAGTCTCTAGCGGCGAGAGTAGAAAAAAGTTTTCGGGAGTGGGTAACGGAAAAAACGGTTTGTCTCGTGCACGGGGAGCTCGAGGAAAAGCAAAAAATTGTGGAGAGAGTCAAAAGGGAGGAAAAGTACGAAATTTTGTGTAAAAAATTGACGAGGCTGCGAATCGAGGAGGAACGAGAGGCGAAACAGAATTTGGGGGACTTTAAACCAGCGCCGAATTTTTTGGCGCTGCAGGAAGAAGCTCGGGGGCTGGAATTGAAGGTAAAAATTATTTCTCCTTCGTCGAAACCGGAATTTAACGATTTCGTGATTTCAGGTTCGAGCTTTCTGGCAAGGAAAGACTCACATCGACCCAGAAGCCTCAGGAATCGACGCCCAAAAACCGGAAAACGTCGAGATCGACACCGTTTTGCCGATGATCGATCTTCACGCTCCAAACGCCCTTCGCCGGCGAATCTTTCTCGACAAACTGAACAAAGTCATTCCCGATTTGCTGCGGACTTTAATCGGCCAATCCACCCAATCACAATATTTGTACGACGCAGAAAAATCCGCGTTGGTTAAAACGTTGGTCAGCACTTTTGCCCTCGACGCTACCAACATCGTATTCAAAACGGCCGAGTGGACTTTGGTCGCTCTGCTAATCATCAAATTGTGAGTTTTTTCTAAAAATTCAAAATCATCATTTTTCCTTCATTTTTTCACTTTTTTTCAGTCTTTCAAAAACGTAAAATTCAAACGGCTCGGTCTGGACAAATTCCTACGAATTTTATCGGTAAATTTTTTTTTCCCGTTTCAATTTAAAATTTTGTTACGAAATTCAAAAATATTTGTCGTCCATTCGCTCTTTTTTTCGTTTCTAATTATGGAATAATAATTTTCTTCAATTTCCCGTCAATTTTCCGAGTCAAAATTTATTCTAAATCTTGTTACAAAATTCAAAAATATTTTTCGTCCATTTCCACGCCTTTACGGTCGTTTTTTCATTTCCATTTGACGCTAATCAATTTTAAAAAAATATTCAAGCAAAATGACAAATTTTCTCGTTTTTTTCGTTTCATTTTCCAAGTCAAATTTTTATTTACTTTTTTTTTGTTACAAAATTCAAAAATATTTTTCGTCCATTCGCATCCGCTTTTTTATTCGTCCAATAATGATTTTTATTATTTTTTCAAACTTTGTTGCTTTATTTTTTGCGTCGTTTTCCAGGCTCGGGCTGATGGACCAGAGGACAAAATTTTTACTGAGCAACAAACAAACGAGCATGTACATCTCGATGATTCTCATGTCGTACAAGCTCGAATCGAATTACCTGGACAATCTAATAAAATCTGTAACGAGTCCACCGGTCACGAGAGAGATGGAGGAGATTGTGAATATAAATCCGTAAATATTTTGTATCGTGACTGAGAGTCGGAAAAATCGCGGATTTTTCCAGTTTTTTTAAATACAAAATTGACGCGGTTCAAATGTTTGCTTGGGAAGACACTGAGGGCACGCCCTTGATGGACGAGATCGGACTGTCGGGAATGAGTCTGTCGCGTTGGGGCGACGGTGACGCAGTTTCTTCTTTTCCTCGATTTCCAATTTTCTCGTTGAGCGCCTGATAAAGACTGTGAACGGCCTCGTTGTGCTTGAATTTCCAAAAAAAAAAAAACAACTTATAAAAATCCGGAAGGCGTTGAATGGAATTTTTTTGCAATTTCATTATTTTTTCGTTTACCTGGCTGGTCGGTTGAAGCGCTTTGACCAAGGAATGGAGTCTGGCTGGTGGTAATTTCGGATAAATGTACCAAAGCAATTTGAGGAGATGCCGCGTGACGTTGTCGCGTCCGAGTCCAGCGAGGAAGAATTCGTCGAAAATTACAGTGCAGAATGATTCGTTGGAGAATTCGTCAGCCATATTGAGAATCAAAAGCGAAACCTGGGCAGCAAGAAGAAAATTTTCGTTTTGTAATGATTGCTTAGGAAACTGAGCAAGATTTTTGGATGACGATTTTCGCACCGATTTTGGGTTTGGATCTTAAATAAATGAATATTTAATTATATTATTCATTTTCAATATATAATATTATAATATTTATGAAGTAAGTAATTTTTAGAGAATTTTTCGAAAAGAATCGAAAGACCCAAACAATAAAAAAAATAGGTTTCGATGCCACACTCATAAAACTCGAGTCAATTAATTCTACGAATTTTTTTTACATCGAAGTTTTGGAAAGTTCATTCAAAAACACGCAACTTAAAAAAAAAAAAAACATCCAATTTGATGTATTTTCAAACAAGTTATTGGCATTTAAAACAAAAACCACTCGATTTTTTAAAAATCCATATCTCGTGAGCGGCTCGATATAAAATTTCGGAAAAAATCATGAGCCTCTTTTACACAGAGTATGAAATGATAAAAAAAATTTGAGCCGAATCAAAAATATGAATTTCCAATGTAGGTTGGGTTGGCATGGAATGCCCCATATATATTATTTATATATATGGGGCATTCCATGCGATTTCGAACGGTCTAAAAGTTGACGACTTCCAAAAGACTTGAAATTTCGTTAAACCGTTTAATTATACTTGAAAAAATATTGTGAATTTTTTCAAATTTCTTGGACAACATTTTTTCGAGATTTTCGAAATTTCAAAATATTCCAAATATTTTTATATCTTGAGAGCATACGACTGAATAGAAAAATGTTTCAGACAAAAAAGTTGCAGTTTTACATAAATTTTGTGAAAAAAATTTTGTTTGAATTTTTTGAGTTTCAAAACGACCATTTTCATCAAAAAATATAGGAAAATCATTTTTTTCGGTCGGTATGTCACTTTCGATGTGTCTCGAAAAATTTCAGAAAATTTTTTCTTAGATGGCTCGATTAGTTGTTCACAAGCTATGCTTTGTTTTATTATTTTTTTTTTCTAGAAAAAATACTTATTAAAAATTGCTCCCTCCCAAATTGTCACCGGAAGAGGTAAAAAAAAAAATAAAGTCCGCGTTCCAGGCTCATTATCCGGTACTCACGAGGGTGTGAAGAAAAGGATCTTCGAAGGCTCGTTGCGCCTGGCAATTGGGGAGAGTGGCGAGAACGCGCATGAGTCCGCGAGCGTCTCCCCGAGTTTTGCCGCCCGGGTTGCCGTGGATTCCTCCGCTGGCAACTCCAGCGGCAGCGGCACTGACGCCGCTGGCGACTCCGCCAACGTGGAGCGAATAATACATCGAGAGAACGGCCGCGACGCCCGAAAGTTGCGAATAAGCTTGGCAAGCGTCGGGCGGCGGTCCCGAGTGCTCGATAATCGCGATCGCGCTGGCTCTTTCGTCCGGTGGCAATTTGCTGTTCAATTGTCTGATCTGGTCGTCAACCATGAGCGACATCAGAGCCGGCAGGAATTTCGTCACGATTTGGGCGTCGAGTTTCGGCTCCTTAAAGTCCTGCGACTCGATCATTTGCCAGGCCGACAATCCCAGCGCCAACATCCTCAACAATAATATCAAAACCGGATTGTCCCGCGGCATCGATTCTCCGTTTATCAAATGAAGCGCAATTTTCACTGCGCTGCTCGCCAGAAAATTCACCGCGTAAGGATCGCACAGCGTCATGCTCAGGTCGCCCAAAACTTGCTCGTGGCCACGCTGCAACACAAATCAACGCGTTTCATTCGCTTCTCCCCAAAACTTCCAATACCAAAGGGGAAAATCGATCTTTTCCGTACCCGAATACTGTCCAGAAAGCCCTGCAACTCCCGCGACCTCTTGACATCGACGTTTTTCTCGCGTATACACGCGTCCAGACACCACGTGAATTTGTGGCAAGGATCCACCGATATTATGTCCTGGATCTCAAGGTCGTGGAGCGCCATCAGAAGCTCCGCCCTCAGTGTGCAGTAATGAATGTTTTTCGTCCTCAGGAAAAGCGTCCGCAGAAACTGCAGCACCATGTCGTATAATTTCACGCTGTGACCGATCATGTGCGCCAATTTTTGCACGACTTCTCCCTGTCGTCTGACCTGCAAGTAAAAATAATTAAAATTCATCGCCCGGCCATAAAATTGTCGAATTTTTCGTCACGCGCGTACCTCAATTAATTAATTAAAATAGTAATTAATTAATTAATTAATTATTAAAATAGTAATTAATTAATTAATTAAAATATTAATTGAAAAATTAATTGAAATATTAATATTAATTGATCAACAATTATTAATTAATTAATCAATTAATTAAAAATATCATATTAATTAATTAATTAGATAATTAATTAATTAGTTAGTTAATTAATTGATTAGCAAATTAATTAAAATTATAATGGATAATAATATGAATTGATGGATCGATTAATTAATAGAAATATTGATTATTCAAAATATTGACGTAATTAATACAAGAACGTGCCATAGAATAAAGAAGCCAAGAATTTGGTTTGTCGTACCTTGGGCGACGGCATGAAGAACAAACTGTTGAGATTTCTGTGGTCAAATAGAACTTGCTCTTTCTCCGTGATGTATTTACTGAAAAGCGGCGAAACCTCGTCGCCGAAGAGACTTTGATTGTCTTTCCAGATTTGCCGTTTAACTTCGGTGTCCGCGCTGTTGTACAATTCCTTTTCGCGCACCAGGACCCTGAGATATTTGTCGTCTATGTGTGGCGTGTTGCGCAGGATGCACATGACGACAGGCCGCAGAGCGGCGACGCGTACCGCCGGAAAGCTCTTGGACAACAAATCCTTGAGCCGTTTGTCGTGCGTGCCGGCCGCTCCGGAATTTTTCTCGCTTTTTTCAGCGCCTATCTCGTTTATTCTTTTTATTAGTTTTTCGCTCAGTTCCTCGAGAACCGAGGCGTGAAAATCGAGCCTACGCACCCCGTGGAGATCGAGCAACGGCAACATCGGCCGCAGCGAAGGCAACAGCACGCCGTTCTCCAGCTGAAATTCCTCGATCGCCTTCAACGGATCCGTGCAGCTTGTTAAAGCATCTCGCAGGAATATCTGACCCGGAATGCCCAAATCTTCGAGCCCGTCGCCGCTCGTTCCGCCCCCGTTATTTCGCGCTACACTCATTTCGCACTTTTTCACGCAACTTTTCGCCAAGATTCATCGACACGAGGGACCATGAGGATCACAAAATTCTCATTATTGTCGTTACCAGATTATTTTCGATTGTTTACATCACCGTCGCGATGTCAATACTGAATTTTTTGAGGTTATGTTCGTTGGGAAAAGCAAAAAAACTTCTGAGCGCGACTGGCAGCGCTCCGGTGGCAATTCCGGAAACTTCTCATCGCTTTTGAATTTTTTTGAATATCGTGAGCCCGCCGGAAAAATTGCGACACGACATTTTCGCCGAAAATCTTCAAAAATCGTCGGAACAAAAAAAACGTGAGTTTTTGCAAATTTTCTCCTTTTTTTTCGTAACTTCGCACTCAGTTACGAAATGATCGCAATTTACAGAATCCGCTACGCGATTCATTGCCGAAATCACGAAAATCGCGTTCTTAACCTCAAAAACGTCAAAAAGCGTTTCGATCTAAGAGAAAATACGTTCCCAGCACAAAGTGAGTATGGACGAAGACGCTGCACCGAGGAACGTCGTTTGGGACGAATATCCACAACTGTGGACGACGCCGGCCGATTTATGGTTCGCTGGCGTCGAAAGAGCCTTCGAAATTCACCGAATAATCGACGATAAACTAAAATATCAATTTCTCTTGAAATCACTGGACGAAGAGTCGCTCAAGCTCGTCCAAGATCACGTTTTGCATCCTCCGATGAAGAATTCTTACGAAAGTATAAAAACATTGTTAACGCACCGTCTGCCGGAAGCGCGAAAATTCCAGAAATGCCAATCCATACTAAATTTACAATTAGACGCTCAAAAACCGTCGCAGCTTTTACGCAAAATGCTCGATTTGGCGGAGAATATCGTCGACCAGGATTTTGTACGTTCCGCTTTTATCCAATGCTTGCCGTTGAAGGTCCAAGTTATCGTAGAAAGTTGCAAAACTTTGCCGTTGCCGCAACTCGGCACCCTCGCCGACCACATCATCGAATACGTCCTGGAAAATAACGCAGACGGAATGTTCGGCGAGCGATTGAATACTTTAGAAAAAAAAGTTGACGTTTTGTCCGCAACGCTCGAAAAATACGCCAACGCCTTGGAAAAATTCCCCAAAAAGCCGAAAAGAAAAAACAAAGCTGGCCCAGCCCGAGGGCCGGCCGGATCAGCCGCTCCTGCTCTAAACGCTTCCCAGGAATCCGAGGCTTGTTATTATCATCAGAAATTTGGGATTTTCGCAAAGCGTTGCGTCCGCCCGTGCTCGAGCGTTTTCTCTCCTTTCGCAGGCTAAAACTCGTTCCCGCGTCCGTAAAATCGATTAGAAATCTGCCAGGAGCTTGAAAAAATGTCCCGGCGTCGTTAGATTCATTAATTACGTTAATTACAACGAAATCAGTATTTTCAAGAGACTGAAAGGAGCCAAAAAGTCTTGCCAAAAATAATAAGCGGCTTGAGGCAAGAATGAAAAACTTCGTGTCGATATTTTGCTCAATTTTCCAGGGAAAACTAATTTTAAGATTGAAAGACTGTATCATCGTTAAGCTGCACTTGTAATCAATGGTAAGAGAGAAAATTTACACCCGTATATAGTTGTTTAGTACGTTTACACGAGGATAATTCTGTTTTTATTAACAATAAATTTTCTACGAATCGTTTCCATATTTTAATAATTATTTTCAATAAAGAAAAGTTGAATCGATTTTGCATATAAACATTTGCAGTTCTCATTGTTTACCAGACGAAATCGTGCGTGTTTCGGAGATTTTGAAACTGGACGCGCGAAAAATTGGACCAATCGGGGAGATGAAAGAATAAACAATAAATTTTCTCGTTTTCATATTTTAATAATTGTTTTCAATAAAGAAAAGTTGAATTAATTTTGCATATAAACATTTGCAGTTCTCATTGCGTTTACCAGACGAAATCGTGCGTGTTTCGGGGATTTTGAAACTGGACGCGCGAAAAATTGGACCAATCGCGGGGCGAGTAAAGAATCACACGCGATTGGTCGCGGTGACACGAGATCGTGGGAAATTTCGTAAGGTCGCGATTGTTGCATGTGCGTGCACATTCTTTTCGTTTTTTTTAAACTTTCCTTGGAAAAACGTGTTCGCGTGCCGGTAAAAAATGAGCAAGGAGACTGACGATATTATTAAATTATTACAAACGATCGGTCTGAGCGAACAGAAGGCCAAAGAGACTGTGAAGAATGTCCAAGTTACGAAAAATTTGACAACCGCTATAGACGAGGTGGG
Organism: Diadegma fenestrale; assembly: GCA_037043255.1. Classification (NCBI taxonomy): domain Eukaryota; kingdom Metazoa; phylum Arthropoda; class Insecta; order Hymenoptera; family Ichneumonidae; genus Diadegma; species Diadegma fenestrale. The sequence continues at coordinate 5,100,437 of CM073317.1, forward strand.
TTAAGTTGCATTTTTCAATATTTTTCGCTCTGCGATTCGTTTCAATCTCGGAAAACTCGCATGCAACAAAATACTCAAAAAATTCCGAATAATTCGTTGCAATAATTCAAAACCGTCCAATCGTCGGAAAATTTCGTGCAATATGTTGAAAGTGAGGTTATGTCGCGTCAACTTTGACATTTCTCGTCCGACAACGATTCCAGATGTTTGTCCAAACAAAAATGCACGCAAGCCCCAAATTTTTCACCAAAAAAAAGAAAATTCCATCTAAATCTTCCCAACGCGATTTGCAAATCGTAATTCATAATTTTCCAGTCCCGAGATCGTGAATAAATGCAGAAAAAAATCTGATTCAGGCTTCCAAGCATGGCCCGATCGCGCCGGACGTTGGAACGTTATTGTACCATTTAGCGTCAAAGATAAAAGTTCAAATATCGGATAAAATCCCGTTGATAACGGAATACATTGCGCTGCGAAAATTAGACACGAATTTGAGGGTCGACGCGGCCTTGGAATATTTTTTGAGCAACATAACGGGCCCGACGAATATCGCCGCGTTCGAAAAAGCGTGCGGCGTCGGTATCGTCGTGACTCCGGAGGAGATTGAGGCGGAGGTCGAGAAGTTGATAAAGAAAAACGAGAAAGAAATTCAAGAAAAAAGGTTCGTCTCGCGCGATTTCCCGATTTTTTTCTCTTCCAAAAAGCGCAATAATAAGAAACGCCGATTTAAAGATATCGATTCAACGCCGGGCCGCTGCTGCAAGAAGTTCGTAAGGCGCTGAAATGGGCTGACGGAAAAGCCATAAAAAATGAGGTCGATTTGCAACTTTTGGATTTGTTGGGGCCGAGGACCGAGGCCGATTTGGCTCCGGTCCCGAAAACTGGAAAAGCGAAGGGAAAAGACGTAGAGAAAGAGAAAAAAGCGAAAAATGGTAAACGCAAAGAAACTTTTTCTCATTTCGCCGGAATTTCAACGTTTCTTCGTAACTATTTAATTTCCAATTGACGCAGAACAAAAATCAGACTCGACCGAGGACTCGGACTCGGCCAAGACGATAAGCGAGCTCATGAGGACGAAAGTGCATTTCCACAAACCTGGAGAAAACTATAAAACCGAGGGTTACGTCGTGACTCCCAATACGAAGCGTCTTCTCGCTGAACATCTGAAAGTTACTGGCGGATTAGTCAGGACGAGATTTCCTCCAGAGCCCAATGGGATTCTCCATATCGGACACGCCAAAGCAATCAACATCAACTTTGGGTAAATCCGACAATTTCCCATTTACCTACAATTTTCAATATCATATAAAAGTATCAATCAATTAATTATTCGAAACATTAATTAATCAATCATCAAAAATATTAATTAATTATCAAAATATCAATATTGATTGATCAACGATCATTAATTAATTAATTAATTACAAAATTTATCGAAAATGATTGATTAATCAAAAATATTATTTTAATTAATTAATTAATCAAAATAGTAATCAATTAATTAATCAAAATAGTAATTAATTAATTAATTAAAATATTAATTAATTAATTAATTAAAATATTAATTAAAAAATTAATTGAAATATCAATATTAATTGATCAACAATTATTAATTAATTAATTAATTAAAAATACAATGTTAATTAATCAATTAATTAAAAATATCATATTAATTAATCAATTATCTAGTTAATTAATTAATTGATTAGCAAATTAATTAAAATTATAATGGATAATAATATGAATTGATGGATTGATTAATTAATGGAAATATTAATTATCCAAAATATTGACGTAATTAATACAAGAACGTGCCATAGAATAAAAAAGCCAAGAATTTGATTGGGGAAAAATTGTGGAAATCTGGATGGATCGAGGGTCGAAATGATTGATTTGTTTTGTCAAGCTATGCCGCGGCTCACAATGGTTTGTGTTACTTGCGTTACGACGACACGAATCCGGAAAAAGAGGAAGAGAAATTTTTCACTGGGATACGGGAAATGGTCGAATGGTTGGGTTACAAACCGGCCGCGATCACTCATTCGTCCGACAACTTTCAGCAGCTTTACGAGTGGGCTGTCAAGTTGATCGAGAAGGGAAAAGCGTATGTTTGTCATCAGAGCAGCGACGAGATGAAGGGATTCAATCCGCCTCCGAGTCCCTGGAGAGACAGGCCCGTAGCCGAGAGTCTGCGATTGTTCGAGGTTTGAAAATTTGCATGAAAAAAAAATCGTTTTTTGAAGGATTCTGGAAAATTTGCCTGGATTTTCTTTTTTTTCCGATCAGGACATGAAAAACGGATTGCTCGAGGAGGGCGAAGCGACTCTTCGCATGAAAGTCACTCTCGAAGAAGGAAAACAAGATCCCGTCGCTTATCGAATAAAATACGCTCCACACCATAGAACTGGCGACACGTGGTGCATTTATCCAACTTACGATTTCACTCATTGTCTCTGTGACAGTATCGAAAACATTACACATTCGCTCTGCACCAAAGAGTTCCAGACACGAAGGTCCTCTTATTATTGGCTATGCAACGTTCTCGATGTCTATTGCCCCGTGCAATGGGAATACGGGAGATTGAACGTCGGGTACACCGTCGTCTCGAAAAGGAAAATCGCCAAACTCATCGATGAGGGCGTTGTTTCCGATTGGGACGATCCAAGGTCTGTCTCCAATTTTTTTTACCACTTTTCGCCCTGATTTTTTCTCAATTTCAATGTTTATTAATGAGATTTCTTAAAAATTGGATTTTAATTAATCAAATTTTCTAAAATTTCTGTTTTAATTAATGAAATTCCTTAAAATTTCAATTTTTATTAATGAAATTTCTTGAAATTTCAATTTTTGTGAATAAAATTTATCAATCTCAATATTAATTAATGAAACTTCGTAAAATTTCAATATTTATTAATGGAATTTCTCAAAATTTCAATTTTAGTTACTGAAATTTCTTAAAATTTTAATTTTAATTGATGAAATTTCTTAAAATTTTAATTTTAATTAATGAAATTCCTTAAAATTTCAATTTTCATGAATAAAATTTCTCAATCTGAATATTAATTAATGAAATTTCTTAAAATTCAAATTTTAATTAATGGGATCTCCTAAAATTTCAATTTTTATTGATGAAATTTCTCAATCTGGATATTAATGAAATTTCGAAAAAATTTCAATATTTATTAAGAAATTTCCTAAGATTTCAATATTGATTAATGGAATTTCTCAAACTTTCAATTTTAGTTAATGAAATTTCTCAAAATTTCAATTTTAGTCAATGAAATTTCTTAAAATTTCAATATTTATTAAGAAATTTCCTAAGATTTCAATTTTTATTAATGAAATTTCTTAAAATTGCAATTTTCATGAAGAAAATTTTTCAATCTCAATACTAATTAATAAAATTTCTTGAAATTTAAATTTTGATTAATGGACTTTCCTAAAATTTCAATTTCTGTTTAAAAAATTTCTCAATTTCCGTTTTTATTAATAGCTTTTTATGCTTTTTGAATTTTTTTTCATAATTCAATAAATTTTCATAAATAAAAAGTGTGTTTGCAAATTTTTCAAACGGTTTCCGGTCGAAATTCGAATTTTTGTGGTAAAATCTATAAATTGTTGGTGAACGTTGCCGGATTTTTGTGCGACAGATTGTTCACGTTGACGGCGCTCCGGAGACGAGGATTCCCACCGGCGGCGATAAACAATTTCTGCGCCCAAATGGGCGTGACGGGAGCGCAAGCGGTTGTCGATCCCGGAAACCTCGAAGCCTCCGTTCGCGACGTTCTCAATAATTCGGCACCTCGTCATATGGCGGTTCTCGATCCTATCAAAGTGACGATCACAAATTTTCCTCAAGAAGATTCGATCACACTGAGTGTCCCGGATTTTCCTAACGATCTCGAAAAAGGACATCACTCGATCGTTTTCTCGGACGTCGTTTATATCGAGGCTTCCGACTTCAAGGAGGTAAAAAGAAAACTTTTTTCCTACTCAGCGACCTAATTTTTTGCGTGGAAAAGTCAAAATCACAAAATTTCAATCTTTTCAGTTGAAATCAGTTGAAATTGAAATAAAAAATATAATAAATTAAAAAATAGTATAAAAGAATAAAATTAGAATAAAATTAAAATGAACTTAAAATAAAATGCAAATAAAATCGAAATAAAATTGAAATAAAATGCAAATAAAATCGAAATAAAATTGAACTAGAATTGAAATAAAATTGAAATGAAATTGAAATAAAATCGAAATAAAATTGAAATAAAATTGAAATAAAATGCAAATCAAATCGAAATAAAATTGAAATCAAATCGAAATTAAATTGAAATAGAATTGAAATAAAATTGAAATCAAATCGAAATAAAATTGAAATAAAATTGAAATAAAATTGAAATCAAATTGAAATAAAATTGAAATAAAATTGAAATAAAATGGAAATAAAATTGAAATAAAATTGAAATAAAATTGAAATAAAATTGAAATAAAATGGAAATAAAATTGAAATAAAATTGAAATAAAATGGAAATAAAATTGAAATAAAATTACAATAAAATTGAAATAAAATTGAAATAAAATTGAAAGAAAATTGAAATAAAATTGAAATAAAATTGAAATAAAATTGAAATAAAATTGAAATCAAATTGAAATCAAATTTGATTAAAATTGGAATAAAATTAAAATAAAATTCAAGAAGGTTAAAATAAGAAATTTTCACTCTTTCCTCCGTAATTCGATGAATTTTATATTTTTTTACCATTGAAATGCTTCAATTTACTAAAAATATAATTTACGCTCGATATTTGGCGTTTGTAGGAGGAGGAAAAAGGATTTCGTCGATTAACGCCGAAACAATCCGTCGGCTTGAAGCACGCCGGGGTTGTTTTGACTCTTGAAAAAGTGGAGAAAGATTCGAGCGGAAATATAACGAACTTGAGGGTGAAGCAAGAGCCCGTTTCGGATAAAAACAAGCCCAAGGCTTTTATTCATTGGGTGTCGAAGCCGAAAATCGCATCGGTCAGACTCTACGAGCGACTGTGAGTCGTCAAAACTGCATAATTTTCTTTCTTGGCGATAAAACCGAGCCCGGCATCCAAAATTACTTTCCAATCGACATTTTTCGTGCTGCAGATTCAACCACAAGAATCCTGAGGATCCGACCCAAGTGCCCAACGGATTTTTGAGCGACATCAATCCCGCAAGCAAAAAAGAAGTCGTCGCTTATGTTGACGAAAGTTTGACCAATTTTGCTACTCCTTTCACTCAATTCCAATTCGAGAGACTCGGATTCTTCTCCGTTGATCCGGACACTCTGCCGGGCAAGGTAAAACAACGTTTTCACATCATTTTCTCTCTCTCAGAGTTTCCCTCTCGAAATACTCCGGAAAAACGTGCTCGATCGAATATTTAAAACGTCGAATTTTCTAAAAATCTCATATTTTTTAAACTTGCATTTTTTTTTCTGATTTCCAAACATTTTTCGATTGATTATTCGTGATTTTTGTTATTTATGCGAATTTTCATGAATTTTTTTCAAATTTTTGCGACTTTTCGTAAGTTTTTGTTATTTATCCAAATTTTCATGGTTTTTTTTCAAATTTTTGCGACTCTGAAAATTTTTGGGAATTATTTTGTTATTTATCCGGATTTTCATGACTTTTTTCAAATTTTTGTAAATTTTTGCGAATTATTTTGTTATTTATCCGAATTTTCATGAGTTTTTCAAAATTTTTGTAAATTTTTGAGAATTTTTTTGCCATTTATTTGAATTTTCATGAACTTTTTCAAATTTTTGCGACTTTTCGTAAATTTCTGAGAATTTTTTTTAGTATTTATACCAATTTTCACGATTTTTTTCAAATTTTTGCGGATTTTTGTAAATTTTTGAGAATTTTTCTGCTATTTATTCGAATTTTCATTGATTTTTTCAAATTTCATGCGCGTTTTTGTTAATTTTCGAGAACTTTTTTGTTATTTATCCGAATTTTCATGAATTTTTTCAAATTTCAGCGACTGTTTGTTAATTTTCATCAATTTTTTCAAATTTTTGCGACTTTTTGTAAATTTTTGAGAATTTTTTTGCTATTCATTTGGATTTTCATGAATTTTTTCAAATTCTTGCGACTTTTTGTAAAGTTTTGAGATTTTTTTTGCTGTTTATTCGAATTTTCATGGATTTTTTCAAATTTTTGTCAATATTTCGAGAATTTTTTTCATTATTAGGAAAAAATGAGAATAATTACAGTTTATGTCGTACATTGATCTCGTTTATTCGATTTTTAGCTCGTGTTCAATAGGACAGTGACTTTGAAGGAGGACGCAGGAAAATAATGGCCTAAAAGCAAGCGACCCACGATTTTCGTGAGACGAAGAATTTTACAAAAATTCGACTAAAAACTCTGCAGCCGTAAGTGGCGAAAAAAAAACTCAGCAACTGCATTTTTTTACTATATTTTCCGCTACGTTTGATACGATGTTTGCGCGTACGATTTTGAAGCTTCAGCAATAAAGTTTGAAGGTGAGAAAAAAAAGATTTTCAATGACAAATCCCCGAGCGAAAAATTGTGAAGAAATTTTCTCGTGAGAATTTTAAACAGCGAGAGAGCAAAATTCAGAAAAAGCCTCGAAACGCAAATTTTTCATGAGGTGAAATTGGATCGAAATTTTTCCGTTAATTCATCATGCAAGACTCGTAAGTCGGGACCATGTATTTAATATTTATAAAAGCGTCTTCGCCGCCATAACGTTCGAGAATTTCCAGAGTTTCTTGAATCAGATCCGCAGGATTTTCCCCTTTTTGTTGAGAGTAATCGATTCCCTCGCCGAGATTGACTGTGAGCAGCAAAAAAACAAAAAAAGACAAAGTCAATGTTTCATAAACGATTGAAAATTTAGTAAATTCGAAGGAAAATTTCGTGCCATACCGTTGCGATCTTTCAATAAATTCGGGATGGGCAATATCTGCCGAAAATACGGAACCAAAGCCTCGCCGATGCAGTCGCCGGATTTAACGAGACGCTGCAAAACTCTCATAGTGACGCAAATTATTTCCGGAATTTTGGTGTTTAATGCATCTGAAATTTTTTGCCAGTTTTTACAACAAAATTTCATTATTTTCTGTCTTAAGGACGTCGTACGCAATCCTAAATTATTGTTTTCAGTTTTTCTTACATACAAAATCGTTTGCGGGCCCAAGTTCATGGGAAAAAAGTTGTTGCAAATTGACTAAAGAACGAAATACTCTAAATTCAAGATCGTCCGAGGAAATTTGGATTTTTTATACAATAACCAAAATTTCGATCAAATTTGACGACCGATTTTTTTGAAAAACTGGAAAAAACTTCTTCGATGTTACGCAAAAGCGTGTGCAAAGTTTTAAGAGGCTTCGCCATTTAGAAATGGAAATATTAAATGTTGAAAATTACAACGTGCTCCAAATTTTGCAAAAATCCACAAATTTTGATTTTTCTTCATTTTTTCTGATTTTCATTTTGACTTTTGTCGATTTTTTTGTCGAATACGGAATATCGATGAATTTTGGCAAAACCGAACGAATGTCGTTGCGAATATTCCCAAAATTTCAAATAACAGTTCATTAAAAAAAGTCGTTGCAAATTGACCAGAGAACAAAATACTCTAAATTCAAAATTGTCCGAGGTAATTTGTTTTTTTTATACAATAACCAAAGTTTCGATCAAATTTGACGACCGATTTTTTTGAAAAACTGGAAAAAACTTCTTCGATGTTACGCAAAAGCGTGTGCAAAGTTTTGAGAGACTTCGCCATTTAGAAACGGAAATATGAAATGTTGAAAATTGCAACTTTTAACACGCGCTCTTATGAGAAACGACTGAAAATTGTGATTTTTATAAATATCTCGACTCGTGCATGGCGAAACCTCTTAAAATTGCGCGAGCAATTAGACGTCACGATTCTTTTTGCGTGGTGCAAATTTGAAGGAATTCTATCGATAGAAAATTTCGCATACAACGTCCTTAATCAAGCATCCGAAATAATTGATAAATTTCGTTATTTAGTTAATTACTTTTGATCGGTATGATTAGTTGAGGCACGACGGGCAAAATCTTGGGGCCACCGTGTTCGAGCATGTCGGTAATTCCCTGTTCAACGAGGAAATTATAAGGCGGTTCAGTTTCCGTCAAACCGTCGAAAAACATGGGCAAATAATGATGAAAATCCAAATCCTCGATTTTCACTTTCCACGTTATTGTAATTCCGTCGCTTTCCATCGTTATGGGGAAAACTCCGCGCTCGTAAAATCTACGAAACGACGATGGTTTCGGTTGCACCGGTTTGTACAAACCGCATTTCGGAGGTTTCGCCACGACCGTGTTTTCCTTCGAGAAATCACGAGAGAATGAGTAAAAAATCATTTTCTCTTTTCATTTTCACCAAAAACCCTCGATCCAGTTTTTTCGTGATGAAAATTCGAAAAAACTGAAATCTCAGGCCATTTTTTATCTTTTTCTTATAAAATTTGATGGAAATTTTTACTTGCAAGGCCTGGATCGTAAAAGCCGGCACGACCCGCGGCTGCTGGTTGTATCGTGGATTATTTTTTCTCACTTCTCTCCAAAATTCTCGCTGGTTAACCATGACGTTGAACTTTTGATTCTACTCGGAGAAAATTGGGACGAACGTGGGCGATGGAATCGAGTTCGAAAGACGCGACACCGTCGTTTCAATCGCGTTTAAAAAATGTGTCGCATGCGGCAAAATGCTGGAGTAAAAAAAACCATTTTATTATGATGCAGAGGTCGGGAATTCTGATAAACGACAATTTGGATCAAACAAATGAGGAATCCATAGTAACGGTGCATGCGCCTGACACGCGTACGATTTACGCAGCAACAAAAAAAGCGAGAATTGCTTTTTTCCAGATCGTTGCGAAACTTGGAATTCCGTTTTTTCGGAAAATTTGGAAAATCGTAATCAGATTTGAGGATTTTTTGATTATTTTGCATTTTTTCAATTGAACGTGCATCACTGCGAGTTCGCTGATCGAAATTTTTGTCTTTTATCATGGAAGGACAATATTTTTCGTATTTTTTGCGATTCGTTACCGTTGTAGCCGGTTTTGGAATTATCGTTAAGAATTTCATCAAATTTGGTAGAGTTTTTGATCGAGATGAGAAAAAGATCGAGTCGAATTTTCAAGAGGCCAATTTTCATTGTATTTCGCGACGAATTCTTATCAATTCTTTAGGAGAAATCACAGTTTTCATTGCAAGTACAAAAAAATGTACGGAATCAATGTCAAATTCATGAAATCACCAATTGAAATATATTTTTTCTGGTTCTCTGGTCAGAATCTCCAACTGTACGAAATTTCATCAAATTCTGCAAGCCAATTCTCAAACCGACAGTCCTACTTAAAAAAAAAGTGGCAGATTCGAATCGTTGGATTGTCGTGAATTTTTCACACGAATTGAATTAATTCATTCAATTCACATCAGCAAATTCATTCATTTCTCACATCAATCAATTAATCAGAATTCTAAAACTGACAGTCCTAATTAAAAAAAGAAGAGGCAGATTTGAATCGTTGGATTCATTTGAATTTTTCACATAATTTAAATCAAATTTGAATCCAATTGATTTGAATTAAATTTGAATTTGATTAATTAATTTAATTAAAATCAATTAATTAAATGTAAAAGTGGCCTCTTGGAAATTTGGCTGCATCTTTTCAATTAATTTTAATTAAATTTGAATTTAATTAATAAATTCAATTTAATTTAATCTAATTTAATGAATTAAATGGAAAAGTGGCCTCTTGGAAATTTGGCTGAATCTTTTTCTCATCAAAATCTACAACTTTACGAAATTCAATCAAATTCTGAACGATAATTCCAAAACCGACAAAACTGCCAATTGTTCTCCGAACGATTTCATTCCTTACGTTTTGATTCGAATAATAATGACGTTATTGATGATGAAAAAAAAAAAAAATCGTTATTAACTCAAATTTTTGCCAATTTTGAATGTTTCAGCAAACTTTTTTTTTCCAATCGACTTTTTTGTCTCGAAATAATTGCGATTCCTTTTCACGCAGCTCTGGAGATGAATTTCCCAATCGAGGACCAAATTTTCGCTGGATATCGGGTCGTGAAATGAATCGCGAACTCGGGAATTCTGGTATTAAAATTTAACAAAATATATTCATCATTTTCTATACAAAATCGTCGTAATTTACATATTTACAAATTATTTACAAATTATTTACACGTGACGCCCATGAGAGCAAGATTTCGAGAATTTTTCAAATTTTCCACACACTCACACGCGAACGATTTTGCGAAGGCGCGAATTGTGACACAGACACACGCGCACGCGACGATTTTGCCAAGGCGTGAAATTCGAAGTCTTGCGATGATCTCGCGAGCGCGTAAAAGCCGCACGAACTCTTTGGACTAATCGTAATAGAGGCGAATCCGGCTGGTCGAGATCAGGAGCTCGTTGTCGAAGAATTTCGTCTCGATTATGACGTTGCCACTGAAAAAAAAAACAAACACAACAATTAGATTTTCGTCATTTTCAAACCACGAGAAATTTTTTTCTCTCTCGTTTGGACGGTCGCAGCTTGCGATGGCGAAGCCGAAAGACAAATCGAGGCGGAAAGTTGCTCGAAAATGTTTTTTGCAAGCAGAAAATTCGACGTTTTTATTGACCTTCGCTTTTCGAACGATAGAAACGACGAGGAAATTGATAAATTGCAACTCACCTGAGAATCTCGACCGGCATCATGTGAGCTTCCGGCGCAGCTTTGAAAAGACTTTGCCACGTGTTCGTGCTGTTGCCGATGACGAACCCATAGTCGAAAAACCATTCTTCCATGCAATGCCCTTTGTACAGAACCGTTTGCTCGAGTCTGAAGCTCCGCAGCGGATGCGCCGAGCTAAAATTGATCTCCCTCGAGACGGATTGGCACAGCAGAATCGATTTTGGCACCCTCGCTTCGTGTTCGACCTTGGGATTCGAGCTGGGAGCAAAAAATGGTAACGAAACCGTCAGAATTCAATTCAATTCCAATACCAAAAGGATATTTTGAGAAAAATGCAAAACTGTTGCCAATTTGGCGGAAAACTTGACGATTTTGGGAAAAACAAAAAATTGAAATGTTTGCTGGACACTTTTGAGCAAAAAAATGGTAACGAAACCCCTAGAATTCAATATGATTCCGAAATTGAAAGAATATCTTGAGAAAAATGCAAAACTGTTGCCATTTTGGTGAAAAACTTGACGATTTTGGGGAAAAAAGGAAATTGAAATGTTTCTTAAACACTTACAGGTCCTTGTTGCCCTGCCAGAGGATTTTTCCGGTGTCGGCGTCCCTCAGCCTCATCCAGTTTCTGCAACAACGACAAAAATCGGGGTAAACATTAATACAGGCAATTTAAAATTCCAAATTGGTCGATTCGACCATTTAAAATTTTTTTTTTTCAAAATCGATCGACGTCGATTGGCCTTCGTCAGTTTTTTTATATTAAAAATATAAATTTATGTTAATTTTATTATTAATGAATTAATTAATTAATTAAATTAATTAAATTTAATCAAAATTTATATTTTAATATTGAAAAAATGACGAAAATCGAATCGACGTCGACCGATTTTGAAAAATGACTTTTCCAAATCGTTCCAAAATCGTTTTCCAAAATTAATTCATAATTAATTAATTAATTATTAATTAATTAATCGAATTTATATTAAAAAATACTCACACTTGGAAGCCGCTCTCGATTTCTCGCTGTATCGACTGCATGTTGCGATGGTTTTTGGATCGTGAATCAAAAATTCAAATTTCGTTCGGAACGAGAGATTTTCACCAGCGTGGACTGAGTGAAGAGTCAGTCAGGACTAAGTACCGAATTAACAGGTGCGCTCGAATTTATAGGGTCGCAAGACCCACCGGCGCAAAATTTGCTCGCCATTCCATCGACCAATGAGACGCGAGACCGTTTCGGCCCGTGCAACCCCATGGAAGGGGTTGCCACGCCGATGGGCCGAAAATTTTCCAACTCCGTTATAACGCATTTTTGGGCGAATTAATTAAAAATTAGAATTGCTCATTTTTGCTACGTGCTGGTCATTTTTTATGCGATTTGATGAAGATTTGAATCGGGAAAAAATTGAATCGATGCGTGTGGGAAAAAATCGAATGAGGGCGCGTGGCAAATTACAAATCGTCCTTGAAATCGAGCAAAATGATTCGAGGATTTTCCAATCTCGTCATTTCGACTCATTGAGAAGAAGGAAAAATGATTTTCCTCCGTTTCATTAGATTTTTTTAATTTCACGGAGCGCGTTACAGATTTTGGCAGAGAATATTGTCATTTTTTTGAAAAATTGGTACAAAATTGACTCGTTGGAGCAAAAAATATTGGAAAATTGAGCGAGCTGCTCTGCACGAGCTGTGAAAATCGAAAAATCGTAAATAAATAATAGAATGTGATAAAATCAATCAGATTTTGGGCTTCAAATGATGTCGACGTTTTCTTTTTCCATTTTTTCGATTTTTTGGGCTTGAGTTTCGATCTTTTTTTACATATTTTTGTGTAAAGTTTCACGTTAGACCCATGAGCGTTAGAATTTTGTAATGAATTTGCAACGGGATGCGATGGAAAAGTAAAAATCGAAAATTTCGGCGACGTCAGGACTCGTGGCCTTTTTGGCTGGGTCTCGCGACTGTGTACGTATGCAGAAACCAGCCAGGGGGACGAGAATTTTCTTGATATCGCTTAAGGACGTTGTGTGAGAAATTTTCTATCGATAGAATTGCTTGAAATTTGCAGCACACAAAAAGAATTGTGACGTTCAATGGCTCGCGCAATTTTAAGAAGTTTCGCCATGTACGAGTCGAGATACTTATAAAAATCACAATTTTCAGTCGTTTCTCATAAGAGCGCGTGTTAAAAGTTGCAATTTCCAACATTTAATATTTCCGTTTCTAAACGGCGAAGCCTCTTAAAACTTTGCACACGCTTTTACGTAACATCGAAGAAGATTTTTCCAGTTTTTCAAAAAAATTAGTCGTCAAATTTGATCGAAATTTTGGTTATTGTATAAAAAATACAAATTACCTCGGACAATCTTGAATTTAGAGTATTTTGTTCTCTAGTCAATTTGCAACAACTTTTTTTAATGAACTGTTATTTGAAATTTTGGGAATATTCACAACGACATTCGTTCGGTTTTGCCAAAATTCATCGATACTCCGTATTCGACAAAAAAATCGATAAAAGTCTAAATGAAAATCAGAAAAAATGAAGAAAAATCAAAATTTGTGGATTTTTGAAAAATTTGGAGCACGTTGCAATTTTCAACATTTAACATTTCCGTTTCTAAATGGCGAAGCCTTTCGAAACTTTGCACACGCTTTTGCGTAACATCGAAGAAGTTTTTTCCAGTTTTTCAAAAAAATTGGTCGTCAAATTTGATCGAAATTTTGGTTATTGCATAAAAAATACAAATTACCTCGGACAATCTTGAATTTAGAGTATTTTGTTCTTTAGTCAATTTGCATCAACTTTTTAAAACGCTACTTCTCTTTACCACAAGATTTTCGTCCTCATCGATAGAATTATATGCGTAAATACGGATCAACAATATTTTTAATACATCAATATCGTTTGCGAAATCGGAAATTTGTGTTTTAACCAAAATTCCCGCATGCGGGCATTCAATTTCAAGATAAAACGTTTTTTTTTCAATTTACTGGAAACGAAAAAGTGAATTTTCCATCGATATTTCAACCAAGATCGAAAAAATCATTCATCAGACTCTCGGGATAGAATTTTTATCCACAAAGTTCTCGAAACTTGGAAATTACAAACAAAATCAACGATAAAAAAAATTTATCATCGTTCGATAGTTTGTCGCGCCATAATTTTGGCGCCAGACGCGTGCGCGTCGAGTTTTTCCACGTCGCCCTTTACCAGTTTCATTGCACGGTCATTTCTCACGTCTACGCAGGTGTCGTGTAAATTTTGCGACGTTTTATTACGAGGCTGGTCCAAGTACAAGGGGAAAGTCAGTTTGTGGGAAATTCTGGGGTTTTCCTAGTCGCGCGCCGACTTTTAGGCGCGTGCTCGGTTCGCACGTAGGCCCGCGTGCCTACGTGCGAACTGGTGCGAACCGAGACGGGCCGGCGCCGGCCGCGCAATGAGGCTCGACCGGCTCGACCCGCCAGGGGCCATAAACCTGCTCGAATGACTACGCGCGTCAATCGGATAATCCCCAAAACCAAATAAACAATAAAAATCGACAGCAGCGAATAATCCATAAGCTCCAACACAATAAAACTCAGAAAACTGCGGCGTCGGCTAATTTTTGCTAATGCGTGCGATTATTCCGCGTAATTTTGTACCCCAAACGCAGAAAAATCCCTTGCACGTGTTTTCTGAGATCAAAACGTTGGCTTTTCGCGCCATAACTCGATCGAGAGTTCAAATTTTCCGTAAAACTTTGTATTCATGGAATCGATCGCGCCCGCTGTCCCCGATTTTGAAAAATCCGTTAAAAAATCTCGAAACTCGCGACTCTTTTGGCAAAAAGTTTGAATTTTCATTTTCGCAGCGAGTTTGACTCGTTTCTTGATCGAATTCAGCGAATCTGGACACAAACGATTCCCCCGCGCCCTCTCGGATTCCCAAAGAACTAAAAATTCTGGGAATTTCTAGAGAATTCAGAAAAAATCTCTCCGCACGCCGAGTTTTGGTTTCTAGGCCGCGAGACTCGCGAGAGTCGAAAAACTTTCATTGGCGAAATTCAAACAGTGTCGATTTACGCGGGACAGCGCTTGATTCACTTGATTGCTCGAAAATAATTTCAATGTTGTCATCAGCGTGTTTTTTATCGTCGAATTTGTGTTGAGTGTTACGTGTCAATAAAAAAATTCGATCGTTTTTCGTGACTGTCGTTCGTGCTCCAAATTCTGAGCGTTTCTCGCATCGTTCGACGTCGCAGAAAATGCAGCGGGTAAGGTTATGTTTGACCTTGGGAAAAAAAACGCGAAATGCTCGCGTTTTCGTCCTCAAAAAATAAAAATCCGTTTTCTCGCGTTTGCCAGGACATAAAATCGTATTTTCAAGTCTCGCCTCGAGGTTCGGGCGACCCGAAAAAGCCAAAAGCGAAAACTACTGCGATCGTTTCGTCGGACGAGGATGAAAAGAAGCCAAAAACGTCGCGAAAAGATGCCAAAGTGAGTAAAACCCAAAAATTCCTCATTTCGAGCTGTCATTTTCGATCTTTCGTCGAAATTTCATTTTTTTTGCACGTCAGCTTACGAAAAAAACGAAAAAAGCCGCCATTTTGAGCGACTCCGACGACGAGGCTCCAAAAAAAAAACAATCGACCAAAAAAAAGTCTCCGTCAAATTCCAAAAACGATAAAACCCTCAAAATCGTTTCGCCTTCCGATTTTTTTGGCAAACGGACCGCCAAAAGAGTCAACGCCAATCCCGTCGCCAAAAATCTCCTCAAAAAGGTAATTCGCCGTTACGGCACTCGCGTCTTTTCCAAAATCTTGTGAAAATTCTCTTCCGCGTCAAGTTTCGGCATTTTTTATGGAAAAAACCAAAAAAACGGTCGCAGGAGGCGGAATTTCACGAAGACGACGATTTCGAAAAAACTCTCAGCCAGCTGGACACGTCGGAGCTGGAAACGGAATTTTGTAAACCGGAATCGAGCGACGTTAAGAGTTCGGGGAAGCGAGAACGAGTCGACGCAGCTCCGGAGGCCGCGGCGCCAAAAAAGCCGCGACGAGACGACGGTAAAGCAAAAATTTGCGTTTTTCGAATTCTCGTCACCCAAAAAACGAAATTTATTGGATTTTCTTAGATTTTGGCGGCGAGAGGCGCAAAAACGAGGACGAAAAGTCAAAAATCGCCTCGCCACCAAAAAATCCCAAAGAGTCGACCGAGCCTGCCAAAAATGGGAACAAACTCAAGTTGGGAAACTTGAAAAACTCGAAGAAAAAAACGGACATTGTCTTTGAGCCGCACGAACCCAAAAAAAAAGAGCAAGAAATCGAGGCTCCTCCTGATGCTATCGAGGAACATATTGAAAAACAGAAACAGAGGAAGGTTCTGTACAACAACTATTTGCAGAGAGGCGGGGCCAGGAATCCAGGCTCCAAACCAGTTCCCGAGGTACTCGATTAGTCGTTACACACTCAACTTTTATTGCAATTGCTTGAATTATCGATTTACGATTTTTTTTCTATTTTATACGAGAATTTTGACCGAAAACTCGGAAAAATCGTTTTATTTTCTGTTTTTCAATTTTAATAACGAGGCAGCAACGATTTTTTATTGAATCCAGCGCGGGAACAATTATTTAGCCCGTCTCGTTATTTTTTATTGATTTTTTAAATAATTTTGACCGAAAAATCGTTTTTTTTTAAATTTTTGCGTTAAAAAAATGAGGCAGGAATGAATTTTCATCGATTCCGAGGCGCTAACAATTTCTCAGTCGGTTCTCGTTATTTTTATTGATTTTTTAAATAATTTTGAGCGAAAAATCGTTTTTTTATTTTTATTTTTGAGTTTTAAAAATGAGGCAGGAATGAATTTTTATCGGTTCCAGGGTGGGAACAATTATTTAGGCCGTCTCGTTATTTTTATTGATTTTTCTTTGACAATTTTGACCGAAAAATCAAAAAAAATCATTTTTTTCAACTTTCGGATTGAAATAACGAGGCAGAAATGAATTTCCATCGATTCCAGGGCGCCAGTAATTGTTTAGCCGGTCTGGTATTTTTAATAACGGGCGTTTTGGACTCACTGGAGCGTGAGGAAGCGGAAGAATTGATACAAAAGTACGGAGGTCGAGTGGTCAAATCTTTGTCGAAAAAAACTGATTACATGGTCGTGGGGGATGAGGCTGGAGCTGTTAAACTGGAAAAGGTAAATTTTGTCACGAAGAAAATTCATTTTCACAACTTTTTCTTTCCATTTGCTGGAACAAAATTCACTGCTGATTCGGATTTCGATAGGAATCTTAAAAATCAATGTTTTCGCGTAGGCCGCGACTCTGGGCACGAAACAAATATCCGAGGACGAACTTTTGGAGCTGATCAGGACGAGGCCAGCCGGAAAATCCAGCAACGTTGTTATTCCGCCACGAAATACTCCGAAAAGTCGAAAGAGATCGAGATCTCCTGAAAAAGTGGACCAAAGTCCGAGTCCCAAAAAAATTTGTACGCCGAAAGAAACAAAAACTTCACCCCAAGAGGAAAAACCAAGCACCTCGAAAATTCACGATCCAGTCCCTGGCAGTTCGAAAGGCGAAACGACGAGGGCTCCAGAAAATTCAAACAGCGACGCCCAAACGTCAAAGGTTTCCATCAATTTCATTAATTAACTAATTAATTAATCAATTTAATCAATGAATTCATCAATTTAATTAATTAATTAATTTAATTAATCAATTCATCAAATTAATTAATTAATTAATCAATTTCATTAATTACTCGACACTTTTATGGTGATTAATCAATTAATTCATCAATTTAATTAATTACTTGACAATTTTATGGTGATTAATCAATTAATTAATTGATTTAATTAATTACTTGACGATTTTATGGTGATTTTGGGGAAATTGGATTGCAGGTCGAAGGCGATCACATCGCCTTGGTCGAAAAATACAGACCGAAAAGCATGGGCAAGATAATCGGACAGCATGGCGATAAAAGCAACGCGAGGAAACTGTACACGTGGTTGAGCAATTGGCACAAAAATCATAATGGAAGCGTCAAAATTAGCCGACCAAGTACGATTTTTCCTGAATCATTTTTTATCATTTTTTCTATCGATAAAATTCCTTTAAATTTCCACCACACAAAGAGAATTGTGACGTCTAATGGCTCGCGCGATTTTAAGAAGTTTCGCCATGCACGAATCGAGATATTTATAAAAATCACAATTTTCAGTCGTTTCTCATAAGAGCGCGTGTTAAAAGTTGCAATTTTCAACATTTAATATCTCCGTTTCTAAACGGCGAAGCCTCTCAAAACTTTGCACACGCTTTTGCGTAACATCGAAGAAGTTTTTTCCAGTTTTTCGAAAAAATCGGTCGTCAAATTTGATCGGAATTTTGGTTATTGTATAAAAAATACAAATTACCTCGGACAATCTTGAATTTAGAGTATTTTGTTCTCTAGTCAATTTGCAACGACTTTTTTTAATGAACGGTTATTCGAAATTTTGGGAATATTCACAACGACATTCGTTCGGTTTTGCCAAAATTCATCGATATTCCGTATTCGACAAACAAAAAATCGACAAAAGTCTAAATGAAAATCAGAAAAAATGAAGAAAAATCAAAATTTGTGGATTTTTGAAAAATTTGGAGCACGTTGCAATTTTCAACATTTAATATTTCCATTTCTGAATGGCGAAGCCTCTCAAAACTTTGCACACGCTTTTGCGTAACATCGAACAAGTTTTTTCCAGTTTTTCAAAAAAATCGGGCGTCAAATTTGATCGAAATTTTGGTAATTGTATAAAAAATACAAATTACCTCGGACAATCTTGAATTTAGAGTATTTCGTTCTCTAGTCAATTTGCAACAACTTTTTTTTCATGAAATTGGGCTCGCGAACCATTTTGTATGTAAGAAAAACAAAAAAAACGTCAGTACGAAATTTCGGGTTAAAACGAAGTGGGAAAATGGTTTTTTTGCAATTAAACAAAATCGAATTCCAGGCCCGTACGCCAAGAACGACGACGGAGGTTTTTTCAAAGCGAGTTTGTTGTCGGGGCCTCCGGGGATTGGGAAAACGACTACGGCCCAAGTCGTCTGTGCCGAGCTCGGTCTCGATCTCCTCGAATTCAATGCCTCGGACACGCGAAGTAAAAGACTCTTGAAGGAAGAAGTTTCGGGCATTTTGTCAAATAACACCGTAACCGGATATTTCTCAGGTTTGCTCAATTTTTTTCACGATCCGAAAAACTCGTCGATTAATTTTCCAATGAGGAGAAAAAATCGTGAAAAATTGCTTCAACGCCTTTAAAATCCTGTGCAGGAACCTCGAGCCACAAACTCTCCAAAAATCATGTTTTGTTGATGGACGAAGTCGACGGAATGGCCGGAAATGAAGACCGTGGTGGTCTCCAAGAATTAATCGCTCTAATAAAATCTTCCGATATTCCAATAATTTGTATATGCAACGATCGCAATCATCCCAAAATGCGAACTCTCGCAAATTACACTTTTGATCTCCGTTTCCAGAAGCCCCGGGTCGAACAAATACGAGTGAGTAGTTTTTGCATCTCAAATCGAAGTTTCCTTCGCAAGAATCGAGTGATTTTCCGTTTATTTATTTTTTTTATATCAAATTTTTCGATTTTTATATGAAATTTTTCGATTTTTTAACTAAATTTTTTGATTTTTTTACATTCATAATTTATTTGATAATTTAATTCAATTGAAAATTTAATTTTTAAGCATTTTTCAAATTTTTTAAGTCATTTTTCGATTTTTTTTGCATTTTTAATTCATCTAATAATTTGATTCGATTAAAAATTCAATTTTAATGATTAAAAAAAATTTTTTACTCATTTTTAACTCAATTTTTTTATTTTTTTGATGCTTGCCATTTTTTTTGAATTTATTTGACAATTTATAATTCATTTGATAATTGGATTCGATTAAAAATTCAATTTTAATCAGTTTTCGAATTTTTAAATCCATTTTCAACTCAATTTTTGAATTTTTTCGACACTTGCAATTTTTTTTAAATTTATTTGATAATTTATAATTTTTTGAGTTTAATTAATAATTCGATTCGATTGGCAATTAAATTTAAGCAAAAGTTTCACCGAATTCAGTCAAAAATCCAATTTTCAGCATTTTGTAAATTCGTTTTTGACTCAATTCGTTGATTTTTTTTACATTTATGTATTTTTTTTAAATTAAATTAATAATTCAATTAAATTGATAATTGCGTTTAGTTGAAAATTCAATTTTGATCTTTTTTTTCCATAACTTTGTCCAGGGAGCAATGAAATCCATGTGTCACAAAGAAAACATCAACGTAACGACCGAGCAGATTGACCAGTTGATACAATCGACGAACCAGGACGTTCGACAAGTAATTAATCAATTAGCGATGTTAGGAGCGTCTTCGAATTGCAAGAAGGAAGAGGGCGAGGATGCGAAATACAAACAAGCCGATAAAGATCTGAGACTCGGTCCTTGGGACGTCATACGCAAAGTCTTTAGTGCTGAAGAACACAAAAATATGTCGATACACGACAAGAGCAATTTGTTCTTTCACGATTACAATATCGCCGGCCTCTTCGTTCAGGAAAATTATCTCTCCGTCACGCCCAACAGGCCAAAGTAAGGAATTTTCTTATTTTCATCCATTTTCACATCTTTCTCGCGTTTTTTCCCCAGGAGACTCTTTCGCACAATTTTCGTACAAATTAATAATTAATTAATTAATTTATTTATTAATTACAAATGAAAAATTAAAAATTCATTGAATTATTAATTAATTGAATTATTAATGAATTAATTAAATTATTAATTGATTGATTGATTGAATTATTGATTAATTAACTAATTAATGAATTAATTAAATTATTAATCGATTGATTGATTGAATTATTGATTAATTAACTAATTAATGAATTAATTAAATTATTAATTGATTGATTGATTGAATTATTGATTAATTAACTAATTAATGGATTAATTAAATTATTTTCACGCGTTTGGATGAGCGAAATAGAAAATTGCAAATTCAATTTCTCGAATTCGGAACGTCAGGAAAATTAAATGATTAATTAATTAATTAATTATTAGAAGGGAAAAGTAAAAAAATTGGGAATTAAAAATCTCAAATTCTTGACGTCAGAGAATTTTTCGTCACAGCAGAAAATTTTTGGATTTGGTGTCAAAAATGTTGATGCAAAATTATTAAAAAATCGTCAATAGCGTAATTTTGTCGTAGAAGCTGAAAATTTTTGTTTTTTTCCTTAATTTTCAACGTTCTTCGGAACGTTTTTTTAGGGAGGAAACTTTGATGAGAATAGCGAGCAGTGCGGACAGTTTGGCGATGGGAGATTTGATCGAGAACGCGATTCGTGGGCACGGCGCTTGGTCGTTGTTGCCGACTCAAGCGTGTTTTTCTTCGGTAATCCCAGGAACTTTGATGGCTGGTCGTCTCAACGCTCAAGCCAATTTCCCTTCCTGGCTGGGCAGGAACGCGAAACGTGGAAAATTCGATAGGTACGCTGTGGAAAAAATGAAAATAATCGGTTTTTTCGCATTTCCTTCAATTTTTGCCTCGATTTTTCAAAAATCGTTTGAATCGATGCCCGTGAATGGATTTTCGATGAAATTTAGAGATTTTCTGGATTTTCGGCAGATTTTTCATCGAGTTTAATGATTTTTAGGCTCTTGCAAGAAATCACGGTCCACACGCGACTCGCAACTGGTGCGAGCAAGGAATCGATCAATATCGATTATTTGAAACAACTCAGGGACGCGATTCTTCGGCCTTTGGCGCATTACGAGATCGAGGGAATCGAGGAATCGTTCAAGGTCATGAATAGTTATCATTTGCTCAGGTAACGATCGTAAAACCATTTTTTTCCCTCAATTACATGGAAAAGTCGAAAAAACTCGTGTAATCCGTTTTTTCTGGTTTTTTTTTCTGGCAGAGAGGATTTGGAGTCGTTGGTCGAGGTTTCCTTGTGGCCGGGACAGCGCGATCCTTGGCAAGTCATCGACAGCAAGGCAAGCGGATTAAAATTCTTAATTATTCAACACAAAACATGAAATTTATGGATCGTGTCGATTTTATTTTCACTTGAATTCGTCACCGACAGGTACGAGCTGCCTTCACGAGAGCCTACAATAAATCTGCGGCTCCGGCGCCGTATTTAATTAACGTCGGACCCAAGAAAAAGAACAATAAAGCCTCGCAGGACGAGGGCTTCATGGACGATGGCGATTTGGACGACGAGGACTCTGATCAGGACGACGAAGACGTCGACACTGACAGAATGATCAAGGTACTCAATTAAAATTACTTTATTAATTACTTAATTAAATTAATTACTAATTAATTAAATTAATGATTAATTAATTAAATTAATAATTGATCAATTAAATTAATGATTAATTAATGAAGTTATTGATTGATTAATTCAATTATTAATTCGTTAATGGTAATACGCATACGGCATGATGGAAAAAAGTTTCATGACAGTTGTGAGGAAAATTGACTCAAATCACCTATACAATCCATAGATTTCATACGAAAGTCTTGTTAGTCGAGTGAGAAATGAAATTTATTTATTAAAGAGTCAGGGAACGGTTTGGTCCGTGGTGAGAGGTGAACGTGATTTCGCGAGGCTCTTACGGTCGGACGGATTTAAGGTGAAAAAGTAAAGCTTCTGTGAGTGAAAAGTGACGGATTGTGTAAAGGTGAAGGGGTGTTAAGCGTACGAGAGTAGGTTGCAGTTTAAAGCAAAGATTGAGTGAGATATTAAGAAAATAAACGACGAGTGAATTTTTGGAGGTTAAGCATGGGGGGTCCAGGAATTAAGAAAAAAGGGGGGAACGCCGCAGAGAAGGAGGAAGTGGAGAGAGGGGAGAGTGCGGTCGCGGAAGAATTGAGCGCGTGGTTGACAGATGGAGCCACGGGCACCGATCACGCGGAAATGCCAGTAAAAAGGGGAAGAGGGAGGCCGCCGAAGAAAGCGGCTGGGCAGATCGGTAAAATAGACGATTACCTAATAAAAGGGCCCGAGGGAATTGGAGACACGCAAGAGGGGTTCGTAACAAAGAGTAAGCTGAGTTATACGCCGATCAAAAACGGACAAAAAAATGATGGGGGAAATGAAAAGTGCGACGAAAAGAATGGAAAGACAGAGGGCGGTGACGGCGGGCGGGGAAAGAACAGTGAGGAGGCGGGGGTTGCGAAAAACAGTGACACTGAGAATCGTGAAGATGGCGAGACGACCGGTGGAGCGGAAGGAGAGAATCCCGTCACATCGTTGCCTCTGGATCGAGGCGCATTGATAACAGCTGATCGGAGGGAAACGAGATATACGAAGGACAATCAGGAAAAGGAGGAGGAGGAAGATGTCGATGACCCGAGCGAAGGGGAGGAGGAGGAGGCTGTAGGAGCGAATATGGATGGAGGCTCGGACGACGGCTACTCCGATCATAGCAGGCAAGTGGGGGCGGGGGATGGCTTGGGGAAACACTGGTTTGTAGAGGTTCGGAAGGCAGAGGAAAGTCTGAAAAGAGAGATGAGGAGCCGTTTCGAGGACTTGGAAAAAAAGTCGAAAAAGCAATGGGAAGAGAGGATGAAAAAAATGCATGAGGAGAGCGAAGGGAACATGAAGCGATGGTTCTATGAGGAGATTATGAAAATGAAAGAAGAATATATGGCAGAGAATGAAAACTGCTGCGAGTACTGCGAGCAGAGCAGGGAAGAAACTCGCAAACTGAGAAACAAGGTGAGAGAAGTAAGGGAGGAAGCAGAGAGGGAAAGAAAGAGGTGGGAGGAGGAACGCCGTAGGCTCAAAAGCATCGCAGACGGAAGGGAAAACGCAGAGAGAGAGAAAAAGCGGTGGGAGGAGGAACACCGCAGGCTCAGGAACATCATCGACGGGAGAGAGAGCGCAAGGAGAGAGAAAAAGCGTTGGGAAGAGGAGAGTCGCAGGCTCAAGGACATCACTGACCGAAGGGAAAAGAACAAGGGAAGAAAAAGATCGGAGCCGACGAAAATAAGAGAAGCGAGAGGAGAAAATGGCAGTTTCGAATCCATCAGCGAGGCATCACTCGTGAACTCAACAGGGAATGTGAGGGACGCCGGAGGAAAGGGGTCAAGCGACGAGGAAAGGTTGAGACAACTGATGGAGAGAAAGCCGAAACCGCTAAACGAGCGAGAGTTACAAGAGGAGATAGGAAGGAGAGAGTACAGGAAGAACAATATCAGTGTGTATTTCCCGGAGGTGAAAGGATCAGCCAAGGAAAGAATTTGGGAAACGATAGCGGAAAGATGTGGACAGGACATTCGAGGAAAAACTATGAAGAAATATGAGAATGGGGAAATGGTGGTGGCAAGATACAAGGATCGGTACGAAAAGTTGGAGATTATGAAAAGAAAGGGAGAATTAAAGGGAACAGACATTTGGATAAGAAATGACCTAACGAAAAGGGAAAAGGAAGTTCAAAAATGGCTGTCAGAAGTTGCGGAGAACGAAAGGAGGCTTGGAAGAGGGGCAGAAGTAAGCTACATGAAGATAAAGCTCACGGATGAATGGTGGAAATGGAACGACTGGAGTGGGAGCATCGAGCGTCAAAAAAACGAGTGGGAGAGGGGACACGATCGCCAGGATGTCCAGCAGCCCTTTCGGAGCTGGAGAAAGCGATGAAGGAATGGAGAAAGAAGAAAGAAGAGAGAAGAGAGAAGAGCCGGAGGGGGAGTCAACAGGAAGAGCAGAAGAAACAAGGGAAAAAGAAGCGGAAAACAAGGATTTCAAAATAATATTGTGGAATGTTGCAGGCTTGTTTAAGATCGGGGATGCGTGGGAACTCTTAGAAAAGGCTGATATGGTGGTATTGCAAGAAACGTGGGTTGAGAAAAAAGACGAAGGTAAAGTCGAACGAGGAATGAGTGCAAAATTTAATTGGTGTTTTAAAGCTGCGATCAAAGAAAAAGGAGTAAAAAAAGGAAGAGCAAAAGGGGGACAGGCAATAGGGGTTAAGAAGGAGTGGGAGGGAATCTGGGATATAAGTGAGTGGGAATTTGGGTTAACTATAAGAAAGGGCAAGCTAAATGAAGATATAAGTATAATAACAGTGTACAATAATGTTGGAATGAGAAAAATCGAAAAAGAGTTGAGTCATGTTATAATCGATGAAGCCGGCAAAAGAGAGAAAGTGTTAATAGTGGGAGACATGAATGCACGGATTGGGAACGAACAAGCAATGGTAGTAGATGAAATAGACGATGAGAACTATGAAATAAGAAAATCGCAAGATATGCTGCTAAATGTAGAGGGGAAAATTTTGCTGAACATGTGTGAAGATTTGGGTTTAAAAATTTTGAACGGGAGAACGGAAGGGGATCGAGAAGGCAAAGTAACTTTCGTGGGAGGCGGTGAAGAATGTTGCGGATCGGTAATAGACTACGTAATTTGCTTGGACAGGGGGGGTAAAGAAGAAATTAAAAGGATGGAAGTGATAAACAGAATAGAATCCGATCACCTGCCAATAATGATAAGCATGTGGGGAAAGGAAAGTGAAAAGCCAAAAATTACAGAAAGGGAAGAAGAAAATGAATGTAACAGACAAAAGCTCAAATGGAACGAAGAAAAATGTGAGGAATATGTGAATGAATGGCAAATGAATGTATGCAGAGATGAAAGCAAAGAGAGATGGGAGGAGATTAAGAAGAAAATACTAAACGCGGCAAAAAAAACGGGAATGATGGAAAAATGCGGTAAGCGTAAGGGAACAAGAAGATTACCAAAATGGTTTAACGAGGAATGTAAAAAGCAAAGAGCGGAAGTCTGGAAAAAATTGAAAAGATTTACGAAGTGTAGAAATACGGAGATGAAGAGTGATTTGGTAAAAGAACGAAGAGAGATGAGGTTAAGGATAAAAGAGGCGAAAGAAAAATGGAGAAATGATATTTGGGAACAAGTCGGAAAAGCCAAAAATATGTCAAAATGGTGGAAGGCAATTGGCAATTTTAGGAAAAAAAGCAGGGGGACAGTGGGAGAAAAGATATCGAAGAGCGAATGGAAAGAACATTTCGAGAAATTACTGAACGGAGAAGAGACGGGGGAGGAAAGAGCCGAGAGCTCAGAGGTAGGGGTTGAAAAGGGCCAAGACGATGCAGAGGAAAACTGGGGGTCAGAAAAAGAATTCTATGAGGAATTTACAATGACAGAATTGGAGGCAGCATTGAAAGGCATGAAAGGAGGAAAAGCTGCGGGAGAAGATGGGATTGCCGTAGAATTTTTAAAAGCGATACCGAAAGAACAGAGGGAAGAACTGAGAGAAGCGATGAACGGTATATGGAGGGAAGGAAAGGTGGCAAAAGGATGGGAGACGGCGAGGATTGTACCAATATACAAGGAAGGGGATAAAGACAAAGCGGAAAACTACAGGGGGGTTTCACTCTTGAATGTGGGGTATAAAGTCTTGACGAAAATGATGACAACAAGAATAAGCAGATGGATTGAAAAAAATGGTAAACTAAAGGAAAGTCAAGCAGGTTTTAGGAAGGGAAGGGGCACAAGAGACCAAATATTTACGCTGAATGCTGTGATAAATAAGACAATGAAGAGGAAAGCCGGTAGGCTGTATGTGGCATTTATAGACTTTAAGGCTGCTTTTGACAGAGTAAACAGAGAAAAAATGATAAAAAAGCTACAGCAAAAAGGAATTGGGGATAGGATGTTGGAAATGATAAAGGGAATATATAAGGAAACAAGAGCGGAAGTACAAGCGGGTGGAAAAATTTCGGATAGTTTCAGAGCAAAGAGAGGAGTAAGGCAAGGGTGTGCGTTGAGTGCGATACTGTTTGATTTATATTTGGATGATTTGGAAGACAAGTGGGAAAGGAAGAATGAGGGTGGAGTTGCAATAGGAGCAGAAAAAATCTTTGCAATAAAATACGCAGATGATGTGGCGGCAATTTCAGAGACAGCATGTGGGCTGAAAAGCATTCTTAAGGATTTGGAAAAATGGGCCGAGGAAAATATGATGGAAGTAAACGCAAAAAAAACGAAAGTAATGATATTTAGAAATGGGGGAAAGATGAAAAAAGAAGAGAATTGGAAACTTAAGGGAGAAGAATTAAAGATCGTAAATAACTTCAAGTATCTGGGATATTGGTTCACGAGTAAAAATTCAATTTGGATGCACGGAAGAAAGACGGCAGGAAAGGCGCAGAAGGCAATGAATGCGGTGTGGGGCGTCTGGCGGAGAGCTGGAAGAGATGTAATGGAGGACAGACTCTATCTGTTGAACTCCATAGTAAAGGCGGCAGCGATGTACGGGGTGGAAATTTGGGGAGTGGGAGAAATCGGCATATTCGAAAGAATACAAAGCAGATATTGCAAGATGGCGTTGGGAGTAAGAAGAACCACTCCGAATTATATATGGAGAAGAGAGCTAGGTGTCCCCACAATGAAATATATGATAAGAGAAAGAGCGCTGAGATATATTGTGGAAATATGTGGAATGGACGAGAAGAGATGGCCAAAAATATGTTTGATGGAGGAAGTGAGGGCGGTGATGAATCGTAAGCCAACGAAGTGGGGGAGGGACTTGGAGGCCGCATTGGAAGAAATGGGAATACAAGATGTAATTGCAATGATTTGGGAAAGGAGGGAGGGAAAAGAAATTGAAAAAAGAATAAAAAAGGGATTGGAAAATTTAAAGAATGAGACGTTAAGGAGGGAAGAACAAAGGATAAAGGCGTCAACGTACAATGTGAAATATAAGTTTATCGTGGAAAATGATGATATGCCGTGGAAGTATTGGTCGGAAGAGAATGTAAAGGGCAGAGAGAAGGAGGTGTGGGCCAGAATAAGATGCGGGAATATCGGGAGGGCGGGCAAGAAAGGAGAGATTGACTGGGAATGCAGAATATGTAAAGAACAAGATGAGACTTTTGAACATATCTTGATGTGTGAAAAAAGTAGAGAGTTGGTGGCCGAAAAAACACGAGAAGGGGTGGAAGAATGGCTAAAAGGTATCGAGGATGGGGCGATATGTGGAGAAGTAATAAATATGTTAGGAGGAAAGGTGCAAAAAGAAATATGTGCATATATAAGGGAAATAGAAGAAGAATGGAGCAAAACGTATTTCGAATTAAGGAAAGCGAGAGAAGAGTCACTAGAGAGTAAGAATTGAAGTAGTGATAAGGATTATAGGATTAAGGAAAATGTAAATAGCGGTTGAATAATTATAAGCTTTGTAAAAAACTTGTTACAAGTTATGCAAATAAAACTCTATTGATTGATATTAATTCGTTAATTAAAAAATGACTTGATTAATTAAGTTGAAAATTGACGTTAAGAATTTGAGACATTTCAGTCACAATTTTTAATTTTTGCGATCCAAACGCGTGTAAATTCGAGTCGCGCCTCGTTTATGAGTCGCAAAAAAATGGGTTTAGGATTTTTCTTAAAAAACTTCGGCCCATGGCCTTTTTGGGAATCTGCAAAAAAACATCCTGAATAAATTTTTCTTTGTAAATCGATTTTTGCAACTTTTTAAGGAAACGTGACGTGAATTTTCATGGAATTTTCTTCGTAGGAGAAAACTAATTTCAATTTTTCACCGGAATTAAAAATTTTGCCTTTTTTTCCATCTTTTCTACGCGCAATTTGTCCAGGAAAATTTCGCTTATCGTTTCCCAATTATGGAGAGCAAGATTTTCCGATTTTTTAACATCGTTTTTTCGTTAATTTTGTTTTAGGCGAAAAAAGCGACGGCGAGCACGAAAGCTGCGTCGACGAGCAAAGCCCCAGGAAAAGGGACGAGCCGAGGTCGCGGTCGTGGCAAAGCCAAGTAACTCAGCGCCATTATTTCCTTTTAAATCCTGATTTTTAATGAAATTTCTACCGTTTCGAGGAGAATTTAATCCACAATTTTTGGCTTGTTGAATATATTTGAAAAAAAAGTTGAGAAACGACGAATCAGGAATGGAAATTTTGTTGCTGCGCCAACGAGAAGAAAATCGCGCTCGAGCCAAGCGGATTTTTCCTTTTCGTCCTTTTCCTATTAAGCCAGAAAATCTCAACTCGATCAAGGCATGTACATTTATCATAAAAATATTCCCAAAACGTTTCCGTCATTTCGACGATTTATTTATTTTTCCAGTTAAATTTTTATGTACAAATTCCATCACTTTGTTTTTTATTTTCTCTTCTACAGTTTCGTTTGTCGATTTGAAAATAATTAGCATTGAATCTCGTGTCATCCGTCTGTAAAATCGATTTTGCAAAAATAAATCCACGATTTTTTTCTTTTCTACGAAATTTCCATAAAAAAAACGACTTTTTGCACATTTTTTTGTCGACCGTCGAATTTTGTTGCATTTTCCCAGTTCCGGACGTTTTTATTTTCAGAAAAAAGTTCTGCGTGGCCCAGGGCCAAGGGAAATTGCGTTTCTGCAGGTTTTCGTCGCCAGGACGTTTCAGGGATTCGCGTCCTTGATTCAAATTCATTTTTTTCACGGATATTGATAAGTACGCACTCGTAGAGTTCCGCTTCGAATTTTCCTTCGTTTTCCAAGATTTTCCGAGACTGTGAGTTTCTTCGACTCGAAACTTTCTCGCTTACCGAGCAGTCGTCGCGTTTTTTTCCTCCGTCTCCATGCGCATCGGCGTGCAGGCTGAAAAGTGCAGGAAATTTTTTTTTTATTGAGTCGATTTCGACGCCTTGGGAATGGCGGAAAATTTGTTTAGCATTTTGGCCAGTCACTCACTTCGTTTGCTCGGCTTCCAGCCTATGAATTCCTCCGTTTTCTCATTCTCGAGCTTCAGCCAGTCCGCCAAAGGCTTGAAATATTCCAAAAGTCCGCTGCTGTCCATTTTTCGCTGGCCCGTTACTTTTTCCATCGCGTCTTGCCACGGTCTCGACGAACCGAGCTCGAGCATCGACCTAAAAAAGCCACAACAACGCGCGTGATTAAAAATTTGGAAAAAAAGTCGAAAATTATTCAAAAATCCGAAAATTCTAAAAAATTCCGAAATTATTTCAGAAAATCGATCTAAAAAAGCCACGACAACGCGCGCAATTGATTTTCCGCGAAACGCATTAAAAAATTGGAAAAAAAAGTAAAAAATTATTCAAAAATCCGGAAATTCTAAAAAATTCAGAAATTATTTCGAAAAATCGATCTAAAAAAGCCACAACAACGCGCGCAATTAATTCTCCGTGAAACACATTAAAAATTTCAATAAAAAAGCCGAAAATTATTCAAAAATCCGAAAATTCTAGAAACATCGGAAATTATTTCAAAAAATTGTGACAAATACGTAAAACAATCCTAAAAATATCGTCAAAAATTATTAAAAATTCCAACAATTCTAGAAAATTAGAAAATTATAAGAAATTCCAAAAAAATCCTTCAGATATTATCAAAAATTCGAAAAAATCCGACAATTATAAGAAAAAATCCTAAAAAATTCCGACAAATACGAAAAAAATCCTAAAAATATTATAAAAAATTAGAAAATTATTTTAAAAATTATAGCAAATAAGAGAAAAATCCTAAAAATATTACGAAAAATTCGAGAATCATGAAAAATTATAAGAAATACGAGAAAAATCCTAAAAATATTTGAAAAATTTCGAAAATTATTTAAAAAATTCAAGAAATACGAGAAAAATCCTAAAAATTTTATGAAAAATTCCAAAATTATAAAAAATTATAAGAAATACGAGAAAAATCCTTAAAATATTATGAAAAATTCGAAAATTATAAAAAATTCGGCAATCATGAAATAAATTTGAAATTTTTTCTAAAAAATTATGAAAAATTAAAAAATACTAAAAAAAAATCGAAAAAAATTGTAATTAAATTCTGAAAAGTTTTGAAATACTCGCCATTGAGTCTAATTCTAGTTTTCGAACACAAGAACCAAAAAAAAACTTGTCGTTGCTCAACGGATTCATTGATTTTTCTTCTTACTTGAAAAGTTGTCCGGCTTTTTGACTGCCATAAATGTTGCACTCGCTGAGCGGCTTGCTCGATGGATTCGCCGGATCGTATTGACCTGCTTCCGTACACAGAGCCTTGTGGAATTGAAATTGAATTACGAAACTTACGTAATATCTTATGTATTCTACGTCCGCGATTATGTGGTACTTTGAGCCTGGATCGAAATCCTCCTCCGAACGATCTACCGCCGGTTCGATTCCTTGATACTCTTCGGCCAGAGACCACCTGGAAAAATTCCCATTTCACATTCTCCTCATCACGTTAATGAATAAATTTAATCAAATTTCAGGTCGCAGAGTCCTGAAGAGTCAAGGGACTTGAATTTTTTTTCTTATTTTTGGTCATTTCGTTACTTTTAGGCTCGAAATCGGAATTTTTGGGATCACTACAATTTTTTTTATGGAAAGAATTTTTTTTCAGGGCTCGAAACGATTTTTTCCTAAAAATCATCGATTTTCCTGGATCTCGTAATTTTTTTTTAACTATTTTTGGTATTTTCGTTACTTTTAGGATCGAAATCGAAATTTTTGGGATCGTGACATTTATTTTGATGGAATTTTTTTTTTTCAGGGCTCGAAACAATTTTTTCCTGAAATTTATCGATTTTCCCGGACATTGAACATTTTTTTGATTTTGTTTTTCTCACCAGTTGCAATTGTAAGTGTCCGGCTGAATTTTGCCGCGGAAAACGTCCCAACGCCATTTGTCCATCATCAAGGCAAAGGGAAGGAAAGAAATTTTGTCAAGGCCGACAAAGTAAAGATGATTGAGTCCGGCTTCCTGGTCGGTGAGAACTTCGTCGAGCAAGCCGAGGTTTTTGAGGTGGCCGGGCGTGGACGCGCTCAGCGATATCGTGTCGCCAACCGCCTCGTGGAATCCTGGATTCGCTCCTTCCTTATAAACGGTCGGTTGGTTTTTGTACTGCAAATAATATTGCACGTGGCCCATCTCGTGGTGCGCGGTCGTCAAATCCACCATGTTGACTCGCGTGCATTGCTTTATGCGAAAATCTTCCCCGTCGTAAAAGTCCCACGCGGAAGCGTGGCAAATCATTTCGACTCCTTGCTGCTTTTCCAGGATCGAATTCTTCCAAAAGAGCTCCGGCATTCCGCTCAGATTCACCGAGACGAAAAAACTCTCCGCCAAACGGAAAATGCTCGTCGCGTTGTAGCCTGAAACATTTTTTTTCACGTTCAAATTTTCTTTTCCACTTTTTTTTCACGTCAAAATTTGGTTTTCTGTGTTTTTTTTTTAATTACTCGTTTTTGCCTATTAAATTCTGCGAGTTTTCAGCATCAAATTTTGCTAAAATTGTTTTTTTATTTTGTAAAGTTCGAATTTTGCCAAAATTGTTTTTTAATTTTGTAAAAATTCGAATTTCATAGAAATTTTCTTTTTTTACACGTTAAAATTCTGTTTTCTATTTTGTTTTTAATTACTCGTTTTTGCCTATTAAATTCCGCGTTTTTCAGTATCAAATTTTGCCAAATTTGCTCAGATTGACCGAGACGCGGAAAAATCCTCGTCGCGTATGTGAAAATCGTTTTTTTTAAACGTCAAAATTCTTTTTTCTATTTTTTTTTCAATTAGTCGTTTTTGCTTATCAAATTTTACGTTTTTTTATTACCAAATTTTGCCAAAATCGTTCAGATTCTCCGAGACGCGGAAAAATCCTCGTCGCGTATGTGAAAATCGTTTCTTTTACACGTCAAAATTCTCTTTTCTATTTTTTTTTCAATTACTCGTTTTTGCCTATTAAATTCTGCGATTTTTCAGTATCAAATTTTGCGAAAATGGTTCAGATTCTCCGAGACGCGGAAAAATCCTCGTCGCGTATGTGAAAATCGTTTTTTTTACACGTTAAAATTCTTTTTCCTATTTTTTTTTTTAATTAGTCGTTTTTGCTTATCAAATTTTACGTTTTTTTAATACCAAATTTTGCCAAAATCGTTCAGATTGCCCGAGACGCGGAAAATACTCGTCGCCGTGTAGCCTGAACAATTTTTCTCCACTAGAAAATTCTTTTTCCGATTATTTAGCCGTTTTTTTAGATCAAATTCTCTTTTTTCCACCCGATTTTCCTTTCCTCCTAATTTTTCCGCCAATTCGTTTGTTTCAGTGAGTGAAAACCCAAATCGATGAGATTTTTTGTGCAATTTCTCGATCAATCGCGAATTTACCTTGCTGGATCATCGCCTCGGTAGCGTCCGGCAATTTTTTGCCAGGATACGGTGTGCTGAATTCAGCGATTTCGCTCCAGGTCTGAGCCCACATATTGCCCAGCAAATGAGCCGGAATCGGTCCGTCTTTTGAAACGATGTCTTCTCCGTATTTCAGTCGCAATTGTCGCCTCACGTACGCGTGTAATTGCAGGTACAGAGGTTTCAATTCCGTCCACAAGGTTTCTGAATCGAAATTTCCAAAAAATCGATCAAAACTTCGTCCAAATTCATTTTTTTTCGTTTCCACAATTTTTTTATCACAAAAAAACTTGAAAATCGTTTTTTTTTGCTTAACGAAATCAAACGATTGTGATTTTTTACCAATTTGCTGGACAAAGTCCTCGGCCTCGTAATCCTTGAGCCAATACGCCGCCATGTCCTCGAAATTATTGAGCCGAGCAATTTCGTTGCTCAGTTCGACGTACCGGACGAAATCGTTTTTGAGTTTTTTGCCAGTCGCGTCTCGCCACTTTGTCCAAAGATGTTTGAGCTCCTCGGGGTCGTGGGAATTGACAATAATTTCTGTGATTTCGGGCTCGAGGCTGAGGTCGCATTTGCTCGGTTGTTTGAAGTCGCAGATTTTTGCAGTTGAATAAATTTTTTGCATCTTGCTCGTGACCGCCCCGAATTCTTTGTATTGCTGCGAATTAATTTATCGTTTTGAGGATTCTGCGGAATTCGGAAGAGAAAAATTCACTCACCGCTTCCGGAAGTGCCGCGCTGCCCGGCGTCGCCAGTTTTTCAAACTGCCTGCGAGTGTCGTAATCCGAAATGTTTTGCCAACCAAAATCTTTCACTTCTCCCCACGTCTTGCGAACGTGCTCCGCGTATTGCGCCGAAACGTTCAATGCTGCTGCGAGATTCTCGTCCGTTAAATTCGACGCGTAAGCCCAGGCCGCTTTCGTCTGTTTGTTGTTCCATTCGCCCTGCTCGCGATTCAAACGCACCAAAAACTCTTTAGCTCGCGCCAAAAATTCTGGATCGTCCTTGGTCGTTGCATTTTCGCAATGCACCGACGATGAGAGCGTCAAAAGAGCGAGGAGCCTGCGTCAAGTAACGTCAAAACGTCGTAAATTTGTTTAAGAATTTCAAAATTTAGGAAAATTTCCATTTTTTGTGTCAAAAACTCAAATTTCATTAATTTTGACTCGATTTTCGGAAAAATCGGTTTTTTTCAAGTTTTTAGCTGAATCGAATCGACGAAAATACAAAAAAACCCGAATGAACGCGTAAATTTGTTTGAGAATTTCCAAATTCAGGAAAATTTCAATTTTTTGTGTCAAAAATTCAAATTTTATTAATTTTGACCCGATTTTCGGAAAAATCGATTTTTTTCACGTTTTTAGCTGAATCGAATCGACGAAAAACTCAAAAAACTTCGTAAATTTATTTAAGAATTTAAAAATTCAGGAAATTTTTTATTTTTTCTCCCAAAAACTCAAATTTTATTAATTTTGACCCGATTTTCGGAAAAATCGGTTTTTTTTCACATTTTTAGCTGAATCGAATCGACGAAAAACAAACAAACTCGTAAATTTATTTAAGAATTTCAAAATTCAGGAAAATTCGTATTTTTTCTGTCAAAAACTCAAATTTCATTAATTTTGACCCGATTTTCTCAAAAATCGGTTTTTTTCAAGTTTTTCGCCAAATCGAATCGACGAAAAACCAAAAAAAACTCGTAAATTTATTCAAGAATTTCAAAATTCAGGAAAATTTCTATTTTTTCTGTCAAAAACTCAAATTTTATTAATTTTGACTCGATTTTAGGAAAAATCAGTTTTTGTCAAGTTTTTGGCCAAATCGAGTCGACGAAAAACCAAAAAACTCAAACAACCTCGTAAATTTATTGAAGAATTTCAAAATTCAGGAAAATTTCTATTTTTTCTGTCAAATTTCATCAATTTTGGGCCGATTTTCGGAAAAATCGATTTTTTTTCACGTTTTCAGCTGAATCAAATCGACAGAAAAGACTCGTCGATACGTTTCGCTCGAATGTGCAGCACGAGGACATTTTCATAATCTAAAAGGTCCTCGAAAATCAATCACGACCACGAGATCAAGGTCATTCGATTATTTTTCCTCCCGCGTATGTCCTTCGGCTCAATTCCCTTAATTTGTATCCGGAGCTCGTGCCCCAAAACGTGACTGGATTTTCAACGACGATTTTTTAGATTTTATTCAGCACGAAAACGTTTTTTTTTTTCAGGCTGAATGAACTTGCGGAATTTTCAACGCGATTGGACTCGCCTGTGCGTCTTTTTTCCGGCCCTTATTGTCCATTACGTCACGGTCAATGATGAACTTAACGAACGGGGGAACGCGCGAATAAAATGCCGAACGAATTAATCAATTTCGTCGCGTCCTTCAACAGCCAATTTTGTTGCTTTTTTTCTTCTCTTTCACGTTTCGCTCCGTCTATCTCGATCCCCGCGCCGATTATTCCGTTCCGGTTCAAAGAGTCAACGTTTTTATACCAAAATCATTCCCATTCTTGTCGACTTTTTTTTTATCTCCCGCTCACATGCAAATCTCTGAATTACGTGATGCTCTCCGTACACGTATCACAGTAATCTCGCTCACAATCCCCAATTATTCCACTATAACCATGTGCTACATTCGACCCTAAACAGCTTGCACAATGTCGAAAAATATTTTGCTCCGTGCTTCACCCAACTCTCAGAGATCCAACGAAAACTTTCGCATTTCTTGAATCTCATTAAATGCTTTTTTTTTTGCAATCGTAGCCCCTGATCCGGCGAAATATTTTTTGTTTTAATTCCGTTGATAAACGGACGCGACAAATATTTCCCAGATTTTGAAAAAAATCGTCGATATTTTGTTGGACACTCAATATTTCGTGAAAATTTCAAAATTTTCGGTATTTTGACAATATTTTTTGATAATTTCAAAATTTTCGGTATTTTGACAATATTTTTGGATAATTTCCAAATTTTTGGTATTTTGACAATTTTCTTGGATAATTTCAAAATTTTCGGTGTTTTGACAATATTTTTTGATAATTTTCGGTATTTTGACAATATTTTTTGATAATTTTCGGGATTTTGACAATAGTAGTAGTAGTTTTATTTCCATAGGTATACCCTTTCGGGCTTTTACACAGTTCCCCCCTCTACAGATATTTTCTTTCCCCGTCACATATTTCACTTAATTACTAACATTCACGCGCACTCTCTATTTACATTCCTTTTCCGCATCAACCACTCATACGCCCTCACATACTCGCACAGTTCTTTCACTGGCTCTCCTCTTAAAGCTCGATTTATTTTGTCTTCCATCCTTTCCGTTCCATTCCTTCCTATCCAATCGGTCAAACCACCTACCACTTCTTCCGCTATCTCATTTCTTATCGCTTGGCACTCGCAAATGTGCGCTAGGTTTTCCTCGGATTTTGACAATATTTTTTGATAATTTCCAAATTTTCGGTATTTTGACAATATTTTTGGATAATTTCAAAATTTTCGGTGTTTTGACAATATTTTTTGATAATTTTCGGTATTTTCACAATATTTTTTGATAATTTCAAAATTTTCGGTATTTCGTCAATATTTTTCGATAATTTCGAAATTTTCGGTACTTTGACAATATTTTTCATTTCTAACGCAACTGTCGGCTAAATTTACGATTGGAATGACAAAAATTTACATTTTCAAGAATATTTCTCGCTGCAATGACTAAATTTTTGTGATTTATCAAAAAAAAAATGTTTAAGCGAACGTGTCCAACAAAATATCGATTTTTCCCAACAAAATTTTCTTTTTACCACGTTCTCGCGATTAATTCGTTATCGAGACACGAGTCCAGTCCCCCACGTGAATTATTACGCTCCGATTTGTGTTCCCGCCACTTGTTTGTGTTTTGAATCTTAGCCACGACGTAAATTTCCCATTTTGTTTACATTGGAAATTGCCAGGACGAAATTTGATTCCCAATTATTTAATCGACACACAATAATTAAGAAAAATGAAAAATTGGCGATAAAAAGATCGAAATTGATGAATTTTTTGGGTAAATGTTAATTTTTCGTACTCACAGAAAAATCATGGCGAGCCCAGGATTTTTGTTGCTCACTGATTGACCGGAAGCGTCGCTCGAAATCCGAGGAATCGTATCAAAAGTCGCGAGTGGCTTGAGAATTGTTGGGACCAGAGTCGAGCGAGACCGAGAGATCTCGACAAACTGACTCGTTTGATCAGCCAACGATTTTGTAACCGATGCTTTTATGCTCGGCTCGCGACCAGCGACGAATCTCGTTGTCTCGGTTTCCCTTTC
Source organism: Diadegma fenestrale (assembly GCA_037043255.1). Taxonomy (NCBI): domain Eukaryota; kingdom Metazoa; phylum Arthropoda; class Insecta; order Hymenoptera; family Ichneumonidae; genus Diadegma; species Diadegma fenestrale. The sequence continues at coordinate 5,137,693 of CM073317.1, forward strand.
CTCTGCTCTCGCCTAGCGACACTTTCCACTTGTTCCTTGGCCTTTATCCACATCGCTACGGTTTTCCATAAACTACGATTTAATTCCGCGCTCATGCTCGGCCAATTTGTAGCCTCGCTGCATTTTTTTTTGGTTCGTTAAAATTTTTTTCCTCCCTAACAAGCTCACAAATTTTTTTTCCACCAGAATCTAACGTCGAGATCCTTTTCCCTACTCCGAGCCTCACTCCCAGAGCAAAAACCGGTCGATCCTTGGCTCTCAATTTATTTCCATGACTTTTTATTACAATTTTATCGTCAAAATGTTTTTTCTCCCTTCAAATGTTTCCCGTCAAATTTTTAACGAAAAACCGGCTTGACACCGATCCACAGGACGTTCCAGGCCAAATTGACGCGAATCTCGATTATTTTTCGATTTTGAGGCGAAGGGAAAAAATTCTGAACCATTTTTTTCGCTCATTTTTCTCGTTTTTCGCTTCGTCAACGAATTTGGCGACGAAAAATCTTTTTTTTTTTAATTTTGAAATGAAAAATTGATTTTTTTCCAATCGTTCGATTTATTTTTCGAAAAATTCCAAGCCCGTCTTGGGGAATTGGAAAATTCGAACTTTTGGGCGAAATTTTTGTAAATTAGAGGGAAAATGACGAAAAATCGCGACCAGCAATGAAATGGGCAAAGTTGACAAATAAAAATTTGTACACGGAATTCCTCGTGCATGTTTATCGACCTTCAGAGTTCAAACTCCTAAACCGGTCAAGTTTAACGCACCGAGAGCGATGCGAAAGATTTTTATTCGATCGAATCAAGCAACAAAAAATTCTACGCTAATTTGTTCATTTTAGAGATTCAAGGTCGTCGAGAATTCTGTCCACATCGGTTTTTCATGGCCGAGAATTTTTCGCAATTGCTCCGATTTTTTTGTCGCGAAAAAATCGATTTTTCGTGTTTTTTTTTGGTTGAGAATTTTCGACTGGGCGTTCGTCAAATTTTTGCAAAATTTAAGGCCAAAATTGGACTCGGGGAAGTTTTTTTGGGGTTCGAAATGCCGAATTTTGGAAAATGAAGTAACGAGAGTCAAGTTGAAAGAATTTATTGGTGCAAAATACTTTTTAAATAATTTAAAAATTGGCATGATTTTTCGTCACATTTTCAATTTCTTGCGGCAGTGGAGCGAGTTATTTTTGTTTTTTGTGCTAAAAAAATGGAATAAAAAGTTTCTCTCCGTTTCCGTGGGACAAAAATTCATCGGGACGCACGATCGTGGAGAGAAATTAGAAAAAACGATAAATTCCAGCATCAGGACGTGATTTTGACGCTCTCAGTCCTGCGCGGCTTTCAGCGCTTGATCGAGATCCGCCAACAGGTCGGCTTCGGTCTCTAGTCCTGCCGAAAGCCTCACGAGCTTGTCCGTGATGCCCAACACGGCTCTGTCAGCCTCGGGCACTGAGGCGTGAGTCATGACCGATCTGTCGTAATTAAAACAAAAAAAAGGTAAACGACAATTATCAAGACTCGAAATCCTCTTAATTAATAATTTCCGTATTTTTTTCTGTCTTACGGTAATTCTGCGAGCGACTCGAAGCCTCCGAGGGATTCCGCGAGGGTGAAAACTTTCAGGGCCTTGAAAAACTTGTTCACATCCCCTTTGAGATAAAACGACACCATCCCACTGTGCCCAGTCGTTTGTTTCTTCGCGAGCTCGTGTTGCGGATGGGATGGAAGAACTGCACGCAGTTTGCACAAAAAAAAAGGAAAATTTAGCGTTCAACGATCGTCGGTATGATAAAAATGAGATTTTTGTTATTTTGCCGTGAATTTCCATGGAGTATCATGGTTTACTATGAATTTCTATGATTTTTATGGATTTACATAATTTTCTATTAATTTATATGATTTTTATGAATTTTTAGGGATTTCTATAAATATTGAGGGTTTTCATGAACTGTGATGAATTTTTAGGGATAAATTTCAATGATTTTTATGGTTTTCTATAAATTTCTCAAAATTCCTCTGATTTTTCTGAATTTTCATGGATTTCTATAAATTTTTTGCAAATTCCTATGATTTTAATGAATTACGAAGAATTTTTATGGATTTCTATAAATTTCTATGATTTTTATGGATTTCTATGCATTTCTATACAAATTCCTATGATTTTTATGAATTTCCATAGATTTCTATAAATTTCTATGATTTTTTTTATGGATTTCTATAAATTTCTATAAATCTACATGATTTTTCATGAATTATAATGGATTCTTATGAATTTCCATGAATTTCTATGGCTTTTATGAAATTTTATGGATTTCCATACATTTTTACAAATTTCTACGATTTCTATGACTTTTTATGGATTTCTATAAATTTGTATGATTTTTCATGAATTATGATGGATTTTCATGAATTTCCACGAAATTCTATGGTTTTTATGAAATTTCATGAATTTCTATAAATTTCTATGATTTTTTATGAATTATGATGGATTTTCATGAATTTCCATGAATTTCTATGCTTTTTATGAAATTTTATGGATTTCTCCAAATTTCTATGATTTTTTATGAATTATGATCGATTTTTATGAATTTCCATGAATTTCTATACTTTTTATGAACTTTCATGGATTTCTATACATTTTTACAAATTCGATTCCAGAATTTTTAGGAGTTTTGATGAATTTTTATGGACTTCTATAAATTTCTATGATTTTTTTAATGGATTTCTATAAATTCCTATAAATCTCTATGATTTTTATGTATTATGATGGATTTTTATAAATTTCTATCATGTTTCATGATTTCTACGAAGATGCATGAACTTTAATTGACACAAAAATAAAGACTGGGCGAAAAACTCACGTGGGTGCATAACTTTCCCGACCAACGGATGAGCCTCCAGGAATTTGGCAACTGCCAATCCATTTTTCATGTGCTGTTGCATTCGGATTTCCAAAGTTTTCAAACTTCGATTAACCTGAGCACAATCGAACGGCGATGGCACGATACCCAGCGCTGCAACAGTAACGAGCATCGTTATTAGCAAATTCGAAAATTCATCACCACGAAATTTCCATCTCTTGGATATCCCGGAAAATTTCTACTCACAATTCTGCAGGAATCGTAATTTTTTCTCTAGCTCGTCGTCACGTAGAATCGCCGCTCCCATTATAACGTCCGAATGCCCATTCATGTACTTCGTCAACGAGTACATCACGATGTCAGCTCCGAGATCCAACGGTAACTAAAATTTGAAAAAAAAAAACGAAATTTTATCGTAAAATTGTGACTTTGAGGCAATTTTTGCCTTAAAAAAACAAAAAAATCGGTAAAAATCGTCGAATTTTTTCTCTAGTCCGTCAAAGCAAAAAAAACCAACAAAATTTTCTCTTTACCTGGAAGTAGCAAGTCAGGAAAGTATTGTCGACGACTATAATGATTTCGGGGCATTTCGATTTCAAAAGGCTCGTGATGGCTTTGATGTCGATCAGTTTCAGCAACGGATTCGTCGGAGATTCGAGCCATACCATCTGAAAACAAAAACATTGCCCAGTTTCTAGAAATCGTAACGTAAAAATTAAAATCTGAGGAACTGGAAACAAAAAGTACAAAAATGCAGATTTTTAATGACGAAAAATGACAAAATTTCAAATCGAAACGAAAATTCGACCTCAAAATTGAACGTGATGAAAGAAAATGAACAAATTTCGAAAAATTTCGTCTCTTTCGTTATTCCTAATAAAAAAAATCGTCGTCTCCTTGGATTTTTTTTCAAACAATCAAAAGTATCGAAAATTGACTCATTTATAGTTAAAATTTTTCACATTGAGGCTCGGAAATTCAATTAATAGAAAAATGAAGATTTTTAATGAAAAAATTTCAAATCGAAACGAAAATTTGACCTCAAAATTGAACGTGATGAAAAAAAACTGAACAAATTTCGAAAAATTTCGTCTTTTTCGTTATTCCTGATAAAAAAATCGTCGTCTCCTTGGGATTTTTTTCAAACAATCAAAAGTATCGAAAATTGACTGATTTATAGTTAAAATTTCCCATATTGAGGCTCAGAAATTCAATTAATAGAAAAATGACGATTTTTAATGAAAAAATTTCAAATCGAAACGAAAATTCGACCCAAAAATTGAACGCGATGAAAAAAATGAACAAATTTCGTTTTTTTCGTTATTCCTGATAAGAAAAATCGTCGTCTCCTTGGCATTTTTCAAAAATAATCAAAAGTATCGAAAATTGACTGATTTATAGTTAAAATTTTTAATATTGTGGCTCGGAAATGGAATTAATAGAAAAATTACGATTTTTAATGAAAAAATTTCAAATCGAAACGAAAATTTGACCTCAAAATTGAACGTGATAAAAAAAACGCAAAAATTTTTCGAAAATTTCGGTTTTTTTTTCGTTCTGCTTGAGAAACAAACTCGTCATCACCTTGGTATTTTTTTGAAGGGCGTTAACAACGTTTGCAGGATCAGTGGCATCGACGAAGGAAGTTTCGATGCCGAATTTGGGGGCGCAACGACGGAAGTAGCGATTAGTGCCGCCGTAGACATCGTCGCAGCAAATGATGTGATCGCCGGAGCTCAAGAGGTTTGTGAGCGCCGTCGTCGCTCCCAAACCCGACGAGAAGACTAATCCGTGTTTCCCGTTTTCCAGAGCAGCCAAACATTCCTCCAACACGTTTCGCGTCGGATTTCCGCTTCTCCCGTACTCGAAACCCTAAAAAAATCGACAAAATGTTCAAACAACATTCACCGAACATTTTTATCCTTGGAGCTTCGAGTGCAAACCTCCGGAAATGCATCTCGGGTCAATCTGACCCAAAACGTTTTCCAGATCCGATAAAAACGTTTTTTATGGTAAATTTCCCAAATTTTATGGGCCTGAATCAATTTTTTGGATAAGACGAAAATTAAATGCGAAAAAATTGCCAAAAAATGCCAGAGAATGGGCGAGAAAAATTTTCAGGGTCAAAACGACCCAAAACGCACTCGGAGGACCAAAAAAAATCTCCAGAATTATGCAGTTTCGTTACTTTTCCAAATTTCTTGATTTTCGTGAATAAAAACAAAAAAATTTCCCACAATTTTTGAAAAAACTCACAAAATTGCCGAATTATCTCAATTTTTTAATTTTCATTTTAAAGGAGAAATAAAATGTGACGTAACGGAAAAAAATTCAAATATCCAACGACCGGGTTTTGTTGAGATTTTCAAGTGGCTTTGATTGACTCTAATTTAAATCTCGGCCGGCAACTCGACCGGCTGATGCTCAATCGGGCCCTGGGGAATGGAAATTTTCCCACGATATACTCCAACGAGGTTTCGAGGATTTTTGGGACTTGGCAAAACTTTAATTTTTGCCTGAACGATTTGAAAAAAAAAAATTAAAAAAAAAAGAATAAAATTTCAATAAAAAACGTGACCAAGTTAAATAAAAATTTGAGGAGCTCCGACGAGCTTCGTGGGCCTTTCCAAGGGATCAGGGACCAGATCCTCACCCTGTGTTGAGCCGGAGCGTCCTGACGAAACGTCGTGGACATAACAAGCGGCGGAATGACCGAGCGATGTTCCCATTGCTCAGGATCTTGTCCCGCGTGGATGGCCTTCGTAGCGAATCCCTGACTCATGATTTTCGATCTATGAAAAAACGAAAAAATTGTCCAAAGACGAAAAATTTCAAAAAAAACTCGTAAAAAATCGATTTTCGAGTCTTTCGCCCTCGCCCCACTGTTTACGAGCTAATTAGACGGTCCGTCGTAATTGGCAAGTGCCACAGCAATTGTTCGATTTTTTTAATCCCCTGAAGAATGCAATCAGCTCGCCTGAATCTCATTTCGCAATGCCATGGCATGGATAATCGTCATTTGCAGAAAACAGATTAAGAAAATGTCGGTAATGCAAAGATTGACAAAAATTTACGTTAAAAATATTGAAAAATCATTTTTAATCGTTTTTCAGAATTATCAAAACACGTGAATATTTTTTTCACCCAAAAAACAAGTCCAAACTCAATAAGTGGCCGGTGACTCGACGATCAGGGCAAAAATGGCGAAAAATTATTTTCAATATTGATCGAAAATACCAAAAAACAAGCGAATGTTTTTTTTTTTTATTTATCGACGTTACGTGACCGAAAATGACAAACGACACTTTCGACAGCCCTCGTATCAGTCTTTTGCACTGAGCAACTGAAATACGAAGATACAGGGTGTCCCGCCGAGCTTGCTGGGACCGAGTTTCGCGTCGACAAGCCTAAAAGTATTTTTTCTTCGTGTCATTCACTCCGGACGCGATTCTTGTAAGATAAGTTTTCTTTGATCGCAGATAGCGTCGAAACGGTTGGAGATAGAGCAAAAGTCAATAGGACCAATTTTGTAGAGCGGAAATTTTCCTACAAAAAAGTTCTTCATCGCGATTCTCTATCTCCAGCGGTTTGAGCGTCAGGACGGGAAATGTAATCTGATTTTTTTGTTTTTTTTTTTCAGAACGTGAAGCGAGACACTCTGTATAAGAGAAATTATCTCGTACGTCCTACAATGGAGAGTAATTCGAGCTGTCGGAGCTTCCTCACGACCGCCATAAAGCCACAAGAATTTTGTGGCTTTTCTTGAGAGTAAAATACACACGTGGTGGGTTTTTTCGTGTTTGTCAGGGGACGAAAAAAATCGACAACAAGGCAATTTCGTAATATTATGATTATTTTTTTTTAATCAATGAAATTCGGATTGCTTGTTTTCGTGGCTTTCGGGACGACAAACAAAAATCGACAACAAGTCAATGGAATATCAGTTTCGCAATATTATGATTAATTTTTTTACGAATTTAATTTTTTTTTATCGAGAGCGAATTTAAAATGATCGTCAACAACGCGAACGTCAGGGACAGCACCGAGTCTGGAGAAAGCGATCAGCGTTTATGGAAAATGACTCGGAAAAACTGAATCACGATGATCTTTCAATTTTCCGGAGTAATTTGTTGACGAAACGTTCGATTTCTTGGGAAATTGTAATGGTGCAAGAAAAATTTTACGATCGCGGTATCGTGACGAAATAAAAATGACTCGGCACAAAAAATAATGAAAATCAACCTTTTTGGTGTTATTTTTCGGCATTTTTCCGTGGGAATTCTCTTTTTTTTGAGAATGAGAAATTTTGCGGCGACAATGCACGTGAAAAAATTTGAAATGGAAAAGTTGGAATGTGACGTCACATACCGGCTGATTCGCGGTATGTTGGTCGTTCAAAACACTGGGGCGCAGCGTTCGCGTTTTTTCTTTCGATGTGGGAAACTAGAGCACGAATTTTCATCATCAAAATATTTGGGACGTTTCTCTACGAAATACATTTCTGAGGGCAAGAAAATCGTTTCAAAATTCTTGCACGCGCAGAATTCTGTACACTCTGTACAAAATTTTCCACACTCGCGTCTATTTGTGTTCGGAATTTCATGAAATTTGAATTCTCTGCAGCAGAGACGCGGCCAAAAAAAAAAGACTGTAGCGAACACGTGTAAGAAATTTTCTCCGAGCCGGCTAACAGAAGTTTTTCAATGTACGAACCAAAACCGCGGCTTTCGTTGAAAATCAAACAAAAAGTCCGAATTTCCGCAACGAGAATTTCGACGAGTAAGGAAAAATCTGCCAAACACCAAAGTAAATGAGACGAAAAAAAAAATGAACGATACTCACGTGAGTTGACACTGACTGATGGCCAAATACTGAGCGTGTAGGAATCGCGCGTACGAAACTTGCGTACCACCGCTCGAGAGCGCCTATAAATACAGCCTCCCCCCTCCGAATCGATTCGGATCATTTCATACTCGCGTATTGAATATTTTCCATCACTCACGACGAAAATGACTCACCGGAAAATCGTTAAACAGTTGTGTTTGGAAATTTCATAATAAAACAATCATTTTTTCTCTCACACGAAAAAATTACGTTTTACCGACGGTCGGCAAGTTGCCGACTGCCGGTAACTTACCGGCTGCCGGTAATTATTCCAAAAATGGCTGAAACAGTGAATAATTATGAAACTACAAAATGGACCGGTTGCTATTTGTTCAAGAGACTTCCGGTTTGTCGAAATCAACCGGAAATGCTCGTTCGTTGGTGTGAAAATGCAAAGAAATGGGAATTTTTAGGGTTTTTCGCAAATGCCGCGAATAAAAATCGAGTCGTGTGTGTGATTTTTTTATTTCTCAATACTTAAAGCCATTTTTTCTCTCGTATAAAAAGCTGCGTACTGAGCATTCCATAATATACATATATATAAATATTTATGCATGTATATGTATATGTTTGTATAAAAATTGACAATTCTGTCTATTGCAGCATCCTCAATACTGTTTGGATACGAAAATCGCGTTTAACTTTCATAGTATGTATAATAATATTATCAAAGAATCTCTATTAACAAAATATCGTGTTCTATACACATTACGCATGTATAATATATTAATGATTAATCTTATGGTTTAGTAGTCTTCGTTTTCATTATTCGAATGCGTCGCGAACCCGAGAACGTTGTCCAGCGTCATTTTCAAGCAAATTCGTTTCTCGAGTCCAAATTATTTACAAAGTTGTCGCAATTCTTTCGTTTTTTCAGCTCGACTCGTGATTCGTAGTTTTTTTTACGATTTCGCCTCGCCCGATCGCGAATCACAAATCAAGCTTTTTTTTTATTTCATAGAAAAAAAACTCAAATTCAACAGATTGAGGTTTCTAGCGAACTTTGAGTTCGGCAAACGAGGGCAGAATTTTTCTACTGGCTTTGCACTTGATTGCGCGCCGAGACGACCTTGAATTTCCGAAAAACTCAATTTTCGGGAGAATAAAATTATTTTCTTGTCTGTTTTTTTGCCTAAACAAAATTTTTTAATGTTTAATTTTTTTCCTGTTGAATTTTTGGATTTTATTCTCCTGAAAATTGGCTTTTTCCACGGTACAAGGTTCCGAAAATTTGGAGAGTTTACCAGCACTCGATTGGCTCGTCGCGATCAAGTACCTTAATCTTGTGGAATGCGGAGTAGTCGATAATAAATAAAAAAATAATTTAACCTTTTCTATGTAAATCGAGTATACGATTAATTTATAAATCTTCTATGATACCGGGATACAAAAATTCTACGTATTTACAAGTATCGCGTTTGCGCTGTCAGTGAAACAAAAATTGTTAATACTTGAAAAAATATTGTGGGAATGAAATTTTTTTATTTTTTCGTCCTTTTTGTGAAATTTGTTTTCATCCACTTCGCGAACGGTGCGGAATCAATAAATTAATTAATTTAATTAATCAATTAAATTCAATTAAATTAATTGAATTAAATTAATTAAATTTTTAATTAATTTTTTTAATTTAATTAATTAATTAATTAATTTAATTGGCTGTTAAGCGTAATTGGGTCGTTAATTAATGAATCTGGTACGTCAATAAAGCTGGGGGTCGTTGTTAGTTTGAGGATTCAAGGAAAGTTGCCTGGAACCGGGTCAAATATCGTTCGAGTTTGAATTTCGTTCGCGAGTCACTTTTTCAGGACTTTTAGGCACTAAAATCGATTTTTCTCCGACTAAAATTTGATGGAATTGAATTTTTTCTGGACCGTTTTCTTTGGCATGAAAAAAAACGAAAAGATTCGTGTACTTTTGAGTCGGATTAGGGATTACGGAAGGATTTTACGAGCGGGAAACTCGTGGGGCGAATTTTTGACGAGGTTTGAGGCAAAAAAATGGGTTTTTAGTTCCAAGGTCGATTGGATGTGGGGAAAACTAAACTTGAACGTATTGTTCGTCGTCGGTATCGCCGCTGTCGTTGTAAGCGACCGGCTCGTTATGTGCCAAGCTAATTTTTTCGTAATTGGGATCGATCGATGTGGATTTGACTTTTTCGTAGCCAACGGGATCGTCGCGGGCGTCGTGATTGAGTTCTTTAAAATTAATGTCAACTTGTTCGTAGGGCGGGTCGTTGTTTCGCGAGAGGCTCATGTAGCGCACGCTTTCGTAGTTGGGATCGCCGTGAGTGACGGATTCGTAGTTTGGGTCGGTGTCGCTGTCGCCAGGTCGACAGACCGAGGCGTAATTTGGTTCGTTTGTTTCGTGCGGCATGCTCTCGTAGTTTGGCTCGGAGTCGGTGTCGGGATCGAGGTCGACGGGACGTCGCAACCGAACTTTTTCGTAGCCCGGATCGTCGCTCGAGGCGTTGCTCACTTGGCGATGTTTAAAAGGCAGCGAATAAATGGGCAAGACGTCGATGCCGTTTCTCGTGACGTTGCTCGTTTTGGGCGCCGGAGGATTCGCGGGAAAAGATTGTGGCCGGAGCATTTCGTAATTGGGATCGTTTTGAGCCGAACAAGAATTTTGCGCGACGCTCGTTTGGTGAGTTTTGTTGCGACTGGCAAACGGCTCGTATCCGTCGTTTTCGGCTTTCGAAATCGACGGCGAATCCAGCTCGTACGTCCGCGCGATTTTCGAGAATTCCAAATCCATTTCCGCGTTAAAAACGTCCACGGAATTCTGCAAATTTGCGTGGCTCGCGTCCGGCTCTCGTTTCTGAATTTCCACCGAGTCGTGGCTCGACCACGACGCTCGGCTTATTTCCACCAAACTCAACTTCCGGTTGCTCGCAGTCTCTCGCCCCGCCGCTGCCGTTTCCGGCCCGTGATTCGACGCTCCAACCTCGAATCCGATATTTTCCTCGATGTCTCGCTTTTTTTTCATCACCTTCGCGTACATGTCCTCAAGCGACTTGCCCGACGATATACTCGATCGCGTACGGTCTTCGCTGCTCTTGCTGCGCTTGTCGACCGACGCGTAAAAATCCCCGTTGCCGGCTTCCGTCGGCGCGGGCGGCGGAGGAGGCGGCGGCGGTGGCAAAGGCGAATTCGCCTGACGTTTCTCTGGCTTCGGCGAACCCGGATTCGCTATCGAACTCGTGGCGCTCGACGACGACGCTTTGGAGGCCATCAAAAAAATCTCAATTACGCTCTTTTCGTTATGTGTATTCTGAATATTTTGATTTTCATCAGAAAATCCATTCGGGGCCACAAAATTCGGATAATTTACTCAAAAAAATACGATTTTGCGGTTTGCAGCGTTGGAATGCAACAAAAACTGACGATTTTTTTATAGCAGAGCACTAAATTTTCATACAGTATTTGTCTACGATAATTGGAGAGTCTTTTTTGCCATTTAAAAACTGAATTTATTAGAAAAATTGCATCGAGTGCATTAATTATCGAAATAATGAATAAAAAATTCACTTTTCGTTGTTTTTCAATGAGGAAAACTTCAGTATCATAAAATAACGATGTTGGAGCTCGCTTCGTTAAAATGCAACGAAAACTGATTATTTTTTATAGCAGAGCACAAAATTTTCATACAATATTCGTCTATGATAATGGGACAGTCTTCTTTGCCATTTAAAAACTGAATTTACTAGAAAAATTGCAACCAATGCCTTAATTATCAAAATAATGAACAAAAATTATAATTTTCGATGTTTTCCAACAATGGAAACTTCAGTATCGTGAAGAAACGTCTCCGGAACAAAAAAAATAAAATAATTCACATTTATCGGAATACAACGGTTCCGAAAACGCCGCGAGACAGACCGAAATGGAAATTTTCATGGAAAAAATCGATATTTTGGTGAAAACGTTCGCCTAAACGTTTTTTTTTTTTTTTTAATCACAAAAATTTTGTCGTTGCAGCGAGAAATATTCTAAAAAGTCCATCGAAAAGTCAATTTTTGTCACTCAAATCGTAAATTTTGCAGAAAATTCCGTTAGAAATCAAAAATATAGTCAAAATGACGAAAATTTTGCAATTATCCAAAAACATTTGGTTTTTTGACAAAATTTAATTTTCAATGCATCGCCCGAATATGCGCTGATTTTTATTTTATTATTTTTCATCATTTTCCTATTTTTTTAGTCCAGATTTCAATGATTCTGGAGACTTGTTCGGTAGAGATTTTAGCTTGAGATTTTACCTTGTCGCGAATGAGCGTGAGCGACGTGGCGCAAACTGTCGACACTCGGTGGCTGCGGCGCCGAAGAAACGTTGGAATCCTCGACGCAGCTTCTCAATGGCACTTGGCTCGAGACTTGTTGCTCGACTTGAGCGACTCGATTCATCTCGTTGATCATCGGCTGTATTTGTGCGTAAGTTTCGCTCCCACTCGTGTACACTTTGTCCTGTTCATCGATCGCCGCGTACATTTCGTCTGGACCAAAAAAAAGAATTAAAAAAAAAAAACATTCAATGAATCCTTCAAGTCCCAGAGGCTGGGACGCGAATTTTGGGGGTTTTTGAGCATTTTTCGGATTTACCTGAGTCGTCGGACACCGTCGCGTAATGAGGGTCGGTCAAGGGACGAGATCCTTGACGATTTTGATGCAAACCCTTCGTTTGTGCGATTATATTCGCCAAAGGCTCTCGAACGCTGATGCTCGTGTATCCTTCTGGAGAGAAATCAAAAAAACTCAATTTTACCGACACGGTGAAGAAAAATTCGGATTTTCGTGGCGATTTCGTGTTTGGGTTCGAAAAAATCGAGAATCTCGAGATTTGCTCAAGAAAAACGGAATTTCCCATTAAAATGAAGTTTTTCTGTCAAAAAAGCGCGGGAAATGGGAAATTTGATGGAAATTTGAATTTTTACTGGAATCTTGCGAGTCTCCACTGAAGTGTTGATGCGGAAGATTCTGTTGCGATTGCGGTGGACGCGGCAGAGGCAAAAGTATGGGCGGAGTCATGTAGGGCAAGTCTTGATTGGCTTGGACGCCTCCGGAGATGGCATTTGCGGCTTGAATGTCGCTGGTCGTTTCAACATTGAGGAGAGAATTGTGCGAGGACGAGCGACGAGTTCTCGGTGGAGCGACGGGATTCCCGCCATTTTGAGGGTGGCTCGTGGACGTTGAAGGTTGATTATTGTCTGTGTATTGGCTGACGTTGTTTCTGGAGTCATAAAACTCGTTAATTCTCATTGGGCTGAAAAAAATCGCGCTGGAGGGGAAAAAACGATTTTTTACCTATTTTGTTGACTATATTCGGTTTTTTGGATGTTTTGAACTTGCGCGTACGGATGTTCATCTGCAAAGTCGTCAAAATTTCATTAAAAATCCGGAAATTCCAGGCTCGAGGCCGTTTTTCCTCTAACCCTCGAACTGTCACCTTGGATTTTTTTGCCAATTTTAAAAAATTCATATCTCCCGGAAAAATCAACGAAAAGGATTCAATTTGGGCTCATTTTTTTCGTTTTTTATGCAGCATCACGTGAGCCTCGGAAAATTTTGGTTAAAGCCAAAAAATCAGGCGAAAATCGACCCAAGTTTAAGTTCTAGGGCTAAAAATCGATTTTTTGATTTTGTTTCGTCGTTCTCACCGTTACCGGACTCTAAAGTATTCAGTCTTGCGTACGGATACACACTGTCGTCCAGGATCGATGAAGTTTCTTGATTGTTACTTCGGATTTCTCGATCAAAGTCTCTTTTATTGTCCGCTGTTGATCAGAGCAAAAAATTGCAACGTGCGAATAAAAAATGTAAATTATGTCGATGCAACGAAGAGCGAGAAAAAAAAATTTCGTCTCTACGGCCGCAGAAACGAAATTTTTGAGGAAAAATGGAAATTCGACTCACGATTTTTATCCTGGACCGTGGCGTACAATTCGGAAGGATCGCCGAGTATTTCAGTCGCTTCGTAAATAATTTCCTGGGGCGCGGATTCGATTTCGCCGTCTCTGCCGACATTTTTGTCCTTGGGAATGTCCGGAAGACTGCGATTCGCCCCGGTCACTCTGCGCCACGACAAAAAGAAGAAAGAAACGGTTGATGAAGCGGAGCTCGAAAGGGAAAATTTCTCGGCGTTTGAGATTTATTGTGCGCCAGTAAATGAAAAAGTTTGAGGCAGCTACGATCTAGTGAAAAATCAGAAACACTTTGTAGAAATAATGAAATTCCCCAAGACCATGGAGCGTCGAGAGTCTGTAGAAAAGAATTTTCAGTTATTCGCTTCAAGCAATCGATTGTATTCGTATTTTCCTAAATAATCCTCAAAAGTTGCGTTTTTTTTTCGTTAGCTCGTTAGTTTTTGCGTTTAGAGTCTTTGCGGAATATTTAAAGCAAATAAAAATACAATCGCTCGTAGCATCGCTCGAGGATTTCCTTTGCTCCAATTCCCATTCCAGGATTCATTCCCTTCTCACGTGTTCAGAGCAGTTTTAGCTGTAGCAAAACTTTCGTTTGTTAGTCCAAGAGCCAGACGAGTCAGACCGACGAATTTTTGCCATAAAAACTCGTTTTTTAACTCAAAATTTCTACAGAATTTTGTCATTTGATAATTGAACGAATTTTAGGCACAAATTACTGATTAATTAATTCATTCATTCATTAATTATTAATTAATCAATTCACGCACGAATTTTAGGCAAATTTTAGAAATTTCAATTAATTAGGCACGAATTTTAGTCGAATTTCAATTAATTAATGAATTAATCAATAATTGATTAATTAATTATTTAAAATTCGACTAAAATTCGTGCCTAATTAATCAAAATTCCTAAAATTTGCCTAATCATGCCTAATTTTCGATTTTTTCATGCCTAATTTATTTTATTTGTAATTAATTATTAATTAATTAATTAATTAATTAATGACAATAATAAATTGATAATAATTAATATAATAACAATAAAATATATATTAATTAGGTAATTAGTTAATTAATTAGGTAATTAATTATTTAATTAATTAAAAAATTATTAATTGATTAATTAGGCATAAAAAAATCGAAAATTGAGCATAAATAGGCACGAATTTTGGGCATAAAAAAATGCTTTTCAGTCGTTTTTTTAAACTTGTTTTGGGAAATTTTGAAAAATCGAGAATTAAATTATGCCAAGAATAGCAAAAATTCGTGAATCTGATAAATTCGATGAAACTCGTCGAAACGTCTTTGCAGACGATTAGAAAAAAAAACAGAGGAAGAAATTAGTGTTATGAGAGTTCCGTAGCCAAGGAGAAAAAAGCGTGCGAATGATGCCAGGGGTTCTGGTCTTGAAACCTTTTGCCGCAATCGACAGTGTCCTGGGCAACAATTTGCGAGATTTCCGAAGTTGGAGGCCTCTCGAAATCCTCGGTCTCCGCGTCGCTCGTCATTGTAACCATACCCTCAAGCCCCAGAAACTCGCTCCTGTTGTCACACAAGTATCGTAATCAAGCGGCAAACCAAAATCCACTTTCTTGCCAAAATAAATTGTCGTTAAATGAAAATCAACAAGTTCGAAACAAAAAACTGAGTCTGAGGGCTCAAAATTATCACGAAAAATGAGGCTAAAAATCGACGTCAAATTAGGACACAAAATTCGTGACGTTTTCACGATTTTTTTTCGTCAAATCCTTTCCAAACGATTTTTACATCGTGCGATTAGGAAAAAATGAACAAAACTGCGCTTTTCAGCCCTCGTTCGAGTTTTCCTTGACTTTTGAGCGTGTCGTTTGTTATTCACATGTAAGGGAGGCAAAAACGTACGAAATATTAAGGGGAAAATCTGTCCACAGAATAAATCAACGAAAAACTCATTTTCATCGTTTTTCACTGGCAAAAAGCCAGCGAAATCGTAGAAAAAAGTTGCAAATAAAATTTTTCGCTCCAACGAAGCAAACTTTGGCTATTTTATATTTTCCGAGTGACGATTTTACGTCGTAGAGAATTAGAAAACGTCTCGAGACTTCTTGAGAAATTTTACTTTGTTGTATAAACTTTTTTTTACTTGTTTTCGTGTCTTCGGCAGCTGCAGATGCAGGCGAGAATAAAACCCACAAAGGAGAGCAGCGCGCCTGCGGTAACGACCCAGTAGAACCAGGCGCCGTCTGCCAAATTGTTATTTATCATGTTATTGGCTGGTGACAGAGCCGGTCCGTCATTGATCCTGAAATTCATAAAAATCAATCAAAATTACAAAAGTTCATGGACGATTCGTAAGAAATTTACAATTTTCCATTTTTCATCGTCCAAAAGCAACAACATTCCATTTTTTTCTTGACAACATCTCGAAATTTCTTTTTTTTTCGCAAAATCCATGTGAAAATTGTAATATTCGAAAAATTTCGAAAAACGATTTAAAAAAAAACAATTTTTTGTCGGAATTCATGAAAATCGATCAAAATTGCAAAAGTTCATGGACGATTTGTAAGAAATTCACAATTTTTCATTTTTCATCTTTCAAATGCAACAAAATTCCATTTTTTCCTTGACAACATCTCGAAATTTCTTTTTTTTCCCCAAAATCCGTGTAAAAATTGTAATTTTCGAAAAATTTCGGAAAACGATTTTGAAAAAACCATTTTTCGTCAGAATTCAACGAAATTCTATTTTTTTTGAGAGCTTCTTAGAATCCAAACACAAAATCCATTCAAAAATCGTAATTTGGCAAAAATAAAAAAAAAAAACAATTTAAAATTAAATTTTTTTCAAAAATTGTCACATTTTCGAAATCAATCGATCAATGGATTGAAAAAATTCAACAAAATCCATGAAAAAAATGTAATTTGGTAAAAATAAATTAAAAAAACAATTAAAAACAAATATTTTTCGAAAATTGTCGCGGTTTTTGAAATCGAACCATCAATGAATTGGAAAAATGTTTTTTTTTGGTGGACCGCGACGTTGGAAACTCCAGCGTCATGAGTAATTCACTGTTGATTAATGACGCACCGAGGAATCGTCAACCATTAATCATCGTTAGTCATGAATTTGATTTACGATGAATTAATGAATTAATTATCATAAAAAGTTTGATTATAAACTAATGAGCTTGATTGATGAGTTGTCAGTAAATGAGAGACTTCAAGGATCTAAAAATTTCAAACATGAGTCGCAAAATTCGATCGTTTTGCCTCACGCTGTTTTCGTGTCCAGAATCACGTGAAAAAATCGTCAGTTTTTTGTTTATTTAATGAAATTTTTGACGCGCCGAAAAGGCATTCGTTAATTCTTATTAAAAATCGACGAAAAACAAATTCAGCACGAGCTGGGATCGAGGCGAGTGAGTCACGAATGAGATTTTGAGGTTATGGGCCACTTTATAGATTTTTTCGTAATAATTGGACCGAATTTTGGCCGAAAAGGTCGATCGAAATTTTAATGACGTTCGCAGCTTCCGGATCTAACGAGAAATGGCAAATAAACGTTGTGAAATTCGATAATTTCGATGTATTGAAAATAAACACACGAAACATTCGGTTCCCGAATTGCGATGGAATTTCTGTTTATTCTGCTCGATGAATTTCCAATTGTCACAAAAATGCTAAAAAAGCTCGAGGAACACTCACCCACAGGGAATTTCGAAGCCACTTTCAAAGCGTTTCCTTCTCAAGTCATTCTCGAGCGAGAAACAATCTCGTCGTCGAGAACTGTCAAACGTATAACCTCCATTTTGCGTGACGACGAATACGCTCGAACTTGTTGATGCGATTGAATCGAATGTGTAAAAAATACGAAGTTTGTTTATCGAAGGATTTCAAACACGTTTTACTCTGTTGCCTGGTCGCCTTGCACGCTGATAAACATTTATTTCCGGTTTTGAACTTGACGTTACACACAATTTACATACGGACGCACTTACAACTCGCGTATTTAGTGCATCGTATTAAAAATTACAACCGAGCACAACGCACGACACTGCGGTGCGAGTTTCACAAAATCCGATCGAATAATCGAACGCGAACTTGTGTCGTGACATCATAACGGAAATGTCATGGATTTTCGGTCAAATGAATTCTCCAAAAACCCAAAAATCTAATTCACAGTTTACACTAAACTCGGTTTACGCGACGCGCACATGACAATAATGCTCGTTCTCAAAATAACTTTTTTTTACGCCAAAATCGTTTTCACACTCTTTCACACGCCACCTACGCCTGTGGCCCAATAAATTATACATGTGTGTACATAAAAACATACTTTTCGTGCTTTTTCTTCTTCCGCCCAACGCTTATGGAATCTGAGGAATGCGGGAATGAGGATCAAATTCCAGGGAACGGGAAACGGACCGCAGCAGCTTGCTCGGTCGGTAAAGTCGTTTTTGTGCATCATCCGAAATTTTTTTTTTCGAATTTTTCTTTTCCGTCGACTCGACTTTCTTCGCAGATTCTCGCGAATTCATTTTCATCGACTTTTCGATCGAAAAATTACGTCGTTCATTATTTTTTCACGATTCAAATGAATTTTCCGAAATCCGCGGAAATGTGCGGTGGCGCCCTCTGCCGGCGAAAACTCGCGGCGCAAAAAAACAACGCGTTCGACCTTGAACGTTTACGAGACACAGTAAACAGTTGCTATGAAAGAAAATCAAACTCCAACGAGATTTTCCATGTTCCTCGTAATTTCAGGCAACTTTTCCTTGTGCCAAAATTTTCAGAGTCGATTTTTTGGAATCTTCCGAAATCGGAGATTCGCGGGACGGTGGGGGCGGGTGTAAAAATAGGAAATCGTGAGGTTACGCCACGGCGAATAGTTCACGAATAGCGAGCCCGAGGCAGCCATTTTATATTTTTATTTCTATTGGCTGCCCGCAAAGTCGCATTTAATCGCATCAACAAAACAACCAATCGCGACTAAACATTGAGCGTCGATTTTTTCAGGCGTATCGCTTTTTACGGAGTATCGCGATGAAGTACAAAGCAATGGGAAGAATTTTTGTCAAAATTCGATCGTAAACTCGCGGCTAAAACTTTTTACTCTCGTTTTTTTTCTTAACCCTTTCCTCCGACACTTTCGCTCTCTGCGTGCCGTAACGGGCACATCGAAATTTACATTCAAATGTAAATTTAACGGGTTTTCTACATTGTTCCCGAACGACGGTGTAAAGAAAGAGCGAATGCGAAGTTTCGCGATGTATTTCGTGGTATTTCGCTCCGCTACGACTCGGCTAAATCCTCAAAATAAATAATCAGTGCGTACGCGAGCAGTGGCGTAACTCGCGAAGAAAAAAAAGCGAATCCGAGTGAAAAACAGTATCGCGTGCTTGTGAACTTTCTCCGTTACTGTGAATTGATGTTTTGCGTGGGAAAATGCTGGATTCGACGAAAATGAGCTGAAACTTTTATTTATTTTGTGTGAGTTCGCGTTTCAACGAATTTTTCGAAATCTATTCGTTCGGGACGACGACACCGGCGAGGAATGTTCGCTTGCGATTTTCGATGTCAGTCTCGACGATTTGCAGGTTAGTTGAAATTCTTATTTTTGCCGGAATTCTGCGCGGTTCGTTGTTCGATTTTTTCCGTTACTTTGTGTAAAATTCCAGGAATTTTCACAACTTCCCAGTTGAAAAATTTTCTCGGGAAAATCGCGTTTCGAATTGGAAATTGCTCGCGGTCCTGCGTTGGACGAATTTTGACTTTTCCAGCAAAATTTCGGTCTCGAGTCGAAAATAAAAATGTTTTTCGCGGTTATAAACTTTTTTTCCCATTTTCTTTGGAAAATTCATGTCGCAACTTTTTTTCGAGCGCGTGAAATAATTTCGTAACGGTTTCGATAGGTTAAACATTGCGCGGAGCGAGCGCGATTGAATTTCGCACTGATTTTTCTTTGTTAAAGTAAATTATTTGCTCAAATTACCGTAGCGAGTTTTTTGAGGTTAAAAAACGTAAAAAAAATGTTCGGGAACAAAATAATTCGTTGTTATCGATAATTTCTCGAATTGTCAAAATTTCCTAAAATCTTTTCGAGCCGATATAATTTTCGGGTGAGAAAACCGATCGCTTTATCGTAATTAAGATTCTGCATTTCAATGACGAGCTTCGGCACGAAAAAACGAGAATTTTGTTGCTTTTTCGACGCTGCAAACTTTAACGTCGTAAAAAATCGACTTTTCAGTGACGATGATGCATTTTGCAGGCTCGCTCCATGGGTGAGTTGCCAAAAAACGGAATAAATGCAGAAATTCAGTTTAAAACGCGGCGTTGTTGAAAAAAAATCTGCCGCTTTGCCATGCACAACAAAAAGTCAGCGAAATTGGCGTTAGCACAAAAAACAATCGATTGGCACGAGAATTCTCAGGAGAGAATCATGCGGCAGACGAGACGCGACGATTCCAAGGTACTGGCGGAGAACGGGGACAAAAACGAGGCGGCGCATGATGTCGTCGAGGGAAAAACTCGATCCGACGATTTGTTACGTCTCTGCAAACCGGTTTCCGTGTATTTGACTCGATTGCCAGAATCCCCGGCAAAGAAACACGCAGAGCCACCAAAAAAACTGCCAAAAAAGAGAAAACCTGTTTCTACTTGGGCAAACGGTGTATATTACAAAAGACGCTCAAAAAACCGCAAGTCGGGAAGAGACTCTGGCAAAAATGGACCGTCCCAGGAACGAGAAGCCCGCGACCATGAAAATCCCTCCGGGGAACCGGAAACGTCCCAGGACACCCGAATCGACTTCGATCTAGCGGAAACATCAACAACAGGATTTGGAGGGAACGTCAAACAGTCCGGGGGAGAAAAAACTGAGGGCATGGCCTTGGGAGCGAGTCTGGAGCAGGAAACGTCCACATTTCCAGCTCCTGCAGTGAAATTGTCAGAAGATCCAAAACTCAAGATCGCGGAGAGCGTTTCAGTCAACACAGCAGCTGGGAGAGTCGATGGATTTTCCGAGCCCGAAGAATCCGAAATGGCGGAGGGAGGAGAGAGAAACTCGGGACTTGTAACGGAAAAACACGAGGAGATTTTGACTTCGTTGGCTGTGGAGAATTGCAACGAGAATTGTCCAGTTTCGCGGCCAGGGGAAAAAGAAACGAGTCGATCGTCGCCGGTGAAGCAAGCGAGTAGAAAGAGAAAAACGTCGTCGCTTTCCGAGAGCGCAATGTCGCAGGAAAGTCTGCAGGATTGCAAGAAAGCGAGGACCGTGTTGTCGCGTTCTGAGAGTTCGTCATCGGAGAAGAAAATTCGGCCGATTCACGAAGTTGTCGTGGTTGTTAACCGGCTGGACGATTCCCGGAGCCCGTTGGTCGAAAAATGGAAAAACAGCCTTTCCCAGCTGGATGAAGTCGCGCAGAACTTGAGAGAGACCGTAACGCTGTCGACGGCGTCTGTGAACGAGATAGAAAAGGAAAATGAGGAGTTTGATTTGCCGGAGAAACTCCCGGGTCTGGGGGACCCTCGTCCTTTGGACATTCATAAAAACACGGATATTGTGATGTGCTCCAGTGCCGAGGGCAGCTCGGACGAGGACGACGACGAGATAATGCAATTTTTGGCGGCACGACGAAGAAAAAAGTCTTTGACGAGAAAAATTCATCGAGAAGAGAAAAGCGACGAGGAGCTTCCGAGAGCCAAAACTCCGGCAGCAAAAAGATCGAAATCTCGGGTGAAACAAACGATAAGCCGTGGGCGACGAAGATTGCTAAGCTGCAGTACGACGGACGATGGAAAATCCGAAATTTCTTCTCTCAGCGCCAGGTCCGGACGAATCCGATCGAAAACGCCCTCGTCGCGGTCGACGCGAAGGCTCAGTGATTCCCGATCGGACGCCTCGAGCTGCGAAGACAACATATCGCCTCCGCTAACTCGCAGTAAATCGCGAGCGGCGATCTCGAGTCACGAAGACTCTCTCAACTCCAGGGACACGTTCCAACGGCGAAGTAAAAAGAAAATTTTTTATCGCATTTCCGACAGCGGCAGTTCGGACGAGGCTGACGAACCGAATGAGAAAAATAGCGACAACGAGGATCGCGTTGTCACTGACGAAGCAGAAAACGTTCGCGACGTTTTTGAGACTGAAAGAATCAAAGAAACCGACAACTCGCTCGATTCCGCGGCCGCCAACGAAGTTAAGGAACAATCTGTGGATTCAAATCGAGAGTCTGAGGAAAAGATCAACCAGGAAATGTGCGGTTTGGACGCAGTCGACAAAGTGACCGAAGAAATGAAAGAAAACGCCGTCCCGAGTGTGCTGGAGGCCACAAAAAACATTTGCGAGGTTGTCGAGAGTGAAGAGACCGAAAAGAACGACGAATCGCTCGATTCTACGGCAATTATCGATTCTAACTTGACGTCAAACCGCGAACTTCCGTTTGAGAGAGACGACGACATGGAGAATTCTTTAGCGAGGAAAAAATTGGCCACCATGAAGGACGCGATGGTGGTTTTGATGCGACTGGAAGATTTGGAGGATCAATGTTCCGCTGGCGAATTTGATTTTGGAGAAACAGGCGATTCCGATTTTCCTAGAGATTTCGTGAATGGAACGCGTGAGGAGCACAATCGCGTTTTTACCAACGGTGCTGATGGGGATCGGTCGCTTGTTTCGGGGGGTCAGAATCAACGAGAAAAAACCGCGAGCCCTCGCAAAAAGCAGATCGAACGAAATGACAAAGTTTCTGAACCCTGCACAAAAGTGGGTTCCGGTTTGACCTTGACCGGGACCGAGAATGGCTGTCAAGAAACGAACGATTCAGACGACGAAGGCCAATTGACTGTTGATGAATCTGAACCTCCGGAAATGGCGGTAACGGATGTTGAGAGGCCGCTAATTATTATCGATGAACCTGATGGAACGAGGAGTGAAAAAATCGCGAGTCCTCCAGGAGCCAAAAAACCGTCCAGGAATTCTGCTGGGTCTGGCAATCGTTCCAAGTGTGAGGAACAACCGGAAGTCGATGATGAAAATATTTCGTCGACCCACAGGTGCATAACGTGCGATAAATTGTTCAAAGATGCTGCGCAATTGGAGGAGCACAAAATATCAAGCGGAACTTGCAGTTCCGGTTTTCGTTGCGCGTCCTGCAGCTGCATGTTAGAGACATCGATAGAATTATCGAATCATCGGTGTAACTGCGCCGGAAAGAGCCTGGAAAGACGAAATTCCGTGGAGTCAAAAGAGCACGAAGAGATTGGGACGGCGGAGCCTGAAAAATCGGTAGTTACGACATCCGAAACGCGACCTAAAGGGAAAAAAGATAAGCCGGCGACTACGAAAAATCCACCAAAGAAAAAGGGCACCAGACCTCGCTGTCGATCGGACAATCTCACCTGCAACGTGTGCTCCACAAACTTTGACACCAAAACTGATCTCTCGGAACATTTGTACAAGCACAGCCCGGAAGAGCTTCAAGAAGCGTTTAGAGCCGCCAAAGCTAAAGCGATGGCGGACAGTCGAGCGGAGCAGGCGGCGCAAAGAAAAGAAGCAGATTCCCAGGTGAGCAGTGAGAAAAATGTGAATGGCCAAGTGATTAGCGATGCAATCACTCCCTCCAACAACAACAGTCTTGCCGGGGATCTCAGTGCCCTAGAGACGCAGATAATGACGTCAAATATGAACGCAATTGCGTCGAACATGTTCAACAAGGATTCGTTGACCTCTAAGCAAGCTACAGTTTGTTTCTGCCATAGGGACACCGATCTAGCAACGTTGGACAAAACCGATCTCCAAATAGAAATGGTTTTACTTTGTAAATATTGTCATGTGATATTTCGACGTCGCGAATGCCTCGAGGTTCATTATCGAACAAGCACTATCTGTTCGATCAATCGAACGAGAGAAAGGTGTCCGAGTTTGTTCTGTGCGAATTGTCAATTGACCCTCAATAGCTGGGCAGAAATGCGTCAGCATTTGGAGCTGCATGCCGATCAAAACTCCGAAAGGACCATCAGGTTTGTCTGCAATATCTGCCGAGTTGTCTTTGTCGGATTCGGAGTCTTATTCTACAATCATTGGACCAGTCATTCCAAAGATTCCATGTTTGTCGCAGGGCGTTACAATTTCCCCAAATTTTCGGTCCAGACAATAAATGGTACTGAAAAACTGCCTGTTGGCGCGAGATCCGACGAGAATTATCTCTTCGTCGCAGAGCACGTTTGTACCACTTGCAAAGAACCCTTCTCCACGCGGCGCGACCTCGAGCAACACCAACAAAGCGCACTCTGCACTAAAAAACTGTCGAAGACGCCGCCGAGAGTCGGAGCAGGAGCGGCTCGCCACATTCCTCAACCTGTACGCCCACCAATAAACGCTAAAAACAACGTCAGTGCCAAACAGAATGAAAGTTCCCCTAAGCAAACTTTGAATTCAGTCGAAAACCATAATCTCATTAAAACGAGGCTATTCTGTGACGTGTGTAAGCTGGCGTTCATCAATGAATATTGGTTGAGCATGCACAGTAAGAACATGCACCAGAATCATTTCCTTTTTGTCCCAATGACTTTATCGGGAACGCCGCTGGCATTGCCGTTCAAATGCACCAAGTGTTCCGCCTTCGCGGGGTCGGTTAGTGCGATCGAGAAGCATTGGCGAACTGATGTCCTGCATGAAAAAAGCGTGGCCTCGTTATTAAATGCCAAGAACCCCTCTCGCTTGCCGAAAACTACCGCCGTAACTTCGTCGATAGACAAAGACACAAATGTACAAGATCCATTGCTGCTGAATGCGTCCATAATTAATGTCAATGACGTCACTTCCACTCAGAAGAGTAAAGTCTCAGAGGAACCACCGATCATTACGATAGACGATGTTGACAGTAACTGCGATTCCGCAGCTACCGAAGACACCTCCATCAATCAGAGTGTTATTACTCGCAACGAGGAATCCAGAGTTTCAGTGCCATCCATCACCAGCACCGAATCCATCCAAGTTTCAAACATCTACGAAGGCCCAGTACTAGAAAACCCACTGACTGATCCCCCGACACTAGCCAGTGATGCCAATAGAAATCAGAGGACAAAAACACGAGCCCTGGAAGATCCTTGCGTGAATGTCAGGCTTTCAGAAACATCCGGTAGTAACCTGTCGGCTTCGTTGGTCATCAGTGACTCTGTGGAGAGATCAGAAGATGGTACAGGACACGATAACAACACCGAATCTTATCGAATACTGCTGCCCAACGGAGCATCTCCAGGAAACTTGACGATGACGTTGAGCAGAACAAGCCAACGGGATTCAGCCAAAGAACCTCAGATGGTATCCCTGACGCGATCTTCCGCTGCAGAAAATGATGAAGGATCAGCCAGAACTACCGTCGTGAACGAAGATGAAGGGGAGCACCTGATAATCTCGGACTTACCGGGATCAACCGTTGTGGAAGACATTGAAATAGTACAAAGGAAGGGATCCGATGCGGCGCCGCCTTTGACTGGATCCAGCGCCGCACAAAACAATCAAGTAGTACCAACAGAGAACTTTGAACGCAGTTCGATAGCAACGCCCGGGCACGTGACTAAGAATCCTCGCAGAAAATCAACCGACGTCTTCATCGTACCGGAAATCATAGACTTGCACGATGACGCAGAAGAATGTGAAAACGAGGCGAGCACAGAAAAAGTCAATACCACCGTCAATTTACCGGAAACTAGAATATCTAACGGTGATCAATTGCACGCGAAACTTTCAACGATCGAATTCGCCGCTGCCAACAGTCTTCCTGCTGACAAGGTGGAAAAAAGTTGCGATAGTGGTTCTGGTTCAGAAACTGGTTCGAATTCGGCAGTGAGCAAGTCCGGGTCACCCCGTCGATCGAAAATGATTAAGGCAGCATTGAAGTCATCCGACATGTCGTTCGAAGAAGAAAGATGGAATTGGCTCCGTTCGTCATCAGCGAACCGCGACATTCCTACCTCGACAGGACCGAAAAAACAAGGCTTTCTGCGAGTAAAAGATTTGTCGGAGTTGCAGGCTGCAAGAAATTACACGTGCCTCGTTTGTAGCAACTCTTTCGAATCGGAGAAACTGCTGGACGAACATCGTCGCATGCCAATGTGTGGTGGCACTATTGGGGGCCGAAATCATCAATACCCTCGTGGTATAGCGGCAGCTCTTGTGCTCCCGGACCCTTCTGAAAGGCCGAACACTCCTGAACCACAACAACCACCGCAGCTTGACCCATTGTCCAACGATTCGGCAACCATACTGGAACGCGTTCTGGCATCGCAGCCACCGTACTGTCCTCCAGGCGGAATTTCCGCTTCTACTACTGCTGTGCCTGCTGAAAGGGTTCGAGTAAGCGCTCATCAATCACCCATGTTGTCAGGTGGTTCACTGAGGATTCAGGACTCGAATCAAGTGCTTCCTGAACCACGCACTCCGGCATTAGGTTACCATGCTTTACCTCCAATTGTTAGTACGCCAACAGCACAGGCCAACAAACATCAACATGCAGCCGCCCAGCATCGAGTGCCTTCCACTAATCCTCTTCCAACTTCCCTGGCAAGAAATGCTCCAACAATGGCAAATCCAAACGAAACCAGCAACTACCTGTGCTCCATATGCCGCGCGTTCCAAACTTCTAGCTTGGAGGCTATCAAAGATCACATGACAAAACATTTTTCATTTCGGAGGCAACAAATACCGGCTGTGAGAGTTCTGGCTCCACCGGTAGAGCCCATCACATCATCGCCATCATCCGTGGATATGAGACTAAGCAGAAAACAGCTTTTGCCGAAAATGGCTGTGGTAGATAGAGATACAGCTAAGAATCCTCTGCCTGTTCGCGATTGGACGATTAAGGATACACCCCAAGGGCCTGTCATCGTGACACCGCTTCAAAATGCAATGAACCCCGACCGGACGGTTCTACGTCAAGCTTCCTTGAACTCGAACAACCTCCCACCGAACCCTCTGTACAATAGTCAACTCGTTTATCGTTGTAGAATATGCAAGTCCGCAGTGTACAAAAGTTATCCACCGTTGCGTAATCATGCAATACTCGTGCACGGTATCACAGACTTTGATTCCCTTGATCAAGGCAAAATCTCACAAAACGGTTACCTTTGTACTCAGTGTCCAAACACTTCGGCCCTTTTTGACACGCAAGAACAATTCCGCGACCACGTTGACTCCATCCATACCCACTCTTGCCCATCCTGTCAACGTGGTTTCTCCAACTTCCTCACCCTCAGACACCATCTGGAACAATGTCGCGTTTCCACATCCACTGACCGTAATACATATGGCAAAAATTGTTGATCCTCAGCGCCACCGCGTCTTCGTTTCTAATATGCTCGAATCTACATCATAATACATTTTTTTTCAATTCAATTACCAAATCAATGTGGAAAACTCACGCTTGATTTATACTCCAATGAGTGAGAAATATAAATTATTGTTTTGTTCATTCCATGGGAAAACTAGAGAATAAGCCATAGTGCGTGAGTTCCATGTGTTAGTCCCAACGTTTGCTGGGAGATAAAATGAATCTTTTTTGTTTTTTTCTACTGTAAATGCCTCTGCGATAAAATTGCCGATGAAATCATTGTGATTTCGAGTGCACCGTCACATAAATGAAAAACGAAATGATGTTTTGCGTGCATGGCTAATGTTAGTCTTTAAAAACTTGTTAACTATCGTACAATTGTTTATATAAAATGCGATATATATATATATAAATATAATTACATGCGATCTTCGTGAAGAAGCGAATTGGTGGAAACCATTATAGAAAAATAATTGCAGTGGATGACATCCCGCAACCTGAAAAAGAGGTTTCCCGCGAAGAAAGAGAATAAAAATACACAAATAATAAGGGCAAATATAACAAACTTGCAGGGCGGAGTTTTTCCTCACAAGTAACTCGAAAATTACCACAGTTCTGTCACTTAATCGTTATTTCTGCCCAATACTGAAATAAAGTCCTTCCATTTCACCGGGACCCGCGCTTTTCACGTTGCCAATTTCGTATTGATCAGACTAAATCTCTTTAGAAAAGATCTTGGCACAACGGACTTAGGTAGGGAGAAAAAATTCTCCTCCACTGATGCCTATCGAAATAAGACTAGAGCTTTAGTTATGATTTACATGTAAACGTACGTGTATATATGTGTACGGATTATAAGTTAATGCGAAATTGTACGGATAAGTATTAGACAGGCTGGGTCGAAAGTTTACCGTAGTAACAAATGCACTGTGAGCAAGTGTTACTTTTGTAAGGCCAGAACCCACGAATAAAACGATATTTTATAGTATTCCAACGAGTCCTTGTACTTTTTACCTTTTCCACCCGGATCCCATCCTTATGATATTATGAGGCTAAATGCTGTGGTGCAGAATTCATTCTCAGAGTGTATTCGTCGCCTGTGCCCGGAATCTCGTTCATTCAATCGATAATTAAGGGAAGGATGAAAAACTAAAACAGATAAAAATTGAGCCACTCGCATTTGGCGCTTTGGAACATAATTTATTCTTACAAATGTCTGTTGTCCATCGTAGCATCATTGTGAACTATTGCTGAACATAATGGCCTCATATTTTTATCGTTTCTAAGCTATGAGCTGTTTCCGGAAGTTTCGGATGCTGCCTTTTCTTGAATAATTATACAATTATGGTGGTGCGATCGATACATAACGAATGTGGACTCTAAAAAAACTAATCAAGTTTCTGATTCATGAGTTTGTTTATGATACAGTATTCACATATGTTTGGCTTTCGCTAAGATTGTCTGTCTCGTTATGAAAAAGCCTTCGTCCTCAAAACTAGCACATTACTTTGGAACTGCTGTCCAACGGTGGTCTGTGGTAAAAGTTTTTAACACTTGCTTGCCACTCTGGTGTAATAAAATGTCCCAGGCGTACGTGGCTTTACAAATTCTATTTTTACCATTACAATCTATATTATTTTTTGACGTAAGATTTTGGTAAGTTACAAAACATTTGGAAGTTAAATTAGTCGATAGTTTGCTGTCGCTGGGGTAAAATGGCCAGTGCGTCAAGTACGTGCCTTTACAGAAGGGTGGCAAGCAAGGGTTAAGGGGTCGTTTTGGCTTTCGGCAACATCGTGGCTCAAAAGCGAACCAGCAAGTGACGACCTTAATCAGAAGTTCAACGCATCGCCGCAGTCGATGGAATTCAACCAAGGTTGAAGGCTGGAGGGGTTACCTGGAGTCAGGAGCTCCAGGATATCTTTGATTTATGATCCAACAAATTGGTTTGCCGATGGCAACACTACAATTCTATGTTTCAGTCTGCTTGTTGTAAGAAAGAATCAAGTTTAGCAAAGAAAAAAAACTATCGAAATTCAATTCCGATGATTCACAAATCTGTATAAACGTAAATGGACACTTCTCGATAAGTGTTTTAGTAATAGAATTCAATTATTTCCAATGAAGGTATTCAAGCATTTGCGGACGCGGCAGCGGCTCGACGCCAAGTATTAAAAAGAAAAGTGTTTTTAAAGAAGTGGAGTTTTTAGGAATGGAGGCATTCATCGTAGAGTTGTAGTGCTGCCTTCTTGATTAATTAGCGTTAATTAAACCTAGCAGTAATATCATATCGACGCAGCTTCATTAATTGGGACCATTCATTTTCAATCGAAAAAGTCATCAAAAGATGCAAAGTGCACCTATTGAAATTTGCATGAAATCCCGAAATAATAAAACCACGTCGCTTCCCTTCACTTTCAGCGATATTTTTATCTACGCGAACTTACACGAATTAACCATTAGAAGATATACAGTATTTTGTCGATAATCCTAGACTTTGGCACGTAATTCACATGACACAATAACGAGGATTGTGTCGTAAAAGAAAATTAAATTCATTCTATCGCATCTATCATTAATTCTATGACTTTATCAACTAATTTTCATTACTTAATCCGTGATTAGGACGCTTTTAATCACGCCCGAACAATACTTATATTTACATTGCTTAAAAGAGTTTTTTTTTTCACTCAATGGAAAATGATAGATTTGTGGCGGTTCGAAAAAACATTCGATTTTCTTATTTTTCTTATCAGCGCAAAATCTCGAAATTTTTCACTCTAAACAACTATTTCTCCGTCTTCAATTATTCCATCTCATTGTATTGCACTCGGTAAATTGCTTTATACACTTAGAAGTATTTATTCCTAAGTTAATTCTATTTTAAACTCGGAACCTAAGTTTTTAAATGAGGACATCGTCGTCAACATCGAAATTGGATGTTTCCAACGCCGATGCTTTGCAATAGTCCTCCTTACGAGCTAATAATACTGGCACAGGTCACAGATGTTCAATATTTTTGAAACAGGACAGAAATGAATGCAACGCTTATCGCATTGAAAACTGAAAGTAATTCTTGAGACACATTTGCGTGAACGTATAAAGTGAACAATATAAAATGGATGGAAATATCTCACAAGAATGTGATGATCGCTAATTATGAAAACATGAGTTTGGTCCAGGTAGTGAAAATCGGGGGATCAGGAATTTTGTTCGATGTCAAACTATTCTTTGATTGATTAGAAAATTTAGTAGGAAAAGTTATAAAAATTTGAAACGTCACGTAAAATTGGTCTCGCTTTGGTAGATCGAAAAATCGGTTTCAAGTTCAACGATCTACAAAGTGGAATAAACATCGAATATCTGGCTATCGAGACTTGTTCTCGCTTACAAATACATTATTGAGCAGGGGTTCTATTACACCTATACATTAGAACGATGCAGAGATTATCCACAACCGTTACAGTATTGTTGCACAAGTTGTTCCTTACATAAACAATTACGAGGAGTAGGTTTTATCGCTAACGAGCTATCAGTGCAAAAATAGTATCGTATCTTAATGAAATTATGGCTCTGCACATTTTTTTACGCAACGCCATAAATTCTACACAACTTCAGCCTCGAGAGATCAGAAAAACGCATCATTGTTCGTTTGCTGAGAAATATTTCGTGTATAAAAATCTACCAAGGGCAAAAATAAACTTTAGAATCGTTGGGCAAAACGGGATACCGGTGGGTCCTCCCACAAAAGTTGTTTGGATTTAACATTGATGCGTTTTTTTGATATCACAACTTTAATACCGTGTGATCTATGAGCATTTTGGCCGACCACGTTTGATACAAGTATCAGTAAGTTTTTATAATCGTTACAAACGTTTTTTAGTTCTTAGATTCTAAGTTTCCATTATACAGGGTTTCCCCTCAAAGATGGTCGTTTCTTACGAACCGAACTTCGAGGACAAGCAGCAACGTGCTATTTCTTCATAATTATGTCTAGACTCTGCCAAATGATTTGAATGACACGTGATGCATCAGAAAACCGTGTTATCTGGCAAAACGGTTGGAGATGCGGAAAAAAGTCAAGAGACCAATTTTGTAGAACAGAAAATTCTCTCCAAAAAAGGTCCTCATGATGTTGTTCTGTCTCTCACCATTCTAGCAGTACGCTCAATGACATTCGATGGCGAATTTGAGTTTATGGGACTGACCATTGTCGATGGAGTTCCCTGCATCTCAGTAAATGTGCGTGTGTCTAACATAGCGGAGTATTGAGAGGTACAATCAAGTTCTGCATCCGTCACTTTGTTTTGATTCTATTTACATCGAGAGTTGGATTTTCGATATCTCAAAATGAGGTTTTCATCGCTTCGATGAAACTTCAAATGAACGAGGTATAATAAGGAAGAAATGCCAAATATAAGATCTAAGATTTGAGCAATATAGCAGTCCCTTCGAAAAAAGGTAATAATTTGTTTTTACAAGGTTGAGTCTTTTGGTGGCCATTTAAAATCGACTTACTGCCTCGTCATCGGCAACGAAATAATTACTGCTCTTTACTGCTGACCCGTACATGCTGTAAGTTGGACTGAGCACCAGTCCACGGCCGCAGAGTCCTTTCTCGTCTGCCACGGATGAATGGCGGGCTATGACGCCGTTGGATTTCTTGTCTTTCTTCATTAGCGTCAGCCGGCAATCTTCAGGGCGCAGAGGCATTGAGGGGTAGTTCGGTTGTCTGGCTAGGGTCGTCAATGCTCGGTCGCCTGTGTCGTTGAAGCTGCAGATTGAAAATGATTAGAAATCATTGGTACCGACGGGTTTCTACTTTACCAGCTTCCTGCTTGATGAAGATAAAAGGAATTTACCTGTGATGCCTGACTATGCCACGTTTGATTCTGCAGTTCTCGGTGCCGGCTTGCCCTCCGATGGCTGTTCCATGTGTCTTGCATGCTTCTACACCTGGCACTGGCGATAAAGAACTAGGACCGTAAGATCCGCCGCTTTGTCTCCTGTCCATTATGTTGACTAGCTCCACCGATGGGGTCGGTGAAAAGGTTCCCTAAGACACAGTAACCTTTCATTAACTGCATCCGTTCCTCAAGCTGGCGAATGTGACGACAGTCCTTTAGCTAATTTACCTGCAAAGAAGGTCTCCTGAGAGTTCCACCTTCCATTCCAATCAGCTTCACCCCCATAACGTTCTTCTTTACGATTCCAGGAGTCTCTTGATTATTGAGATTCAGGTTAAGCTCCAAGGAGCTCCGATCAACGATTCTATCGATGTCCCGAATTTTTTCAAAGTTGGTGAGTTTGCCATAAGAAGGAGTACCCATGAGAGAAACTGTTCCAGGCGTCGCGGTTGGATTAACGATCCGTAGTGGCACGTGGGTGCCGTTTATCTCATTCGGTACGTGGGCTGGACCAGTTGTGGAATTCTGGAGATTTCTCACACCGAGTATCTGACCGTCCGAATGGATGCTCGGCGTCATTGGAATGTTGGGACGTGTCCGTCCTGGGGTGTACATGCAGCTTTGAAGATTTTGGAGATTCTGGAGACTCCGATTCGCTTTGTGGACTGCGCTGCCATTCACACTTCTGAAGCCAACGTCATTGTGATCCTCGATTCCCTGGTAATGGTCAGGCCCTTCGCTTTCCCGGCTGCAATGATCTACGGAATCCTCATCCGGCGTTCCACTCGATCCGTGGCACGTGCTCGTTTCCTGTTCATCACACACAAAATCATTCCAACTCTTTTTCTCCTTCTAGTTTCATCTTCAAGAGGCTACAAACTTCATCAACACTTACATTTAGCGTGGCGTCGATCAAGGCTGCACCTGAACTGCTCTGCACCACACCCAACTGTTCTTTTGTCTTGCCAGGAGAATAAACACCCAAAGGATCACAGCAACGTGGACAGTAGCCTTTTCCAAGAAGGTTTCTGGTCAACGAGCTCACGATCAATTGTGTGAAGAGTGCAGTCATCATAACGGTTGTTCGGAAGGGGGACTTTTGTGTTTGGGTCTCAATGTCGTAATAAGGAAAATGAATGAAAGCGGGAATGCCCAGTCCTCGTTCGCCACCTTCCAACAGAAGATCAAACGGATTGATCGCGACCATTTGATAGAATTTGGCCAGTTGATGGTTCATTGGGTGAAATCTTACCGGAAATGCGTAAAACTACGGCAACAAAGTATCCGGCCAAACATCCGTAGGTATCGACCATCGAAGGCCAATGAACTACGGCCAAAAGTTGCGGAAAAAGGACCACGTAGACAAGGTCCGAAGATAAATGCCTATAAATACGAAATAATCACTAACTCATTGATTCTCTGACTTAGCATAACAGGCTAGATTACTTACGATAAATAGTAGACACTTCCCACAGTGAGTGCAACTCCGGCAGACAGAAGTGAGACGATGAGGACAGAAATTCTGAGAATCCAATCGAGTTCTTTTTCCGAAGCCTGCGAAACAAAATGAAAAAAATGTACGGTCCCTCAATAAGAACCGGAGTGCAGAGAAACAATAATCTCACATTGAAGAAAAATGAATTTCTATACTTTTGGTCTTATGGCAAGTCTGTAGATGTTTCTGGAGAACATGGAACTGCTCGCAAGGATGCTGGAGTCTGCTGACGACATGACCGCAGCTGATATTGATCCAAGACCTGGAGCGAAGATTAATTATCCTTAATATTTGATAGGATTAGTTCGCTGTCGCCAAAGTCTCGTAATCCGAGTGCAGCAAGTCATAAAACGCAAGCGAGATCTCATAAAAATGGGATCTCTGCCGAGTTTCACTAGAAATTGTTGAAAAATTCAAGTCACGACTCGTGTGACGCTCACCCAAGAATCCAACCCATTGAGGTGTCAAATAGCGCAGCACAATTGGCAATATGGCACTGCCGTCCGGTGACAAAATGGTTTTATTGAAACCCTCGACCATTGACCAGTCCGTGGCTCTTGCAACTACTCCGATCATTGCGGAAGGCACAGCAATGGCCAGGCACCCAAACATCGAGGCAATTGACAAGGTTCTCACAACAGCGGTGCTTTTGATGCTGAGTATACGTTGGAAATAACCCTGTCATGGGATGGTAGCTCATCAAAATACAGAAACTCCAGTTAAAAACTCATTCGCGGTCACCCTTTGCGATCACCCGGGTCAATATGACCCCACGTGAAATTTCAAGCTAGAATTACTCTGCAGAAAACCTTTTCATACGCATAACTTTCTTGCTGATTTTTTTTCGTCATTTTGAAAATTTGATAAAAAACTTTTGGCATGGGATTCTCATTCTAAAAGGTTCAAACCAACATCCTGAATTTTTATGAGTCGTTCGGAACGATACTGGCGACGTGACGGTCGTTTAAACATGGCCGTGGGGTAATATGGACCCCCAATGATCGGGACCTTATTTTCAGAACGTGTGACCCCGGAGGGTTAAATTTTAGCATTACCTGCCACGGAATTCCGCCAAATATGAGGAGCAGCATGCTGTCCAGCCACATGGCAAGATCGGCGTTTTTGATCTCGCCCAACCAACCATCCTTCTTCATTATTTGTTTGTCCAAGGAGACTGCGGGGTTGAGAATGGCGTAGGGCGTCGCGACGGCTAGTCCAAAGACTATACAGGCTAATTGTAAAGCGTCGGTACAAGCGACCGAGTAAAGTCCTCCGACTACGGTGTATCTACAGAAAATCAACGAGATTGTAGTTAAGTCTCGAAAAAAGTTAATAAATACAGTGATTCTGCTGAAAATTTATCAAGCACGAGTCTTCGCGGTCTATTCTCCAGGAAATAAAAATAATCAATAGCCCCGAGCTGTCGAGCTCCCTCGGGGTTGCTTTCCAATATTTTACACTATCTATGCGGAGAGACTTGTGTTTTTTTTCTCTCGGAGCTTTAAAGGGGTGAGGATTTTGCGTCGTCTATTGGATTATATACGAGGTCGACGTGGAACGATCAAAGAGTTCTCGTCGTCGCGCGGGCTCTACCAGACGAGCAAAATCCTCTGATCTTTTCGGCCATCGTTATCGCCCTCGATTCATTCTCAAGAGTCGCGTCTCGGGCTACGTCGAAAAAAAACCCCTCGAGATACCCAAAAAGAAAAATTCAACCATTCGGACAGTGACCTCACGCAACTCTTTTCCTCCGCCAGGAGAATTCCACTTTGAAGAAATTTCATGATTTTATTTTTTATAAAAAAAAATCGGACGACAATAAAAAAAAGTTTAAAAACAGTTTCTCAGTTTTTTAGTCATTGGATCGAGACAAAAGTGTCGAACTCTTAAACTCAAAAAAGATCAATTCGAAAAAAAACTTTGTATTTTGGGCTAAATGCTGAAAATAATGAGAAACTTACATGGCGACGAAGACGGCGGATGCACACACGCTAATGTTGGGATCGAGACCAGCGACGATGGACAACGAATTTCCAAGAGCTTTGAGTACGGAACTGCACCAAAAGATATCGCCAAGGAGGGCAGGAAGAAAGAGTAATCCACCGACCCTCGCGCCATAGCGTTGCTGGAAAGGATCCAGCATGGTCACGTACTCGGCTTTTCTCATTGGCTTTGCGAACAACATTGCTCCTGTTGATAGTCGGATTGATTAATAAAGAGATTTATTGCTCGCGTCGATGAGATGATCGGAAAAAAGATGGACTCGAGAGTTCCAGCGGAATTCGCCATTGCTCGGGGTGGAAATTCGTTTCGAGATTAAAAACAAATATGCATTGAATTTGAGAGGGTTTTGGCCGACCTACCGAAGAGCAAAGAGAGGCTGTAACCTATGGGAACTTGGCACCAGGCCAAGCCTTTGATGTACATCGCTTCCGCAGTCCCATTCACGAATCCTCCGCCAACCCATGTCGCTGTAAACAATGAAAATCTATTCGTGAATTTACATTTAACCGTTGCATTATTATTTTATTATTTTTACGTCTCAGCTCTTCCGATACGAACAGCCGCTGCGATCGAATGTTTAAAGGGTCTGAACAATCTTGGAACTTCCAAAAAAAAACTTGGATTTTATCAACATTTTTTATCTATTTCGCAAATTGCTATTCCAGACGCGATCCCCATGACCGGGTCAGAAGAGAGTTCAATTTTCTCTTTAGTATCAAATCAGTTCACGTTTTTCTTCGTTTTTTCATAATGACCAGAACGGTGCGTGGTAAAATTCAATTCGGTCCTCATTCGACGAAGGAAATCGTTTAGAAAGGTGTAGGAATTCGGAAAACGAATAAAAAGAAGCCTTTGAGTCGTTTCCAATGGCCTGAGACGATGGCGAAGTTTGCATCGTTGGAATGCAACGCGATTCTGATTTTTATTGAGATTCTGATTGAATATTTGGTCAGGACGATAAAACGATTTTTTTCTAGGATCGAACCCCAAAATCGGTACGAAAATTGTCATGATTTTTAAAATGGAACAAACAATTATTAAAACACGATCATCAGCTGGATCGTAAAGCAATTCGTGAGCGTTGAATCACAGGAGCAACGTTTACCGAGACATACACGTCGAGTCTCTTGGTCCGTTGACTGCAAAAACGTCGGAGGAGGATGTGCATGCTCTCCAGGGATGACGAGTAGCAGGGCGAGGGGGATGGTATTCACGAGCGTTCATTAAGGTAATGGCCAGTTGAAAAAACCGCAGCAACTCGCCCAAGTATGGATCTCATTCCCCTGCCTATACTCGTTTTGCTCGGAGCTTGTTTTACTAGGCGTCCCGAGTGTGCCGAATGGAACAAAGAGAAGCCAATGCTCCCGAAAGATCGCGCGAGCGAAACACTAACAATTCATCCGCACCGCTGCGATGTTTGTTTCGGCTCAAAAAATTAGGAACTCGCGTGAGATGCTCGAAAACATTTGGCCGGAGAGACTAAAATTCTCACCAACTTCATTTTTTCTCCAGCTCTCAAGATCGCGATGTTTAATAGCAACATATAAATTTTTGCATATATGAAGTGAAAAATCTTTTAAAAATAGTCCTCAATATGTTCTACAACAATTTTCAAGTCGAAATATTCAGTAGATCATTTTTTATGACAATTTTTGTGACTGCGAGGTCCAAATCTACCCCATGGTGGCAAGTACGTAATTCTACAGAGGTGTGGCAAGTAAGGAATAAAAATGATTGTCATTTGCAAAGACATATGTGTGTCGTTGGGTGGTGGAAAGTAATAGCTGGAGGATATGCAGACAGACTTTCTTTTGCGGTGTTATTTCCTTAATTAAGGGGTACACGGACGCGTCGCTAATTAAGGTGAATTAGGGAGGAAGTGTCCACGGAGCTGAGCGTTCAACGTCGCCCATCCATAGCGTCCCCGAAGCTTCGGTTTCGTTGGCTCAACTTTCTTTTATTTTCTTCTTCTCTTCATTCATCTTTTGTCTTCTTTGCAAGATTTTTTTTCTCCTCTCCTACCTGGTTTGAGGCAACTCGGCGAATTATAGCCGCACGTTCGTGCAACCTTCTACTTTTCAGTCGACTATTTTCCGCCCCATCTTTTCTATTCTTTTCTCCTCGTTCTGTTCCACTGGATAACTCGCGACCGAATCGTACACTCGTTTACGGAGGCCTTGCCAATCCAACTTCGACAACGCAAAGCCTTTGGACCAATTCTTGCAAAATTTGAAATTGAAACTCACAGGCGAAGTAGATCGTGAAATTGTGCAACGAAAAGTCCTCATCCGTTTTTCTCTCCGATGCATTGTTCATTAGTTACGCGACGTTTTCACCGCCCGCCAATCCGGTGCGTCGCGCAAGGCAGAGCCTCGAGTGGGGGAAGCGCGTTTGCTCCGCCCACTTGCTTATCGTCGCAGCGGATTGGCTGTCACTAAACCTTTCATATCTTACGATCGGAGCGTCGTAGAACAAATTGCATGAGGACTTTTCTCTTCAGATTTGCGTAATCTAATGGTCCTCGACAGCTCCAGTTGAAATTCAGCGAGTCTCTATTTTGTCAGCGCTTGAATGGAGTGAATATGTCGCGTCACCTGACAGAGGATTTTGGGACAAAGCCAGCAACTTTTGCCTCAGACTTTCTTTCATTCTTGAATCCCTCTTTCGTCCTCGTCCGCTCAACCCACAAGATCCCTCCCCGCAGCAGGATATGTGCGGAGCTCCTGTCGTCCTGTGCAGCCTTAATAATGATCTGGCTTTCCGTAGAGCATGCTTTTGCTTGTTATTTATTATTTATATGAGCGAATCTCAAGTGCATTTTGTCCGTACGACCGAAATTTCCAAACTCCACTCGAACCTCTCTTTTCGTAATCTTCATCGATGATGTATTTCACGATTACATTATCCCATACACAATGACATGTCAAGACGTTCCCTTCCATCAAGTCTGCTCTTAAGCTCCTTTAGCAATTTTGAGAGTCTCTTTAGAAAAGAGTGGAGACTTAAATTCGATAACGATCATCGCGTCAACGATTCTTACGTCGACACGAATTAAAATGATAAGATGTTTTGCTTCTACACAATTATTTAGTGAAAAACTCACCAATTAGCGTGAAGACTCCGAGGACAAGCCCCAAGCCCCGATTCGCAAGAATCATGTCATCTTGGCCACTGCGATTTTTTTTCCTTTTCTTTGTCGCAGCCCAGACACCGACCCCAAGGACTGCCGCGTAGAACACGAGGACCCCAGCGATCCCCGGCATATAAACCACCATAACGCAGCTTCTCCAACAACTGCTGAAAATTATAAGGAGAAAAGCGAGCGTTTGTTAATTTTAATTGCCAGTTCATGGCTCCCCGAAATACAATAAACATGCTCCGGGTCATCAGCTCCAGCGCGCGTCAACCTAATCCTGGCTACCAGGGCTGGGGAAATGGGGGCGAGGCACAAAGCATCTTCCTTTGTTTCCTCCCTCCCATAGAGACTCCGGAAATGTAAAGCTTGCTGTAGATGCTACTGCGAGACGATAATTACGTAGAACTTAAACCCAAACATTGAGACATTTGAGCTTTTCATAAAATTTTCAAAACCTCGAGTCATCCTCGTTTTTTCTTTATTGATCCTTGCAATTAAGGTATTACCACCCCAAACTTACTTTATTTCGGATTCTTTAATAACTTTGTATCAACATTCTAGACACTAAAACTAATAAATTTCTCCTAATTCGAGATATTCAATTTCCAATTTTGAAAAATTGCGAATTAAATATCTCGAATTCCAAACTTCAGAAAATGTCTCTTCATAGGAGAAAATTTTTAGTTCTAGTGCCAAGAACTTTTGTACAATATTTTGAAACAACTCTGATCAAAATCGTTTCCTGATAGTGATCCCTTAAACCAGCGGATTAAGTTTCTCAAGAATACGAACTAACGATCGCTTTGCCACTTTTTTTATTTTTAGTGTATTACGAAAGTGAGTTCTTCCGCCTGAAAAATTCCGCATTTGATTACTTAACCAATGAGGGTTTGGTATCCCGAAGAGCTTCATAAAACTACTGTATTAAGCTACTTGGCCCAGAAAAAAAATCTTCGAGAGCTTTTCCAGGGTCTCTCTTGACTCTTTACTCTCTCAAGGATATTATTGCGAGCTCCGGTCGATAGGGATACTTCACAGCTCTGCGGGGCATATAAATATGTAAAGGGTGTCCATGGAACGGTGTCAAAGGCGTGGAGATTATCTCCCATCGTCCATGGGAAACGAAATTGTCAAGATTTTTATTTTTTTTTCTCAAATTACATTTAGTCGTCTAGGACGATGATAAAAATTTGATAAATATTTACAAAATGTCCTTTTTCGAAAAATGGTCTCGAATTTTTGTTTTTTTAAGGATTATGGTTGGCGAAATTTTTTTTGCTTGCAACTGGATGAGTTTTCAATTATTTTCGTTCTCAACGTAACGTCGAGAATTTTTATAGGCGAAACCGAGATTTTCCGGGGCTGCAATCTTTTTCGAGCTCCGTTCTCTCGGTCAATTCTTTTCTTCCGACGAGCACAAAGCACTCGAGAGCGAGAGCGAGCAGCGAGCGAAATTTGATGGAGGAAAATGGGCGATAAGTGGCTGACTTCTGGTCCAGCAGGTGAAATACTGCGGAAGCTTGAATTACGCGGCGAGTCAGTTGTACGAGCTTATACTAAAGTTACTGGCTTCGAGCGTCTACGCCTCGTTGAGCTTGGTAGTTTACTCGAGAGTAGGTAAAGTCTGGCGCGGTTTCTGACCGCCCGACTTTTTTTTATCATTTTTCTCGCATCTTTTCTCTCAGTTTTCCTTATTTTTTTTGTACATTTTCCCTTATTACTCTTTCCTGATTTTTGGTCCGTTTCCCTTTCGCTCTCGCACACCCTTTGCCAGGGTTTCTCTTCGCCCGCACCCGCTGCAGTCCGCCAAAGGGCTCGCAGGGTTTATTCGGCAAAGACCACTACCGGAGAAAACGATAAACCGCAGGAAATCTAATTAGCGCTGGTTTTGCAAATTAACTACGACCGCAACACACTCGACGCGAAAACCTCCAACGTAATTTCAGGCGTCGTCCAGTCATTTCCCTGTAGCCGAGTCACTTTTTCACCATTCCGAACCTTTTTCGTTCGATTTCGGAGCTTTTCGGAATCATGGGACGCGAAATTATTTCGTTCTATCCGATCTCGTATTTCTTTTTCTCCAGACGTCGCTTCGAAGTTTTCGCCTTTTTCCCTAACGCAGTGACCACGAGAGGAAATCTCTCGTCATCGGTAATTGGCCTCTGAAGATTAATCCCAATTAATTCGCCAAGTGCTGGCTGATCGCGGAGACAGCATAATCGCGGAATTTCCGGTGCCTCGTCCTCGCAGCAGCTAATTACGAGCTTTTGTCTGCAATCAAGTGCTTTCCTCGTTCTTTTTTTTCAAACTCGCGAGCCTTGAATTCTCTCAAAGTCTGAAACTCGCGCTGAAAACTAAATTAAAAAAAAAAATTTGCGATATTTTTGTGATAATTTCAATATTTTTCATTTCTAACGCAACTATCGGCGAAATTTACGATTGGAATGAAGAAAATTGACTCTTAAAGAGACTTTCTAGAATATTTCTCGCTGCAATGACTAATTTTTTGTGGTTTTTCAAAATAAACGTTTAGTCGAACGAATCCAACAAAAAATTCTTTTCAATACGAAACGCTGTGGAGGGAAAATCGACCGGACAGCAACCTCGCGAATTCGTTTCGCTAAATTCCCTCATTTTTCGTAGATTCGTTTTATATTCGTAAAAAATTTGCAAGAGGCGTAAAGTACTGTGGAAAATATGAACGTTTCGTACACAAGCGAGTACGCAGTCCATAGATAAGTACAGACAATGGCACGTCAAATAAAAGCCCTTTCATTTTTTCATGCTTGTTATCGATTTTTTTCTTTTTTTTTCTATTCGTCGACGTTGTATGCCAAAATTGTATGGATCCATAGAGCCATGAAACCCGATTATGGATAATCCTAATAGACCCTATTTTTTTTTATATTTTTATTCATTTATTTTGCCCGTTTTAAATTTTCCGTCTCTGGCGCGGATTCTCGTCGATTCGGGGGATCCGAAAATCCGCATATTTTCAATGGATCCCTCGTACAAATTTCTGTGTTAAAAAAAAACGATGAAAAATGGAAAAAAGTTGAAATTGGCAAGTTTTTAACAATTCGTTTGAAAAGATTTTCATGTTTTTGTCCGCACGTGGGAAAAAAAACTTTTAATCTAATTATCGTTGGCGTGGACTTGATTTTTTTTCCTTCTCTCGATTTGACTCAGAGTGGATTTTAGCACGAATTTTAAATCTGCTTGAAAAACGATTTAAGCCGGAAAAAAAGGGGGATTTGCTGAAATAAACTCAAGGGTTATTTAACGCGTTCGTTAATTAGGTGAAAAATAAATATGGAGTGATTCTTGATTGGTCGCGGGTCATTAATAATAATTGGATCAAATTTTGGTTTTTTTTTGAGCACCCATGGCTTTGGAATTAACGACAGTGAGTCGATTTGCTATTGACTCGGGCCCTTTACTATTCGCTGCAATTGCGTTTTTTTATTTTCAATATTTGTCGAGCGTGATCGATCACGAAAGAGCTTGCTTCGAGCCAATAATTACGGATCCTCGTCAGGGTGGCGTCGAGTGCAAAAAATCCCTCATTTTGCTTCTCACACGTTTACAAAGTTCAGGGGGAGGATTTTGGAGCATTAAATTCGTGAGGAAAAATGAAATTCTGAGCCCAATGCGGTTTAAGGCACGAATCCGGGCAATTAGAACTGACGTGCGGCCTTAAGGAGGTTCGATCACGACGATACAATGTTTCCATGGCAAAAAAGTAAAAAAATTCGAAAAGATACACTGAAAATTTAATTTTTTGTCATAAAAAGTCGATATTTAAATCATTTATCATAAAAAGTCAATAATTTAGACTTTCATCGCAAAATTTCATCAAATTCTGATTATTTTGATTTCGTGATCCAAACTCCTTAATAACGAGGCGTTGTTGATCGGAGGATTCAGGTTAGAGGTGAGAATGGACGGAATTGGAAACGCAGGAGACTATTAAATTGAGAAGAGGAAAAGAGTCATGGAATCGGAGCGAATGTTGGGGTTCACGGGTCAGGAACGCCGCGACGCTATCGCTCAAAAACTTGAACGTCGTTTTGCTCCTGGCGTAAAACCGCACTGATCTTTTTTTACGAGCCTAATGAACTCTTGTGGTGGGTGAAACGAGCTTTTCGAGTGTATTTACGTCCGGAGGGCAGTATCGCCACTTCTATCTCGTCCGTATATTCTCTTTCCGGTTTTTCATCCCCTCATACCCAAACATCCCTCCTGCCTCGTCCCTTCTCTGCTCTCTTGGCGTTTTATATCTGGCTGGACTCTGTGATGGACAGTATTCGACCTAGCAGGCAAAGTTCACGGGTCAGAAACAAGCGTCGGTTCCATTAATAGTCCGGTCAAAGTTTATCTACTCCGGCCGGTTGCGGTGCTTGAATGCAGGACGTGATTTTACCTCGATTGATTTTGACCACCGCCATGTACTCCGGATATGCATTCAGTGTGTCACAAGATTCAATATCGCCCGAGATTATTCATCCTGGAGGGAAATCCGAGACAAAGATACGGAACGATCTTCAATTTGGATGTCCTGACTACATTTCCGGCATATTCGGATTCATTGATATGGATATGAGT
Source organism: Diadegma fenestrale (assembly GCA_037043255.1). Lineage (NCBI taxonomy): Eukaryota > Metazoa > Arthropoda > Insecta > Hymenoptera > Ichneumonidae > Diadegma > Diadegma fenestrale. The sequence goes on from CM073317.1 coordinate 5,180,810, forward strand.
AGATGGTGCGATTCTGAAAAGAAAAGTCCTTATGCGTTTTTGGATCGGACGCACCGTTTGCGAGATATTGAACGAACTATCACAGCCAATCCGAAACGATAGCGTGCGGAGTGGGGGAGCGCGCCCCGCCCCCTTAGCCGCAGCGGATTGGCTGTAACTTATTTTGGTCGATATCTCATCAACTATCCATCGGACAAAGAAACTGCTCAATACTTTTCTCTCCAGCATTTCGCGATCTATCGATTACGTGCAACGTTGAAGTCATTTTTGAAAAATTACAGATAAAACTCTCGGAATCCGTTCCTTAAAATTAATCCCGGAGAAGAAAACTTGCGCTTCCTTTGTCATTGACTTACTTTGCAGATCTGCTTCGTGTTTTATAACAGAGTATGATAGAAAATATATCGTGGAAGCTTTAATGTCAGGGACACGGACTGTCTGGTCGTCTAATTAGTACGCATGGCTCGTCCGACGGGGGATTATGGATGATGCACACAAAGTTTACCTCGTGCTAACTTCCTACTTTCCACAAGCACATCAACACCTGCCATCACCCTGCACGTCGTTAAGGTCTTTCCATGTGACATCACACATCGACCTCATCATTATAACCGCGCGTACTCTTCTTGCAACCTCGAACTTATAGACCACGGTTCAGATACACTCTTCCAATCGTTCCTTAACAAGCTTTATCAGCCGACGCGTCCACCGATTGAACTAGTCTGCTACCAGTCTCTTTATCAATCAATAACAAACTTTGTACTTTTCATCAAAGTCATTGTACAGTAGAACCTCCCTTTTCGTAACGGTTTCAGAAATCACTCCACACCCTATTAATCGATATAGAATATGTCGGTTTTTTAAAATCAAGTCGTTCTCGCTATCAGAGCGATTTCAGAGTAGAACCTTCCTTTTCGTAACGGATCTAAAACTTGCTTTACATCGTACTTACTGAAATAAAAAATTTGCTTCGACTCGCAACGTGATTATTTTGATGAAGGGTGAGTTTTTCCAGGAATAACTTTCATCTCCTTGTTTCACCCACAGTTTTTCATGCATAGGTTTTATACGAGTGCTTTTAATTATGAAAGGTAGTCCAAACGTCATCAAAGCATTCCGACTGAATGAAAAAAATATATCATGTATGCATCGACGTACTCCCACATTATTCATTCACCCTACACAAATATGCATCCACGATTCATATCCTGTCGATATTGAAAATTCACTTCAAAGGGTTCAATATCGAGAAAACCATATAAAGAGGATAAGGTTATGCGATCGGAAGGAGAAGTAAGTTATGCCGCTCTGGGATTCACATCGTTATGGACTTTGAAAAAACTGATGGGAGTTTTGAGAACATTCGCCAGTCGTTGGATAATTTCTTGAAAGCCTCCGTGAATATTTAAAAAAAATTGGATTATTCAGTATCATTGATTATGAAGGAGATAAGCTGCGATATTTACTTCTCAGACAAAAGGACATACATCTAAATTCGTCGAGCTCTCTACTCGGTTAAATATTTGTATAATTCCTCTTGGAATATTTAGGATTCGATGAATATTCATGCGTGTAGTCTGCGGAGATTCAAGTGCACTTGCACCTCGGTTATCGTATCTCTTGGCATTCTATTTTCTTCGCAGAGTACGACGAATGTAAAAGAAAAAAGTGGGAAGCCCTGCGAGTGGATGCGTCGTAGAAAAACGTTGAAAAAGGTCGAGTGAGAGATCCGGATTCCCATTTACCTGGGAACAGAGTCTGTACAGGACTTGCCACGAATTGAATTGAAATTATGGGGAACAGATAGACGGTGAAATTCTAGAGAGAAAAGTCTTTTATCATTTTTCTTTTGGATGCGTCGTTGACGAGATACTGATGGATTTGTGAGGGCCAATCCGAAGCGACGATAAGAAAAAGTGGGCGGAGCGAGCGCAGGCTCCGGATTGGCCAGAAGCGTAATCCTTCGTTATCTCGGCAACTATGCACTCTAGAGAAAAATGGAAAAGGACTTTTCTCTCTAGAATTCGATGCTCTATCAGCCTATGAATTCTGAAAAAGATTATCGAAACTCTCTGCCAAATCAGACAGATGCGAGTACATTCGTAGGCGCAAAGTGTTTGAGGAAAGAAATAAAACGTGAAGGCTGGGATTACGGATTCGTGGGGGGTTGTGGGTGAGAGAGCGTGGTGTTTCTACGGAGGGTAAGTGCATTTGATGCAGCTTTATCTCACCCGAGTTTGCTCTCTGGTTCGTGCTCCGTATCAAAGAATTGTCGAGCATGAGGGAAAAAAACATGGGGCTCGAAACTCTTCAAGCAGCGGCGGCAACCCATCTCGACAGCTCTTATCTCTTCCCCGATTTTTTTTAACTTTTCTTCCTCCAAATAACGACAATCTCTCCACGTCAAATATATGCACGAATCTTTATTCTTTCCACCCCGATCGATAGATTTCGAGAGTTTTTTTGTTCCTGATACCGAAATCTTGGAGAATCTTTCGCAGGCATATTTCAAGTGGAAAATTAATTACGATGACATATTCAGCAGCAATTAGGCATTCATTTATCTCTGATTTCGACCTTTCCTACTAAGAGCACATAATTCATTAGTTTTGACGAATAAATACGATGGAATTCCATGGGAACCATAACTCAATCTGCATCAGGGATTAGCTAAATGCAAACCCATCCCTCAAATCCTAATTGATATGAATTAGGGATGAATTCCTAATTAATCCTGATCCCAAGCAATTTTGCAACTTGAATCCTCCTGATTTGGGGATAACGACGTCCTCATTAAGGGGATCTCGCTGCAACGAGAATTAATCACTATTGGAGTAAATTTATTTCGTAAATTTTTGCTCCGTGGCCATTTTATTTGCCTATTCATCCCCAAACGTATTGAGAGCAGTGAATAAAATAAAATGAAAGAGTTAACATAAAATAGACCGACTAGATCGGTAGTTGAATCACTCGAAAGTGCTTTCTCGCGAGTTCTCGTAACAGAAAAGCAATGGATGAACACGCTTCTATGCGAACACGCTAGAATGGTCCATCAGTGGATGCTGCGGGGAGTTTGTGCTCCGTGAATCGACAGTTTATAATGCGTACTGGCTTGAAAGGAGCTTTCTCTCTATTTCTTTTTTCCTTTAGCGTTGAATGCCTGTTCCACGGCTAAATTGACACGCGCAAGAGCTTCTGTTGGTACTTTTGTGATAGGCTTGCTGGATGCTGAATCGAAAATGGGGCGGCACTGAGCCGCGGTGACGCGAGCTATAAGAACCAACGTAAAGCGTGTCTGAACTGAAAATTCAATTTTTTCAAAAAACGTCGATATTTAAAAATTTTTTGATAATTTCCAAATTTTCGTTATTTTGACAATATTTTTCATTTCTAACGCAACCGTCAGCTAAATTTGCGATTGCAATGACTAAAATTTACATTTCGAAGAAATTTCTTGCTGCAATGACTAAATTTTTTGTGATTTAAAAAAAAAAATTAAGGAAAATGATTTTGCGAAATTACTAACGAGACTTTTGATTCTCGGATCAGTCTGTCTTTTCCTCAATATCGAATTTTTTAGCGTTATTCGTTGATTAAAAAATCTTCACACTCGGTGCCGAGCAATGCTGCGTATCCATGGTCGCGAGATAAAAACCCGGTGAGACCTTTTAACTACTACGAGGAAAGCGAGTGAGGGTGAATGACAATATCGAATGGCACACGGTGTTATTCGATCGTGTATTTTCCTTTCCTCGACCCAGTGACGTGTTTTAGTTCGATTCGACAATTCTATTTATACAAACTGTTACGAGCCATTTTTCCTACGACAAATAAAAAATTATCAAAGTCAAAAACGACCTTGGACGATTTTTAATCGTTTTTCATCGTTTCACCTGATTTTCGACTAATTTTTTTACTTTAAACTCAATTGCCCGAGGTTCCCGTGATTCTGCATGAAAAACGAAAAGAATGAACCTAATTTGCAGTCTTTTCGTTAAATTTTACCGGAGATATGAATTTTTCAAAATTCGGGGTCATTTTGACCCCCACCGGAATAGCTAAAAAAAGGTTAGCGTTCGATGGTTGAAAATGACAATGACGAAACAAAATTTTAATTGCATCGAAAAATATTTTGTTTAAAATTCATGGGAAAAAATGCAATGCGAAAAATTTGAATATTTTTTGTGAATTTTCAATAAGCTCACCTGGGAGTCCGGCGTCCGGACTCTCAAAAGTCGAGGGAAGTCGTGCCGAGTTTCACCTGATCATGTCGTGACGATATTTTGAACGGTAGTCGCTTCTCGATGGAACGATTTCGCACAAAAAAAAAAAATATTTTCACTCACGAGAAATCACGAAAATGGGGTGGAATTTTTGGAGGATTTATTGGCGATGAACGGGGAAGAAAAAAATGAACGGAAAGGGTGAAAAAAGATGCTGCAGGAAATGAATCGAGTTGCGGTTTATGAAACGTACGAGTGATAAAAATGAAGCACCCGGTTGACGCGAGATGCGTCGGACGTACGATTTCCTACTGAATGCTAGTGCGGTGGGTGTTTTAGAATCCAGCATCCATGAAGGCAAACAGGAAGAGTAGAGCGAACATGAACGAGTCTAGGGGGAGGGATTGAGAGTTGGCGGTGGATGCTGCGATGCTCTGGACCAAGAACAGGGGTGGTTGGCTAGCGAGATCCACGTGCCGGAGTATTGATCTGTCCGCGCAAACTCCGGTTACGAGCGAGCTACACGCTCTTGCTCTTACAATCCGGCCTTCTCTTTTTTCCTCTTTTTCTTTACCTCCAACAGCTTTTCCACTGTTACACTTACTTTTCCTCCCTATATTTATCGAATTAGGCATATTCCAGGCTTTTATAGACCATCTCGTGGCTTGCCTTCCACTGGACGAGTAATGTAGTCAATTAAAAAGGGAAGGCATGTCCAATGAAGATTCAATTTTGTCAAAAAACGCAACTTTCAGCCAAATTAACGATCGGAATGACAAAAATTTACTTCTCGAAGAGACTTTCCAGAATATTTTTCGCTGCAATGACGAAATTTTTGTAATTTTTCGAAAACACAAGCGTTTAGTAGAAGCTGAATAAAGTGTAGGGAAGGCCAATCTGGTTGGGCCTGAAGGCCAGTCTCGATAAAGTGGTTTGTTCTGCGAAATTAATTAGAGAAAACTAGTTTTTCCTGGCGATGGGTTAGGAAAAACTAGTTTGACCTGAAGACTCGGTCAGGCCAAACTAGTTTAAACCGACGAGGGGCTTTCACTGACGACGTAAATATGTATTACCTCGTGGTTTGATCTTCATGTTTGTCGAGATAATTACGAACGATGTTTATCGCACGCAGACACTTTCCCGATGCATTGTATTCCGCTTTACCCTTTTCCTGCCTCCCGGCTCGATCGCTCCACTCAACGCGAACAATCTTCCCACACCCTACACATGCAACATATAGAAAAGCGCCAAGCTCATCTCACCCTCCTCCAAGATTACCTTTTCCCTTTCAATCTCCGCGTGCATTGCCTTTCCTTTCCGCATTAGGGATATTCATCATCATCCCTATAGTCTTCCCCATAAATTGTGCTTCAGGCTCTTAGACGCTAAGTAGATCGTGAAATTTACTGTACATTAAAGTCCTCATCCATTTTTTCTCCAATCCACTATTTAAGAGACGTTTATTTTCATTAGTCACCGGCAAAATCCCCTAAAAATAAAATTTTGTTGAAAAAGATCGATATTTCGTTCGACAAAATGTTTTTTTGAAAAATCACAAAAATTTAGTCATTGCAGCGAGAAATATTCTAGAAAGTCTCTCCGAAAAGTCAATTTTTGTCATTCCAATCGTAAATTTTGCTGACAGTTGCGTTAAAAATATAAAAAAATTGTCAAAATGACGAAAATTTTGAAATTTTTTAAGACTCTCCAAAAAATCGACTTTAGAGCTCGATCAATCGCTCTTTCGGATCATTCAGAATCTGGCGTTTCGATTACACTATCATTAAATCTCGATAGACGCATTTTTAACGATAAGAAGCAAAAAAACTGTCGGTCCCGGAGACCGACAGTGGCGAACTACGATACCAATTTTTTTTCTTCTGATTTTTATTCGTTAGGCAAGAATATCGAACATTTTAGCGTGAAAATATTAGTCGACGATGTTGATTAATTATTGTCTTATAATTAGTGCTAATTAAAAGTGTTTTGGCATTTGTTTGCTGTGAAAAATTGAATTGAGATGTTAATATTAATTTTAAAAAAATTTCCCCAGGCCATTGACCCTCTCCGCGTAAATTGAGAACGGTTCAAAATGATTTATCGATCGGATATATATTACGTGCCGAAATACGAACTCTCCAAATAGAAACAATTATAATTATCAACCGGAATTGTGCTAGCATCGAAAATCGATAATATCTCGGTCGTGGACAGCAATATCGTATCAAGTTACTAGCCTTTTCGCGTAAAACTTCCAAAAGGCAATTTGTACGCGTCCGTATCAAGCAGAGTGATTGCCTATTTTGAGGAAAACTTTTCCCACGATCAAAACCGAAATAAATTAATTTGCATCAAAAATCTCTCTATCAAACTGAAAAGTGCATATTGTTGGAAAAAATCGACATTTTGTTGGATACGTTCGACATTTTTTTAAAAATCACAAAAAATTATCATTGCAGCAAATATTCAAGAAAGTTTCTTTGAAAAGTAAAAAACCTCGAAAGGCTGACTATTTATCACAATTAATTGCAGCTCGATCAAAAAATTCCAACGATGATAATTCGAAGGCCATAAACGAAGCCATCGCTTGATCCAAGTCACTCGGATTCACAGTCTCCGTGAATAAGTTGGTGCTTACGATGCAGTTTTAATAAAAAAATATAATCTTGACTGATAAGAATTCGAGAGTCATTGCACCTCGGAATCTCTTTGATTGCGTCGAAGGAGCGTGCAATCTGACCGAAGATATATGTTTGCAAGATGAAACGAGACTTTTCCCTAAACAAAAATGAATTTGATAAAAGTATAAAAATAAATTATGAAATTTATGGTTTTTCGTTGCCGAAACTTCAATCTCGAGCCCGAACCCAAGTCCAAACTATTCGCAGTCTTTTTTCGGGTTTTTCAGAGAGTTATGGTGTGATATGATAATTTATGGTGTAATTTGTGGATCTATGGGGTCGGTTGTGAAATGTCAGCAAGACAAAGTATTCGCAATCTTCTTATGATGTTTTTTTCGTCTATGGGGTTTTATGGGGTCTTATGGGGTTTTATGGGGGTCTTATGGGGTTTTATGGGGTTTTATGGTGTAAGTTGTTAAACAAGGTTCGCTGTCGTCCAGAATGTTTTTTCGTTGGATCCAACTGCATGGGGCCGATGCAGTTTACCAAAAACCCCGCGACGGTGCATGCAACGAGATGATTGTAGAAAAGTCCCGAGCCCCAAGATCCATCGGCCAAAATTGTATCATTCTCAATTTCGAAATCTCAGAGCGAGGCCACTCGCAATTATCGTTTGATTATTCGGCGATGTAATTGATCGACTGATTACGTGCGAACGGGGCTCTCGTGGAATCGCCACGGTGGGGGAGTGTCGAGTCATCGCGATCTCTGATGAGAGAGATCAAATTCCATTTGACTCCATGCGGTTGAAGCGAAAGGATAAATTCAGTTCCATCCACAGCTCGCGATGCAATCGAAAGTGGATGCTGCATGAGTTTACGTCAGTTGATCAACCGCTTCGGAAAGTTAATCATTAGGAAAAATACCACGTGCGTGTCATAGTGATCAAGCAGTTTTCAACGTTTCTCACGCGATTTATTCGAGTTACTCGTTATTAAACGAACCCAAAGGAAAATCTTGCGATTTCAAACACTTCGTTAGCTGCTGAGGAAACTTCGGAGGAAATTTATCGAAAAACAATGTCGTCTAACTCAACTTTCTGTTACGAGGTAACAAAAAAATTCTTTTGGACAGAAAATCCTTCGATTTTGATTTTAATATCGTCAAACGCTCGAATCAGCAAAAAATTCATGAGATTCTTTAAATTTATTCATTTCGTTTTACGATTTTTTGAAAATTCTCATTAAATATTTGTCTATTTTGTTTAAATTTCGGAAAATGTGATGAGGCGACAATTTTTACGAATCAAATTTGTCAATTACTTTTCAAAATGCTGGAATTTTGTTTTTCATCAATTAATAATTAATTAATGTTAATTAATAATTAATTAATGATTAATTAATGTTAATTAATAATTAATTAATGTTGCTAATTACTCGGATTTTTTTTTTTTTTTACTTTTTACTTTATGAATTCATCAGGATCCGGACGAGATCGTAATAAAAAATGGGATTATGACTGGACCGGCAAGGACGTACGTCAAAGACAATTACGACAGTTTTGGAGAAATGGTTTTGGGTCGTTTGGTCGCCGATCCAAAATTCGTCGGGCAGGCAAGTCGGAAAACGTCGATTTATTCGTCGTGAATAAATTTCCCGAATTTCCCGAATTACTGAGCTAATGAATTCGCAGGTTGACGGTTTGACCGGTAGGGAAGAAACTTTCGGGGAGATGAGGGAAAAAAGTGTCAAGTGCGCTATGTGGATGAAACAGCAAAATGTCGGGATCGGCGACATCGTCGGAATTTGTACCCACAATCAAATGGACATGTACGTACCGTGTTTCGCGTCCTTGTACATCGGCGCCGTTTACAACGCCTGGTGGGACATCGGATTGACGAAAGGTGAGACCCGAAATTGCCAAAAAATGAAGTTTCGATCTTTAAAATACGAAAAATCGAGTTTCGATTTGAAAAATCCAAAAAAAATCGCACTCCGATCTGATAAATCGAAAAAAATCAAGTTTCGATTTAGAAAATGCAAAAAAATCAAGTTTCGATTTGAAAAATGCAAAAAAATCGAGTTTCGATTTAAAAAATGCAAAAAAATGAGGTTTCGATTCAATAAATGCAAAAAAATTAAGTTGCAATTTCAAAAAAGCCAAAAAAGTGAAGTTTTGATTTGAGAAATGCAAAAAAATCAAGTTTCGATTTAAAAAATGCAAAAAAAATCAAGTTTTGATTTGAAAAATGCAAAAAAATCAAGTTTCGATTTTAAAAATGCAAAAAAAATAAAGTTTTGATTTCAAATATGCAAAAGAATCAAGTTTCGATTTAAAAAATGCAAAAAAATCAAGTTTCGATTTAAAAAATGCCAAAAAATCAAGTTTCGATTTAAAAGATGCAAAAAAAAATGAAGTTTCAATTTTTAAAATGCAAAAAAATCGATTTTTGATTACTAAAAAGCAAAAAAATCGTGTTTCGACATTTAAAATTCGACAAAAATCATCGCGATTGCAAATCCGAACTTTGCCAATAAAACTAATAAAGCCAAATACTTTTTCGTTGCTTCCAGAAGTGGCCAAACACTTTATCGAACTGACGAGGCCGAAAGTGCTTTTTCTGACGGAGGCAAGATCGAAAATAATTCTCGAAGCGATCGAGGAACTAGGGGCGAAAATTTCAGTCGTAATTTTCGGAGAATCCACCGATCTTGTCTCTTTGAGCTCGATCCTGAAATCGCAGGATTCGAAAAACGTCGATGCATTTCGTTGCACGAAATTGTCCAGCCTCAAAGAACCCGCCGTCATTCTCTACACCTCGGGAAGCACCGGATTGCCCAAAGGTGTTGTTTATTCCAACAAATCTCTCCTCAAAAATATTCACCATTACGCCAACTTTCACGCCTTCGAAAATTCCGTGACGCTCCTTTTCTCGCCGCTCTCCTGGCTCACCGGCGTTTACACGATGCTCCGGGGAATCGTCGTCCCCGATCGACGAATTATTCACCCGGAATACACGCCAATAAATTGCCTCGAGCTCATCGAAAAGTACAAAGTAAGTTAATCTCGTTCGTTCCTTCTCGGCCAAAAAAAAAATTATTTGCACCCATTAATTGTTCAATCAACAAATTCCATAAATTTATAATTCATTTAATTACAAAATTTTTCGAATTATCGATTTTTCTGACAATAAATTTATAAATAAACAAAAAAATTTATAAATCATTTAATAATTCAGTAAAAGTTTGAAATTTCTGATCGGAAAAATTTCTAATTAATTATGAATTTGATATAAAATTCGTAATAAAATTCAAATTTATTCAAATTTTCAAATTTGGTAATTTATAGTGAAAAATAATAAAAAATCGAATCACAAATTTTTGATTCGTCAATTCGTTGTGATGGTTGTGATGATTTTCAGATAAATTGGGTTTTGCTTGGACCCAGCGCGACGTTCGCACTGGCGAAATGTTCCGAAATATCGAAATACGATGCGTCGTCTCTGAAGGTTTTGTTCGTCGGTGGTTCAGCCATTAGAATCGAGACGCAAATGTCTCTGGCCGAACATTTTCCTCAAGCTTTCATCTGTCAGGGCTACGGTAACGAATTATTTCTCATTCCCTCGTATTCGCAAATTTTTACCACCAATTCGAACGAGTCTTCAATCTCTCTTCGGCGAATTTAATTTTTCACTCATTTTTTCGTCTCGCTAAAATTTATTCCCACGTTTTCAACAAAAAAATAAAATAAATTCATTCAAAAAACAACAAATTCATAAATTAACAAATCAAAAATTAATAAATTAACAAATTAATGAATCATTATTAATTAATAAGTTAATAAGTTGATAAGTTCATAAATTAATAAATTAATGAGTTAATAAGTTAATGAATTAATAAGTTAATAAGTTAATAAGTCCATAAATTAATAAATTAATGGGTTAATAAGTTAATGAATTAATAAGTTAATAAGTTGATAAGTTAATAAATTAATAAATTAATAAGTTAATGAGTTAATAATTTAATAAATTCATAAGTTAATAATTCAATAAATAAGTTAACAAATTAATAAGTTAATAAGGTAGCAGATTAATGAATTCATAAATTAATAGATTAATAAATTCATAAGTTAATAATTCAATAAATTAATAAGTTGATAAATTAATAAGTTAATAAATTAATAAATTAATAAATTCATGAATTCATAAATTCATAAATTCATAAATTCATAAATTCATAAATTCATAAATTCATAAATTCATAAATTCATAAATTCATAAATTCATGAATCAACGAATTAATTAATGAATAAATTAGTAAATGAATGAGTAAATAAAAAAATTATTGAATTGGAGAATGAATGGATGATTAAATATTAGCGACGTGAGTGAATTTGGTTTGGGTCGACGCAGGTTCGACGGAATTGGCGGGGATAGGAGTGAGGCAGAAAGAAGGATTCAGGCCAGGCTCCTGTGGGAGAGTGTCCGAGAACAAACAGCTGAAAATCGTCGATCCAGAATCCGGGAGAATTCTCAATCCCAACGAGACTGGAGAAGTTTGTTTCAAATGTGCAGACATGATGGATGGTTACTATAGAAATCCTCAGGCGACGAGGGAAACGATAGATTCCGAAGGTATAAGGAGCAAGAAAAATCTTTTGCCCGGCTCGTCGCTAAATTTTCGCTGTTTTTTGGGTCGAAAAATCGTCAATTTTTTTCCAGGCTGGCTCCACACCGGCGATCTCGCTTATTACGACGAACGAGGCTTCTTTTTCTTCGTCGATCGCTTGAAAGAGTTGATCAAGTTCCGAGGCTATCACGTTTCTCCGACCATGATAGAAAACGTAATTCTCGAACATCCGGCGGTCCTGGAAGCCGCAGTCGTTTCGGTTCCTCACGAGCTCGACGAGGAGCATCCGATCGCGTTCGTCGAGACGAAACCGGGACTCCAAGTGAGCGCAATTTCCTGCATCCGCGTCGAATTTTCGACCGCAAATTCCTCAAACGTTTTTTCTCTGCCTCAAGGTCACTCAAGCGCAACTCGAGAAAATGGTCGCCGACGTACTTCCGGATTATATGAAACTCCGCGCGGGTGTCAAGTTTTTGGAAAAAATGCCTCACACCTCTTCGGAAAAAATTGCCCGCAAGGAACTCAAAATATTGGCCAAAACTTACGTCCAGTAATTCGCTTCGCAGTCGCTCGTCAAATTCTCAGTCGAAAGTTCGTTGACGTTTTTTTTCAATCGAATAATCAATCTCATCAATTTTTTTTTGTTGATTTTTATTTTTAGTCGATTTTGATTTTTTCGCAAATTTCTGTTGATTTGAAGAAATTTTAGTCGAATTTTTTCCATTTTTTGTTGATTTTCACTTTATTTTTTATGATTTTTGGTCGATTTTCATTTTTCTCAATTTTCCGTTGATTTGAAATAATTTTAGTCGAATTTTTTAAATTTTTTGTCGATTTCAGAATAAATTATTATAATTTTTTGTTGATTTTCATTTCATTTTTTATGATTTTCGGTCGATTTTCAGTTTTTCTTGATTTTCCGTTGATTTGAAAAAATTTTAATCGAATTTTTTCCATTTTTTGTCGATTTAAACAAAAATTATTACAATTTTTTGTTTATTTCCATTTTATTTTTCATAATTTTTAGACGATCGTGATTTTTCAATTTTTTGTCAATTCAAAAAATGCAAATTTTAATTATTTGTTGAATTTTATTTCATTTTTTGGTTTTTGATATTTTTTTTCATTTTCATTAATGAATCAACATTTTATCGTGAATTTCTCGTCGTCTCGTTGATCGGGGAACGCGGAACTGCGAAAAAAAAGGATTAAACGATTTAATGGAGATTTTGGGTTCGGTGAATATTTGGAAAATCGAAATATCGAGAAAACTGCAAGAATTTTATTGTAAATTGGAATACAAAGTGAAAATACTGATGGCTCGTCGGAGCAACGAACGAGAAATGAATTTTCTTTTCTTGTTGAAAGAATAAATGACGAAGGAGCGACCGAGTAAATTTATACACAGTATAAATTGAATTTTCCTTCAACTAGATAAATCAAACAATTCGATTTTGGCAAATAAATCGATTTCGAATCGACGAAAGTGGGAAAAAATGATAAAGAATGAAATTTCACTAACGGACGTTCCGTTTTTCCGTTTTTTTTCTTTTTAGGAGACTCGACGTTCGCTCAACCAACGACAAACTAAAAAAAAACTTTGCTCTTGCAAAAATGACGTTGTCGATTCTATTTCGAAGTGAAATAAATGTCCCTGAGCAGCATCGTCGTCGTCGATGGCACTTGCTTTTTGCCACTTGTCAACGGACTCAAATCGTTGTACGACGCTCGTTCCGTCGATATTATTCGAGCCGTTATCGTCAACATCTTCAATAAATCTGTCGTCTCGGCATACTCGTCGAGAACTTTGCAAAGACACTGAACAAACCAAGTGCCTTCGGTTGGACTTCGCCAAGAGTAAAAGCCTGTAGATATAGACAATTCGTAGCGTTATTTTTATGTTGATCGAGAAAATCGGATTTCGGGCTCTCGAAAAACTTTTTTTTTTAGAAAATGTACATAAAAATTTGAAAAAATAGTAAAAATGACAATAAAAATGAAATAAAATGGTAAAAAAAAAGGAAAAAAAATCGTGTGGCGGATTTTTTCAACGAAATTTCAAAATTTTCAACGAAAATTCATGTTTTTACAGGTTTTTGAAAATTTGTCGATGGGATTATGATAAAAAATGATAAAAATTCTTCTGAAAAATAAGCGCAAAGCGTTTTTTTAGAAAATTATACATAAAAATTTAAAAATAGAGTTAAAATCGAAATAAAAATGGTAAAAAAAAGGAAAAAATTCGCGTGGCGTATTTTTTCAACGAAATTTCAAAATTTTCAACCCAAATTCATTTTTTTCCAAGTTTTTGGAAATTTTCCGATGGAATTATAATCAAAAATGATGAAAATTCTTTGAAGAACGGGTAGAAAGCGTATTTTTAGAAAATCATATACAAAAATTTAAAAAAAAGAGTAAAAATCAAAATAAAAATGAATTAAAATGGTAAATTGAAGGAAAAGAATCGCGTGCCGAATTTTTTCCTCGCTGCTCGCACGCCCCGAGAAATTTTCAACAAAAATTCATTTTTTTACCCGTTTTCGAAATTTTTCCGATGGAATTATGAATAAAAATGATGAAAATTCTTTCAAGAACGGGCAGAAACCTTTTTTTTAGAAAATTTCATATAAAAATTTGAAAAAAGAGTAAAAATCGAAATAAAAATGAAACAAATTGGTAAAAAAGGGAAAAAAATCCGCGTGCCGAATTTTTTCCTCGCTGCTCGCACGCTCCGAAAAAATTTTCAACAAAATTTCATTTTTTTACCCGTTTTCGAAATTTTTCCGATGGAATTATGAGAAAAAATGATAAAATAATTCGATGCGAACCTTGGGCGGAACTGTAAGCTATGAGAAAGTCAGCGTGAGTAGGAATTTTGTAGGACGTCACGATGGAATCGGTTTCCGAGCTTCGGATGTTGCGAGCACCTGAGCGAAGCTGAATTCCATCGTCCAATTCGTCGCCTCGACAAGCCTCGATTCCCAAAAATACAAATCAACATAAAAACTCAATTTTTCGGGTCTAAAAAAAATGTCGAAAAACTCGTTCAGAAGATTTTGCATCGGAAACACAGAAAAATTCTTTTTCCTCATATCAAAAATGCCAGAAATGTCGTTTTTGGTACCTGGAGAAAAAAGAGCTTTGGCTTTCCGGCCAAAGATTTGCATCTGTCGGCCGTAAACGGTTTCCAAATTTTGTCGGCCTTGTAGGCCACGTCCTTGGCGAATATCATGTCGTTCGATAGCCCATGGGTCAGCACGAATATGCAGATACAGTCGGAATCTCCATGATCTTCCTCGCTGACTAAAAAAAAATCGAAAAAAACCGAAATTTTTCATTTTTTTTTTGAATAAATCGATAAAAACCGATCTTTTTCATTTTTTTTTGAAAAAATCGAAAAAAACCGAGATTTTTCATTTTTTTTGAAAAAAGCAAGGAAAAAATTAATTTCGTGAATTCAGCGACCAAAAAATGACTCGAAATTCTGTTTTTTTTTTTTTTTAACTCGGAATTTTATTTTTTATTGCTCGTTTGCAGAAAAATCCGTAAAAAAGTTTTGAATTTTTTTTAAATTTTCATTATAAAAATTCGTGAGAAAGGGAAACGCGAGAGTGACTTACGTTTCGTTATTTTATCGATCACTTCGGCGTGCACGAGATTATCGAGAATCTCAACTTCGAAACCGAGATTTTGAAACGTGTGCTGAATTTTTTTGGCGTCGTAACTCGAGCCTTCTCTCGCCTCGAAACCGGTGTCGAAATACTCGTGATTAAAGACAACGCATTTGCCCCGATTTTTGTGACTCATGTTGTAACGATCCGCGTCCATTGCAACTGGCATCGAAGCCGTTCCGCTTGTCGAATTACTTTCGATCGAAAAACATTTATTAATCAGCTTGAATATTAAATAATTCGATCTCGCAGCCATTTCCCGATTTCCCGACAGCCAAAAATCATTTCGGCCGGTTGGCAGTGAAAAATCACAAGAATAATTAAAATTTGTTCGATTAATTCGTGAAATTATTCCAAAATCTGAGAATTTGAAAAAAATTACGATTTTTTATCGAATTTCGGCAAAAAAAACTTTTTTTTTTGCATTTTTGTTTCTGCTTCGGAAAAATATGCGATTTTGACGATGGAGGAATTATTTTTCAAATTTTTGGCAAAAAAACGTTTTTTTTTTTGGAGTTTTGTCTTCGATTTTGGAAAAATTTGAAATTTTCAACGAAAACGCGATTTCTTCGCGAATTTTTGGGAAGGAAACTTTTTTTTTAGATATTAATTCTATTTTTCAAAATTAATAAATTGAAAAACGGTTTTTTTTGCATTTTCATTCGTATTTTGGAAATTACGTCAATTTTGGCATCGATTTTGGAAAAAATTACGACGATTTGAACTTTTTGTAAAAATAATTGTTGGCGACTGTCAAAAATGATTATTGAAAAGTAATGTTTGTACCTCCTGGAAATGGCCTCGCCCGCCTCGCCAGATAAATTCGGCGCAGCATCCGACGAGTCGGGCGTTTTGTTGTGGCGCCAATCCGGCACGAAGGCGTTCACCGAATCCGGCGTCCTTAAATCGGGCGTCGCTGGATAGCCCTGATCCGGTGAAGTCTGCGTGAAAATGGCAACAACAAAAGAAAGAAAAACTTTCACTTTCCTATATATAAAAAGAAAAAGAAATGAGGTGAAATGCATTTTGAAAAATGGCGAACCAGATCCATTTGTCCGTAATCCCGCGAAGGCGTGGTGAAGCCTTCCGGAAGTGGCTCGCCGCGATCGCCCTTACAATCGATTACGTCACTGACTCGGCGGCGTCGCTTTTCGGCGGTCGCTCTCGCGATCCGCACTTCGTTATCGCTCGCACTATCATCGTCTTCTTCCGTATCATCCGCCTCAATAAATCGATATCAAAAGTTTAAAAAAATCATTTCATGCCCTGAACACGCACTAAAAAGAAAATTTTGTTGGAAAAGATCGATATTTTGTTGGATTCGTTCGACTGAACGTTTTTTTTTGAAAAATCACAAAAATTTAGTCATTGCAGCGAGAAATTTTCTAGAAAATCTCTCCGAAAAGTCAATTTTCGTCATTCCGATCGTAAATTTCACTGACAGTTGCGTTAGAAATGAAAAATATTGTAAAAATAACGAAAATTTCGAAATTATCCGAAAATATTTCAGTGTTCAACAAAATATCGACGGTTTTTGAAAAAAATTGAATTTTCAGTGCACTAAAAAGAAAATTGTGTTGGAAAAGATTGAAATTTTGTTGGATTCGTTCGACTGAACGTTTTTTTTTTTAAAATCACAAAAATTTAGTCATTGCAGCGAGAAATATTCTAGAAAATCTCTTCGAAAGTCAATTTTTGTCATTCCGATCGTAAATTTCGCTGTCAGTTGCGTTAGAAATGAAAAATAGTGTCAAAACAACGAAAATTTTGAAATTATCCAAAAATATTTAGTGTTTAACAAAATATCGAAGTTTTTGACGAAAAACTCGATTTTATGACGATCGAGCTTTGCATTTTAATTGAAAAATTTATCAAAGTCAATCGGCGCGTTCAGTGAGTCATTTCCGGCACTCGAAACTGTGAAAAATTCTCCAATTTTGTTCTCCGAGCCAAATAGCTCGAAACAAGAACGCGAAACTGTGTGAATTGTTGCGAATAGAAGAAAAAAAATGGCGGACGCTGACCCTCTCATCGCTGATAAGAATCGCGTCCAGTTCATTATCTAATCGCACGGTGAATCGGTCGCGGTCAGTTTTTTTCGGTCTTTTTTTTTAATTTTAAAGAAATGTCGCCGATAAAAACTTTCGGATTCAAAAATTGTCATTTTCGTCGAGTATTTACGAGCACGACCCGAAAAAATTGGCGTTTTCGTTGAAAACCACGAAGATTTTATGGAAAATTCATTTTTCGTTCGGAAATCACGATTTCCGGAGCGGCTGCAAATATTTTCGAAAAACTCAAGATTTTGGGGGTCTCATTACCTGATTGAAGTAACTCGGTAATTTACGTTTTGCCATCGTCGTGATAATATCGCGACGCACGAATCCCGCGCGTCGATTTCACGAAAAAAAAAAAACAACGCGATTTCGCGGATTTTTCGAAAAGTTCAGAATAAAATGGCGTCAACACGTGTCGCGCACGCGATTATTTCATTTTCGAAGAGAAAACTGAGCGGCAGCCTCGAAATTCCGAGTTTTTTATTCAACAATCAAGTTCCCCGATAAATTTACCCGAAACCGCATTTTTTTTTCTCATCCGAGCAAAAACATCGAGTCCACGTACGTGACTCGCGTCGTCGCGTTGCGGTCGCAAGAAAGGTCGACAAACGTAAACACGATTATTATCATCAAAGCACCAAAAGCTGCGACACGTTTTTCCCCATACGCGAAATTTCATCGTAAACAAAAACACGCTGCGGTTTGTTACGCGATAATCGAAATTCGATTCGATCGAAACGCGAAAATCACGTCAAAAACGATCAAAAACTTTGCTCCATCTCGCGTCACTTCCGCGTATCAAAAACACCGAACGATTTCGAGTCTCTGCGGCTCACGTCACTGTATTTTCCTTCTCGCGAATTCCCGCGCACCGCGATGAAAATCAACGCGAAATTTATTCACCGCTCGCGCCCAAAAAACACAATAACGCAAGAAAAAGCACAACGAGATTTTCACACGCAAAACTTCACAAAACTTGCGCGTCCGCGCTCGAAAAGTTATTGTTATAAAACGAAAACCCGCGACAGAGCCCTCGAAGCCTCTAAGCGGACTCCGGTCTGCCTCGAATACAACAAACGACTGAGTCAAGTCGCTCGCGCTCTCTGTTTTCCTGGCCCTTAGCCCGAACCCCGTTCGACGCGTTTTCCCGGAATTCCTTTGTTTACATTCTGCGGGCTCGACGTTCGAGAGTCCGAAACTCGAAAGAAAGTCGCGATGAACAATTATTTAGAATTTCAAGCCCTCGGCCCGTTATTCGCGACAGCAAAACGTGGATTCGACATTTCATGATTATTTCGCGTACAGAAAAAAATTTACACGTCAAATAACAACAAAATGACGAATTTGAGACAAAATTCGCAAGAATCGCTAAAACTTGCTCAAAATTTTCGAGACTCCACATTTTTCAATCAAAAATTCGTCGCATGACGTTCGTATTTGTTATTATCGCGATTAACGAGGTTTTCGCACGTTTTTCGAACGTGCTAAAAATTGTGAGAAAATACCTTGTCGGAATCTTCGTCGCGCAGCGGACTCTCCATTTTGCTTGAGGGATTGATACGAGCGAATAATCGCGCGTTGCGAGGCAGTAAAATGGATTGAGGAATAATCCAAATATTTTCAAAAGATTAATGACATGCAGAGTAAAGTAGAAATTTCACTAAATTTGGAAATATTTTCAAACATTCGGTGCTCGGAGTAATTTCTGTACATATCACGAGAAGGGGGGAGGGAGGTAAAGATCGAAGAACGAGCGAGAGAGAAAACGAAAAAGATTGAAAAATCGTCGTCGCGTGACCGATCCGAGCGGACGCAAACCGCGCGGTTTACTGAACTTAAAATCCTGTAATCGCTCTCGGGAAAGTCGATTCTTATCAGGCTTCGGTGATGGCACGAAAGCGTCGCCCTCTTATCCCTCGATTTATCTTTTGAGCTGTCGATCAGATGGCAATTCGCGACTGGATTCGTGCAAATATTCGTCTTTAGAGATTTTGAGAAAGAAAAAAACTTTTATTGTGAATTTATATAATTTTTGGAGGGTTTTTCGAATTTTAGAGTTTGGGCGATTTTTATGGGGAGTTTGGCTCGGAATTTTTATCGAGGGCAACGAGATAGCCGGCGAAATTTTGCGGTCGGGCTGCAAATACGTGCAAGTTGGACGAAAAACCATAAATACTCCAAAAACCCATGGTGGTTCGTCCATAACCATAAAAAATCCAAACCCATGGTGGTTGGATCTTGAAACCATGAAAATTTGACCCATAACCATAAATAGTTCAACCCCATGGTGGTCGGACCTCAATTCCATGGGAATTCGATCCATAACCATAAAAACCCAAACCCATGGTGGTTGGACATTGAAACCATGAAAATTTGACCCATAACCATAAAAAATCCAACCCTATGGTGGTCGGACCTCAAATCCATGGGAATTCGATCCTCAACCATAAATAATTCAACCCCATGGTGGTTGGACCTCAATTCCATGGAAATTCGTTCCATAACCATAAAAACCCAAGCCCATGGTGGTTAGAGCTCAATTCCATGGGAATTCAATCCTCAACCATAAATAATCCAACCCCACGGTGGTTAGACCTCAATTCCATGGAAATTCGATTCATAACCATAAATAATTCAACCCCATGGTGGACGGATCTCAAATCCATGGGAATTCGATCCATAACCATAAATAATCCAACCCCATGGTGGTCACACCTCAATTCCATGGAAATTCGATCCCATAATCAAAAATTATCGTCATTAAACCTCAATTACATGGAAGTGCCCCATGGAACTCATGGGTGAAAACCCCATGCCCAATCCAAACTCATAATAATGCAAAAAAAAGGATGATGGATCCCGGAGGGTAAAAAAAAAATGAAAAATTAAAGAATTTTGTAAAATTTCAATTAAATTATATTTATTATTACGCCGGGGCTTCGAAATCCTCACATACAATAATTAAGATTACGTTTCATTTATTTATTTATTAATCCTTCGATTAGTCTTGCACCTCGTGTGATCGGGCTCTTGAAAAATTTGCGGCTATTTTACAATCGATACCAGTTTTTTAATGAAGAGTTACTTCCACATATACGTTTATCTATATATTTATATATTTATATATAAAAATTGAGAAAAACCGAAACGACGTGGTACTCCGTGGAACGTCGAAAAAAATGAGTTTCTCGATTCTACACAGGGAAAATAAACTCACAAGTAATTTTCGCCAGACTTCAGCTTCTCCGGCTTTTTCTTTCGCCGCATTTCAACCCACGAACCGGTCGCCAAGAGAAAAGAAAACGCAGGAAACGGGAATTACACGATTCGAGTTAAACTTCGGAGCATCTCGCGATCCGGGACATGCGCAAATAAATCGAGACTCGTTATGGGTCACCATTGTTGAGAATCACGAAAAAATTTTCGTCCATTTTCCATCGTTTTTCTCAATCAATAATTCACCGCAATTTTCATCTCGTTCATTCGTTCTCCCCGATTTTTTTCATGATCTTACGAAGTCAAGTCAAAATTCAACGCTCTTCTTACTTTTTTTTGCTTTCTCGACGAATTTTTAGTCTATTTTCACGGTCGAGTAGATCTTACGGACAAATGCGTTGGTGCCGATGTAACCGACTGTCCCGCACATTATTCCTAATGCTAAACTAAATAATGCCATGTAACCGAAGTAAAACGCTGTTTGGAAGAGGCCGTACATTCTGAAAATGAAAAATTTCAATTTTTTAGCTCGTTTTCCATGAATTAATCAAATTAACGTATTTTTAATCACAAAACGACTTTATTTAGCGCTTTTTTGCCAGAATTTGAATCGAAAATTATTAAAGAATCGCAAAAAAAGTGATTTTTTGATATTAATTTGTATTTTTGATCGTGCGCACGTAATAAATGTAAAAAAACGATGCGCACGTTCTGAAAATGAAAAATTTCACTTTTTTAGCTCGTTTTCCATGAATTTATCAAATTAACGTATTTTTAATCACGAAACGACTTTATTTAGCGCTTTTTTGTCAGAATTTGAATCGAAAATTATTAAAGAATCGCAAAAAAAGTGATTTTTTGATATTAATTTGTATTTTTGATCGTGCGCACGTAATAAATGTAAAAAAACGATGCGCACATTCTGAAAATGAAAAATTTGACTTTTTTAGCTCGTTTTCCAAGAATTAATCAAATTGGGGTCACAAAACGACTCAATTCGGGTTTTTTTTTCAAGATTTTGATCCAAAATTATTTTAAGAATCCCCAAAAAACTGATTTTTTGATATTAATTTCCATTTTTGATCGTGCGATCGTAATAAATTTGAAAAAACGATGCGCACATTCTAAAAATGAAAAATTTAACTTTTTCAGCTCGTTTTCCATAAATTAATCAAATTAAGGTCACAAAACGACTTAATTCGGGGTTTTTCCAAAATCTTAATCCAAAATTATTTAAAAATCCCAAAAAAAGTGATTTTTTGACATTAATTTGTATTTTTGATCGTGCGCACGTAATAAATGTCAAAAAACGATGCATTTTTGATAAAAACAACAGAAACCCATAAATTTTATTCATTAGACAATTTTTTTTCGTCTCATTTTGAATTCAAAAATAATTAGACGATAAAAAAAATTGCGATAATGATGAAACAGGAAAATTCGAGAAATCGGTAAATTTTGTACTCACTTTGTCTTGAAGAAAAAGTAGTAAAACGAGTAAAAATATACGTATCCCGCGGTTGACGCAGCAGCCAAAAAACTCGTCCATTGCCTGGAGAAAAGAGAATTTTCCATTTTTTTAAATGCCCAGAAAATTGCGCGATTTATGGGAATCGATCAAAAAACGCGGCAGTGGCTCACCGCGCCAAGTAATTAAAAAAAAGAAAAAAGCGTAGCGCGAGCCCGCCGCACTCTTATCACGACGTTTCATGACGTCACAGAAACTTTAAATCGTTTTTATGCGAAAACTGGGGGGACAGAAAAATTTCATATTGGATTTGAATTTTCTGCGATTTTTTATCTTTCGTAAATTGTACGCGAGAATGAGGAAAACTCACCATCTGTAGTCTTCGGCATTCAGCAGGAAATACGTGCACACAATCGTCACGCAGACGGTGACGATCATCAAAATTATAAATACCAGCAACATGAAACCGTACACGTAATAAATTTTGTACGCCCAGAACGATGTGAAAATGAAGTACCTGAGAAGCGAGAAGAAAAAAGTCAGCGAATTTTTAGCACGTGCAAATATTTTGACTCTAAAAACTGCGGCAAGTGAAAAATTCATTGGCGGATACAGCAGAAAATTTGAGCGACTTACATCTCGATAAAGATCGAGCCAAAGGGGAGAATTCCGCCCAGCAAAATGATGACCAAAGGCTCCATGAACCATTTCTTTTCAGGAATTGGGCGAGGAACCGCGTTCACTCGGCAGGGAGCATCGGGAGTTCCCGCGAGATTCCGGCCCAGGATTGTGCCCACGAGAGTCAACGGCAATATCACAAAAATGCAGATGCACGTCACCGCGACCTTGAGATCAACGAGACGATTTTTTTCATGATTTTTGGTGCTTTAATGAATTTGACACGATTAAGCTCAAAATTCTTATCAATTTTCAGGGGAAATCAAAGTTTTGCTGATGCAAATCGTTTTTTTCTGGTTCTCCGCAGCCTCTTGAAAATTGGACCGAGTTTTAGTCTGATCTGAACGAAATTTCATGGAATTTAAAAACCAAAATTGCGACGACGATTTTGACGAAATTCGAGCAATTTTCTTACCATCGAACCGAAGGGAATGGCGCGACTGGCGTTGTAGTAAATGGCGATAAAGTTGATGAAGAATGCAGTGCCGCAGACGAGGACGGGGAGCATGAATGCGCTTAAAATCATTTGTTTGATCCAGACGCGTCCGCCCATTCGTGCGTAGAGGCCGCCGCCGGCGTATCCATTGATGGGAGACGTCGCGGCGTACATGAAGATCGCGGTGGAGAGCATGGAGCCGCGTTCCGTGTAGAGTTCGCCAAGAATTGCGAAAATAATGACGCTGAACACGACGACCGTGACCTATTGAGTTGAAAACAAAGAAAACCAAAAAAAAACATGTTTTCATGGTGCCTGAGTGCCTGGCAGCAAAATTGAGCTTCGGGTCAATTTGACCCAAGTGTGTACTCCACCGGGTTTTTCTCGTTTTTTCGCTCCAATCCACATTTCCGATGATTCTGAACAACTTTTGTCAACCAACCTGATATCCAGCTCCCACCAGGGCCGAGAAAACGATCGGGTGACTCGCCGGTCTGAACACGTCACCGTGAACTTGTTTCCAGCCGTACTCGTCGCCCAAATCTCTTTCCATGTCATCCATCTCCTCGTCCCGGCTGTAACGCGCATAATCTTTCCGCAACGTTCGCATCAGGATCATCGAGACCAAACCAACGAGGAAAACCACCATCATGAAACTGTTGAATATGCTGAACCAGTGGATCTGCCGAATTTTCAACGTTTCGTTAGTCTCGAAGAAAAGTCTTTAAAAGAATTTAGGAAAAATTACTTTTCCATAGGCGATTTCTCAGTTGGGAAAGAATTTCTCTTACTCTGTGTTGGAAGAAATTCGGGTCGAGATACTTGTCGAATCTGTCCTCGTACTTGACGTTGCTCTTTCGCCAATTCACCTCGTAACTGAATGCGATTCTCGCGTCAGGCGCGATCTTCACCTTGTACTCACTCGTCAAATTCACGTCCACTATTTGCTTCCCATTGTACCCTATGTCTAGCTTCTTGTGCGTCCAGATGTAGTACGAAACGACGCCGTTCGTCTCTTCCAGTTCACCCACGACACCTTCGCAAAAACAACAACAAATTTCAAGCTTTTCAATCCATCTCCATCCACCAAAAAGAAAATTTCGTTGAAAACGTTGAACCGAACGTTTTCTTTCAAAAAATCCCGAAAATTTTGTCATTGCAGCAAAAAATATTCAGAAAAATCAATTTTTGTCACTCTAATCGTAAATTTTGCTGACTTTTCAATTAGAAATCAAAAAAATTTGTCGAAACTACGAAAATTCGAAAATTAGTGTCCAAAAAAACGTCGACGTTTTTTCTCAGACTCTGAGGGTTTCAAAAAAATTCTCAAAACCCCAAAACGACCTTAATCGACTTTTCTCCCAGTTTCGCAACAATTTTCCCGCATTTTCCACCAATTTTTCGACTCCAAGCAAAAAACGCCCCAGCCCACGTGATTCTGTATAAAAAAACGAGCAGAACGCGCCCAAGTTGAACTTTTTTCGTCAAAATTGGGTAAAAAAAAACAAGTTCGACTTTTTTTTCGTCCAAATTGGGTAAAAAAAAAACAAGTTAAACTTTTTTTGGCGAAATTGGGTGGAAAAAAACAAGTTGAACTTTTTTTTTGGCGAAATTGGGTAAAAAAAACCAGTTGAATTTTTTTTTGGCGAAATTGGGTAAAAAACAAAACAAGTAGAACTTGTTTCATCGAAATTGGGTAAAAATGGTAAAAAACAAACAAGTTGACCTTTTTTCGTCTAAATTCGATCAAAAATGGGTAAAAAAAACAAAATCACCGTTCCGGGCCTAAAAATTCGAAAAACACGATTTTCTATGGTTTTTCTTAGCAAATTGTCTCACCCCATATCGGCAAATTGTCGATGTACATCTGGTACCAATACTGATGCTTAACGGCATAGATAAAAGCCTTGGCATCCTCTTCGGTGAGGATCCGCTCGCAAAAAGTCGATTTAACGACATCGTCTGAAAATTAACGAGGAAAATGATCGTTAGACAATTTTTTCCCCAATTATCAATGAAACAGGGACGAAATTTGTAAAGAGCGATCGATACTTTTGAACATGATGTCGAGGCCGCTGAACTTGAGCTCGATTCCTTGCAAAGCCTCGGACAGCGTCTCGTGATAATGGTCGACCATGGATTTGGGTCCGTGGCAGAACGGCAGGAAAAAATAGGGATAAGTTTCCTGCCTGTTGTGGTACGGCCCGACCGTCGTCATCCATAGCACGACTTCCTCGTTTTCCTCGTACTGGGACAAACAAATTTGCCGATTTTCCCATAAATCTCGATTTTTTTGAATCGCCATTTTTTTTTTCGGAATTTTGCGAATTTTTGGTTCGTTGACGCTGGAAATTTCGCGGGCAACGAAATTTCATGGTTGGAACGTCGATGTGGACTTTTTCGATCGAAAACTCGAAACCGACGAGCGGAATTTTCGGAGACGCGAGTGAAAATACTCGGAAAAGTGCGGTTACGAAATTTAATTGAATTTTTACGGGATTTTATTAAGAACCAGTGGCAGCGATTCGTTTGGCGTTGTTTGGGATGGAGGAGAGAGAAAAATGAAAGTTTACTCACAACGTGATTGTGCTCGTCGGCGTAAATCGCTGGGAACACGATAAGGGCCAAGAGGCCAAGAATTTGACGTGTACGAGGCATCCTTTCGTTATAAACTTGCCCACGTACACAAACCTCACTGATTCAACAAACTTTGCGCGCTTTTTGTGCTAACCAATTCATGGAAACCCGGCGGGGATTGAGCCCCATAAAGCTATTAAAAATATCATGAAAATCGGCGAATTTTGTCACGAATCGTCTAATACGCTTGCTGGATTTTATTCTCTCTACTTCGGAGCGCTCTAACCAGACTAATTTTTGTTTATTGCCACGTCAGATGGCTCTTGTATCGCCGCGGCGCGCGCGCGCTACATTCTTGCGCGATTCCGCACGCGAAAATGATAAAACCAATTTTTCGTTTACTCGGCAACATTTTTTGACGACAAAATTCCACCTTACGAAAAAATTGACAGCGTTATGAATTATTACGCGTACGATAAAGAAAAAACTTTCATTCCGAGACTTCTGGATCGCTGAATTTTGACGCGACGTAAAAATAAACGTGGGCATAAAAATTTACGAAAATTTTTGTCAATTTTCTTTTCTTTTGAGATTTTTGAACTTTTTTTGACAAGTTTTCGATCTTTTTGCGACGTTTTCCTCATTTCCAGCCTTTTTTTTTCTATGCTCTTGCTCTACCGCAAGCAGGACGGTTCGTCGTCCGCGCGACTACGAAATTTACCGCTACGGAAAACGCCGCGACAGAAAAATCTCTTTGCAGAGACTGTCATCGATCTTCGCGCTTTTCATGGCTCTGGACTTTTCGCCTAAAACGCGGTCATTTCCAAAGAATTTCGTATCGCAAATTGTAAACACGCAAAAATTGCGTTTTTTTGTCTCGAATTACGAAAATAACGAAATTTCGGTTCGCGCTGTCGGAAAAATCTTGGAAACGGATCTCGCGCGGAGAAAAATCCAAAAATGAAACTCAAAACGTCGCGGGAATTTTTTTTTGATAAGAAATTTACAATTTTTCGCTTTCGGAAGAAAAAGGCGAATGTTCCGTTTATCGCCGCTCGACGCGCCGCATTTTTTATCTCTCGCACGCACAGACACGCGATCTGAATAAAATTTATTTCCTATAAACGATTTTGTTTAAAAAATTGAGTATTTTCGTTCTTGAACGCATTGAAAAGTAAATTTTGGTTCCGGTTGCGTGAATTTCGAGTTTTATCAACAATTTGACAAGTTTTTAGTCGCTCGTTTGACTCGGGAGGTTCAAACGTGTTGGCTGGCTCGGGAAACTCGTGTTCACGTGTCACTGAATTGCGCATGCTCGGTTCGCGTGTAATTCCAGTGCGAGTGGAATCCGCGGTGGCTTGCAGTTTAGAAAAGTCAAGCAAAGTTGTCGCACGCGAGTAAACGCGGATCGACGCGCTCGGCAGAGTCGTTCGGTGTGTCAAATCGAACAAAATCATTACGCGATTTTAAAAAACGAGTGAATTCTTTCATCAATTTTTATTGCAACCTGCAACGATGGCACCGAAACAGAGAATGCGAATTGCCAACGAAAAGGCCACGAAGAACATAACCCTGCGGGGAAACGTTCCCAAATCCTCCGTAAGTTTTTCCTCCGCAGCATTTGCCTCGAGTTTCCTCACGATCTTAGTAACAGCTGGCTGTCAAAATTTCCAGCAAAATCCCCCCAAAAAACGTCTTTTCCATATCCAACCAATCAACCACCCTGAAAACACAATTCGCACGTTTTCTCGAATCTTCTCGACCACTAAAATCATAATAATTCGCGTTCCGGCGACTCCAAGTTTTTTAGGTTATGACACGCGTCTCTGACATCTGTTACGCTTGGAAAATCCATCAAAACGCTTTTCCACCCATTTTCAAAACCCAAACTAATGAAATTTCGTACTTTTGACTAAAATCGAGTTTCGAAATCGCAATTTCTGCTTCAGCCTGCGGGAAACTCGTAATTTCGCACACTCGACGTTGCACCATCTGTTAAAATTCACGTCCCATTTTCCGGATCCAAAAAAACCCTCGATCCAAAATTCAAACTCAAAAATCGACCTTTCGAGTGCACATCGGGTCATTTTGACCCCGAAATTTTTTCTCCCCGATTCCTCCGCATTTAATTGTCGTTTTTATCAAAAAATGAATTCAAGGTCATAAATTACGAATAATTTACAACAAAATTCGTAAAAAACCAAATTCAAACAACAAAATTGACCTTTCAAATATACACTGGGTCATTTTGACCCCAAAAATATTTTTTTACCAATTTCTTCGCATTTTATTGTCGTTTTCGTCAAAAAAAAAAAATCAAGGTCAAAAATTACGAAAAATTCACCGCAAAAATCGTCTCCAAAAAAAAAAAAACAAAATTTCGTTTTTTACCAAAAAACGGCGATTGGAAAATCGCCTCGGGTCAGATTGACCCAAAACGTACTCGAAGCGTTAAAAACCGTCACGTAGACTTTTCAAAACCAAAAAAAAGATCGAAAATAGTTCAAAAATGTTTTTTCACCCAGAAAACACAAGAGGAATCGTCGCCGGTTGGGCCGTGGCTGCTGGCGTTGTTCATCTTTGTAGTTTGTGGATCGGGTGAGCTTGCAAAACTGCAAAAACTGCAAAAACTTGAAAATTCCCAAAAAAAATCCACCCAATAAAAAAAAAATCGATTTTTTTGATTCGCAGCGGTTTTCCAAATAATTCAGAGTATTAGAATGGCGTAAGGGCCGGAGAATGCGAGAGCCGACGGAGCTGGTGAGGAAGAATCGTCGATCGGGACTTTCGGACGATGAGAATGGAACAGAAGCAAAAAAACACAAAAGCATGAACCAGGACACGACTGAATTTGACTAGAAACAAAAAAAACAATAATTTTTACATTTTCAAGATTTAAAAAGAGAACTAAACGGTCAGGATTTTAAAAAAAGATGAAAAACGAGCTCGGCATGAATCTTGGACAAGTAAATTGCTCCTATTAATAATAATAATAACAATAATCCTATAAATAATAACGATAAGAAATAATAAGGATAAAAAAAGCGCCACCACTTTTTGTTCTCACTCTTCAGCTCAAAATGTTGATTTAATTGACAATTTGACAGAAAAAAACCGATTAAAACAGTTAATGGCATTTAATGGGCGTTTATGAACGTCATTTGGACGATTTGTAATTATTGAGTCTGTCGCATCGATGGAAGCAACGAAAAACGCGCATTTTGCCAGGGAAATGAGATTCGATGCATTTTTGGGCGAAATTCTTGGCTTTTTTTGCCTCCAACGTCAAATAAACAATTAAACG
The DNA here is from genome assembly GCA_037043255.1 of Diadegma fenestrale. Taxonomy (NCBI): domain Eukaryota; kingdom Metazoa; phylum Arthropoda; class Insecta; order Hymenoptera; family Ichneumonidae; genus Diadegma; species Diadegma fenestrale. The sequence continues at coordinate 5,209,689 of CM073317.1, forward strand.
ATTTTTCAAGTTTTTCGTATGTTTTTGTTGCAACTTTGTCGCGATGGGACGCGAATATTTAATAAAATCCGGCTGGGACTATCGAGATTGGTGGAATATTTTGGATATTACCAAGTCGCCCAGGCAACCGGACAAAATGCTCTTCCATTGATGTTTCTCGGGGCTAAGAATTGTAAATAAATAAGAGAGTATGTTGTAATATTCGTCCTGAGCATTCCACTCGAATCCGCACGGAAGATTTGGCTTCAAAACCACATTTTCCATTTATTTTTCATTTTTTTCAATCACTTTTTTCCATCATGCTATTTCGACCGGTCCAGCGTCGACAATTTATTATCGACCACCTTTGTAACTCTCCACCTTTTTACATGTATTTGCTACTTGTATTTCATTAGTGTGTAAACGTTAATAAAGTTTATTGTGCGGATGGAATTGTGCGATCGAAATTATTCGATTTTACCTTTTCCCCAATTAATCAGCCGATTTCAAAAGCCTCGTGCGCATCGTCGAACTATATAATAAAAATTCACTTTTGTAACTTTTGTAACGCGCAATTTTTTCGAAAGTATTGAAATTTTCGATGTTACCGACCGTCGGTAACTTATCGACTTGGCCGTAATTTCTGTTTTTTTTATTTTCATAAGAATATCGGAGTTTTTTGGTTATTTTTGAGTGATAAAAATATTGTTTGTTGATTCAAAGAAATTTGGAAAGTTCGCGTGGGCTCATGCGTGTCGGAACGTGAGGAAACGGCGCCGCGTCACGATGAGCTGCGCAACTTCCGGTTTAACGCCATTCATGATTTGACTCGCCGAGTGCGATGGCTTTTGCTCCGAAAATCCTGTTTCCAGACTCAGTTGGCGGCAAATAGCGAGTGCGCGAAGAGCCACTAAACTTGTCGGGCTTCTCTAAACCCGTAAATGCGGTTTTACATGGGCTGCTGTTAGAAATATGGGAGCGCATTTGCGTAGCACTCGTGGACGCGGTTGCTGGTAGGAAAGTCGAGAGACAAGATGGCGACCGAGGCGGTTATCAAGAAATTAACGCCACGTTCCATCTTTCTGATTTTGCAATTTTACGAATCGCGGACTTTTCTCTCTGATTATTATTGATGATAAGGAGAAAAAAGCTGGAAATTTTGTTTTTCGCCCCGGGAAATTCAGTGCGGAATAATGAAATGTAAATTTTTTGATAAATTTCGGAGACATCGTTAAAAATTGACTGGGGAGTATGAAACTTGGAGAAATTTTACGATACGGTGGTGCCGCTGTCGGGGTATAAGAAAAAGTTTTTTTTTCATCTGCGCATCCACCGGCCATGCCGTTTTCCGCAATGGCGGTATAGCCCGTCAGACCTCGGTTCGACTCTCGCTTCGTTTCAAAGTGAGTAGCAAACGCAGTTTTTCGTTCGTTTTTCATAAAGATTTGTAAAATCCAGTTTATTTGAGTGTTTTTTTCGATATTTCGCTTGGTTCGTGCTGCATCGAGACGCCGATCGATTCTTTCGATCTTTTTCGATCGCACACGCCTTTCACCTTCGATCACGTTTTTTTTTGCTTTTGCCTCGTCCTGCAAAGAATTTCCGTTTCTTTTGAACCCTGCGTGTTCGTGACTTTTTCGATCACGATATTTCGAAACTTTTCCCTCAATTATTACAGGCCACGAGGAATTCAACGCGCGTTACATGATAATCTTGTTTGACCGCGCGAAATTGAGCTCGCGGCCAAAATCCGATTAAAGTCTCCACGATCCTTCCGAGTCTTCATTTTTTTTCCTTCCTCCTGCCACGTTTTCGACCATTTTTTCCCCTTTTTCTTTCATTCCCTCGTTTAGAGGTTATGAAACTTTTTATTCCTCGTCGTTGCTTTTGTTCTCCAGTCGCGCGCCTCGTTTCGCCACTTCTCGTACGACCAACAGTGCGTGTCGCCTTCAAAACGATTTTTCCATTCGTTTCTTTTCCCTCTCACCCGTTTTTCTCCTCGCAACTCAATCCCGCGTCTTGATTTTTCGCCCCCAAATGTGTTTTTACTGTTTTTTCGCTTCTGGATATTGCGGTAAGCTCGAATTTACGATCGACGCAAAGTGAGGTTATGTTTGACTTCGATGATTCTCTAAATTCCACGCGATTTCGACGTTTCTCCGCGCGTTTTCGAGCCTCGTTCATTTTAACGCTCTCGGGCACGAATTTTTTCGCTTTCAAATTCTTTTTTCACGCGATTCTCGTCTCGTGATTTTCTCGATCGATTTTTCGGGCCATTTTCGAACGCGCCAACGACTTTGCCCTCGTCGCGACCACAAATCGGACTCGACGCATGCCGACCTTGAATTTTCCGCACTCAAGGTCGTTGCACAGAGCAATTTTGCTTTGACCTTGAAACTAAAACGCCCGCGAGTCTCGCGATTTTATCGTTTTTGCTGAATCACTCTCGCTCCTTTGATTAACGGCAAATTTTTATGAAGCCCGACGCACGCGCCTCGAAAAAAACGAAAAAATTGTCGGTTTTTCTTTCAAATTCTTCCAACAAGATTGCCACGCGAGTTTCATGCTGGAAATTTTTGGATTCCGTCCTTAGGCTTTGTCTGAATGGACGCGGTGTCGGAATCGGTAGAAACGGCCGGTATTTCCATGATCGAACCGTCTGGAATAGCCGATCTTGCCGATGTGCCAGATTTGCCGGAGGTCTCCGAATCCACCGGTCTCAGTCCTCTGACCTCCTCGCTCGACCATCACCTCACACTCCAGGAGGACAATACGTCGCCCACCAGAGACGTCAACATGGGCATCGAGAACACCTGGTCAGTCCAAAATTCAAATACTCACAATAATTGACGTAAAATCCAGAAAAAATTAACAAAATGAGTCAAAATTTGAAATATTCAAAATTATCAACGCAAGATCAAGAATAAATAGACTAAGCGAGTTAAAAATCTAAAAATATTCACAATAAATGACTTAAAATTTATAAAAAATTGAAAAAATGAGTCAAAAATGCAAATTGGCAAAATCATTGACGTAAAATCCAGAAAAAATTGATAAAATGGGTTAAAAATGCAAATTGTCTAAATTATTGACGTAAAATTCAGAAAAAATTGCGAACGCAAGTTAAAAATATAAAAATATCCAAAATAAATTACTTAAAATTCAGAAAATATTGAAAAATCGAGTAAAAAATGCAACTGGTCAAAATCATTGACTCAAAATTCAGAAAAAATCAGTAAAAAATGCAAATTGTCAAATCATTGACATTAAATTCAGAAAAAATTGCAAAAGAGAGGCAAAAATATAAAAATATTGACAATAAATGACTCGAAATTCAGAAAAAATTGAAAAAATGAGTAAAACTTGCAAATTGTCAAATCATTGACGTAAAATTCGGAAAAAATTGCGAAAGCGAGTTAAAAATACAAAAATATTCACAATAATTGACGTAAAATTCAGAAAAAATTGAAAAAATGAGTAAAAAATGCAATTTTTCAAAATCATTGACGTGAAATTTAGAAAAAATTGAGAAAGCGAGTTGAAAATCTAAAAATATTCACAATAAATGACATAAAATTCAGAAAAAATTGAAAAAATGATATAAAAATGCAAATTGACCAAATCATTCACATAAAATTCAGAAAAAATTGCGAGAGCGAGTTGAACATCTAAAAATATTCCAAATAATTGCCATAAATTCAAGAAAAATGGAGAAAAATGAAATTTCGTTCAAAATTCTTAGTCAAAATGATAAAAAAAAATCTCAAACCCTTTGTCATCGAATGCATGAAATTTATGTGGATAAAAATGAATAAAATGAAATAAAATCGACGACAAAAGTAAATCCACGATAAAAAAAAGAGATTTTTAACTTTTTTTTCAAAATTCAGAGTCAAAATCCCATAAAAATGGGATTAACACGAACGATGGTCCAGTAAATATGGAAAAAAAGTTACAAAACGGCTTCATTATCGAATAAACTCAATTTATGTGAATAAAAATAATCGACCAATGAAAATTCAAGAAATAAAGGAGAAAAATCACTTTTTTTTTGTTCTAAAGTTGAGTCTAAATAAAAAAAATAGAATTAACACGAAGGATGGTTGTGTGGATACGAAAAAAAATGACAAAACGCTTTGTTATCGAATAGATTGAATTTATGTGAAAAAAAACAGGACGGAGGCGAATTCGTCAGCGTCGGATTATGCGATTCCTTTGCCGCCGCCCCCGGGTTTCGACTTTGGGGACGTCGGCGGTGAATCTATGGGGATCGATAACGGAAGTTCCGTTGGTCCTGGGCTGGGCCCATTTTTGCCTCCCAGTCCGGCCCTCAACAATCTCTTCAACGACACTTCCGACATGCAGGACGAGTCGGTGGTCGGTGAGTCCGCAAAATTTCCCAATTACGACGCTGCAGAGGGAAAAATTTCGATTTTTCTTCATTTTTCGTTGAAATTCAACGAGAAATTAATTTTTGCAGAGGCGAGCGCACCGGCGGGCGTTTGCGGTCTCCGCAATCTCGGAAACACGTGCTTCATGGCTGCGGGACTTCAATGTCTCACGGCGACGCCGCCCGTCCTCAGACATTTTCTCGAGCTGCATCAAAGGGCCGAAAAACTTCCGCCTCCTGGTTCCTTGATGGCGCATTTTAGTTCGTTGCTCAGTAAAATGTGGTCCGGGCGTTACAGCGTCGTCAAACCGACGGAATTCAAGCAAACTCTCGGGGCTTATCACACACAGTTCAAGGATTACCGACAGGTTTTGATCCCATTCGTTTCGAGCCTCGAATTTCGTCCGAAAAAACACGAAAAAAAGTTTTTTTCGACGAATTTCAACAAATTTCGCGATTTTTCCCATTTTTTTTTCTAAATTCGAAAATATTTCGCTTTCAGCACGACTGCCAAGAGTTTCTCGCGCTCCTGCTCGATTCTCTGCACGAGCAAATGAACACAGCGAAATCTGCAAAAAGCTGCCAAGTTCCAGCGACAACAACCACAACTGCCAACTCAATAACGTCGAATAAGAAATTCGGGCCCGCTGTTGGGCGCGAAATCGCTCCAATGGAAACCGCCACCGTCACTGCCTCCGGGAATTCCAATGTTCCTGATATTTTGGACACTTACGATTATTCTCCTTCCCCCGAATGCCCCAACAGTCCGAACATAACGATGGCCGGCTCGCCGACAGGTAAGGAAAAATTAAAAATCATTCATTAATTAAACCCTCAGAGTGCAAAATGCATATCGGGTCAATTTGACCCCAGGCGTTTTCCCAACCGTTGCATTTTTTCTTTTTTTTTTCTGTAGAGACGATTTTTGTTGTAAATTTTCGATCATTTTCTTCAATTTTTACTTTTTTAAATTATTTTATCATTTTTATTCGTTATTCACTCGTTTTATTAATTATTTTTTTATTTTTCAAATATTTATTATGATTTTGGACGATTTTTAATGATCAATTGTAAATTTTCTTTAATTTTCACTTTTTAATGAATTTTATGCACTTTTTTAAATTATTGACTTATTTTTATTCACAATTTACTCATTTAATTAACTATTTATTTATTTTTTTGATTTTTTAAATATTTATTATGATTTTGGATGATTTTTCATCATAAATTGTAAATTTTCTTTAATTTTCACTTTTTAATGAATTTTATTCACTTTTTTGAATAATTGACTTATTTTTATTCGTTATTTACTCATTTTATTAATTATTTATGAATTTTATTTATTTTTTTTATACTTATTATGATTTTGGATGATTTTTCATCATAAATTGTAAATTTTCTTTAGTTTTCACTTTTTAACGAACTTTATTTCATTTTATTAATTATTTATGTCTTTTATTTATTTTTTTAATATTTATTATGATTTCGCATGATTTTTCAATTATTTATAATTCATAATTATTTAATTACTTGAATTAAATTAATTTGGGGCTTTTTTTCAACTTTTATTTGGATTTTGTTTGACAAAAATGGAAAATTCGATGCGAATTACTCGACGACATGAAAATTTGGGAGTCAAAATGACCCAGTCTGGACTCGAAGGGTTAAAAATGTGAAAAATTTTGATCAAAACTCCCTGGTTTTAGGATTCGATTCTCCGATGAGAGAATTGTTTCACAGCAGCGCAAATTCGCCGCCGGTTTCGCCTCCGGTGTCGCCCCTGAACGAGGAAAACGATGACGAGGCCGAGGAATGTCTCGATTCTCAAGAATCCTCGGACCCGAAATCGAGTTTCATTCTCAACAAGACTCACGCTCGCGTCGATTCTTTGTTGCCTCAAAAAACATTTTCCAAGTACGATCCGTACGTCGCGATGTGGGACATGATCAAAGAAGCGAAAACGAGCAACGCCAACTTTCTCGTTAATCAACAAGAATGCAACAACGAAATTCATTACGATTCGCAAAAGTTTCCCAAGGACAATGTCCGCAGAATGGCCTTGGACAATTCCAACTTGACCGAGAATCACGATTTCGATAACAAAACTTTGAGCACCAAGCGAATCAAAGAAATCAACGTACAAAAAAGCAATTGCAGCCTCGAATGCGCGTCCAGCGGCTCCGACACCGAATGCGACAGCGGATTAGAAAAATGCAACGTCAAACGCATGCGCCTCGAAGACCACGAAAAAAATCATCGACGATCCTCCGACCTCATCGGCCCGAGCGCTCTTCCCTGCTCGAGATTCCCACACAATATCGAGAATGGCGCCATCGCCACGCAGGACGAAGTCGAGGCTGACAAACACTGGGCCAAACACTTGCGATCCAATCGCAGCGTCATCGTCGACACATTCCAGGGTCAGTTCAAGAGCACGGTAAGCCGCCCATTCACGTTCTCAAGCTTTTTCGGCCTCTGTCACGTTTTTTCTTGCTTTTCCATGTTTTTTCACTTTTTTTGGCATTCGAGTGACGTTTTAGTCTAAAAATTGACCCAATGTGGACTTTTTGGATTTGGGCTTTTTGGATGCGTTGATTTTCAACTTTTTGGGGCAGTGAAAACGCGGCTTGGATTATTATTTATACAAAAATTTTGATAAATTTGGAAAATTCGATAAATTCGCATAATTTAAAAAATTTGATGATGTCGAAAAATTCGAATGATTCGATAAATCCGATAAATTTTCAAAGAATTATAAATTCTATAAATCTGGATAATTTCATGAATTCGAGAAATTCGATAAATTCAAATAATCCGAATAATTCGATGATGTTGAAAAATTTGAATGATTTGATAAATCCGAAAAAAATTATAAATTCGATAAATCTGAATAATTTCATAAATTCGAATAATTCGATGATGTCGAAAAATTCGAATGATTCGCTAAATCCGATAAATTAGCAAAAAAATCATAAATTCTGTAAGTCTGCATAATTTCATAAATTCCAAATATTCGATAAATTCGAATAATTCGATGAATTCGAATGGAGAATGCTTTCCGAGGGTGTTGATCGACTTTGTTCGTAAATACTTGAAGCGTTCTCCTAGATAAAATCTGGATCAATAATCCTCCTTGTCTCGCTGTGAATCAGAGTACAGGGCTCTATTTATTCAACAAACATGCAAAAACTCAAAAATTTTGCTCACCTCATCGACCAAAATCGAAGAAATTGGCCGATTAAAATAAAAACAACCATTAAAATTTTTTTTTCGTCCTTTTCTGAACGAATTTTCAAAAAATCTCAATTCCGAATCTCGATCCTGAGAAAAATTCAATATTTTACGAACGTTTTAGTATCGGGGGGAAATAAATTTGACGTTTTTGCTATTTCAGGTCGTTTGCGCCGTTTGCAAACACGTTTCCGTCACTTACGAACCTTTCATGTACCTTTCGGTCCCTTTGCCTCACGCCATGGAACGCCAATTGACTGTGACGTATATTCCCGCCGATAACAATGCGCCAGTACGATGCGTCGTCTCGCTCAACAAGCAGTCCAGGATCGGCAAGCTCAAAGAGGAATTGCTCAAGACCCTCGGCAAAGAAAACGTCCCAACGAGCAACGTCGCGCTTGCCGAAGTCCTGGAGAACCACATAGCCAAAATATTGGTGAGAATTTTTTTTTTTCCACAGAAATTCATCAAAATCGCTTTTTCTCCATTTTTTTTTCAACTTTTTATCGTTTTAAAAATTGTTTGGCGCGCACGGAGGGTCAAGAAGGTGGCTTATCGCGTAGCAATCGATAGCCGTCGATACTGCCCTCCAATATTAACGAATTGGAAGAACACTCTCGTAATCTAGAGACCAAATCACGGGGCTACATTCCAATCGACAAAAAATTCTCAAAAATTCCCAAAAATTCGAATTTCAGGGCATTTTGAAAATTTCAAAAAAAGTCTGTGGCTGCTCCCAACTTGCGCGAATTTCAAGATTTATTATCAATTTTTTTTTTTATGAATATTGAATTTGGGAAAAATCGGTTGAATCGTTTAGATTTTGTGTTTTTTCGAAATTTTGCAAAAATTTGAGTTTTTTTTCGAAAAATCGTCGAATTGCTTGAAATTTTGGTCTAAATTTTTATTTTTTTTTTTATTTTATTTTTTATCAGGACGACAATTCTCTTCTTCGATACCTCAACGACACGAATCGTTCGATATACGCGTTCGAGCTTTCTGATCCGCCGGACGCTTGCACCTCGATAACGGACGGGGGAGGCGATCGCGTCCCGGAAACGGAACCTTGTCCGAACGGCGCAAGCACGGGCGAGGAGATCGGGCCGTGCACGATTTGTCTGGAAGAATTGGACGGCGATCTCAAGCGACACAGTGGAAACAGTTGCAATTTCATCATGTGCGATCCCTGCATCGAGGTGAGAACTTTTTCATCGTTTTTTTTTTTATTTTCGCACCACTAACTCTGCGGGGTGATGGCTTGACTCAATTTTCATCTGCTGCGCTACACATTTTTCCTCAATCGCGTGAAATATTGCTCAAGGACGTTCTTTGCAAGATTTTCCATCGATAGAATTCCTTCAAACTTGCACTGCACAAAAAGAATTGTGACGTCTAATGGCGCGCGCGATTTTAAGACGTTTCGCCATGTACGAGTCGAGATATTTATAAAAATCACAATTTTCAGTCGTTTCTCATAAGAGCGCGTGTTAAAAGTTGCAATTTTCAACATTTTATATTTCCGTTTCTAAACGGCGAGGCCTCTCAAAACTTTGCACACGCTTTTTCGTAACATCGAAGAAGTTTTTTTCAGTTTTTCAAAAAAATCGGTCGTCAAATTTGATCGAAATTTTGGCTATTGTATAAAAAATACAAATTTCCTCGGACAATTTTGAATTTAGAGGATTTTGTTCTCTAGTCAAATTGCAACAACTTTTTTTAATGAACTGTTATTTGAAATTTTGGGAATATTCGCAACGACATTCGTTCGGTTTTGCCAAAATTCATCGATATTCCGTATTCGACAAAAAAAAATCGACAAAAGTCAAAATGAAAATCAGAAAAAATGAAGAAAAATCAAAATTTGTGGATTTTTTAAAAATTTTGAGCACGTTGCAATTTTCAACATTCAATATTTCCATTTCTGAATGGCGAAGCCTCTCAAAACTTTGCACACGCTTTTGCGTAACATCGAAGAAGTTTTTTCCAGTTTTTCAAAAAAATCGGTCGTCAAATTTGATCGAAATTTTGGTTATTGTATAAAAAATACAAATTACTTCGGAAAATCTTGAATTTAGAGTATTTTGTTCTCTTGTCAATTCGCAACAACTTTTTTTCGTGAACTTTGGCTCGCAAACTATTTTTGAAAAGGTTTTTTGAAATATCGACATTTTTTTCGAAAAATCACAAAAATTTAGTCATTGCAGCGAGAAATATTCTAGAAAATCTCTTCAAAGTAAATTTTAGTCAACTTTTTTTCGAAAATAAAGAATAACAGGGAAAAAAACAAAAATTTTGTTTCGAAATCGAAAAATAATGGACCGATTTGAGTTTTTTGCTGAAATTAGAGAAAAAATTCGCGAGTGGAACTGATTTTGATATTTTTTTGAAGAATTTTTATGGTTTTTTGGCCACAGAGGTTTGCCTCGTTTTTTCATCGTTGAAATTCATGATTAATCGCTCCCGATGATGATAACGGCAGTGTCAATCTCGCAGTTGGGGTACACGAGCGAGGCACTTGGTTGCCAACGAATTGATTACCTCGGGAAGGTCTGAGAAAAGGTCACTAAACGTTCCAGCCGGACGGCTTTGTAATGATTGCGCGCGGGAACCAGAAAAAGCTTGATTTTTGCCCGACTGCCGGGGATGTTGACGCTCGCGTCAACGGAGGTGGCAAATAATCGAGATGGAAACTCGCGTGACCAGCTATTTGAGTATAATCTGCTGAGCCGGTTGCTTTTGCGGCCGGAACTCAATTCAGACTAGTCTGACACTGCCGAAAAACTGAGGGATTTCCTAAAAATCTTTTTTATTTTTCATTTTTTCGCACTTTTTTCTCCAATTTTATTCGCACCCTTAGTTTGTTTCACAAATTCGGTTTCGTTGCCTTTTTTTCGTCAGTATCGATCGTTGCACTCGGCGATTCGTCGTTTTTCTTTTTCGCTCTCGTTCATTTTGATTTTTTCGGTAACAGAATTTTTTTTCGTTAAAAAACGTCAAGATTTGTGAAAAAATGCTGAAAAAATTATTTGCGAACAATTGCTCGGCCATCAGCAGACAAAAAACGTCCCAATGACATTTGTGAAATAAGCTAAATCGAGAACTGAGAGAGCAGAACGTATTACCCAACAGAACTACTTCAAGAACCAAACCGAAACGCGAAGCTGTCCGGGATGCTCGAGCTGCGTCGTCTCGTCGTCCTTCACCAAAATTGATCAAACCGGCAGACCCAGGCCAGCCGTTAGAATCCTCAATGTTCCAGTCGTCCTGAGACACGACACCAACGAGGCCACCAACAATCGCAAATCCACCAAACTCTTCGGTTATCCTCATCTTGTCAAATTACCTTCGAGGCTTAACGCCAAAGATCTTCACGATGTTGTCAAACGCGTTGTTCCCCAAGAAGAAAGTTACACCGTTCATTTCGTTACCGGTCAGGTTCGTATTTTTTTTCTCTTCTCGCTTCAAAGTCTCGCCATGCAAATGAATTTTTTATTTCCAATTAATTACGAACAAAATCACCAAAAATCGAGTTTTTCTGAATTGAAATTTTGGAAATATTCATAATGACGAATTTCTTCTTTGGATTTTTACCCAAATTCAATAATTTTTCGTTTTTGACTATTAATTATTGTTTATTATCGAAATAGAAAAAAATTCAACATAAAAATCGAAAAAAAATCAGAATTCTTCGATTTTTGAAAAATTTTGGGCAATTTTTTTTTCGGAATTCTGAAAATATTCTCAATGACCAATTTCTGCTTTTGATTTGGACTCAAATTCAATGATTTTTCGTTTTTGACTATAAAATATTGGTAATTGTCGAAATAGAAAAAAATTCAGAATAAAAATCGAAAAAAAATCACAATTGATCGATTTTTCAAAAATTATTGAGCACTTTTATTTGAAATTCTGGAAATATTCACAACGACCAATTCGTTCTTTGGGTTTTTACCCAAAATCATCGATATTCCGTATTCGACAAAAAAAATCGAGAGAATTCAAAATAAAAATCATCCAAAACGAAGAAAAACCAAAATTGCTGGATTTTTGAAAATTTTCGAGCACTTTTATTCAAAATTCTGGAAATATTCACAACGACATTCGTTCGGTTTTGCCAAAATTCATCGATATTCCATATTCGCCAAAAAAAAATCGACAAAATTGAAATAAAAATCAGGAAAAATGAAGAAAAATCAAAATTTGTGGATTTTTGAAAATTTTCGAGCACTCTTATTAAAAATTCTGGAAATATTCACAACGAAATTCGTTCGGTTTTGCCAAAATTCATCGATATTCCGTCGTATTCGACAAAAAAATTCAAAAACTCACAATCGTTCGATTTTTGAAAATAATTGAATAAAAATTGTTTATTTTAATCATGTTCAGGGTCATCTCTGCTCGCGTTGCATGTACACGGCGCACTGCACCGGCTGCAGTGTGCCGGAGAGCGGAATGGTAGATTTGCAAAGTAGCGACACGTTGGCCGTCCGTTACACTGAAAATGTTCCGACGATCGTTCCGCCGGTCGACCACATAAGCGAAAGCAAACAACGGCCCCATCACCCATTGTCTCTCTACGATTGTCTTCAGGCATTTAGTCAAAGGTGCGTTTGCCCCAAAAACTCGTATCAAGGGCTAAAAAAATTTGAAACTTCTCCACCGTCGTTCGTGAACGAAAAACTACGAATTTTTTCAAAAAATGTTCATTCTTTTTTCCAGCGAAATGTTGGACGAACACAATCCGTGGTTTTGTCCGAAATGCGAGAGAAATCAGTGCGCGACAAAGACACTGACCGTGCATCGTTATCCCATGTTCCTGATCGTTTACCTCAAGAGGTAAATTCCAAAAATTTTCCTCTATTTCAATCTTTCCCAAAAATCTCTCCATTTTCTGGTATTTTTTCATGTTTTTTTCCTCTCGTTACAGATTCGTGTTCTATGAATGCGTGAGTATGAAATTGGACGACAAGGTAACGTTTCCTCTTGCTGGACTCAGCGTCGGAAGGCATTTGTACGATCTCTACGCCTGCGTTTGTCACTTTGGAGGTAAATTTTCGTCTCCGTTCCCTAAAATTCGACTCTATCCAAATTTTCCGCAACTTTCAAATATTTCGTCTTTTTTCGGATTTATAATGCAATTTTTACGCGTAAAACTTGAAATTCAAAATTTTCGTGTTTAATTCCGTTTGGGTTTCAATCAAAACTCAAAATCCAAATATTTCTTATTTTTGGATTCAAAATATATAAATAATAATAATTATAAAGAATAAAAATTGTTAATAATAATTATTATTATAATTAATAATAATTGTTATAAATAATAATTATAATTAATAATAATTGTTAATAATAATAATTATTATTCTTAATTGTTATAAATAATTATTATTATAATGAATAATAATTGTTATTAATAATAATTATTACATTAATTAATTATTAATTATTTTTATATATTTTAATATATTTGGATTTCAAATGGAACTCGAAATTCAAATTTTTCTTTTCTTTTTTGGAAAAAAACTCAAAATTCAGGGCTTTCGAGTTTTTTTTTCCTGTTCGGGTTTCGAATGAGACTTGAAATTCGAAATTGTCAATTTTTTGCTTTTTTTTTCGAGATTTTTTGGTTTTTTCGACATTAGTTGGTTAAAATGATGGAATTTTGTTGACAGGTGTCTCGGCCGGACATTACACGGCCTATGCGAAAAATCCTCGGACGGATGTTTGGCATTATTACAACGACGAAGCAACGAGTAGACAGAAACCGCAAGAAGAAGATTTCAGCAACGCGTACATACTGTTTTACAGCCGGCAAGGAACAAACTCGAAACCGTGCAACATATAATGGTCGCTGTGATTACATTCGTGTGTGTTCTCATGAGCAAACAATTTGCATCGACTCGAGCTTTCCGCATCTTCCGTTCCAGCGGCTCGTGCGAGTTCGATGTTGGATCGCAACGACAAGAGAATTTTTCTCTCAATTGACTGGATTTTCGTGACGACACAATTTTTACGGTAAAATGAGGGAAAAAATGGAAAAGAATTTTTTTTCTCGAGTTGGCTCGTCGATTTTGCCGGGAAAAATCATTCCACGATTTCCGGTTCGATCTCGAAAGAGAAAACTCGAAAATCTCGCGCCTCGACCGGCCAAATTCGTTTCTCATCAACGAACGACAGGGCGTGGACGAAAAAGCAATATTTGCGGTGAATCGTCGCCGCCTCCTCGAGCGTCTCGTCCTGAACGTGTCAAAAACAGAGAAATATTGAAAAAAAAGGAAAAAACTGACTCGAGTGTTGAAAAAAGTTGCGAGCTCGGGCCAAAAAGTCCGGAGCGCGTTTGACTGACTTTCGGACGATTATTTAACAACGTGTATCGAATTTTTACTATAGGTGAATCTACCGAATGTTTCCGGAAATAATGTCGCCCCGAGAAATCAGAAAATTAAGGGACTTTGCACGATCCCCTGAAAAATTGAGGTGGACGTTTGAATTTTATTACTAAAATCTGCCGCCTCGCTCGCCGGATCGACGCTCGACACTATTTCCCGCCGCATTTCGTAGATTCGATAAGAAAACCGAAATAATAGTTAATTTATTAGAAAATAAAGGAGATTGTGAGCTAAAAATCATCGTGCGCCTCTGAAAACAAAAAAGAAATAAAAAAAATATTCAGAATAAAATTTTAGAGTGTTTTTCATTAAAAAAAAAACGTCGGAGATACTTTGAGCGGATTCGTCATTCGCCTCGAATTTTCCATCGAAATTAGAATTGTAGCCACGCACGGGAGGAAATTGACGTAAAAAATTGGACAAAAATATCGAAATTTGTCGAAAAATGTTCAAGTTTCGGCCATTTTTTATTTTTACGAAAATATGAGAGAAAAATTAGCGTCGTTGCCGTCTGGGACGCTCTATCGTTTTTTTTTCAAAATTTTCCTCATTTTGACGATATTTTTCATTTCTAAAGCAACTGTCAGCAAAATTTACGATTGGAATGACAAAAATTGACTTTTCGAAGAGACTTTCGAGAATTTTTGAAAATATTTGTGATTTTTCAAAAAAAAAAAACGTTTGCTCGAACGTATCCAACAAAATATCGATCATTTCCAACAAAATTCTCTTTTCAGTTCACTGAAAATTGAATTCCGTAAAAAAAAAACGTCGATATTTAGTTGAACCCGGTAAACTTAATATTTTTGGAAAAGTTTTCGTTGTTTTGACAATATTTTTCATTTCTAACGCAACTGTCAGCAAAATTTACGATTTGAACGACAAAAATTGACTTTTCGAAGAGACTTTCGAGAATTTTTGAAAATTTTTGTGATTTTTCAAAAAAGAAACGTTTGCCCGAACGTATCCAACAAAATATCGATCATTTCCAACAAAATTCTCTTTTCAGTTCACTGGAAATTGAATTTCGTAAAAAAAAAACGTCGATATTTAGTTGAACGCGGTAAACTTAATATTTTTGGAAAAGTTTTCGTTGTTTTGACAATATTTTTCATTTCTAACGCAACTGTCAGCAAAATTTATTATTGGAATGCCAAAAATTGACTTTTCGAAGAATCTTTCGAGAATTTTTGAAAATTTTTGTCATTTAAAAAAAAAAAACCTTTCCCCGAACGTATCGACCAAAATATCGATCATTTCCAACAAAATTCTCTTTTCAGTTCACTGAAAATTGAATTTCGTAAAAAAAACGTCGATATTGAGTTGAACCCGGTAAACTCAATATTTTTGGAAAAATTTTCGTTGTTTTGACAATATTTTTCATTTCTAACGCGATTGTCAGTCAATATTACGATTGAAATGCCAAAAATTGGTGATTTTTCAACAAATTATTATTTATTATCATTATTCAATCATTATCGATACGAAAAACGAGAAATTCGAGCCATACCCAGGGCCAAAATCCTCCAAAAAGGCGACACGGCACCAGGAAACTGCAGCCACAGTAATTTTTGATATTTCATTCCTCTCCGTGCACACGCAGCCGGACGATCGTGGACACGAAGAATTTTTGTATCGATTCAATCGAGGACGAGCAAAAATCGGCGGAATAAAAATAATCCAGATATAATTGGTTTGGGTTTACATAATTATTTATTAAATTACTTACATCAGTATTTTAAATACAAGGAATTTAATCTTAACAAACACACACGAATATACAATAATTATTGTTGTGTCGTTACGATGCTACGTTGTACGTCGCTTTATGAATTTTCGATAATTCTCGGGTCTCATGGCATAGGTACACGACGATTCGCCCGACGAGTTGCCGAAGAGGGTAAAAAATAAAAAGTACAAACGGCGCGATAGCAATTGCTGAAAAAGTGCAGAAATCCGATGATTTTTTCTTATTTTTTCGGTTCTTATTAATGGGATTTAAAATGGTTGGGTGTGTCACGATATTTACATACGTTTCGTGGTTTTTTTTTGGACACGCAGTATCGAAAAGGTTCGAGATTTATTTAGTGAGTTCCGATGGCTCTGAATATCATGAATTTTCTTTTTTTTTTGCTTGCGATGGAAAACGAAGAGACGAGAAATTTTTTCTAGCGTCGAAGTTGAGCCCTCGTTTTTTTCTTTTTTTAGAAATTATTCACACATACACGTGTATTCTTTCCATTATAAATATATATGTATATTTATATATATATTTGCTTTCTCATATCTTTGCTAAACTAAACTTAACTTAGTTCTTGAGAGAATCGTCGATTCTCGCACGTTTTTAATCCACCAAGTGCTCTCTCGTTTATTCTGCCAATCAGCTGCGATTTTCATCCCTCGAGCTCACAAAATGACTAGATTTTTCTTGTTTTTTCAATTGTTTATCGTCGCTTCTTTTTATTCTCTCCAATTTTCACAATTTATCGAATTTCGATATTTTACAATTACACATCCCGATATGGACAACGTTAACAAAATAACTCTTGACACTTTTTTACACACAGCCAGCATACACTCACACGTACACCCGCGCGCTCTTCTACTTTCCTATTACAGCATCGAATCCTAGTTGAATTATTTATTCGAGAGGAAAAAATCGAACCGAGATCCTTTGACGACCTTTTTAAGTATCACTGAAATGGGAATTTTGGTGGAAATGATCGATATTTTTTTGGATACGTTCGGGGAAACTTTTCTTTTTGGAAAATCACAAAAATTTTCTAAAATTCTTGAAAGTCTCTTCGAAAAGTCAATTTTTGGGATTCCAATCGTAAATTTTGCTGACAGTCGCGTTAGAAATGAAAAATATTGTCAAAACAACGAAAACTTTTCCAAAAATATTAAGTTTACCGTGTTCAACTAAATATCGACGTTTTTTTTTTACGAAATTCAATTTTCAGTGAACCGAAAAGAGAATTTTGTTGGGAATGATCGATATTTCGTTGGATACGTCCGGGCAAACGTTTTTTTTTTTGGAAAATCACAAATATTTTCAAAAATTCTCGAAAGTCTCTTCGAAAAGTCAATTTTTGGGATTCAAATCGTAAATTTTGCTGACAGTCGCGTTTGGAATGAAAAATATTGTCAAAACAACGAAAAATTTTCCAAAAATATTAAGTTTACCGTGTTCAACTAAATATCGACGTTTTTTTTTACGAAATTCAATTTTCAGTGAACCGAAAAGAGAATTTTGTTGGAAATGATCAATATTTTGTTGAATACGTTCGGGCAAACGTTTTTTTTTTTTGAAAAATCACAAAAAGCTTCAAAAATTATCGAAAGTCTCTTCGAAATTCAATTTTTGTCATTCTAATCGTAAATTTTGCTGACAGTTGCGTTAGAAATGAAAAATATTGTCAAAACCCCAAAAACATTGAATTTATTCAAAAACATCGACGTTTTTTGGCAAAATTCAATTTTCAGTGATACGTTTTTTATCACGAGTACCAATTTTTCCTTCTACCACTATATTCGGTATCGTTTAATTATAAAAGTCTCTATCGCGTGTTTCATTCGATCAAGCGGCTTTATTTTTTCTTCTGCTTTCGAAAAATACAAATTTTCGAATACTTCGCGGTCGTTTTCCAGCTGAACTAATCGCGATAATGCATCGCGGGATTCTACAAGTTTGTTTTTCGTTATTTTTTATTAAAGAGGTTCCACTTGACAGTTGGTAAAAAGTATTTTTCCCCATCAAATCATTCAATTCCTTGTCATTTGTTTAAACCGCGAATCGCGAGGTTTTTTTTTATCGTCGGGGGAAATAAAATTCGAGAATTTAGACTCGATTGAAAATTTCCGTGAAAAATCGTCAAATTTTTCACTTTTTCGCCAATTTTCGACATTCATTTCGTCACCAAAACAACCAAAATGAAAATATTTCAATGAAAAATTGAAACCTCCTTAAAATGGTCATTCGCTGACATTAATCGGCGAAGAATTGCATGAAATTTTTTATTCAGATATTAATAATTATGCCTACATTAAGGTGTGAATGAAAAATCCTCATTCCCCGATGTCCAAAGCGCGCGGAGTCGAAAAAACTGACCAAAGCTTCGAAAATTCGAGAAAATCGCGACCGCGGTTTTGGAAATCGGCAGAAACGAAGAAACTTTTTGTTCTGCCTTAATTATGCTAAAAATCACTCCGACTTTGACGTACTTAAAAACAATGCGCGCAATTTCTCGACACCCACGAATTTTTCAAATTTACGTTTTTTTTGTGTTTTTTTTCAATATATTTCGTTTTTTTCGTCATAAAATTCCACACCTCGAGGCTGAGAATGGGTTTTCGTAAAAATGCTAATCACACTTGAAACGTTTTTGTTTTTTTTTCTTTTCTTTTTGTTAATAATAATATTACGTAACAATATAATTTCTATTAACATTACGTAATAATATTATGCGATTTTATCACTAATTATTGTTTACAGTGGGTTGATCCTTACCGCTTAATTATGAGAATGATATCCAACAAATTCGAACGTGCTCGTTATCGCAATTTCTTCGTTTTTTTCAGTTTCCCTACAAAATTTTCTATTTTTTTTGTTCCTGTGATGATTTTGCTGGGAAGGTGATTTTCTTTATAAATTTTAGCCATTCGCGGTGTTTATTGAGTGATGAAAAAAGCTGATTATTCACGCATTCAATCGTCGACTATTTTGTTTCGTTTTCTCCCGCACTCGAATGTTGAAAAATCGTCCGAGACACTCATCATGACGTTTGTTTGGTTTTTATTTCGAATTTCACGAGTTTCTCTCGTTTTTTTTGTATTTATTTGTTGTCGGTTTGTCTCTCTCTCTCGAATCGTCACGTTTTTTTTTTTTTTTATCTCGTTATGGACTCGCGTGCGCTTTTTTCTCTAATGGATTGCAACCGAAAACCAAACCACCGAGCCCGGATGAACGAGACCCCCGATCTCGCAATTCACCGTCCTCGTCTCACCGTTAAGAACGAAAAGCGCATCGTTCGATGGACTCACCATGTATCTACCGAATATTCCGCTCTGGACGATCGGCCTGTTCGGGTTTGCCCATTTCGTTAGATTCATTGGCATCGCTTTACCAACGCCCGTTATCATCTCGACTTTGCCTGCGAATAAAGAGGAATTTATGAAACAATTAAATCTCGCGATTTTCCTCGTAAATTTCAATTTCTCTTCGAGCCACGGTAAAAATTCAATTTAGTCAAAAAACGTCGATATTTTGTTGAATACTGCCAACTAAATATTTTGGGATTATATGAAAATTTTCGTTATTTCGACAATGTTTTTCATTGTCACGGAACTGACAGCGAAATTTACGATTGGAATGACTAAAATTGACTTTTCGAAGAGACTTTCGAGAATTTTTGCAAATTTTTGTGATTTTTCAAAAAAGAAACGTTTGCCCGAACGTATCCAACAAAATATCGATCATTTCCAACAAAATTCTCTTTTCGGTTCACTGAAAATTGAATTTCGTAAAAAAAAACGTCGATATTTAGTTGAACACGGTAAACTTGATATTTTTGGAAAAGTTTTCGTTGTTTTGACAATATTTTTCATTTCAAACGCAACTGTCAGCATAATTTACGATTTGAATCCCAAAAATTGACTTTTCCAAGAGACTTTCGAGAATTTTTGAAAATTTATGTGATTTTTCAAAAAAGAAACGTTTGCCCGAACGTATCCAACAAAATATCGATCCTTTCCAACAAAATTCTCTTTTAGTGCACGTTCTCGCGATTTTCCTTGGCGCGAGACCAAAAAAACGTTTGAATTTTCCTTTTTTCATGCAAATTTCGTCTCGTTTCTTATTTAAACTACTTTTTCAATTATTTTTGACTCTAAACTTTTTGAGGAATTGCTCGTTTACCTGTTGCAAGGTTCAGGAAGAGAATGTCCTCCTTGTCGGTCGAGGAAGCGTAAAGATCGTAGCCGTGGGTCGTTTGTGATGGGTAAAAAGTTATGTCGCTGATATTCAACGTCGTTTTCACGTCAAACGCGAATTTCAATCCATTTGCTGCAAAATTCCAAAATTTTTATCGATTTCATCCAAATTTCCCACTTTTTTTTTCTCTGTTAAATTTTTTCAGGATCGTTAAATAGATTTTGATTTTTATTCAGACGAAAAAATGATTTTTTTCAGTATTTCTTACGCAATATTTCTTGGACGACGAGCGTGACGCCGCTGTCTTGTTTGTCGAGGGTCACAACGTGACGAGAGTCCGGCGAGACCATCGGTTTGCCAACGAGGCTCGGTTTGTGCGACAAAACGGTGTCGGTCAGATAATCGAGCAAAAGTTGGCCAGTCGCGCGTCCAGTGACCGGCTCCTCGCACTGGAGGATGACGAAACCGTCTGGAAAACGTCAAATAAAATTTTTCCATCAATTCAAAAACCCCCGAAATTTGAGGCAGAAAATAATTTTCAAAATATCGAGAAAAACAAATTTCCCAGTCTTTTTTGGAGAAAAAACACGTTTGCTTCGATTTTTTTGTGCTTTTTTCTTTAGAAATCTTCTCAGAATGTTTGAATCACTTACAGAGAGCTGGGAATTGGATATTCGCTGGGACGCAGTTGTAAGGCGCGAGGTCAGCGCTTCGCGTGTATCTCATATTTGCCAGATCGAGTTTGTACATTCCTCTCTGATTGGTGTGAGTGACGTAGCCGTATTTGAACATGTGGCCAATGTCCTGAGTGAGGAAAAGACAAAAATGTTCAATTTTTCAGCGCAGCTTTGAATTTTAGGAATTTTCATCGATTTGCAGAAATTCTAATCGACGTTACGACAAAAAATTCCCATTGATGCTTTTTTTTTCTTCTTCTTCCTCGATCTACTCACTTGGGATCGTGGAATGTAAAGTCCTCGCACGAGATCAAACTGACCGTCGATCGGCTCCGGATGCACCGTATGATGTTTCCGTTTTTGTGCAGCATCCCGAATAACCTGAATTGTTTTTATTCCCATGTCTCTCTCGTTTCGCCAATTCAACACCCAAACTTGGTCCAGCGCTGGCACGTATTGCAACTCCACCGGATACTTGTCCGTTGCTACGACCTAAAAGTTTCACAATTTCATTCTCCCCGTTTTTCAAAGAGATTACAAAATTCTTGTGAATCTATTTTTGGTTTTGGCGATTTTTTTAACACATTTCAAAATTCCTATGAATCGCGATTCGAAAAATTCAAAATTTCACAACTTTTGAACGAATTTATTCAGTTTTTCGAAATTTATCGTAATTTTTGGAGGATTTTGAAAAGTTTATAATTTTTTTTCTCGATATTGAAAAATTCATATTTTTTGAGTGAATTGATCAATTTTTTTCGAAATTTATCATAATTTTTTGAGAATTTGGAAATTTTATGAATTTTTCGCGCGCATTTTTGGTCTTCGCGATTTTTCAAACAAATTTCAAAATTTTTATGGATCGCGATCTGAGAAATTGTTGAAAATTGAAAAATTTCAATTCGCCCGATGAATTTATGAATTTTTTCATAATTTTTGGAGGATTTTCAAAAGTTTATAATTTTTGTTTCTCGATATTGAAAAATTCACAATTTTTGAGTGAATTGATTAATTTTTTTTTCGAAATTTATCATAATTTTTGGAGAATTTTGAAAAGTTTATGAATTTTTCGTGCGCATTTTTGGTTTTCGCGATTTTCCAAACAAATTTCAAAATTTTTATGGATCGCGATCCGGAAAATTGTTAAAAAATGAAAAATTTCAATTCGCCCGACGAATTTATGAATTTTTTCATAATTTTTTGAGGATTTTGAAACGTTTATGAATTTTTTGCATTCATCGATGTTTTGGAATAATTTAATGTCTCGGGGTGAACCGAGAGAGTGGAGTGAGGTGAAACTTTGCTTGCCGGAGAACAAAACCATCGAGTGGCCCATTAGCGGTATAGTCTTGGCCGAGAAAGAGCAACCGCAGGGGATGTATTTGCTTGTAGAGGATGCAGCACATCCGCATCCTCGCTCGCGGCGTTAAGGGTTTGGTTTTGCGTCTTTGCTCGTATGATAAATCGCGGTCTCGGTTTCCCAGAGACATTGATCGATATTTTTTTTCTCATCGAGCTCTCGATTACGCTTCGAGATTCGTGAGGCTGCGGGAATTTTCATTCAACGAGAAAAAAGTTGTTGGGACAAAGTAGTTTTTGGTACAAACTGCAAAAAGCGCGAGTTTGCTCGACGCTCGTAAATTCCGAGGGCTCGAACGAATAAACGAGCGATAAAATGAATCTTGAAAAAGCCAGTGGAAAGAAAATTTTGTTGGATACGTTCGACTAAACGTTTTTTTCCAAAAATCACAAAAATTTAGTCATTGCGGCAAGAAATATTCTAGAAAGTCTCTTCGAAAAGTCAATTTTCGTCATTCCAGTCGTAAATGTTGAAAAATGTCGTCAAAATAACGAAAATTTAGGAAAATATTGTCAAAATAACGAAAATTTTGGAAAATATTGTCAAAATAACGAAAATTTTGGAAAATATTGTCAAAATAACGAAAATTTTGAAAAATATTGTCAAATTAACGGAAATTTTGGAAAATATTTTCAAAATAACGAAAATTTAGGGAAATATTGTCAAAATAACGAAAATTTTAGAAAATATTGTCAGAATAACGAATATTTTCGAAAATATTGTCAAAATAACGAAAATTTTGGAAAATATTGTCAAAACAACGAAAATTTTCGAAAAATATTTAGTTTACCGGGTTCAACTAAATGTCGACGTTTTTTTTTTACGAAATTCAATTTTCAGTGAACCGAAAAGAGAATTTTGTCGGAAATGATCGATATTTTGATGGATCCGTTCGGGCAAACGTTTTTTTCCAAAAATCACAAAAATTTAGTCACTGCAGCAAGAAATATTCTAGAAAGTCTCTTCGAAAGTCAATTTTTGTCATTCCAATCGTAAATTTTGCCGGCAGTTGCGTTAGAATTGAAAAATATAGTCAAAACAACCGAAATTTTGAAATTATCCAAAAATATTAAGCCCATCGTGTCGCCGGTCAAAATATCGACGTTTTTTGAAAAAATTTCAAAGACGGAACAAGAAAAAATTCGCGCGC
This sequence comes from Diadegma fenestrale, assembly GCA_037043255.1. Classification (NCBI taxonomy): domain Eukaryota; kingdom Metazoa; phylum Arthropoda; class Insecta; order Hymenoptera; family Ichneumonidae; genus Diadegma; species Diadegma fenestrale. The sequence goes on from CM073317.1 coordinate 5,232,797, forward strand.
CGTTTACTTACGTCAACGACAACCATTTGAATTTTGCTGATGACGAGAATTCGATCCTTGTCGGGTTGAGTAACGTAAACGTAACGATTGGCAACGTTGATCGCACGGCCCCAACTGCACGGAGTGTCCTTTTCGCCGCAAACGTATTCCTGAAATCCACGAAAAGAAAAAAAAAAGTCAATCGATTTATCCCCGAAAATCTCCACAGATTTTTCTCCATTTTTCATTCCAACGAAAAAACAATTTTGAAAAAATCTGTTTGACGAATCGCGGACTCTTCCAATCAGTCAGGAATCCTTTGCATTTTTTATTCGGCCAATTCGTTTAGTTTGATTAGCGAGACAAAAAAAATGGAGGCAGAAACGAGAGCGCAGCGTGGACCAAAAATTGGGCCATTTATTTTCTCTTCATAAAAACACCTGGACGCGATAAAACAAAAAAAACTAAAAAACACAAAAAAAATCGACTTGAACGTGACCGATGAAATTTCTCATACGTCGATGTGCTCACCTGTGTCCCGGGAATAATATCCGTCGATTGGATCCGATGGTAAAGCCGACAGGCCGAAGGCTCGTACACGGAGATGCCCCATTCGTGAAACGAGAAAAATCTGCGCTCTTCGCTGGCCGCAGCTAAAAAAAACACGAAAAAAAGGTAAAAAAAAAAAAATGCAACAATATTTGTACAGAAAATTCAAAAGTTTCGCGAGTTTCTATAAATGACTGAAAAAAAAAAAATGAATAAAAAAATCTGGAAACGACCGCCAGCTTTTTATTTCGCGGTCGAAATAAAATAAAAAATCGATCGACTCTTGTACGATTCGCGAAATAAAACCCTTTTCACTTCCTGCCTTTTCACACGAAATAAACGAGAAATGATTAATGAAAATTGCACAAAAAGGACATGCCGGACTCGCCAATTCTACGTCCCTCGTCCCCCCCGATCGTTTCTATTAAAACAATCGATATCTCTCTCTGTATTTTTGGACTTTTATCATCGATATTTATTCTCCATCCAAGAGCCAGTATATTTTCCAGCTCAGAGATATTTTATTTTTATATACCTGCGGCCAACTTTTATCCATATTGCGGTACAACGTTTTGTCAAAGGACATGCCAGGCTTGTTTCAACAAAATTGATGTACCGGGAAATGCATTTCCGCTTATTGAGATCAAATTTATGGATTTATTTCCATCTGGACTTTATGGTGCATTATCCATTGATAAATAACATGATTCTAGTGTTATACACGGTGTTGCATAATACGCGAATTACCGATATAAATTACCGATTACCGATGTAAATTTTGGAAAATATTGTCAAAATAACGAAAATTTTGGAAAATATTGTCAAAACAACGAAAATTTTTGGGAAATATTATTAAAATAACGAAAATTTTGGAAAATATTGGCAAAATAAAGAAAATTTTCGAAAATATTGTCACAATAACGAAAATTTTGGGAAATATTGTCAAAATAACGAAAATCTTGGAAAATATTGTCAAAATAACGAAAATTTTGGGAAATATTGTCAAAATAGCGAAAATTTTGGAAAATATTGTCAAAACAACGAACAATTTCGGAAAATATTGTCAAAATCACGAAAATTTTGGAAAATATTGTCCAAACACCGAAAATTTTGAAAAATATTGTCAAAACAACGAAAATTTTGAAAAATATTGTCAAAATAACGAGAATTTTGGAAAATATTGTCAAAATAACCAAAATTTTGGAAAATATTGTCAAAACAATGAAAATCTTGGATATTGTTGTCAAAATAATGAAAATCTTGGAAATTGTTGTCAAAATAACGAAAATTTTGGAAAATATTGTCAAAATAGCGAAAATGTTGAAAAATATTGTCAAAATAACAAAAATATTGTCAAAATCACGAAATTTTTCGAAAATATTGTCAAAATAACGAAAATTTTGGAAAATATTGTCAAAATCACGAAAATTTTGGAAATTATCCATTTTGTTCACGTCAACCAACAAAACATCGACGTTGTCGAAAAAATTTAATTTTCAGAACACCGAAAAGAAGATTTTAATTCAAGGAATAAGTTGATGGATTATTGGAATGAGATTTTGGCGAAACTCACTTGGGGTTGGTTGCTCCTGGATCACGAGGCTGCTGATATCTCTGGTGAGTCCTCCGATGCTGGTAGCCTGACACATGTACGCCCCCGTGTCTGCGTATCCGATGTCACGAACAACCAGTTTCGTGCCATTTCCAACAACCTCGTACTTGTCAATCTCATGGAGAGGCTCATCATTTTTTAACCATTCGACACGTGGCAATGGTTCGCCAACCACGTGACAAGACATCGTCGCCTCTTCCCCGGGACGTTTCGATTGCAGACGCGGAGTAACTCGCACCTCAGGAATGGCTGTTTTCATTATCGAGGAAAAAAACATTAAAAATCGCAGATAAAAACGATTGATCGTTCAAAATTTTCAATTTCCACTCAAAAAATTACTAAAAATCATGAAAAAAATCAATTTTTTATCGATTCCATAAATTTTCGCGTATTTTCTGCAGTCAAAAAATTCGATTCGACCTGGAAATTGATGGAAACAAAAAAAGAGAAATTGGTGGGATCGAAATAAGAATTTCTTGGATTGCTCTGGACCATAAGTTTCTATGATTTTGTCCACGTATTGGGACAATTTTTATCTCCTCAAACGGATTGGAATTCTTCGTAGATTGATCTCATTTTTCTTTGATCAATATACCAGGCAATTTTGCTGCTTTGCGAAATGGTTATCTCGCTCCATTCATTAAATTGGTTGAATCGTGATAAAATTGTATCGTATTTTGATCGAATTTCACTCCATCCACGAGTCCCTTCAATGGAATCTCGCGAAATTGATTTTATCGTGTATTCTCGCTCGATGTGAAACCCTCGAAATTTCGTTCACATTACGTCGCAATTTTTCCCAGTAATTTTGCTTTTCAGGCTCATTTATTTTTCATTTTCGCGTCCAATATTTTTCCTGGATTCGATTTTCTGCCGATAATAATTTTTTGTCCAAAAAAGACTGTCTGGGTGTTTTTTTTTTCGGACTGCTCGATGTAGAATTTGTTGTCACGTTTTAATTTGGCAATTAATTCAATTGAAACTCACTGTGGACCGTCAAAATGTGAGTTTGGATGACGTCCTTGTTTCTGAGGGCGTGACACGTGTAATTTCCAGCATGCACCAACTGCACTCTTGTCAAGTAAAGACTTCCATCGTTGAAGACCCGAATCTTGAGGAAAAAAAAAATATGGAGACGATTTTTAAATTGTTGCTTAAGGACGTTGTATGCAGAATTTTCTGTCGATGGAATTCCTTCAAATTTGCACTGCACAAAGAGAATTGTGACGTCTAATGGCTCGCGCAATTTTAAGACGTTTCGCCATGCACGAGTCGAGATATTTATAAAAATCACCATTTTCAGTCGTTTCTCATAAGAGCTCGTGTTTAAAGTTGCAATTTTCAACATTTAATATTTCCGTTTCTAAATGGCGAAGCCTCTCAAAACTTTGCACACGCTTTTACGTAACATCGAAGAAGTTTTTTCCAGTTTTTCAAAAAAATCGGTCGTCAAATTTGATCGGAATTTTGGTTATTGTATAAAAAATACAAATTACCTCGGACAATCTTGAATTTAGAGTATTTTGTTCTTTAGTCAAATTGCAACAACTTTTTTTAATGAACTGTTATTTGAAATTTTGGGAATATTCACAACGACATTCGTTCGGTTTTGCCAAAATTCATCGATATTCCGTATTCGACAAACAAAAAATCGACAAAAGTCAAAATGAAAATGAGAAAAAATGAAGAAAAAAATATTTAGTTTACTGTGTTCAACAAAATATCCAATTTTTTGAGGACTTTTCATTTTCAGTTGTGGCTCTCGTAACTTTTGTAAATAAAATAAAAGATTTTTTTTTGGTTTACCTCTTGCTCTCCGAGAGTCTCGAGGTCGGCGTCGTTTCGTCGCCAAACTAACGGGGGTGGAGGACTTCCGGTCACGTCACATTTGATCTCGACGTTGTCACCGACTCTCACAGAAATGTGGTTGATCTCGAGAGACTTGTCCAACGAAACAACCGACACACCTGCGCACAATTTTTCATTTAATCTTGTGTCCCACTCGGATTTTTCATCGATCAATGAAATTTTTTATGCAGCAAAGTTTAAATTAATTCTCGCCACTCGACTTACTGTAAAGTTTGCTGAACGCCATGTAGAATTCGTTGATATTGAGACGTCCATCCTTGTCGGCGTCGTCGTAACTGATCATGTGGCCCAACGAGCATCCCCTGCTCAATTGTTCCAAGTCCTCACGTTCCGCGATCTTCGAAACACAACAAACGAAACGAGATTTCTTAGCTTCATGAATTTTTTTCACATTTTTCAAGTTCAAGTCACAGAAAAAAATGTTGCGAAGCTTTTTAAATAATTTAAACACTAAAAATTGATTTTTTCCCAAAAAACGTCGATATTTTGTTGAACACGATGAACAATTTTTGAATAATTTCCAAAATTTCGTTATTTTGACAACATTTTCACTATTTTGACAATATTTTCCAAAATTTTCGTTATTTTGACAATATTTTCCAAAATTTTCGTTGTTTTGACAATATTTTCCAAAATTTTCGTTATTTTGACAATATTTACCAAAATTTTCGTTATTTTGACAATATTTTCCAAAATTTTCGTTATTTTGACAATATTTTCCAAAATTTTCGTTATTTTGACAATATTTTCCAAAATTTTCGCTGTTTTTGAATATATTTTCCAAAATTTTCGTTATTTTGATAATATTTTACAAAATTTTCGCTGTTTTTGAATATATTTTCCAAAATTTTCGTTATTTTGATAATATATTCCAAAATTTTCGCTATTTTGACAATATTTGTCAAAATTTTCGTTATTTTGACAATATTTTCCAAAATTTTCGTTATTTTTCTAATATTTTCCAAAATTCACGACTGGAATGCCAAAAATTGACTTTTCGAAGAGACTTTCTAGAAAATTTCTCGTTGCAATGACAAAATTTTTGTGATTTTTCAAAAAAATTCGTCTAGTCCTACGTATCCAACAAAATATCGATCTTTTCCAACAAAATTGTCTTCCCAGTGTAAAAAGAATAAGAAAAAATATCGGCCACGATTCTCTCGGGAAATAATGAAGGAAAAAATAATACGTATCGTTTTACCTGCTCAAGTTCTTCCCTCTCCAAGTTTCCGTTGTTATTCTGGTCATAATGAGAAAACATTATGCTGACGAGATATTCCTTGCTGTGGTTGTCTTGCGTCATGAGCCTCGCGTGGTTGTACAGCAATAAATTGTCCTGAAGTGAAAAAAAAAGCAAAAAAAAAACGGTAATTCGATTATAAAACGACTGGGGGAAAAAAAATTGTGTTCGTCGAAAAAACTGCAGCAATAAAATGATAAAAAAATTATCAAACCTTCATGATTTCGTATTCTTGGGCCGAGCAATCCTCGAGCCCATAATTATCATTGTCGACGAGATTTTCTCGAATGTCGTTCTTGTGATTGGCCGATCTTGAGGAATCTTGATTGAGGGTTGGTGGCGTCGAATCCCCGACCGGCAAAGCTTTTGGAGTTTCTCGATGATCGTCTGAAACGATCGATTTTAGAAGTTTTAAAAAATTTTCTTTAAAAAATGATTTTTGTTTCAAAAAAATTGATTTTCATTGGATTTTATAGATTTTCAAGAATTTATCGGTTTTCGGAGGGTCTGAAAATTGACCCCGAGTTCGTTTTTTTCGTCGCCAGCCCGAAGGACCTGTTGATACGCCAAAAAGCTTCAATAACTTTGAGCCTTTATTCTCGCATGCTCCGTTTGAATCGTCGCTCTTACTCGTAACCATTTCCTCGGAGAATATAATATAAAAAACTTTGGTAACTACGCGATTCGATTCGAAATGGTTTTCCGCTCGATTTCCGAATGGTTGACGAAAAACTTGAAATCTTTTCGCATATAGTTTTCATTTTAGTTGGATCGAATATAGTTCGATCGCGATGTCGAACTTTACACTTTGTTTCATCGACTCCAGATTTCCTGCGTGAATCTTATAAATTCCCTTTTTTTCTACGAGTTTGCAAAAAAAAAAAACGTTTTTTCGAAAAATCATAAAAATTCAGTCTTTGCGGCAAGAAACATTCTACGAAAAGTCAATTTTTGTCATTCCAATCGTAAATTTTGCTGACAGTTGCGTTTGAAATGACAAATATTGTCAAAATGACGAAAATTTTTCCAAAAATATTGAGTTTACCGTGTTCAACTAAATATCGACGTTTTTTTTTTTTACGAAATTCAATTTTCAGTGAACTGAAAAGAGAATTTTGATAGAAATGATCGATATTTTGTTGGATACGTTCGGGCAAACGTTTTTTTTATTTGAAAAATCACAAAAATTTTCAAAAATTCTCGAAAATTTCTTCGAAAAGTCAATTTTTGTCATTCCAATCGTAAATTTCGCTGACAGTTGTGTTTGGAATGAAAAATATTGTCAAAACAACGAAATTTTTTCCAAAAATATTGAGTTTACCGTGTTCAACTAAATATCGGCGTTTTTTTTTACGAAATTCGATTTTCAGTGAATTGTAAAGAGAATTTTGTTGGAAATGATCGATATTTTGTTGGATACGTTCGGGCGAACGTTTTTTTTTTGAAAAATCACAAAAATTTTCAAAAATTCTCGAAAATTTCTTCGAAAAGTCAATTTTTGTCATTCCAATCGTAAATTTTGCTGAGAGTTTCCTTAGAAATGAAAAAAAACCGCAAAAATAACGTTTTTTTATCAAAATTTGATTTTCAGTCCCGCCATTTTAGGTCGAGGCTTCGGAGCCGATGGAAATAGCGAGCTAATGATCCGATAAATGTTGGTAATTAGGGAACGACTATCAGTAGCCGTTCGCGGAAGCGTTTCGGGCTGAGGATATTGCTAATAGAGAAGAGCGAGCTCGTGGAGAGCGAGCATGTGTCGCGTTTCTGAATCGGAATGAGTGAATGCGCCTGATACGTGCGATAAGGCCTCGGAAACGGCGCGTTACCGGTTTCACCAACATTGGCAAATTGGTCATTTTCATATATACACATACATCTCGCATGGCAGAGCCAAAAATACATTCAGCATTGGATTGACGAGACACAGGATGAGATTCCGATTGGTGCTGCCGCATTGGTCCACCGGAAATTCCCCCCTCGCTCTTTTATACCGATAGATATAGCATCGAGAGGACAGCAATCCTCTAAAGTTTATCAAGCCTCCCTGAGTAATATGCGAGCAGGATTATTCTGGATATGTGGTCTATAACCCATTTGTGTCCAGGTTTCGGCCCATCAGCTATCCGTGCATACAGTCCAAAGTCCATCGGCACTTTGGAATGCTCCGAGCCAAATCCTGCACGAGCATCACCCTCTCTGCGATATTCCTGGACACGTATGCTCTGGTTTTCCTAACAGAGCCGCGTGTATTTGCTTCGAGGCATCATTCCGGAAGCGTTTTTTTTTTTTTGGCTAATTTTACGCTTTTTTCGGTGTCGTTCAGGCGAGGCTGGAATTTCGACTCGAATGGGCTTAATGCAATTGGCTAATTTGGTTGTTTGATGGAGAACAATTTTCTGACGCTTGGAATTTGAGATTTTTTTTTTATTTTCCGCCTAAACGCGTGTTTTAATTCATTTAATTAATTTAATAATTGAATTAATTCAATAAAATTTAATTAAATTCACGTTTTTGTTAAAAAGTTGTTAAAATTTTATATTTCTTAAAAATTTTCGTACAAATTAAACAGAAATTCTTAAAAAATTAAGAAAAAAAAAAAAATTGAAGAAAAATTTGCAACTCATGAGACGAAAAGTTAAAAATTGGAAATGAAATGTCTCGAATTCTTGATTTAAGAGAATTTTTCTTTATTGGAGAAAATTTTTAGTTTTGGTGTCAAGAATTTTCATGAAAATTCATTATAAAGAATTGAAGGATCGTAATTGAGTAATTTTGTCATTGTAAATAGGTTGGAAGTTGACTTTGGGCTCGTTTAGCCTGGGATGGAAAATAAATGTTGGTTTTTGGAAATAGCTGGAGGTGAGTGATGAATAATGAGGTTGATTGTAGCGATGCTCTTTTTGAAAGCTAAACACAGCGTTGTCCAATGATCCTTGGCCGTTTAATCAACGATAATTAATTGGTCGAAGGTCTTGAATGTGTTCTAAATTCACTGCTGCCTGGTCGATGTGCCCCTCGAACAGCGAGAACACTTGGTACACAGAAAATATATACAAAGCGCCCAGGAAACACGATACTCATTTGCATCCAACTACACGAACGAGAGAATCGAGTGCATGATCCATCCGCATTCGAACACATCGAGAAATTGACGCTATACCGATTCTGTACATATTTATCCTGGTCTGGTTAACGCCGAACAATATTCTCGCGCTATTCAACGAGTCGATGCTCGCCCAGAGATCACGCGTTTCGTTACATCGATCCTCATCCCTGGTCCCCCAATAAATTAACCCTAATTATTCTCTATCGCCAGCTATTTTGGTTTATTCTCGTCGCAATTCTGCTGCATCTGCAGCCGAACTCGCCATTTTTCTACGTCTCGATAAAAATTCTCTTTTCCCTTATGGAAAATCGTTATTTCGGTTGATCTGAGTCTTTTGTTCACACTGAAAATTAAATTTCGCCAAAAAACACCGATGCTTTGTTGAACACGGTAAATATTTTTGGAAAATTTCAAAATTTTCGTTGTTTTGACTATATTTTTCAGTTCTTACGCAACTCTCACCAAAATTTACGATTTGAATGACAAAAATTGACTTTTCAAAGAGACTTTCTAGAATATTTTTGTGATTTTTCGAAAAAAACGTTTGCCCGAACGTATCCAACAAAATATCGATCATTTCCAACAAAATTAAAAATTGAATTTCGTAAAAAAGAAAACGTCAATATTTAGTTTGACACGGTAAACTTAATATTTTTGGAAAAGTTTTCGTTGTTTCGACAATATTTTTCATTTCAAACGCAACTGTCAGCAAAATTTACGATTGGAATGACAAAAATTGACTTTTCGAAGAGACTTTCGAGAATTTTTCAAAATTTTTGTCATTTTTCAAAAAGAAACGTTTGCCCGAACGTATCCAACAAAATATCGATCATTTCCAACAAAATTGTCTTTTCAGTTCACTGAAAATTGAATTTCGTAAAAAAAAAAACGTCAATATTTAATTGAACACGGTAAACTTAATATTTTTGGAAAAATTTTCCTTATTTTGACAATATTTTTCATTTCAAACGCAACTGTCAGCAAAATTTACGATTGGAATGACAAAAATTGACTTTTCGAAGAGACTTTCAAGAATATTTCTTGCTGCAATAACAAAATTTTAGTGATTTTTCAAAAAAAACGTTTGCCCGAACGTTTCCAACAAAATATCCATCTTTTTCAACAAAATTTTCTTTTCATTTCGATCCTGCCAAATAATCATGAAAAATATTTAATTCCATCGAGTTTGTTCAAACGCGATGAATTTCTCGGTTCCCTGCGCATCCGGATATCTCGGGGAATGAATAAAATAAACGTTTCATAGCAAGTCGCTGGAAACTGATGAAAAATTCACACGAAACGAATAATAATTTGTCGATCGATTTGTTCCCGAATATTCGAGGCTCATTTTTATTTATTTTTAAACCCGAAAATAAAAATGTCAACGATTCACGGAGCCAGTGACAAATATTTAAATTTAATTCGCGTGAGATTGAGCAGCGTGTTGCGTGAGTTTTGTTAATTTAGCGAGCAGGTTCGAAAAACAAAACGAAAATTCATCAGCCCGTCGAGGTCCAATTTGTTTTTACGCGATATGCGAGCTGTGAGTCAATTTTGTCGAGTGGATTTTTCGGGAGTGACGCGCGGGGCTCATCGTTCTTCACTCGTTGCATTCGCGAGGCAAGACCCCGACGAATTAAATTGTTTGTGCATCACTGCACTTTTTTCTTCTCGATCCAAGCCCCGCAAAATTTTCACTAAAAAATTCATACGCCTCGGGGCAATGCGCGAAGGGTCACAAATTTTTCGCCATTTTTTCTTACCAACTGCATTCGCCCCAATAAATTTTTTCAAATTTTATCGGCCACGATGCACCAGTCGCGACATTTTTTCTTTATTCGGCAAAAAAGGCCAAAAAATTGTCCAAACGTAAAGCGTTCAACTCAAAAAAACGAAGTCAAATGTTTTTTTGCGAAAAAAACAAATTTTTATTCATTTATTTTCGTAATTATTCATTAATTGGCCAATCATCGTACGAAATTTGAGATTCAGCGATTAACAAAAGTTTTTCACGAATTTTTCGAGTGTATTGCGGTCGCAGGACCTTAAAATTGGCGAAAAAAAAAATTATTCAATGCAGAATGCGTCAGCGAGCGATGCAACTCGCACTTGACCACTTTTCTTATCTGCTGCAGATAAAAAACGACGGCGGATGAAAATTATCAGAAAATTCCGGTCTGCACTCTTCCTGCTGGATGCAAAGTTGCTGCGACGTCTGTCGTGCGTTTATCAGTCGTGTGGCCCGATTGTGTCATTGGGAACAGGACGATAAATAGTTCAAGGAATTTCCGGTAAGATGATTCCGCTCGCAGTTGCATTTGCGAACTATTTCGCGTCAGTAAAGTCGCCAATTAGTTGATTGTTTATTCGTAAACATTGAGTTTGTCGATCGGCGACAAAATGTGTCGCTACAAATTATTTTGGTGCGTATTTATCAAATTTAATCAATTAAACAAAACTTGGAAGTTTGTTTTGCAACGAAATTAATTTGCTTAATTTTAATTAATTTTAATTTCAATTTTAATTAAGCAATTATTAATTAATTAATTAATTCATCAATTAATAATGAATTAATTTGCTTAATTATTGAATTAATTTGCTAATAATTAATTAATTATTTAATTATTCATAATTATCATAAATAAATAATAAATAATTAATAATTAATTAAGTAAAAGAAAAAGCAAAATAAAATTATGATTTTTGGGTGATTGAGGATTTTGCTTGTCAATTTTTTGCAGGGGATGCTGCATTTTTGTTATCGTCTCTGCTGAGCCCATAAAAAATGTGCTGGAAAAAAATGTTTTTCGTTTCAAGCCCCTGGTTTGCACGACCCAAGATTGCCTGACCATGGGTGAGTGATTAATCGAATTTTTCCATCAAAATCAAAGTGATCACGATCAACGTCAACATTTTTTGACTAATTAACGACCAAGCAAGTGTTTAATAAACTTTTGATTATTAGGCTTGATAAATTTCACTTTTTTCAATCAATTATTCCAACTTTTCCTTTTCAGCTGACCTAATTATTTCGGCAATGAATTCAACAGCTGATCCATGCGAGGATTTTTACGAATATGCATGTGGGGCTTGGGCTCATTCGGACGAGCAACTTCCACTTGACGAACCCACGTGGACTCGCATGGCAATGTTTAATAAAAAGCTCTCCAAAGATCTACGAAGTATTGAATTTTTTTTCATCCTCTTATTGCATACGCGATCGTGATATTCGTCATTGACCCTTGCAACTTGAAATTCCTGCATAAAAATGACCTGAATTTTTGATCCGTGGCAAAATCTTCCTCGACTGCAAAAATGAGGTTCAAAATACACCATTCTTTTCGTTTTTTCGTAGCCTTGAAGATGGTGTAAAAATGAGTTGTATTTGGTGCACATTTTTTGGAAAAAACACTGGAGAGCGAGTTGAAAGTTTGAAAAAAATGAAAAAAAGTTCTTTTTCTTAAAAAAATCGTTTTTTTTAGAAATTTTGGAGTCGCACGACGATCATGAGCCACCGGTCGAGATGGCGAAACGATGGTATCGTTCCTGCATGGATGAAGGTTCATCATTTTTTTTTGAATTCGAAATTTGAGGGCACTGGAAAGAAAATTTTGTTGAAAAAGATCGATATTTTGTTGGAGACGTTCGACTAATCGTTTTTTTTTTTGAAAAATTTAGTCATTGCAGCAAGAAACATTTTGGAAAGTCTCTTCAAAAAGTCGATTCTTGTCATTTCAATCGTAAATTTTGCTGAGAGTTGCGTTGAAAATGAAAAATGTTGTCAAAATGACGAAAAATTTTCCAAAAATATTAACTTTACCGAGTTCAACTAAATATCGACGTTTTTTTTTTACGAAATTCAATCTTTAGTGAACTGAAAAGGGAATTTTGTTGGAAATGATCGATATTTTGTTGGATACCTTCGGGCGAACGTTTCTTTTTGAAAAATGACAAAAATTTTCAAAAATTCTCGAAAGTCTCTTCGAAACGTCAATTTTTGACATTCCGATCGCAAATTTTGGTGACAGTTGCGTTCGAAATGGAAAATATTCTCAAAATAATGAAAATTTTTCCAATAATATTTAGTTCACCGTGTTCAACAAAAAATTGACGTTTTTTTTTTGACAAAATTTGATTCTCAGTGCGGTAAAAAAAATATTTATGTTTGTAAAAACGTGGACAATTAATTGTTAAGGAGTTTTGGAAAGCCATGGAATCGAACCTCTGACATCGCTTGTAAATGCGGTGGGGGGTTGGCCCGTGGCCATGGCTCTGGGTCAATGGAATCCTTCGGACTATTCGTGGCAAGAGATCGAGCATTATTACTCACGAATGACGGGATCATACGCCCTTTACGAGCTCGCAATCACCACCAGCAATTACGATTCGTCCTTGAACGAATTGATGGTGAAAAAAAAAAACTCTCGCTCCTTCTCAAAGAATTTACGAGAAATTCCATAACAATGTATTAATTTAATTAATTTTATTCATCAGCTGAAACCTCCGAGTTTGCCACTGTCCAAAATCCTCCAGGTCAAACGTCAATTATTCGACCCTGAGGACAGAGAATCTTACAAAAATCTAATAACCCAAGTGGCAAAAGCTTTTGCCACTTCCCAGGCTGCGAAAATGTCGGACGAGAAAATCGCCAGAGAAGTTGATAAAATGATCGAATTTGAAATGAAACTGGATTCGGTAATTTCTCAAGATTATCATTTTTTTTCTAATTTTTTCCACATTTTTATCATTATTTCGAGTTTTTTTAAATTTCCAGATCAGGCACGGAGGCGCTATGATAGAAAACAACATTTCGTTGGTCCAATCGTTTCTCGACGATCAACTGTACGGCACTGACGCAACAAAAGTGAGAAAATGGAAAAAACTTAATTTATTATTCATTAATTAATAATGAATTATTAATTTAATTCATTATTAATTAATAATTATTAATAATTTCATAATTTAATAATAAATAATATTAATAATTTAATAAATTAATTAATTAATGATTATTTTAATTAATTAATTAATTAATTTTATATCGATTAATTATTATTAATTAAAAAGCTCAGTTTAGTTAACGAATAAAAAAATTTTAATTGACGATTAATCAGAATAATTTTTCGAACATGATTTTCCTGCTGCTTGGCCCAAACACAGCAGATAAATATTTTCACCTTGGTCCACAACGCGTTCGAGGCTATCAACGGAATTGAGATTACAGAATTTGAGCCAATAACCGTGGAGGCTCTCTATTTAGTAAAATTGGGGGCTCTCCTCAACGAAACTTCTTTCCGCACGATTGGTAACGATTTCGTAATATTTACGATTTTTTATCGTTAAAAAAAAAAGTGAATTATCGAAATATCTGACGAATCGTCGTCTCGGACGAGCTGCGTTTGCTCTTCGAGGCATTAAAAAAAGAAAAACTTTCTTCCAATTTAATTAAATTGAATAAATTATTGCAAATGTCATTTTCATTTGAATTATTTCATTTAAATTCAAATTTTATTCCAATTTTAATCGAAATTCACGAATTAATTTATATTAAAGAAAAAAAAACGTTTTTTTTCCAGTCAATTATATCCATTGGTATTACGTAAGTGGCCTCTTGTACGCCACTAATTCCGAGATGAGGAATTTGCTCTTCGAATTCATGAGGGACACGGCTGGAATAAAAAAAGCTCTTCCGAGGTATTTCCCTCGTTCCTGTAATTAATTTCATGCTGCCCTGATATTAAATCGCATTTCCAAACGTTTTAATAATCAATAAATTCTTCCCATTAATTAAAAGAAAAAATAATCAATAAAAAACAGAAAGAAAATTAAAATACATGAATCGAGATATTTTTGACGTTTCCAAAAATTGTAAATAATTTTTTAAAGTGTGAAAAAACTGAGAGGAAATAATTGATTGATTTTTAATTAATATTTTTCGAACAGGTGGGAACAGTGCGTGACGCAAATGGAACTAAAACACGCTTTGGCCTATCAATTCGTTTCCGAGCATTTCAACGACGATATTTACAACTCGGTAATCATTAAAAAAAAACAAATTGAAATTTTGAGATTTTTCTACTTAAAAAAAAACAGCGTGACCATTTTTTTGTGTCCTCATTCCAAGGCTTTGGACATGGTCGTAAAAATCCAGACCGAATTAGAGAGACAGATGAACGAATCGACTTGGCTTGGCGAACAATCGAGAAACGTTTACAGAGACAAATTGTGGAACGTCAAAACTTTTATCGGCTATCCGGAATGGTACAAGAATGTGACGAACGTGGAAAATTATTACGAGGGGGTGAGAAATATTATTTGAAGTTTCGAACGACAATTTTTCAAGTTTGTTGCTATTGTTTTAGATTTTTTAATAAAAAATACGAATTTCTACACTTTTTTATGTTTTTTTTGATATTTTTTCGATAGTTCACAGTGGATTCGAACTATTTCGTCAACGTTATAAAATACATGCGATTCGAAAGGCAAAGGATTATGAAAACACTGCGTACGACCGCGGGGGGGCCAGAGTATGATTGAATTTTCATTTGGACTTTAAACTCTCGCATCCATATTGGAAACGAGAGCGAAAAATTGATTTTTATTTTCCCACAGGTGGCAGTCAGATCCAATCACAATAAATGCTTTTTATATTGTCCGTGCTAACAGTTTGAGTGAGTAAAAATTAATGAGAGTGCAGCAAAGCGATAGAGCTTTCAAACGCAATGAAAAAAAATTCCAGAACGAGGCAAAGTGTCAAAAAAAAAAATGAATTTGAAAATGTTTTTTCATCAAATATTTTTTTTTTCCAAGACATTCCCGCTGCGGATTTTCAACCTCCACTGTTTCTGCCAGAGATGCCGGAGTGAGTGAATTAAAAAAAAAATTTACGAAATTTTATTCCCCTCGAAATTGACGATTTTTTGAGAATTTTTCTTGTCAATAAAAACATTCGAAATTGCAGGGCCGTTAAATATGGAATTATTGGATCGATGCTCGGCCATGAACTGTCCCACGGATTTGACGACACTGGTAAGACCTTAATAAATCATAATTCCTCGTTTTTCATTCAATGACACTGACCAAATTCGAATTTTAATTAACCTGCGACCTAGCAACGAGCTCGAAAAATATTTTTCCTCTGAAAACTTCGCTTTCGCTTCATTCCAAACGCTTTGTAAAATATTCATCATTAAATTTTCATTTAATAATTTTTTTTTAAAACAAATTTGCCTGGAATTTATAATTTAATTTAAAAAAAAAGCAGGAGGCGAGTAAAATTTTGATAAATTATTTTTTATTAATGAGGGAGAATTTTTGAGCATTTTTTTTCTGAAATCTTGAAGTTTTTTTTTTAATAGTTCGAAATAATGGATTTTGAGGGCTTTAAAGCGATTGTACAATTTTTATCGGCAGGATCGACGGTCGATAAAAATGGCGAGAGAATTCGTTGGCCGGAGTCCGTAAAGGCTAATTTTTGGTCGAGAGCCCAGTGTTTTATCGATCAATACAATAATTTCACTAATGAAAACGCAACAGGAGAGACGTCTGGTGGGTCACAAACCGCGGGAGAAAATATTGCGGACACAATGGGACTGCAGTCTGTGTTTAACGCTTACAAAGCTCTCGTTAGCGAGAGCATTGAGGGCGATCGAAAGTTACCGGGTCTGGGAGGTCTGAGTAACGAACAATTATTTTTTCTCTCCTTCGGAACGGTTAGAAATGTTTTTTTTGTTTAATGAACGCTTGATTTTGGGATTTTTATTGTTCGCTACGAAATTACTGGCTCGTTGATGCATTTTTTAATAGGAATATCTGTTTTTTTTTGTTATGAAGATTTGGTGCGAAGTTTCGACACCAGAGTACGAAAGAAAAAGGCTCGTTTATGGCGACGACCACAGTACGGCAAGGGTCAGGACTCTTGCTGCTATTTCAAACACTGAAGGATTCGCTGAAGCCTTCCAGTGCTCGAAGGGATCACCCATGAATCCGGAAGCGAAGTGTAATATATGGAAAGGAGAACCTGTTTCGTGAACACCTAAGGATGAGGCTGAGGGGTGGATGAAGAAACATTCACGCAGAATAATAAAATGTATTAGATAATTAAGTTTGTAGAATATAACAAATAAATGGTCCATGGAAAATGATGATGACAAAGGCGTGAGATTCATTATCCCTGATAAATCTAAAATCCAATGTTGGAACAATAAAAAGAACGATTCTTATTGGCCGTGGTGTTCAACCGTGACGGATGACTCTCATTGGCCGGTGCAGTCATCCGGAACGGTGCACAAGTGTATATAAACTGAGGAGCTAACGGAGGAGCATCATTCTGCAATTGTCATTGCTAACAGCAACATCATGGAATCTTTTGCTAAGCTCATGAGCTCCATCGGAGCCAATAGCTGCGAAATCGACTTCATATCTTGCTTGCCTTTGGAAATTGCAGAAATTATACTTCGAAAGCTGGACTCTCGTTCCCTGATGAATTCTGCTCTGGTCTCCAGAAAGTGGATGTCCGTCTGCAAGGGCGACTCTCGTTTGAGAAAAACCCTGCGACGTCATCTACGCAAGGACAACCAAAGCAGATTCCGTGGACGTAGACCTCCTTCGAAGCTAAATAAACCTCAGCAACAAACTCGCTGCATTAGCCCTCCCATAATGCAGTCTAGCCTTGCTCCTCGACCACCTCCTCCAGTCATTATTCAATTCCCATCTTCCAATATTAAAAAACAGGTCCCAAGACCTCGTACAAGCGACAATAAAAGTCGTACTCTGACAAGAAGTTCTCTGAGACTTCGATAAACTAGTGTCTAAACTCTATAGTCTTAGAATTAGGGTAGGTAATTTGACTGTTACTGCGCAGTGACTATTTAGTCTAGTTTATATTGACGTGCACTATTTTGGTGTTAATTTCATGTATTTCTTTTAGTCCTGGCGGTTAGGTTGGCCAGTGAGACTGACAAGAAGTTCTCTGGGACTTCGATAAACTAGTGCCTAAACTTCATAGTCTTAGAATTAGGGTAGAAAATTTGACTGTTGCTGCGCAGTAACTATTTAGTGTAGTTTTTATATTGACGTGCCTAATTTCGTTGTTCATAAATATTCCGTGTGACAAGCGACATTAAAAGTCGTGCCCTGACAAGAAGTTCTCTGAGACTTCGATAGACTACTATAGTTTTAAGAAAAGGTAGGTGTTGCCAATTTGACTGTTGCTGCAAAGTAACTATTTCGACTGCATTACATTATTGACCTGCCAGAAGTCCCCGTCGCATATTTTGTGGTGTAAAATTGTGCCAAATTGTTTAAATACTTAATTGACCAAAAAGTTTCCACTTTATTCACTTGGAGCTTATTAGGTACATAAATATATTTCTTGAATATCCGTCATCCCAACACCATAAACAACCGTGGTGGACGGAAGTTGGGACGTCCTCGAGCAACCACAACGTACATAGATGTGAAATTGTAAGCAAACTTTGGGTGTTTGTGTGTGCTTAATATAATGTAACCCACGTATGAATATGTTATAACTGTATGCACCGAGCGTGTACGTTTGAGGGATAGGGCACTGTCCTGAGGGTGGGATTTTCCCTACTATTCAATTTCCGAACTTATCGAACCTTGCAAAATTTCCACCAAGTTTTAACGACCCCTCATACGTGTCGAGCGTTTTTTTCGTTTTTTTTTCGCCGGTAAAATGAATGTCACAATTTTTTTTTGCAAAGTCTTTTCGTGATTGTCAAATTATTTATGTTTCGGATTGTGTTCTTTGCAGCAGCGAATCGCGTTCGTATTATTTTTCAATAATGTCAGTTTTCGGTGGAGGAAAACTTTGTAAGGATTCGGAATGTTATCCATCTTTGCAAGTAACAGTATCGAGACGTCATATCCCTTGTGGTGCACGTACGCGAATAAACACGGTCTATCTTTTTCTCCCTTGATACGCTCTGCTCGAGCAACTTTCCCATATATTCTTCCGCGCAATTGTAATATTCTAGCTATTCGGATGTTTCGTCTGTTATATACTCAAAGTTTCTTTCTCTCGCGAGATGGAAAATTTGATATGCGGTTGTCATGGGATTTTCAGTTTCCTTTCAAAACCAAGGAATTCACTGGGTTTTCAAGATGTTTTTGTTATTCTTATAATTCGTCGAGTGAATAAACTGGGAGGAATCCCGCAAAAAGTATTTCGTAAATTTTTAGTGACAATTTGACAAGTTTCTTTAAATTTTTTTGGGTGTTGCAGTTTGTTGTTCATAATTGAGATCCTCGTGTCAGTGAAAATGGGAAATGACGCCTGGTTGATGGGATTTTCGGAATTTTAGACTTTTTTACGATTCCGTTTTTGCGAAAATGATTCAGGTGAATTGTTTTAGGGTTTTTTTAGTTACTTTTTTGAATGGATTTAAAAAAATTGTTTGAGAGAAAAAATAAAATGAAAGTTCCTTCGAGCCGGATTTGAACCAGCGACCTATGGATTTCTCTTGTTAACGAACCAACTACAGTCCACCGCTCTACCAACTGAGCTATCGAAGGTTTCGAGATATGGTCGAGTGGTGTTGATTTTTTATCACGGTCCAAAATTAATATGCCAGTGCATACTGAGAACTTTAGATTTATCTCAAATGTTTCGAACAAGAAAAACGTCGATTCTGATTGGTCGAAGTGGTCAACCGTGACGGGTGAATCTCATTGGCCGATGCGGTCATCCGGAACGGTGCACAAGTGTATATAAACGGAGGAGCCAACGGAGGAGCATCATTCTGCAATTGTCATTGCTAACAGCAACATCATGGAATCTTTTGCTCAGCTCATGAGCTCCATCGGAGCCAATAGCTGCGAAATTGACTTCATATCTTGCTTGCCTTTGGAAATTGCAGAAATTATACTTCGAAAGCTGGACTCTCGTTCCCTGATGAATTCTGCTCTGGTCTCCAGAAAGTGGATGTCCGTCTGCAAGGGCGACTCTTGTTTGAGAAAAACCCTGCGACGCCATCTACGCAAGGACAATCAAAGCAGATTCCGTGGACGCAGACCTTCTTCGAAGCAAAATAAACCTCAGCAACCAACTCGCTGCATTAGCCCTCCCATAATGCAGTCTAGCGTTGCTCCTCGACCACCTCCTCCAGTCATTATTCAATTCCCATCTTCCAATATTAAGAAACAGGTCCCAAGACCTCGTACAAGCGACAATAAAAGTCGTGCTCCGACAAGAAGTTCTCTGAGACTTCGATAAACTAGTGTCTAAACTTTATAGTCTTAGAATTAGGGTAGATAATTTGACTGTTACTGCGCAGTGACTATTTAGTCTAGTTTATATTGACGTGCACCATTTTGGTGTTAATTTCATGTATTTTTTCAGTCCTGGCGCTTAGGTTGGCCAGTGAGACTGACAAGAAGTTCTCTGAGACTTCGATAAACTTAGGATAAGTTATTAGTGTAGATAATTTGACTGTCGCCGCGCAGCAACTCTTCTGACCACTTCATATTGAATGCTCTCCATTTACGTACTCTTTCATTATTTTTAAAATTGAATTTAGTTCAGAAAAAAAATGTTCGACAGAAAAAATAAAATAAAAATTCCTTCGAGCCGGATTTGAACCAGCGACCTATGGATTTCTCATGTTAACAAACCAACTACAGTCCACCGCTCTACCAACTGAGCTATCGAAGGTTCTTGATGTACATGTACCAATAATTGGAGCGTCGATTGTTCGCTCAGCGCGTGGGCTACTTTCACGCTCGACCCGACTTACCCAGCAGCGTGCCCGCGTTCACGAATACAGAATGGACTCTTTTTTTTTATACAACCAACAGAAGATTTTTCCATTCGTTTTATCCGCAAGAAAACTAATTCCTCAAGAAATATTATTCGTGATTAATTTTCCCAACGAAAAAAATACCAAATTCGCGTTAATTGATGTTCGGATTTTCGGATTTCAAGCAAATTCAAGCCAGACAAAAAATATTGTCCAATTAAGTTAATCGCTTAATGAGAATTTATCTGAATCTCGAGTGGATTGTGAAGAAAAGCTCGCGATAAATGTACCGAAAGTAAAGCGAACATAGTCGTCAGGCTACAATTGGTTTCAAGGAAAAAAAATGAAAATAAAATAAAACGGAGAGCAGCAGGATGAAGCGGAGCGTTTAGTTCCCCTGGCAAATTGGTCATTGTTCGAGGAGTTTCGTAGTTGGGCCGCTAATTGAGGCAACTTGTAAGGAGCCCAGAGCATTTTCCGGAGTGCGGTAAAACGAAAGGAAAGCTTGATTAAAGCACAAATATTCTTCTTGTGGCTCTCGAGACTTGTTTTCATAAGACCATCATTGATCAAGAGATTCGCGTAATCTCTCCGTTCTTTAAATTATTCTCATCACAAACTTTCAATCGCGAATTATCCCAAAAACAATTTTTTATTCGCAATTTCAAATTTTCCAATGAAAAAAAAACAAAAAAACCGAGAGATTTTATTTTTGTTTCTGGACGAATCGCTCTGGGCTAATTTTAATTTGACTTAATTGGCTTAATTGAATTTGGGAGGAGAATTTTTGGAGAGATTCACATTCAGGGGGCTAGGCAATAATTACCTCGATGGAGGCATCTCATGAGTCTGCTGGCTGTGAGCGGAGACCCGGAGTTGCAGGCTGCTCGATGTAATTCGCAGTGATTGGCGTAGACCTTGCCATCGCTTCCACAAACTGGTCGATGTCGTCTGGCGCACCGTTTCGCACACACGCAGAGTGCAACACCCCCGTCAGGTGAAACGCGACACTCTCGGCCAGCTCCGCAATATTTTTCCGAACACGGGTCTGCGAGAGAGCAAACAAACATTTTTTCTTCAAATAAATATACTGAATCGGGTCAATTTGACCCGAGGCGGGTTTCAAACCGATAGAATTCCGGTAAATATGCATTTTTCAATTTTTTTCACATTTTGGGGTCAAAACGACCCGGAAAGTTTGATGAGCTCAAAAGATTGACAAACTTATTCGCGAACTGCATCTCGTTGGATGGTAAAAGTTTTGTTTAGGGACGCGAGGAATATTGGATGAAATTTCGTGCAAGATATTATCGGAGTAAATCCATCGTGGAGTTGAATCGAGGCTGAGATGGGAGTGTGTGAAAAGAATATTGAATTTGGTCCAGCGCGATAGATTCGCAGGCTCGATATTTTCGTAGGTACGAGTGACTTTTCAAGGGAAGAAAAAGTGGGAAGAAAAAAAATGGGCGAACTGCTTCGCCATTGGGAAGGTTCAAGTGCAGGTTGGAGAAAGGCAAGACGACGGCGAGTGAACGGTTCGACTGCTGTTTCCTGTTTGGTGCTTCGAGGGCATCCTTTTCTATATTTCTCGCTTCTCTAGTACATCGAGAGCAGAGGGTGTCCGCGAAGTCGATCTCTATGCTAATGCCACAGGCCTGATATTGAATTCGTGATGTTCCAGTGACTGCCAGATGTCCCGTTGCTTTTCCCCCCTTCCCGAAGCTTTTTTTGCGCTTCCTCGTTTCCTCTATTTGTGTAAATCTCGCTTTTTTCTTGTACAGGGAATTTGAGCTTGAATCTCGCCCAAGATCCGCGTTCTCCGCATTTTATAATATCGAAATCCATTCAAATACGAAAATCTCGAGATTCCCAATTCACTCGACAACGAATTCAATTATTTTTTATCTTCTTTACACTTTTCTTTATCCCTGAACATTGTTTCTCTCTGAATTTCAAATTTTCATCAAAGTTTCATGCATTCTCGTGTAATGCAGCCACGAAATATTGCAGCCGCAATGTCGTGAGGAAACCACAGGTGAATATGTTCCCACACGTGCTCCAGATCCTTGGAAACATCGCCTCATGGGCCAATTCACAGCCATCATTTTATACCTGTACGTTTAGTACATATTCATGATGCTCTGTGTGAGTGTGAGTGTGTGTGAGTGTGTGCAATCGGAACCTCGATAGAAAGCTCTTGCATCGGTTGCATCGATTTTCCTGCACTTTATACCACAGCAGAGAACCAAATCTCTATTCGTTTCTGCCTTGTCGAGAAGGCTCGAGCGCGACCCTTGCGCCGCACATAAATATGGGAAGCGATTGATCCAGCTACAAAATAAGGAACGACGCTCGCTTTTTTCGAGATTAGCAATAAATGAGAGTCGACGAAATGTGGCGCTTGGGGATTCATAAAAAAATTGAAAAAAATGTGCGGGAGGGGGGGGGGAAGACTTGGCGCCGATGGTATATGTCGAGGGATCGATGTTATTGGATTTTTATGGAACGAGAGCAACCGGTTTTCAGAAGACATTGAATAAAAGTTTGTAACGGTTTAGCATTTTGGAGAAACTTTGCGTTTCTCAGAGAAAATTTTGTTGGAAATGATCGATATTTTGTTGGATACGTTCGGGCAAACGTTTTTTTTGAGAAATCACTAAAATTTTGTCATTGCAGCAAGAAATATTGTGGAAAGTCTATTCGAAAAGTCAATTTTTGTGATTCCAATCGTAAATTTTGATGACAGTTGCGTTAGAAATGAAAAATATTGTCAAAATAACGAAAATTTTTCCAAAAATATTAAGTTTACCGTGTTCAACTAAATATCGACGTTTTTTTTTACGAAATTCAATTTTCAGTGAATTGGAAAGAGAATTTTGTTGGAAATGATCGATATTTTGTTGGAAACGTTCGACTAAATGTTTTTTTTTGAAAAATCACAAAAATTTAGTCATTGGAGCAAAAAATATTGTGGAAAGTCTCTTCGAAAGCCAATTTTTGGCATTCTAATCGTAAATTTTGCTGACAGTTGCGTTTGAAATGGAAAATATTGTCAAAATAACGAAAATTTTTCCAAAAATATTAAGTTTACCGTGTTCAACTAAATATCGACGTTTTTTTTCCACAAAATTCGATTTTTAGTGAACTGAATTAAAATTTTTTTGAAAAATTCAAAAAAATTGCAAGCAATTTCAAAAATTCTCGAAAATTTCTTCGAAAAGTCAATTTTTGTCATTCCAATCGTAAAAATTTTGAAATTTCCCAAAAATATTCAGTTTACCGTGTTCAACAAAGCGTTTTTGAAGTTTTTTTTCTATTTTCGGTGGACGCTACGGAATCGATGAGAAATATGGAAAAAATTGACATCCGCAGTTTGAAAAAGAAAATATGGCCGATATCGGAGACGTCGTTGCTGTCACGTATTTTTCTTGAGATGTGCATAGTCGTACACGTCCTGGCAATATTGCTCTTGGTCGTTTTTATTCTGTACGTGATATTCGCGGTTTACAATCTCATGTGATTGAGCGATCGACACACACGCAAAAAAAGAGGAACGAACTGTTGGACGAATTGATCGTATGCACGTGCCTTTTCACCGCATAGTTGCATTTTCGTATATTTCTTTCGCGAGACACTATTTTCCATGGCTATTTGAGGTCCTGGTCGTTGCAGATCCGTCGCGATCGATCGGTAGGACGGAAATTTTTTTTTCTAACCTTTCGGACGATCGTCAATTTTCTGACGCGTCAAAAAACGTTTTAAATTTTGGTTTTCCCCATAGAAATGATGGTTGACAGGGCGCAGGCAACTTACTTTGATCGTAACGTTTGTCTTGGTCCAGAAGAGTCGTCGGAGTGACGGAATCGTCGATGAGGCTGGTCGTGCTGGTTGCAGCGACGGTCCCGGACAATGTAGTAGCAAAATCGCGATGTCGTCTCGTGTGCTGTAACGCAGAGACGAAGAAAATGTAAAGAGTGAGAAAAAAATTAACACGACAATTTTTTTCAACATTTTTTCGAATCCTTTCGTTCATCTCGTCGTGAACAAGAACTTTGTAAACAAAGTGTAGTTATTTTTTTTAGAGCGTGAAATATTTCAGCCGCCCATTCATCTCGAGGTGTCGGGATTTTTCTCCTTCCTTTTCCGGCCGCGACGCCGGGGAGAAAAAAAATGCCGCATAAATCTCTCTGTCGCGCAAGACAAAACCCGGCAGAAACAAAAAATCAACTATCCGCATACCTAAACTACTTTTTTTCGGTTCTTCGGTCAATTATTTTCCCGATTCAATGCGCCTGCGAACTTCTCCACCTGCGGCCATGCAGCGTCCGTAATTATGGATATTCTTCAACGTAACATTGGAGACTTTTCATAAAACCAACCACTCGGAAATGATAAAAAAAACTTCAGATTTTCTGTGTCGGTGATTCGAACTCGATTCTCGTGAGTTAATCAATTTTATAAACATTCACGAAATTACTTTATTTACGATTCTTTAATCATTTTGTTTGAACGTCCTTGACACCGAAACCAACTACTCAACTATTTAACTATTTATTATTTACTTATTTATATATTATTTGCAATATATTATTAATTATAAATTATAATTAATAACATTATTAATTATTATTATTCATTTATTAATTAATTACATTTAATAATTATTATATAATCATATAATTATATAATTATATAAATAAATGATTATAATTTATAATTTATTATATTATTATTTATAATTATTGTTAGTTATATATAAATATATTATTTATAATATATAAATATTTATATATTACATTTATATTTATATATTATTCATATATTATTTATTATTTATTATTTATTAACTACGTCAAACTCATCTATTAACTGACTTCAAAAATTTGAGATATTTCATTTCCAATTTTCAACTTTTCCCATTTCTAAACTCGTGTAAATTTCAGTCCTGTTTCATTTATGAGTTATAAAAAAATGTGTTGAGGATTTTTTTTAAAAAATTTCGGCTCATAGACTTTTCGGCTACCTGCAAAAAAAAATCCTAAATATATTTTATTTGCAACTCGATTTTTGCAACTTTTTAACGAACCGTGACTCGAATTTCCACGCGTTTGGATGGGGAACATAAAAATTGCAAATTAAATGTCTCAAATTCTAAACGTCGGGAGATTTTTCTTCACAGGAGAAAACTTTTAGTTCAGGTGGCAAGAATGTTTGTACAAAATTTTGAAAGGAGCCTAAATAATGTCGTTTTGTGATGGTGATACCTTAACGTGAGCGAAATTGGCTCTTTGAAGCGAATATCGAAGACTGTGAGATGAGATTTTCAGAGAGCGATAAGCAGGTGAAATTCGTGTGCTGGAAATAAAGCAGCTTTTTCGCATAACACGAGGAGCAGTTGGTGGGACGCTCCGATGGTTAATATCGGATGAAGCTAATAAGCGGAATGGGCAAGTTGGAGAGCAGGATCCAGTCGTTAGAGAAACCCGAAGGAAGTTAGTCGTTTGCGCCTGAACGCGCTTAGGAAACGCAGAGGTTCGCGGATGAACAACGAGCAGCAGGCAAAGCAGAGGATGCAAAGTTTCTATCGCGATCCCTCGCTCCAGCCCGGCTTTGTTATCGCGGCATGATCAATTTTGGAGATCAGTCGTTTGATCGATTCCAGCCTCGTCGCTCAAACACATTTTTACATTATCCAAAATTCTCGATAATCTCTTGTCGCCATTATCCAGAATCCCTCGCAATCCCAGATTAGATCAAAGCGTTTGAAAATCTCGCTTAACCAAAGCCACGGACTATGCCGAGAGCCGCTTTGTGCGCTTGGCATCGCTACGGAATGACGACAAAAAAGAAGAAACAAATTTTTCATCAGTTTTATGTGGTGTTGGGAGGAAATTCTGAATTATGAACGAGAATTTTTCACTTTGATTTTCGGGCGAATTGTATTTTGGGGGGTAGAACGTGCAAAAGTTTTTGGGAGATTGAATGTTTGCGGTGGACATCATTTTTGAAGCGTTTGTCTCGCGATGTTTCCTCCGCGCGTGTCGTCAACTGGAGTAATTCTCGCGAAGTAACCTATCGATTCCCGATAAAGGAAAACAGCGAGTTTCTATATATATATGAGGAGTTTGGATAGCCATGAACTAGGTAAAATAGGGGTTATCGGAGTAGTGAGGTTAGGAAGGATCTTTCAGGACCGCGGTAAAACGATAGCAGGATGTTGTAGCTACGAGGATGGTGATCGAGTCCACTGGAGCTTTTCTCTCAATCTATTGTTAGGAGTTTTAAAAAACGTGAAAGAAGTATGTCTTCCATCACTTTCCATCGATCTTGGCTTTTTTTCTCTTGGGAAACAACATGCTGGAGTGCTGCGTGGGAAATCTTATCCATGATTGATAGGGGGGTTCATTTCGGTTTTTGTAATTAATATTAATATCTGGCTCGGCAGTAAATACATTTTGACTATTTCGGGGATTCTTATTGGTCGAGGTACTCGACCGTGACGGATGATTCTCATTGGCCGGTGCGGTCATCCGGAACGGTGCACAAGTGTATATAAACCGAGGAGCCAACGGAGGAGCATCATTCTGCAATTGTCATTGCTAACAGCAACATCATGGAATCTTTTGCTAAGCTCATGAGCTCCATCGGAGCCAATAGCTGCGAAATAGACTTCATATCTTGCTTGCCTTTGGAAATTGCAGAAATTATACTTCGGAAGTTGGACTCTCGTTCACTGATGAATTCTGCTCTGGTCTCCAGAAAGTGGATGTCCGTCTGCAAGGGCGACTCTCGTCTGAGAAAAACCCTGCGACGTCATCTACGCAAGGACAACCGAAGCAGATTCCGTGGACGTAGACCGCCTCCGAAGCAAAATAAACCTCAGCAACAGACTCGCTGCATTAGCCCTCCCATGATGCAGTCTAGCCTTGCTCCTCGACCACCTCCTCCAGTCATTATTCAATTCCCATCTTCCAATATTAAGAAACAGGTCCCAAGACCTCGTACAAGCGACAATAAAAGTCGTGCTCCGACAAGAAGTTCTCTGAGACTTCGATAAACTAGTGTCTAAACTTTATAGTCTTAGAATTAGGGTAGATAATTTGACTGTTGCTGCGCAGTAACTATTTAGTCTAGTTTATATTGACGTGCACTATTTTGGTGTTAATTTCATGTATTTCTTTTTATCCTTGCGCTTAGGTTGGCCAGTGAGCCTGACAAGAAGTTTTCTGAGACTTCGATAAACTACTATATAAATGATATACTATTAGAATTAGAATAATTTGACTGTTGCTGTCCAGCAACTGTTCACAATTCATATTTAATGTCAATTGCCTAAGCAAATCAATTTGTATGACTCCCCAAGTTAATTTCTAAGCTTCACGCATTAGGATCCATGAAGATGATTCAAATGTCGCTACAAATACTTTTTTCCCTAAATTTGCAGATTTGATTCAAGAGTCTCGCGCTCCACGATTGCTTGAATCTTGGATCTAGTCAAATTGCGATCTGCATTGAAAATTATATGAAAATGTTATGCCGTACGTAAATATTTTCACACCGATGGATGTTCTCTCGAGCGTAATGTTCTCCCATTGTACGCAACGACATTGCTACCTTGGAGATATTGATTTCGAGAGGACAATTGAATTGCTGATCCATCTACAAATGCAGTTCGGGGTGGCTATTGGTGTTTGCAACGCTCCTGTCTCCAGTCTCTGCATTGCTCGAGGATCATTGAGCTTCGACGAAGCTTGCTGAACATAGTTACAAGCGGGGCTTCTATCGTGACAGTTGTTGTGTGCTGATGGACCGGAAGTTGACGCGGGTTGTAAGACACGGTTGAACGAACGCGAGATAGTTCGCTGTCTCACGTCCTCACGACCTCGAAGTCGGGTCCTGCCAAAGAAACATTCCCAGGGCCCGACTTCGCAGGTCGCCAAAGAAACATTTCCAGTTATCATTTTAAAAAAAATGCTCTTCCGGTTATTAAGCACCGCAGTGACAAATAAGCGGACAAATCGAGTTTGCTCGATCCACTATGGGGGAAATGTACGTCAACCAGAAGAGATGAGCCCCGATCAGGGAGGATTATTCTCCTCATGTAACTATTGTCTAACACAGAATGGAACCATCCGCTTATTCTCCGCATCTGTTTTCTCCCACGAGGACCAAAGAATCAATACAATCTCTACGCGTTCCTGATGAAATCCACTAAATGGTCGTACGATCGCTAATTGTCAGCTAATCATAACAGCATCATTGCTTCTAGCTTTTTATTAGATTCTTAGTATTTCACGATAACAGGAAGTCAAACTATGAGCCGAACGAGCTGCATATTGAAAAACGATAATAAAATATCGAGTTTCTCAAACTTTAAACATTATTACACTCGATCGAGAATTCACTAACGATTAAATTTAGTTTACACAAAGTTCAGCCGGGCAAATGTAATCGAACTCTTGCAATATTGCCGGAAAGCACAAAATGCATCGATGCATTTTTGTTTTCATCAAATTACGTTTTATCAGCGAATTCTTCCGGTATAAAAAAAAAAGGTTTTTGTTTTGGGCTCGTAATAAGTGAGTTTTTTAGTGACTGGGAATTGTTGAACAAACTTTCAGCACTTTCAGCGACGAATAATACAAATGCATAAAATTATAACGAGCAATTCGCTCGCTTTATTCGACACTGTTTATTGCAGCCGCTACAGTCTCGCTATATAATCCGATTTATTCGCAATATTCAACCGAGTTGTGTCGACTCCATTAGCGACTGCAGCAGCAAATTAAGGGAGGCTATTAAGGAGTTTTTTCCTTTGATCAATTGAATCCAACGAAAGTTTGTTCACGTTGGAATTTGCTCAACTTTTAATCAAGTTTTCGAACGATATTTGAGAGACTGGACAATGATTTTCCCATGGGGCAGAATCGCATGGGGTCCTCACATGGATTTTCGTATTTATGACTTTGCGCAGTGACGTTGCGCTCGTGATCGATGTCTTTCCGCCTAAGCCACAACGTGATTGTCCTACAAATTCACGAACGTCACTAAAATCGATTAGTTATGTGGATTCTCGCGTTACTGATACAAACACGCGTTCCATAATTCTCCTCCAACGTTCGAACATTGATTTCGGAATTACACGGACAGTTTTCTCCTTTCCTGATGCCCCGGACTCCGGAAATGAATGTAAAAGCAACAACAACTTTTGCTATTTGCAAAAATGTCTGTTTGGCCTTAAAAAAACGTTTTTGAGTCGTCGTTGGTCTCCTTAAAGTCGATTTTAAATCTGGGTCATAAAAATCTCTCCGTCCAATCATGCTGGCCAACTCATCTTTATTCTGGGGGAATTGACCACCCGGACCCTGGATGATCGATGCTCGAAGCCATCATTTTGAAAACCTTTCGACCGATAGCCCTTAAACCTGCGAAAAAGGATCCAACCACCTCCTTTTTCGACTCTCCTTTCATTTCCCCGAAACCTCGCACGTCGTTCATCTTCCTAATACATTTTCTCGCACATTAATCATCGCTTGAGACGTCAAAATCAACCACGTGTTTGTTTTCTCTCTATATATAAAGGAATTCGACTCATCCAATTTATTGAACGTTTATCGATTTTTTTTCAGCCGACAAAATTACGATGGAAAAACCAAAGAGTTCGAGAACGAAATTGGCAATCTTTGTTTCGACCCTGCGAGTGCGTTTTGGGTCAATCTGACCCAAGGCGTTTTCCAAACCATTGTATTCCCGTAAATATGCAGTTTTTGTTTTTTTTTTCTAGTAAATTATCCATATTTCTGGCCTAATTGAATTTTTTTGGCGAAAATGGAAATTATCGAAAATTTTTTGGGTCAGCAACCTTTCGAAAACGTCAGCTCATTCATTTTGCCTCACTTATCGACCGCCGGATCGATGTGAAGTCTTCGTTTTCGCATGTTTTTAAATGAAATTCGTACATTCGGTGAATTTTGTGTTTCTGGGCTGAGTTTGGCCGTCGAGTGCGAGGGGCTTCGTTCCATTGAAACAAATGGAGGGCTTTTGTCCCCTCGCGCCATTCCGTGTGTATGACATTGCACCCTCATTAGTACGAGTTGCCTCAAAACAGGTTCGCTGAGCAAACACGTCGCCCGACTATATCTCGCGTCAGTTATATCGGGCGCGGTGTATTTTGACATGTCGTCGGCTCTGCTGTACGAAACATCCGCGTGTGGTATCCACTTCAGGGCGTCCTTAAACCCTCTCGAGTCAACGCACTGCGAATCCTCACCCCTTAAATGAGCTCGAACATTCACAAATTCCGGGCTCTGGCATTCATCGTTACTCTCGAAAAGGCTCTTGTCCCACCGCAGTGACCCAGTTTCATTCTTTTCCCAATACGAAAAAGCCTTTTGTCCCCTTCCCATGAAAATCTTCTCCGCTCCTTCCGAAGTTTTACAGATTTCAACACAGCCATTCTTTAGAATGAAAATAAAAAATTGGAATCTCTCAAAAAATCGGATTTTCAAAAATTGGCGCGAATTCCGGACACTGAAATTATTCGCCGAAACTTTCAAAAGTTGCCCGGCATGGTTTTTCATGTTTTTAAGGAAAAAAATGGCTCGATGGCTCGTCCCAGGAAAATTACGAGTTGGCGATAGCCGCGAACCGTATTAGCAGCGACTATTTAGCGCGATAAAATGAAGCGCCTGGAGAGTGTGCAGAATTTGGGGGCGAGTGATACGATTCCGTTGAGGATCGATTACGCACTCGCATTACGAATGCACTAAAGCGCATTTCCGAATGTGGATCGCGCGCGAGAAATCTCTGGCCCATCATCGCCCTCCTGTATACGGATCGCAACCACTCGATCGTGCTCCATTTAATTGGACCAGCTACCCAGAAATAAAAACTATCGGCTTGCTATCAATCTTCTCCACTTGTTATCAATGCCAATTACTCTGCCTCATTCAATTACCCATTGACTTATCGACAATTTCCACATCAACTCGAACTTTCGTTATACAATCCACGAGATTGCTCTCTCATATTTTTTCCTTTATTTCCTCAAAATCCTCAGCCCACTCACGAGCAAATTAACGATTTTCATGAAAGACTCGAGAGTCACGTTGATCGCGAAGCGATTTTTCCAATTTTTTTTTTTTTCATTGAATTATGTTGGAAATGGTTGAATTGAATATTTTTTGTTCAATTACGGACAGAGACTACGAGTGGACTCTGACGAGAACGTTTTTTTAATTTTTTTTTTTTTCATTGGGGTATATTTTTTTTTTTTTTTTTCCATTGAAATATGTCGAAAATGGTTGAATTGAATACTTTTTGTTCAATTACGGACAGAGACTACGAGTGGACTCTGACGAGAACGTTTTTTTAATTTTTTTTTTTTCATTGGGGTATATTTTTTTTTTTTTTTCCATTGAATTATGTCGGAAATGGTTGAATTGAATAGTTTTTGTTCAATTACGGACAGGGATTACGAGTGGACTCTGACGAGAACGTTTTTTTAATTTTTTTTTTTTTTCATTGGGGTATATTTTTTTTTTTTTTTCCATTGAATTATGTCGGAAATGGTCGAATTGAATAGTTTTTGTTCAATTACGGGCAGAGACTACGAGATGACGAAATGTATCGTGACCCATGAACTTTTTACTAGGGGATTAATATTTAAATAATAAAAAACAAACACTCGAGTGCACGTTTCTGTTTGCTAATGTCTTCGAATGACGAATAATATGCGACATTATTTTCGGACGACGAAACGTCTGGCTCTCATTTATATGGACCGTAAAAACCGCTTGTAATTTATGTGTATTATGGATGTGAGGGATGGAGGACACCGCTGGCACGGAATTGTCGTTTTTATGGAGTCTCTGGAGTAAAATGATGGAAGAATCGCGAGAGCGAATCGAGTTTTTAAAATGTTGCTTATAAATCGATAATCTCGTTGCGGGCTGTGGATTTTTTTCGTTATATTGAATTTTTTATGTTCAATTTTGTGGAAATTTCGGGGGAAAAGAAATTTTCAAATATTTTCATATTTCTGTGTACGAATTTTCGAGTCGGAGAGGAATTCCGTGGTTGGGATTGAGGGACACGCACCGCAGATCGTTGGACGCGATTGTGCGGAGAAAAAATCTGAAAATGGACAAAAAGTTTTGGTGGCTTGGGTCGTGGAACGAGCAAAAAGGCTCGGCGGCGTTTCGGAGCTTCGCATTCGAGAGAGAACGAGACCGACGCGTTAGCACGTGTTGCTCTCTCCGTTCGGTAATCTCTCCAGCAGTTCGTGGAGCCCGAAATGCTTATGCGGCGAATGAGACGAACGTTCGTGAGCCCGAGAGAGATACGGAGCGAGTGAGAGATCATCTTTCAAAAAAAAAAAACGGTCGGGGCTCCCTAACGGCTCTACGAACTAGTCCTCGAGATGCTTTCGTTCTGAACAGACGTATCGTCCTGCATATCATTACGAGCCAGTCAAAGAAACATTTTTTACTTCATTTTTTGTTCCGGACGGTTGGAGCGCTCGAAAAGGGAAAACGGAATCGAGACTGTTATCATTTTGTATGGAAAATGTTAAGGGGATAAAAGAGTTTTTTCAACCGTGAAATTCGCCATAACGAGCGAGTGAAAAACAGAATTAAAATAAATAAAAAAAACCACGTGGTCGGAGGAAAAGTTTCGGATAAAATAAATCAGTTCGAGTGCATCGACAACATGTTCGTCTCAGTTTTGTGGCTTCTGCTCAGTTTCTCTTGCCTCGTTCGTTCCGGGCCCGTTGAAACAACCACCGAATCGAGCTCCATCGAAAATGCAACGCTGACGTCACTCCCGCCGTGCTCAAGAAGCGATACCAACGGTGGGCATTTGCCAAACGTTATATTTCCACAGTGCAAGGCTAGTCTGAATCCCCAGAGTTTACGCAACTTGGTCATTCATGGCATGGCTTGTGCATGCGATTTGAGCACCCTCGGAGTTCCCAAGAGAGACGACTATCATTACACCCCTGGATTAGGTGCTCACAAACTCCATACGAGAGCGACCACTTTCAACGATGCGAGAAAAGTCTGCAACGAGGAAGGAGCGCATCTCGCAGTTATAGACTCCCTGGCCGAGGAACAAGTAAACTTTGACCTTTTGTTTTTCCGATAATTTTCAGCGTGAACTCGCGAAGATTTTCAGGAATTATTCAGTGGCGATTGTTTTTTATTAATAACGCAAAACGTTTTTTTTTTTTTGGAGGTCATGCTCGACCTTTTCCGGGCAGCCGGCACAATCCGAGGCGCAGTCAACACCGACGAGGCCTTCATTGGCACTCACGATCTGTACAACGAGGGCGAATGGGTAACGATCCTCGGCGACTCGTTGCACAAGAATGGCTACACCAAGTGGAGCGAACTATGGGGCGGACAGCCCGACAACGGTGGCGGAGTTCAACACTGCGGCGCACTCCTCAAGAGCGGGGGAATGGACGACGTCAATTGCAACATTCGCTTCGCCTTTTTCTGCGAAATCCCTGCCGTGCGAGCGGCTTATTAAAATCTCAAATTCCTTTTCATTTTAATTAGTCATTAAAATTCATTTCCGATATGGAGTTTCCACGTTTTTCGCAGCCTCCAAATAAAATTTCGGAAAAATTGACTCGAAAAATCATTTTTTCATCCCGTTCACAATTTTTATCAATCCGAACGTCCAGGCTCGATTTAAAGTCCCCAATAATCACGCGCGGTTCGCGATAACACGACAATCGTAACGGAAGCCAACACCGAGAGCCTCGTTCGATAAAAAAACAAAAAAAAAATGTCAATTCCGCTTCGACGAAGGAGAAAAATAAACGGAATTTAAAAAAAAATGAACTTTTTTTTTGCCTACACGAATTATCGAGAAATTAGACGACTCGTGAACGAAAAATTATGAGTCTGAAGTTTCCATCGTTGGAATGCAAGCGAATTCGGTTTTTATCTTTGGCAAAAATAATTATTTTGATGGAAAATGTAATTACGATGATGAAATGATCAATTTTTGCCATCCAAAAAGCACATCGGATCGAAAAATTCAATCAATCAATAAAATTAAATCAAATATCAATAAAATCAAATATTTTTCGTTGCATTCCAACGTTGCAAACTTCAGCATCATGAAAAATTCAATTATCGCGAATCAAAATGAAGAATCGATAATAATGATTAATTTTTTTTTGGATTATTTGATTTATTTCATTCTAATTTTATTCTTAGTGTGCAGTTGGAATATTTTGACGATAAGGCCAGTCAAATGATTGGGCAAAATGTGGTCGTTTGTCACGCACGACCACGTGCATCTAATTACAATTGTTTCCTTCGATATTTGTGTGTCTTGTGTGTGTGTGTTGGTGAATGTATGAATAAATAGGGAAATGGTTATTTCTAGTGGGATAAGGGTGAGTGAATTTTCATAACGAGGTCGACGAACTATTCCAACGAATCAGTATTCGTCGCAGGTCCGAAGCAGCAGTCACTGTCAATATTATCCATCTATAATATTTGCCGAGTCCGAGCCAATAGAACGGGAATTGGTCGAAATTGCAACGACTTTGACGATGGTCAACGGTTCACCCAATTCCAAACTTTGATCAAACTGAATTCGACCCTTTTCGTACGTTTTTCATGACCTCTCGTCACGAAATCACGAACTTTCCGGGGCAAAATGAAATTACTTGGGAAATGATGAATTCGTTCATGATGAACGAAAAATTTCAATGAAATTGAAATTTAAATGCTAATTGCGCTTTATAATTTTATTAATTACGCTATTTATTTTTTTCTCTGCATGAAAAATGCGTTTTCCGTGAATTACATCCGAATGCCCGAGTTTTTTGTTTGTTAATACAGCAGGAGCGAGTTTTAATTTATTATCGTGGGATGGTCCACGAGGGTTGTTTGACTGTGACTAATTGTCGCGATGGAGTTTTAGATGAATGCGGATAGAATTTATATAAGCTGCACAGAAGCCAAAGTTTGGCAAAATGGGTTGGAGGGCACGCGTATTGCGGAGAACCACACGTTCGTGGTTTTTCGCAGTCCTTCGTAGAGTTTCATCATTTTTAATTCCTGTTTTGCTGGAGAGAAGCTTCGGAGCTTGTCAATATGACCCAGTAAAACAATTTCCAGGATTTTCACATTCAACTCGCTAAATTTTATTTTATTCGCCATTTTTGTTAGCTAATTACGCGCACGAATTAAACGACTAATTTGATATTATTTTTATGAACCCCTCGCAGGCATTGAATACGTCCAGCGATTTATCAATCCCTTTGGAATGTCCCATGTGTGCATGGAATGCGATATGCGGACGATATACAATGCACGGCTGGGCCGTCTCGTACGTATCCGTTTACTAGGGTGAAGCTCGATGACTACGAGCTTTACGCTATAGCGACGCAGTGAGATGGGTTGTCAGACACCCTGCAACAGTTTCCTGTGGATCTAAGTTATGGTTCCCCATCAGCATGGCCATCATGTGGCCCTGGAGCCATGCGAGCGGCTCAATCTTTGCGAGGTTTTGGTGGAGGTTAATTTTATTCAATTAAAATGGTTCTATAGCGCAAAACAGCTGAACACATGCAAAAAGTTTCATAAATGACTATTCTGAAAAGTGCAGAAATTTTTTTTCATGGATTTTGATGATTTTTGGAAAATTTTTCACGTTTATAAATGTCGAATTTAATGGGCTCGGGAATTATTTTCTAGACGGACGATAATTGAGTAATTTGTGAGGAAATTCTGGTTCAAAAATTAGTGAAAAAATGTGGGGATTCTGGGGAGAATCTTTTGGAGTATAAATTGCATTTATAATGGCGGACAAGCCGGTGCAGCGAGGATGCACAGGTCGTAGTTGTAAACTATGAGCTCCACAAGTGTCCACTTGGCTGGAGAGCTTGAGCGCCAATAATATCGGGAGTTCTTTCTTGTGGAGCTCTCTCATGGATCCGTTAAAAGTGGCTCTCGACGTAAAAACAGGATTTCAGCAAGAAATACGCCGTACTAGATAATCGCCGTGAGAAATATAATTTTTCAATATCCTTGGTCAATAAAAAATTTGTCAATTCGTTTTTTCCTCCGATCAGCGCGGATTCCAATCGATTTTTTCTCGCTTTCCATTCGAGATTCGTCTTTTCTTCGCTCATCAATCGTATGGTCGCTATTCGCTCGACAATGGGAACAAGTCGCCTCATAATGGCATACCGATGAGGGAAGAGATCGAGAGCAGCGACGAGGACAGTGTCCTAGTTTGTAGCTACTCAGAATCTCGATACAGCATGGGACAATTAGATTGGCTAATACGGATGCGAGCCACAGTTAATTTGGATGGTATGCGAGCTGGGCGTACAAGAGGCGGCAATTGCATACCTGGTGTGTCCAAGTATAATGCTCCTGTGCCCGGGACGTGACGAGCCCAACAATACATTATGCAGATTTCGATGCATATGCGACAATCCGAGCGAAACTAACGTGTCTTGGGCTCTGCGAAAAATGGAGGCAAAGGCGTCGTACGAGATGCCATAACATGGAGAGTGAATCGTTGGATTTGGATCCGGTGAAGACTCCGTTGAGTCTCTAATTCAAAAAGTACGAGGGACCAATAAAAAATGATTTTTACACAATTATTTATTGTAGACAGCTACTGAATAGAATAAAAGCGTGAAAGTTGATGGTCCGGGCCACTGAAAGGACGTTTCGAGGATTAGAATTCTTTTTATATCCGCAATGGATGATTTTTCATGGCTCTCTCATAAAAGAGAATGAAAAGCAAATGCTTTACAAAACTCGTATTCCACGAGGCATTGAGGGCTGTTGAGGATTCGAGAATTATCGAGATGAATAAAAATCTAGAATAAAAATTGTGGCTGCCAATCGGTTTCGATCTTTTTTGCTTTTGACTTATTTATTGCAGAGTATTTTGGATCCGATGGAAATAAATCTAGACCGTTTGTAAAGAGGGAATTGGAAAATGGGGAAAATTCAAAAAGATTTTTTTTATTCATGAATCCGTTAATAAAATAGTCGGATTTTCTTTTCGTTTGATTTTTCCTGGGAATTTGGCTCGATGCAATTTTAATCGATCAGAATGTCATGCGGAACATTTTTTTATCAATTCATGACTCTTCTTCGTATTGAATGATTGATGGGATTTGATATTTAGACTGCAACGACGAGTTACATGAAAATTTGATATTCATGAAATGTCACATTACTTATGAGCCGGACATTAAACAGTGGAGAATGATCATGATGGATAGAATTTATTCATTTCCATGGATGACGCGGATTTTCCAAAAAAGTTGTTGGGAGTTCTTGAGTGAATATTTATGTGAAAAAAAATCCATTATCTCGGTAACATTGTTTGCTGTTCGAACGAGAATGTCTGGACCATCGATCAAACATTCCGAATGGAAAGATGAACCATTGGGGCAGTATGGAGCGTTGGTACCTGCTAGAAAATCTTGTTTTTGGGCCATCGATCATATCAACACCATACGGTTAAAAGGAGCTACACATATTTGAAGCATGTCTTTACAAAATTAGTTTTTTGCGTGTTTTACGAAGTATGTTTCGTGTTTACAGAGATTATTGAATTCACTTCTTTGGGATTCGTTTTGGGAGTGAGGGCTAAAGAACTTTTTCGAAAATTGGGTAATGCTGGATCGATTCTCATTGGCCGAGGCGGTCACCCGTGACGGGTGATTCTGATTGGCCGATGCGGTCATCCGGAACGGTGCACAAGTGTATATAAACTGAGGAGCCAACGGAGGAACATCATTCTGCAATTGTCATTGCTAACAGCAACATCATGGAATCTTTCGCTAAGCTCATGAGCTCCATCGGAGCCAATAGCTGCGAAATCGACTTCATATCTTGCTTGCCTTTGGAAATTGCAGAAATTATACTTCGAAAGCTGGACTCGCGTTCACTGATGAATTCTGCTCTGGTCTCCAGAAAGTGGATGTCCGTCTGCAAGGGCGACTCTCGTTTGAGAAAAACCCTGCGACGCCATCTACGTAAGGACAACCAAAGCAGATTCCGTGGACGTAGACCTCCTTCGAAGCTAAATAAACCTCAGCAACAAACTCGCTGCATTAGCCCTCCCATAATGCAGTCTAGCCTTGCTCCTCGACCACCTCCTCCAGTCATTATTCAATTCCCATCCTCCAATATTAAGAAACAGGTCCCAAGACCCCGTACAAGCGACAATAAAAGTCGTGCTCCGACAAGAAGTTCTCTGAGACTTCGATAAACTAGTGTCTAAACTTTATAGTCTTAGAATTAGGGTAAATAATTTGACTGTTGCTGCGCAGTAACTATTTAGTCTAGTTTATATTGACGTGCACCATTTCGGTGCCAATTTCATGTATTTTTTTTTTTGTCCTGGCGCTTAGGTTGGCCAGTGAGACTGACGAGAAGTTCTCTGAGACTTCGAAAACTACTATATGAATGATTAGATTATAATTTAAATTACTATTAGATTACTATTAGAGTTAAGATAATTTGACCCGAGCAAATTGCTTTGTATGACACTCCAAGATAATTTCCAATCTTGACGTATGCCATTCAATGTTCTCTGAAACTTCGACATTAGGGAGATAATTTGACTGTTGCTGCGCAGCAACTATATAGATATATAAATTCTTAATAATTATACTCAATAGAATAATCTAATTTTAATAATGATCAAGATCCATTGAGATGGCTGATTATTGAATTAAGTTCGCAAGTTCAGACTCATTTAGACGCATTCGAATTAGCAACTCAATTGATTCAAATAGCTCAGAATGTAGTTTTGTAGTTTTTAATTAATTTGATTGGTGTCGCATTATATTTTCAATGATTTTTCTATTTTTTGTCCATCCTAGCGGTTACTCAGCAAGAAATATTGGCCAATATTCCTCGGACGATAGTAGCTAACCCCAAAACTATTATGGTTTTTGTAGATTTATTATTATTCGTTTGGATCGATTGTATCGATGATTCACGTTCGCAAAATATCACAGAAAACGTCAGGTTGAATGTATTTTTGAAATAGATATTGACAGACGTGTCTCGGTGACAAATATCGGTAAAGCGAAAGATTTGGCATCGGTTTATGCTCAAGGCAATATGTAAGAGTAAACCTCGAGTACGAGGATTGAGTTTCCTTTTTCCGTGTTGTTGATATTTTTGCCTCAGATTGTGGGGGAATTCTCATCGATTTTGTGCCAAGTAGTTTTCGTCCCGTGTGGCTCGTTTCTGCTCGTTGACTTTTTTTGGCAAAGAAATCGAACCGAGAATCAGAGAACAACGATCCAGGGAGCAATTGGAAATTGTTACGTACGTCATTCTTTTGCTACTTCGCTTTTTGCCACGATTCGGCAAAATGTCAGGAAATAAACTCCTGAAAAAAACTCGCGCAGTCCTAGAAAAAATGTTTTCCAGCCCAAGCACCGGATTCGTATGTAAATGTGAAAATGTGAATTTTGAACGAGGACTTTCGTTCAGCATTTTTTCCTCATTCAGGGCGGAGAGACTTTTCCTAATTTTCCGAGCAGTTAAATCGTCCCTTCTTATTAGGCTCAGCTCTCTCAAAACTCCTCTCCAAATCCTCCTCCCGCGTACTAAACGTTTTTGTGGTAGATCAATTCCTTACTTCGACCTACTTAACCTCCGCGTTCGTTTAATTTTATCCTTATCTCTGAGCGAGCCGAGAGCCTCGTGCAAGCTCAAGACTTTTTCCCCTCGGCAATCGCTTTTGAGCCAATTTGAGCCAATAACGAATTCGAAATGTATGCTCAATTACACGATTCTCGTCAACGATTCGTCGTCCCTAATTTTCACAGCTTGATCCCGAACGAATTAGCTGCACGATCGAAATTTCACTTGCCATCGATTTAATCACCGAAAATAAAGTTTGAGGATCTTTCAGTGACGTCATTTTGACGATGGAAAAATATTCCGAACGACGAGACTGAAGAATAAATTCCTGCTCGTGAATCAATGAAATATTGAGTCGACCTTCCCAATAAACTGCAAACGAAA
The DNA here is from genome assembly GCA_037043255.1 of Diadegma fenestrale. Lineage (NCBI taxonomy): Eukaryota > Metazoa > Arthropoda > Insecta > Hymenoptera > Ichneumonidae > Diadegma > Diadegma fenestrale. The sequence continues at coordinate 5,272,953 of CM073317.1, forward strand.
TTCCTCTCGAATTTCAAGCAAATTTATGCGAGTGAAATTTGCCGAATTGAGACGAGAGATTCCTCATTAAATAATCGGCAGTTCAGCATATCGTAGGAATAAAATTATGCTTTTAAAGTTGTAGACTCGATGATCTCAATCTTTTCATCCTGAATTGTTCCGTTGTGTCAGACGCGATATGGTTTCGTCATTGTGTCCATCTCTTTCATTGTTCGAGAGGTCCTGAAAGCTCGAGACGAAGGAATAAGAGAGTTTCCGATAATACTGCCAAGGCTTCGTCTCATTGTACGTTTTATTCCCTTTATTCGAGATATCCGCAGTGATTTACGACTTTTCTTGGCTCTCTCACTCTCGCAATCTCATCCTTTCCTATTTTCTTGCTTTTCTCTTGGTGTATTTCCTTTTTATTCCGTCTCATTTGCGGCCACGATCCTCCGAGTAATTTAGCTCGCGCGCGCTATCTTCCCATACTTCCGGTTTTAGTGTTTCACATTTTTTTTACAATCTCATCTCAACGTACATCTCTGTACGATCGGTGTACCGGAGTCGATGTAGAAACAAGCAGATTTTTCCTGAGCTAATTATTCCCACGTTTTCCCTTTTATTAATAACAGAAACCAACTAATTTTTATTTCATTTCCGGTTGCGATTCATAGATCTCGTTAAAACTCGCTTTTTCATCGATTTGAATTTTTTTTCACAAATAATGTGGAAAGTCTCGATAAATATAGGAAAATTCGTAATTATTTTTTGATAACAAATTTTTTTGTTCTATTTTCAAGGGATTATGATTAAAAATTGAAAGAGAACGAGGATGGGAAAAAATGACGTGGGTATGAAAGATTGACCGCGCGGACGGTGGCCTTAATGTTTATGTACGAGAAATAAAATTGAAAGATAAATTTAGGCGGCTAATGCTTGTGCCACTTTTGCGGCATGACGTCGTGTCGCGCTGGCTGGGCTTTCATATTTTATGAACGCTTCGGAATTTGCGTCGTCTCAAATACTGGGGCACGACCCCTTGACGAAATAACTGCAACCCCCGGTGGCACTTGAATTTTAACGACTTGTCGCCGACGTTTCGCTCAATTCTTTTCTTCTTCTTCTTTTACTTTATTTCATCTTTTTATTCTTTGACTCGTTTTCTTTTTCTTGTACGGTCTTGTTGCTACGGTGAATTTTACGGGTCACTTCCTTCCTGTATAATTGTGCAAGCCCTTTGTTCGCGAGTGTAAACAATATTTCTTGTCACTATAAAAGCTTCCTGGAAGCTTTCATGCGAATATAGTTATTTTTTTTTCCAATGGATGACAATATCGACGATTTGGTCTCTTGTCGATTACAAAAATATGGGTCGCTTTGAACGTATTATGCAGGAGGAAGAAAAATGTCTTTCCGGGTGGAGGGGGGAGTGCTGCTGTCAGCAGAAGGCAACGATGGCAGGTCAATGCTCATTGGCCGGGGTGGTCAACTGTGACGGATGATTCTGATTGGTCGGTGCAGTCATCCGGAACGGTGCACAAGTGTATATAAACTGTGGAGCCAACGGAGGAGCATCATTCTGCAATTGACATTGCTAACAGCAACATCATGGAATCTTTTGCTAAGCTCATGAGCTCCATCGGAGCCAATAGCTGCGAAATCGACTTCATATCTTGCTTGCCTTTGGAAATTGCAGAAATTATACTTCGAAAGCTGGACTCTCGTTCACTGATGAATTCTGCTCTGGTCTCCAGAAAGTGGATGTCCGTCTGCAAGGGCGACTCTCGATTGAGAAAAACCCTGCGACGCCATCTACGCAAGAACAATCAAAGCAGATTCCGTGGACGTAGACCTCCTTCGAAGCTAAATAAACCTCAGCAACAAACTCGCTGCATTAGCCCTCCCACAATGCAGTCCAGCCTTGCTCCTCGACCACCTCCTCCAGTCATTATTCAATTCCCATCTTCCAATATTAAGAAACAGGTCCCAAGACCTCGTACAAGCGACAATAAAAGTCGTGCTCCGACAAGAAGTTCTCTGAGACTTCGATAAACTAGTGTTTAAACTTTATAGTTTTAGAATTAGGGTAAATAATTTGACTGTTACTGCGCAGTAACTATTTAGTCTACTTTCTATTGACGTGCACTATTTTGGTGTTCATTTCATGTATTTTTTTGTCCTGGCGCTTAGATCGGCCAGTGAGACTGACGAGAAGTTCTCTGAGACTTCGATGGACTATGAATAAGTTTTATAATTATTGTAGATATTTGGACTGTTGCTGCGCAGTAACTATTGAAGTTCTTAGTTTTATAGTGATGTCTATCATTTAATCGTTGATTAATCCGAATTTATCTAGATGGCTAACATTTTAAGTGGTTTCGTAGATTGTTATTCATTTTATTGCCATCGCAATATAATTTCGATGTATTTTTGGTCGGCCCTAGCGATTACGCAGCGAGGAATATTGGCCAACATTGTAATTTATAAATTTCTCATTGTTTTTCTGCGTTGCATGCAATTATCAATAATCCTCATATTGTTCATTCATTTTTTTCTTCTCGCCGTTTCTAGAGGGCCCGAAACAAGATTAACGTTGTAATATACAACTTACTTACATTTACACTACCTCAACATTACGCTGCTGAAAGCTTCCTGGACGAGAAAGCGAAATGGAGAAAGATGGAGTTTCTAGCTCCTCTTCTGTGAAAGGGATTTTAAGCAAAGTAATTGCTAGGAAGCAATCATCTGAAGAGCAGCTTTCCTATTGATATGTAATAAACTGCGTGACCGGAGATGTGGTCTAAAGGAAATTGTGCCCATAATGAAAAGATCGTAATGTCGGTGGTGATTAAATTTGTCAGAATCAGACATAAATGAAAATCCATTTAAAAAATGAAAAAGAAAAATAAATATTTCCTCAGCCGATGTGGAAGAGAATTTACGGAAAATGGTGCAAAAGTCCCGGAATAAAGTGGATTTTAAAAAGTGAAAGCGAGCCTTGTCCTATGAGAGTTCTGGGCTTGAACACACCACGTAACTGCACCGCACACTTAACTTCATTTTGTTTCTTCGTCCACTCTCTTTCCATGCTTGAAGCATCCGGTAAAGTGGACTCGGACGACTAATTATCATCCTCGCAATTTTTCACGAAAACGTTTATATTTTTCGCAATGTTAAGCGCTGAAGATCCGGATCTTGAAAACGTCATTGGATTGATGAGGTGCCTATTTTTTTTCTAATGAAATTTGAGTTTCTTTAATGAGTAAAATCATTTTGAGCCAGAGGGAAATAGGAAATAGAGATTCCCGGTTGAAATAGTTTGCTCAGTTACCGACGCAGTGGTCAAATGGGACTGGCGCAGTTTTTCGAAAGTTAGAAGTACGTCGAGCACTTTGGAGGGCTGACGTACTCGAAAGCAACGCTGTGGATTCCTTGGACTTTATTAATAAACCGTTCATCAGGAATATCGACAAAGTGCGCTATTCTGTACGAAGTGGCCGCACGTTCAACGTAAATTAGTAGCGCAGACGAGCAAATGAAAGAAGGCAAGGGAGGAAGAGAAAAAGCAATCCGAGGAGGTTCGAAGACGTGCTTAATACAAGATGCCTCAGTGTCGCGAGCGATTAAGTTTAATGGAACTGCAGAAATGTCAGGGAGCAAGTTTTCCTACTGCAAGTCCGATGTGGTTTCATTGTCTTGATACCCCTCGCCAACTTTTCTTGGCTGCTCACTTCAATTCTCGTTCTTAGTGATTGCTCCCGCCCTTCTTTTCCATCCCTCTCTGGTCTCTAATGGCTTCGTTTTTTTTCGTCTAGATTTACCATTCTATGACTATCTTATGGGGTTATTTTACCGTCTCTTGACCCGAGTCTCCGGACCCTCGAGAGGCTTGAATGCTTCGTCGCACGATGGAATAACTTATCTCGTTTTCTTTCAATTCCTCTCTTCGTCCGCTATCAATTTACCGTTCTCGGACTGTTTTCATCCATGCCAAGATGTTGCAAAGTTTTTTTATTACATTGACATGGTTGGGCGGTCATTTCCCCGAAAAATTACAACGTCTCTCTGAATATTTTCCCCATTAAACGGTTTCTCGATGTTGACTTACCTTGTAATGGGCAGCTGACGTGATCGAAGGCGAGCAAACCAGCAACAGGACGAAGTAGTTCAGGAAAATTCCCGTTTGCTGGCGCATCTGAAGACGAATAAAAAAAGACAACAATTAGCAATGAAGATTTACGAGATTTCCTTAAAGAGTACGTAACTTTTCTTCAAACGCTGTTCATGTGATTTTGTTGTGGAAGGAGCATTCGGAAGGCAAATTGCGTAACATGTTTCAAAGTGGCAACTGCAACTATACGTTGGAGCTTCAAATTATACGCACTACTTTGCTGTCTCGCTCCTATAAAGGAGTAAAGGAAGTCGAGCTGTATCGAAGTGCCATTTCATGGCATCTTAAATGCGTACATTCGTGGTTTGCTTGTTCGGAGTTGGAAGTTGGTATTAAGGGATTGCCATCACATGCCTTTGACTAATTAGTGACTTAAAACTATGGGATTCGTTCCTAGTCGAGTGTGCAGAACAATTCGGTTGAAAAATTTAGTTGGGAATTTCGGAGGCAGCGATTGTCGATGATGGCAGGTTCTAAGTTTCATTTTTATCGACACGGTACGAGTGTATGAACAAAGGGCTGGAAGGTATAAACAAAAGGGACAATGAGATGGTTGTAATTCGAGAGTGCTGCGTTAGGTCGGTTCATCCGGATGATTGTGGGAGCGTTATAAACGTCGACGGAAGCAGGTAGCATGTGGAAAACTCTTAACACGATCTCACTATCAGGAACGTTATCCTTTAACAACTACGAAAAGCCGAGGAGACGAGCTAAGGAACGAGGACCCGAACCCTAAACGGACAGCGATAGTGGCCGTCTCTTATCGCAGACATAAGTCTAGTTTAGTCCCTAACCGAGCCAGCTACTTGTGTACACCCATTCATACGATGCCCCTCATCTGTTGGTCCCTCTGGGAACCTCCGCAGACGTGAAACACGATAACACGGATGGTTCATCGCGAATGTTCTCGACCTCGATCCAATAAGGATTTCCATCAGTTTTTAGCCTGCGATTGGTATTCCGTTATCCTTATTTTACTCCTGTGAGAAAAATTGCAACTCCAACCCAGCGGCTGATGCAGCAGCAGCATTTTTATTCTCATCAACATAGAAAGTTGGTGGGAAAGACTTACGCAAAGTTTGTAATTGAATTTTTACTTTTGCGGTATTTCAAGGGAATGGTTGCATTAATGGTGAAGCAATTTGCCGAGAGATGGTTCTGATGCCGCAATGGTGGATGATAAGCAATGGGCCAAAGGTTCGAATTGGATGAAGCCCCTGATTCCTTGCCTCGAACAGTCGAGGATCGTGAATTTAATTACAATGACGTCGTAACAGGGTGGTTGTAGGCAAGCCGAGCAAGTAATTCAGAGTTACGGTCGACGATAGAATTTACTTAGAATTATGTGAAATGGTGGCTTAGGCCCTTTGCTAGTTGGGTGCTGTTGGCTTAAAGGCTACGAGCTTTAAGGGCGAGCAATCGACGAGGTGTATGCTCCACCCGAAAGCACACAGCGACGAGGCAACCGTGAAAGTATGTGCCTGCTTGCTCTATTTTGCTGGAGCAGAACACTTCGCTAAGAAGCAACCATAAATTTCTCGAGTATCACGTAATCTTTGCGGGCCAGCTATACGACAAGGGCACCTCGGGTACGATGCTTTATGGCCCAGTTAAGTTATAAAAATGGTATTTCTCCAGGCTTTAGATACGTGGCTAGCTGTCTCTGCAGGAATCTTCACAGCAGCTCAGACCATAGTTTGATCTTTGTCGGTTTTAAACTTGCCAGCAAAGCCACTGCTGCACTGGACCGGCCGCAATATCTTTTTACATCTTCTCGTATCATCTTACGACACTATGACGATTCGTGAAAAAATTTTCACGAGATTTTATGAACAGGAATTATAAGAGATCAAAATTCTTATTCCCTGCATGATTTCTTTGACAGATCGGAACAAAATGTGCATTGAGAACATATTTCGCTTTTTATTGAATTCTCAAATGGTTCCATTGATACATGTCGCTATGCTAGAAAATTCCGGATTTAGGGGTGTAGTGAAGAATTCCCCTGAAGGCGATGATGCATGTAGTTGCGCTTGAGAATAAATAGGAGCAGTGTGTGGGTTACGAGGGGTTATTTCCGACATCGATTTATACGAGAGGAGCCTCACCATAGAAGGCGCACACAACTTATCGTTGTTCGGAAATCATCGTCCAAGTTTTATGACTTTTATTTCGCCACGTAGAGCTCGCGGATTCTTGAGAATCGTTGCAACTCTCGAGATCGTTCCAGCGAAGCCTCGCACCCGGAATGGACGCTAGTCCGCGATGGCGAACACGCGGGCGTGATAAACAAGTCACTAAGTGAAAATCCCTGGCGCATAGTTCTTCGGGCAATAACTTATCAAGTGTGTTCCTTAGATCGGATTCGCGGTGTGTTATAACGCCAATTTTTCTAGAGAACCTTCTGAAAGTCGTTGGCAAGCCAACCAACCGTCCAATCGCAACTTTTCTGTTCCGCAGTAGACCTTTTGGAAAAACCTGTACCGCCAATTGTGCTATGAAGTACGCCGAAGCTCCATGACCGTAAACATCAAAATTCTTCCTTCCTGGAACGAAAGAACTAAATCGGATCTACTATCGAATGAGCACAAATCAAATTTTCCGGATCCACGTGATACACCCCGAATGGTTGGCTGTCTTTTTCGGCAATATAAGGGGTAGGGGTCCACTTTATTTGTTTTCCAGGGGAAGGAAACGAACGGCATCGATGTCGCGAAACGTGCGATCTTTTCGAATTTAGTCTTGGCCCAATCTCCGCATGGATTTGCCGTACGAGTGCTTTTGGAACAATGAACTTTATCCGGGAGTTTCAACATTGATGTGTGCAAGTTCGGAGAACGAGAGTTGTCCCGAAGCAAATCGTTTGGTGAAAACGTCTCTCTCAATGGGAAAGCTAGTGAGAGCTTTAAGCTCCGCTGTCGTTAGCTTTCGGAATAGCTCGCGCTAACGGTCTGATAGTCCTCACGCTCAATGGCACTAGTTAACCTCGATAAACCAGAGTTACCTTCGCAATATTCCACACTAGATTCGACGACGCGTTCCAATCTACACCCCCCAACACACTCCCCTCTCAATCTTTCCCCCGCTCCACATTTCCAAGCTCCAATCATAGGCAGCCTCGTTTTGCAACTGGTTGCAAAGTGCACGCATGTGTGCGTAGCATCAACCAAGCTGCCTGGATAATTGGATAGGTCTTTCCGCTCACTAGCACCGACTAAATCTTCTTTTATGGCTTTTCGATGGTGCTTTATTACTTTTCACTCTATTCCATCATTCTGGAACGTACTTCATGGTGTTCCAATGGATTTTTCAACTTTTTGCCATCATCAGCCAATAGTCAACATCCGCAGCGTTGATCCCGAAGCAGCTGATGGAACTCAAAGATGAGCGAATGGATTGGCTGGGAAAATGAAAATAAGGGTAGGAGGATCTATCGAGAAGTTTCTTGAGAAAAATTGAGCGCCGTTCGTTAGCCTGTGGACATTAGCGAAGAGTTGCGGAGTCTGGATAATCCAAACAGTGAACTAGTTATTTGCATAACGTTTGCAACACTTGGTGCGCGAATCGTTGGCGAGCAAGTTGGAAGGAAGAACGTAGCACAAAAGTAAAAAAACTTGACTGTCTCGGGTTGCAAAAAGGAACGAGAATTTCGAGTCGCTCTGATGGAATCAATATTCAAAAGGTTCTTTCGTAGAAATGCGCCGCTTCAGTCGCTCCAAAGCTCGACGTACCGAGACTATAAATATTGTGTCGATAACATTCTACCGGTACGCGCCCTCAACAGATGCATTATGGATAGTAGCGTTCCACCTTTTTCCTACAAATATAAACGCACAACCCCGACCAGATTTTTCACTCGCCTTGCACTTCGTATCGACCGAGAAATCTCCATTTCAGCACGTAAAACATTTCAATTGATCGAATCTTTAATTTTTTATCATCGCGCCAAATCATCGCCTCACAATTCACAACAAAGCGTCACAATTTCTCGTGCCCATGAAGTCCATCATTTTTTTTCCAATTCGTCTAATTTTTATGGAATCGAGTAAACATAAAGAAACAAAATCTGCAAATTTAGATCTTCACGTCACTTTATCCAGCTGCACGTTTTATTTTTTATTTTTTTTATATTTGGAATCAAAAATTTTACATTTTTGTGACGAGTTTTGAATTGCGGATGAAAATCTGAGTGGAAAATTGTATTTCATAAGGCGAGTCTTCTTATCGCGAGTCTTATTCGATCCTGTCTCTACTTTCTGTTCGTTTGACGGAATTGAGATAAGAGCGTCGATTTTTAGGCACCGATTGAGATTCGTGGGGAACTGGGGAGGCACGAGGATAAAGCGTTTTTGGTACCATCGCGATAAATTGTCTCCGATATCTTCCAACACGTCGTCCTTCACGAAACAACGTCACCAATGAATGGGGTCGAAAAAAATGGAGTCAGCAATTTTTTCTTTTCCTAAAAATCAAATTACTGGGGAGAAATTTTTCTGGTCGGGAGCTTGAAAAGGGAAAATTCAATTTGAATTTGAATGTCAGCGTTTTTCATAATTAAAACGAGACAGAAAGAATTTGACGAACATTTTTCGTACCGAGTCAACAAAAATTCAACCGTAGAATATTCAAAATTCAAGGATTTACTGTCTGCGCCAATATTTACTCAGTGACAGTTTCTGCGTCTGTTTTTTTTTGCCCTTTCCGCAATGACACCGGGTCTGAGGGTTAGGAAGACAAAAGGTAGAGAGGAGGTAATAAGAGCAGAATATTGAAGGAAAAAGCCCGGGAGTGCATTTGCATTCCGGGCTAATTTCCCGAGCAGTCTTCTCGTACAGACATCCTTTCACTTATTTCACTTATTTCCGCAATGGACAAGAAAGTCCAACAGACAACTTTTGGCGGTGTGGAAGCTCGGCAAACGAATGAGAGAGGATAATGCGAAGGAATTTTTCAAAGAAATTTAAATATTTTCCGTGAGATGATAATTCATTGAAATTTAAGCTTATAGTGGATTAAAATACAAACTTTATCGCTTTCGCAGCAGGACAAATCATTTCAATTAAGTTTTTTTTTAAATGTGACTCAAGTCATGATCTAATATTGTCTCAAGTGCATTTAAAAAGATTAATTATTATGCAGAAGGGACGTCATGGGGAGGTCGCCTGAGCAGTCAAGGTGGTCAACCGTGACGGATGATTCTCATTGGCCGGTGCGGTCATCCGGAACGGTGCACATGTGTATATAAACTGTGGATCCGACGGAGGAGCATCATTCTGCAATTGTCATTGCTAACAGCAACATCATGGAATCTTTTGCTAAGCTCATGAGCTCCATCGGAGCCAATAGCTGCGAAATTGACTTCATATCTTGCTTGCCTTTGGAAATTGCAGAAATTATACTTCGAAAGCTGGACTCTCGTTCACTGATGAATTCTGCTCTGGTCTCCAGAAAGTGGATGTCCGTCTGCAAGGGCGACTCTCGTTTGAGAAAAACCCTGCGACGCCATCTACGCAAGGACAACCAAAGCAGATTCCGTGGACGTAGACCTCCTTCGAAGCTAAATAAACCTCAGCAACAAACTCGCTGCATTATCCCTCCCATAATGCAGTCTAGCCTTGCTCCTCGACCACTTCCTTCAGTCATTATTCAATTCCCATCTTCCAATATTAAGAAACAGCCCCCAAAACCTCGTACAAGCGACAAAAAAAGTCGTGCTCCGACTCGAAGTTCTCTGAGACTTCGATAAACTAGTGTCTAAACTTTGTAGTCTTAGGATTAGGGTAGATAATTTGACTGTTGCTGCGCAGCAACTATTCAGTCTAGTTTATATTGACCTATTTAGTTGTTCTTAAATATTCCGTGTAACAAGCGACCATAAAAGTCGTGCTCTGACAAGAAGTTCTCCAAGGCTTCGATATTCGTTAGATAATTTTAGGATTAGAGTAGATAATTTGACTATTCCTGCGCAGTAACTAGATCGTATCGATGTCTATTTTTCATATTGTTCATTGATAGTAATTTCTAGTTATCGTAGAATAACTCTTTAGTTAGATTTTTATGTTGCTATTCATTTATTCTCCATTGCATTATATTTTCAATGATTCATTTTAGTCTGTATTTTGCATCTTTTGTCTAACTGAGCTGTTACTCAGCGATTAATTTCAGTCAATATTCGACCGAAAATAATGAATTCCGCAACCATTATTATTATTATTGTAAATTTATTTTTCGTCCGGATTTATTATATAGACAATGCACATTCGTAACATATTATCAGAAACGTCCAGCTGTCATGATTTATTTTATGATTTCATTTCAGCGCATAATAATCCAACATTATTTTCACGGCCTCCAGTGCATTACTGAAATAGATATCGACGAGCATGGCACAATGGTAAATTTCGGTAAAGCGAGCGAATTTTTTGTTATCGGCTATGCTCGAGGCAACATGTAAACCGATATTATGAAGCAGGAAATACGGTTTTCGTTTTAAAACTCTTCAGATAGATTTCCACCCTGTTGTGAGTTTCTTTTGCATATGATGTTCATTAATGCTTGTAATTTCGTCAATGTTCGTCATGTCTCCGTTTCTAGAGAGCCTGGAAGCTCGATTTACTTTGTGAATGAACTTAAATGAACGCTAACTCGGAATTATACTGCTAAAAGCTTCCTGCACGAGGAAGTGACATTAAGAATGGTGGCGTTGCCTGCTTTTCCCCGGTGGACGAAATTTTAAGCAAAGTAGTAGCTCGAGAGCAATTATCGGAAAAGCAGCCATTGAAATAACGTCAATAAAGTACTATGATGTGGTTTTTGGGACCTGGAACAAGGAGAATCGAGCTCATTCCCATCGGCCAAGATCCTGGAGGTCGAAAGGCCCGAAAAGTAGGAACGAAGGCGATTTTTCCGCATGTTGGCACTGTATGGCCGAGTTTGAATTGTTAACTACTCGGTTAAGTGCTGCAGTAAGACTCGGACTTGCCAATTACTATTGTAACGCATGTGATAGATTTTAAATGTTGTCCAAATGAGAGTCACGTAAGCAAGACGTGTAGGATTCGAGTAGGTCGGAATGTCTGTTTAGAATTCTTTAGGATGTGGAAGGATCGGTTGGCGATCGCTGTGTACGTGATCCGAATAAGCCGAGGAAAATTATCCACCGTGCAATCCTAAGGGTTGAATAAACTTCACTGGCCAGGTTTCTGGACGAAACTTGGCGAAGCTCTGGAGATGCCATAGTTGTCGTTTTATATCTGTGGCTTGTAGAACTATGTCTACAAGTGTATATGCTCTTGTGGGTGTGTTTGTGTGTGGGTGTGTGAATGAGGGCAGTGACGGGTGCCGAAGGAGACGAGGAAGAAGATGAAGGAGAGTTCGGAACTAAAGTCCAAACCTGAGGCTACGACGTTGACGGTGTTAGGATGTCCAGCAAGGCGTTTAGTGTTGCGTGGTCCAGTGGTCAGAAGCTCCGTTCGTCCATGGACCAAAGTGACCAGACCGGAGCTTAGAGGTGGTTATGGTAATGGAGACACGCTTCGAGAACATTCGATGTGGCTTGCCAACGAGCCTTCCTCTGACCCTCCCTGTTATTTCTCTCTCTATTCTATATCATTTTCTTTCTCTTGATGCCTTTTACAAAATACGTTGCAGTAGTACGTTTCTTCCTAATTAGGTGAAGACTTCTTCGCTGAAGAAGTTTTCAAACCATGCCGAAGTTTTATTCACTCATTATCTATGAAAAGATGTGTTTGAAAAAGGTAACAATGGTGGGTCGATTCTTATTGGCCGAGGCGACCAACCGGAACGGATGATTCTGATTGGCCGGTGCAGTCATCCGGAACGGTGCACTTGTGTATATAAACTGAGGCTCCGACGGAGGAGCATCATTCTGCAATTGACATTGCTAACAGCAACATCATGGAATCTTTCGCTCAGCTCATGAGCTCCATCGGAGCCAATAGCTGCGAAATTGACTTCATATCTTGCTTGCCTTTGGAAATTGCCGAAATTATACTTCGAAAGCTGGACTCTCGTTCCCTGATGAATTCTGCTCTGGTCTCCAGAAAGTGGATGTCCGTCTGCAAGGGCGACTCTCGTTTGAGAAAAACCCTGCGACGCCATCTACGCAAGGACAATCAAAGCAGATTCCGTGGACGTAGACCGCCTCCGAAGCAAAATAAACCTCAGCAACAGACTCGCTGCATTAGCCCTCCCATGATGCAGTCTAGCCTTGCTCCTCGACCACCTCCTCCAGTCATTATTCAATTCCCATCTTCCAATATTAAGAAACAGATCCCAAAACCTCGTACAAGCGACAATAAAAGTCGTGCTCCGACAAGAAGTTCTCTGAGACTTCGATAAACTAGTGTCTAAACTTTATAGTCTTAGAATTAGGGTAGATAATTTGACTGTTGCTGCGCAGTAACTATTTAGTCTAGTTTATTATGTCTCATTTTGTTGTTCCATGTAACAAGCGACAATATAAAAGTCGTGGCCTGACAAGAAGTTCTCTGAGACTTCGATAAATTGTGAATAAGATAGTTTTAGAATTGGTTTAGATATTTTGACTGTTGCTGCGCAGCAACTGACCATTTCAATGTGTATTTTTCGTATTATTTAGTGATCCAAATTATTTTTATTTTAGTTTTTATTTATATTTTCATGGTTGTTTGACTGGAGCAGGAGGTTTTGTTCTCGTTTTACAAGTAGTAAACTTAAAAAGCTGCTTTTTGCATCCAAATGCAGATTACGATTCAAACAGTGCATAATTTTTTATATTTGCGAATACTTTTTCATTAGGAGTGCATGATTTTCTGTGAGGAGAACGAACGAGAACTGCTGCGATGGGAACGATTTATCTTGATATCGAAACAGCGATCTTTTCCTCTCGAGAATTCTGTTTTTTGTAGAAATGAGGGATTGAATGAAAATAAGTGAGAAAAAGAAAGGCGCAGAGATCTCGTCAAGATCGAGCTGGGCGATTCGGTCGAGGATATAAATGATAGGCAAGAAGATATCGCAGATGAGTATCAAAAAGCGCGAGAGCGAGAAAGAGGGAAGGAGAATTCGTAATGAAAATTCACCGCAACGATGGATATTAATGGTTTTCGGAAATTGCGCTTACCGTAAAATAGCATAGTCATAAAAGTAAGCCGTGGCTGGTGCAGCAGCCTTGTGCGAGTTTGGCAAGAAAGACAAAGTTTTGAAGAACCAATGGAGAGAGTGCACGGAAGATTCAGAGGAAATATGGCGCGTGCGCTGCACCAAAATCCAGTCGCGTTACTCCTCCCCGGCCGCCGCTCTTGCTGGCATTAGAATTTAAATTGAATCTGCTTTACGACGTGCTTTGCTACGTTGAAAACGTGAGAGCGCGTGCGAGCTTTCATCATTTTCTTTCGATAGTCAAGCCGTTCGATTCCTCGCTTCTTACTTTCTTCCCTCATTCGATATTCTCGCATCTTCCTACTCTCTTTTTTTTCCATCATCTCTTATCCCGTACAATATCTTTTATTTCGAAAACTCTTTAATCCAGTTTCTCTTTCGCGGAACATCTATAGATCGTTGACATATATCAACTTTCATTGCTAGCACCAATCGTAAATTTCTACAAAACTTTTCATATCACCTCCAGCAGCCAAGTCGATCCAAGATTTCGATGAGGCAGCTCAAAATTCTTCGACACCATCTCATCCTCAATAATATCCACAATCTTCCCTCCCCTGGAATCGATCGCCACTTTTTATCGGTTTATTTCAAACCCCTTCCCTTATAGGAACGCCCTTGACAACTTTGTTGGGATCATCCCCATAAATTCTTGACAATTCAGCCAGGAATGCAAAATAAAAAATCGACCGAGTCGACAGAACGTTCTTGGTGCATATAAAAAAAAATAGTATTTTATAGACAGATTATGCGACTTTGTCGGACAAATGGAAGGACCTGCCAATTTCAATGGAAATTCCAATCGAACTGAAAGTTTCTAAGAACACTAAGATCGCGGCGATGAGTGACAATTAGTGCGAACAAAGAAACAAGTTCTCACAGAAACGCAACAAACGAAACGCAGTGGCTGCTCCGGGGTATAATTTTCTGGTTAGGTTCTTGCAGCAGAGAGACATCCTGGCGGATCAGATGTCTAAAGGCGAGCAGACGACATCGCAAGTTTCCCCGCGAGAGTCAGTAAAACTGAGCACGATAATATTGCTGGAAAACTTTGAGATTCAGGGTGGAGCAGCCGTGGTTTCAGTCTTTCATCCTATAATGCAATTTCCAGCGTCGCTAGCCTGGGCTCTTCGCATTTCCGGCGATTCTTCGAGGCAGCTCTGCGAGCGGCTTTGAAATTTAAGCTCGTCCGCATTTTTTTATTCGCTGTTGGTCGATTTTGATCAGAAACCGAGTTATTTAAAGTTTAAAATGATATCGTCAATTTAGTCGATTATAATGGATTAATATTTGGCAGCGACGCACTTCATTATCCAGATTGAAATGCCGATTGGATTTTCCCCGGAGAAATTCCAAGTCGAGAGATTCTTACGTTTGGGTTGGGAGTTTCTCAAAAAGCGATTGAGACAGCAATGAAGGCGAAGGACCCTCCGGGATGTCCAGGAATACACGCCAAGTTTGGCCGAATCCTTATCCAACGAGTTCGAAACACGCTCGTCTGTCGTGGTCCGGATCCAGCCGGAGCTTTTATCCTTTCCCTGTGTATATAACTCGCTCAGGCACACACAAGTTTGGTAAGCGCGTGTACCTACCTCTAGGATCGTCGATTGAATTGCGAATTTGATTAAACTTCGCTTAGCTCAGAATTTTCATTCTCCGTTGCTCTCCCTCAGCCTTTCCCTCCTTCTCATCTCTTTCGCATTAGGGAATGAAGAGCTTTACTTTGGCATTATTTCTGTCACTCATCAGCACGGCTTGATTATATTGCATGAACAATTTCATCGTTTACGTCTCAACTCTCCAAATTCCCTTCTAGATTTTATGCAGTTTGCGCACTTTTCCTACCAAGACGAAGATTCAAATTTTCTCAAGATAATCTCAACCAATCCCATTCTTTTCCAACGATGCCCCGATAATGGGTCAATCTGACCCAAGTCTGTTTCAAATTCCCGCAAATCTGCATTTTGCAGATCTGCAAGTCTGCTGCAAGTCTGTTTCAAATTCCCTCAAATCTGCATTTTTTTGGCCTCCAATTCGTTTTTTTGACAAAAATCGGTAAAAGAAAGTTTTCGGGTCAAATTGACCCGGTGTGGACTCGAAGATTCAACTCACAATTAGTCACGACCGTAAAGTCTCATTCCGCAGACTTGAAGCTAAATTCTACAAGTTGCAATGTTGAGAAAAAGTTATTCGAGTCCCTCTGCTCGCACACTGTGTCCCGCGCCTGGAATCGTTAGTTACGAAACATCGAGTCTCTTAATTCAAATAAGCGGAGGGATACAATGGTGGCCGAACGAATGCTTTGTTCATCAGGATGCGTATCGTTAGCGACGCCTTAATACCGGTGTTGGAAGTTGGCCCCTGCTCCGCGAAAGCATCGGGGGATATACTGAGCGACAATGCTCTGCCACCCTCTCAAAACAATAACGAAGACAAATTGCTGCTTAAAACTTTTTGAGCGTGAGCCAAAGTAGAGGTTCCTTGACGCTTTTCTCCTCGTGAGTATACAACGTTACAACATCCAGAACCGGATCTACACAATGACCCCATTTACACTCATCTCTATCGCTTATACATTCTCGTTTCCTCTCAGCACGACTCGAGCTCGACTTTGGGGACTCTATACACTCGCTATACTTTGCATTAACAACGAATGATCGATTCAGCAACATTTCATGAGCTGACACAGAATTCCCAGTGGCTTAATCAAACCCATTGAAATTTAATTCCCTGCTCGTGGCTAAATCTTAAAAAATATTGACAAATTCAAGTTTGCGTGTGTCCAATCTCGAAAAGTTTCGAATTTTAACTTTGGGGTAGTTTTTTTTTACTTCCTTGTTTTCTGGCATCGGATTAGTCAATTTTGCCACGAGATCGCCCACGAAGCTGGAGTTTTAGGAGCTCGCAACCAGTAAAAAAGTTGCGCTGAGCATATTTGAACCCGGGGTCCCTGGGTTGTGAACGAGTTCGATCGATTTTGGCTACTCTCTTAAACGCTCGCTAATGGTTCTCCACTACCAACTTGAAACTTGCATTCCTTTTTCTCCCTGCCTTGCCCTTTCTCTCTCGCTTCACGGTTTTTTTTTCCAGCTCCACTAAACCCATAATATCGGGCTCTGGATGTTCTTTGTTTCCGAAATAGAAAAACGTAACTGGCTGAGAACGCTCGATCAACATCGATCCAACTTAACAAATGACGTTTTTTTTAAATCTCTCGTAATTAACGAGAACATTAATTATTCTCTTTCAGTTCTACAACGAATTTACAACTGCTGTTGGACTTTTTGTACGTTTCAATCTGTTCGTCGCCGAAATTCGATCTTTTTTGGCTCTGGAAACCTCGTAAATGGCCCGCAGGTGAAAAATTGAAGGAAAAAAATCGAAATCGCTCGTTCAATTTTCCCGAAACGCTCAGAGACGCCAAATACACAAAGTTTGGCCACGCGCACGAGCTTTCGTTTATTACAGGATCACGTGGATTTGGAAAGTTGGTTCGCGAGGGTGAGTCGCGAGGGAGGATCGAAAATAATGAGAAAAAATGGTGGCAGGCGCGAAGAGTCAGGAGTGACGAGGCCAACGGAAAATACAGGCGGCTCGTCGTGCCTAATAAGAATCAATTCCGTGTTAAATGGCGCACGTGAGTAATCGAAGCGGAGACGCGTCTCGCATACTCAAGTAGATCGATTCCCCTGCTTTCAGGAGCTTTTTCCAACAAGCAATGGAGAGAACCGAGTGAAAAGCAGCCAAGGAAAAAGATACGCGTCAGGATCTTGTACCATGCGCACGCGCCCTGCTGCGAGGTCCATCCTTTTTGGAAGGGATGCTGGAGAAGAGCAACTCGATCGGAAGTCAAAGATCGTCCTTCATTCCTACACATATAGCCAGAGAGCGGGGTTATGGCTTTCCTAAACCGGCATCTAATGGTTCGGAAAGAACTGCCGAATTTTAATTATTTCCACCCGGTTGGAGACGACTCTGACATACGGACGACCGTTCTCAATATTTCCCCTTCGTTTCCACTTCCCTCAAACTCATTTTTCCCCTTCAATTCCCTTTTTTTGGTCAGGGACTAAAAAAGTTGCTCCGGACAAATTTCCATACAATTTTTCCAGGGTTTTCGCGTTTAGGAATGGAAAATCCTCGAGATAAAAGTCGAATCGATCATCGAGAGCTTTCGGGCAATCCTGCGATGCCAACATGTTACAATTAACGTACATCAGAGCTGCTGCTGGGGAAACTGTCCAAGCCCCCGAGCTCACTCATCCACCAGGGACGAGAATATTTAATGCAAATTATTTAGCACGTTGGGTGACCGCATCTCACGTCCGCTCTCTCTCTCTCTGCATATATAGCGATCTATACGAAGACAATGCACAACCTTCTCCACTGGGTACTCATCGCCACCTGCGTCTCCATTTTGCTGCAAGCCCCAGCCCCCCTCGAGGGCTTGCCTTCTAACGATAATTCCATTATATTCTCATTATTTATGCTCCGGGAATTTCAAAATGCAACAAAAGTCAAAAGCAGTCTCGAGAACTTTTGTCACTTTTTTGTAATCGCAAGTTTATTTCATTTTTGAAAATCGCAATATCGCGTCATTGCGATCGATCGCGTGTTTTGATTTTTCGCTATAGACGCAAATTCTCTGGAATGTCTTTTTGGGTGTTTCGACATTCGCATCGCTCGAAGAATAAATTGAATGAGCGTAACAGTTGGTGGCTGCGGGAGTTAATTCCGGATAATAGCTCGGTAATCTGCTGGCGCGCAGAGAGCAAAATTCAAAGGGGATGAGAATTAACACAGAAAGCTGCTGCCTCTCGGTATCTAAATACATGCCATCGAGTAATATCGCGTTCTGGCAGACTCAAACGAAAGGTAAACGAGCCTCCCCCCCTGGTGAACAGCCGGAACAAAATCTCTTCCGGTCTATATCTCACGTTGAGATTCCCCAATAGCGAACAACTGTTTCCGCGTAAACATACAAAAGAGCTAGACCCAATCCCAAACTCTCTGTCCCCCCCAACATTGCTAAGCTCGCGATCATTTGTCTCGAGCTTTGCATCCAGTCAGCCTAGATTTTTGCATGAAAACTACATTTTTTATCACCATCGTAAAGCCACTTTGTTTAGGATTCTTTCAACATTTTATCCAACCGTTCGTGGCATCGTAATTATAAAAATTTTCTGTCGTTTAGGATTTGAGACATTTAATTTGCAATTTTTCATTTTCACCATCCAAACGCGTGGAAATTCGAGTTTTTCGTTCAAAAGTTGCAAAAATCGAGTTGCTGAACAAAATGTGTTTAGAATTTTCTTTGCAGATTTCCAGAATGACTATGAGCCAAATTTTTTTAAGAAAAATCCTAAACACATTTTTTTGCTACTCATAAACGAAACGTTTGGATGGGAAAAGTTAAAAATTGGAAATTTAATTTGCCAAATTCTTAAAATCAAACAATTTTCTTCACAGGGAAAAATTTTTGGTTTCGGTGTCAAGAATTTTCATCGAAAAATGATTAAAAAATGCTAAACAAAGTGATTTTGTATTCGATTTTTTTTTACCAACGACAAGTCGGTTTGTGCTTTTTATTTTCTGTAGATTTACTGGCAGGATGTACGAAAAAGTTTTTCATCCCCGAAGCAGATGACGAATTGAGGTTTTATTACGAAAATCGAACGATTTTTATAACCGGTCAGAAGAAAGCAGGAGGATTTAATGATTGGTCGTTTTTTTGTGTGTAGTGAATAGCCTCTCGTTATTTACGAGCACGTTAGCAGTTTCGAAAGCAGAGGTTTGGACCTTGCTGTTTTATCTGGACGCTTGTTCTTCTCCGTGCAGCAGACACGCTTCTCGTACAACCCGGCGAATATGAATTTGGCGTACACGTAAACGTAAGTGGTCCATAAATTTGTCAGTGAACCAGCGAGGCTCGAGCTTCATCTCACAGTTTTATGAAGTGGAAACCTTTCTTATATAGAGGGCCTCGTATTTTTTTTCTTCTTTAGGGTTTTATGTCCATCTTTGTCTCACGAAAACCCGACGTTTTTATTTCTCCCTGTACAATTTTCCTGCTCATTCACATTTTCTCCCAACTCTCTCTCTCTCTCTCTCGCTTTTTCGTGGCCTCGTGCCCTCCCTTATTTTTCCCAAGCCCCGCAACACCACCAACCCGCTTTCCTATATTTTATTTTACATTTTTCATACTACACCTCTTGAGACTTTTGCGTTATCTGCATTTCGCAACCTTTTTCGCATAAATTATGCAAACCAAGGCGCCTATTGCACGGATTCGCAATGTCGTTGCTCCGGATAATGGCATTTTTCTCTTCCTCTCGCTTTTTTCCTCTCCACCCTTTTTTCTTTCAGTTTTTCCTCCACTTTTTAGTTCCTATTTTTATTGTTACTTTCTCGCGCCATCCGAGAACTTTGCAAATGCAAAATATCTTATTTCCAGCCGTCCAAGGATCACCGTCCGAGCACAATCCCTTAATGCTATGCATTCTCGCCCTTTTTCCTGCTCCGCCTCCTCGCACCTATTTCCAGATGAAAAATTAAAGCTCCGCGATGCGAAAACAAACGCGTTTGACGCTCGAGCTCATGCGCATTTTTGAATCATATTCAGGAAGAAATTTAATTGAAAAAAAATTGTCGAATCATGCAAAACACGAAAATTATCAAAGATCGCGAGAAGAGGGAAAAACAAATGGACTGACAAAGTTTTTGCCGGCCTTGCCGTCTCTCCCGAGAGTTCTGGACGCGGCAAAGCGAGTGGTGAAGAGGAAAAAACGAGACGCGAGCGTTTCCTCGACTAACGAGACGTCGCGACGCATTCTTAATGATGCGCCAACACGATTTTCCTTTTCCTTAAACCTGTAACTTTCTTCGCTAATTTTTATTTCCCTAAAAAACAAGATTTTCTCGTCGCTTTTGAAAAAAAGGCATAAAAAACGTTTTTATGATTTAGAGTCAGGGAAATTTGGATTTTTATTGATTTTTTTTCATCGACTCGTCGCTAGAGAGCAGAAAAGACACTCGGAGCTGTCAGGAAGTTTGATTAGTGTAAATCGATACACGTGTGGAATGGCGAAATTGATACTTGACTCGCGCAAGTATTTTTCATCGGATGATGCACGAAGCCAGTGTTTGCAGGGGGTTGGAGATTCTCCATGCCCGCCTCTTCGATTGGGAGCTACACATCACGCGTTTATAAATCATTGCGCGGTGCCAGAGCAAGTTGTCGGTGTTGGGGGTTGACCCCGAAACGCCAACGACCAAGAAATATGAGGTTCGTTGGTGCTGGATGATACGCGTGCTGAGAGACGTTGCTTGAGCTTAAAAAGAGTAGCGATCACGCTTCTTTTTTATTTTTATTCCACTACCTGGCAAATTCTCGCTCTCTTGGTTTCTCGTTTTCTGCCAATTACGTTTTTACAGCCTGTATTGCGTCTGTTTTGGCTCCTCGCGACTAAGTGCAAATTGAAACTTTTGCCAATGCTTCCGATGATTTATTTCACCGGCTTGCAACGTTTTTGATTAAACTTCCGAATGCTGTGCATTGCGGGCGTTGCTACAGGGTGTCGCGTCTACGGCGAGCGTTTTTTTGCGAAAATTAAATTCGGTTTCAATTTTTTCGGGACCACGAATTCGAATTTTGAGAAGAATTTAATTTTTTTCCTCTTAAACGGAAATTCAATCGAGCATTTACGGAGGGACGAGAAAGTTTTTTTTGTAGCTTTCACAAGAGCTAATGAAATTGCTTTTTATGATGGTCTCGGTGGTTTAATAATTGAGAAAGTTTGTATCAATTGTGCTGGACGGAATGTGGCAATTTTGTGCTTTATCGAGTACGACAGTGGCGACGGGGCACACTTTGATTTTGTTGAGTGAGTTGAGTGGAACATGGAGGAAAATGGACGTACGATAACCGCAATGATTGGTACGAGCTAAGAATTTCTAGTTTCGTCCTCTCCGCGTCACTCCCACTCGATAACCAATTTTATTCCATCCCCTTGCTCTCTGTCCTGCATCCTGTCCTTGCAGACACACACACAACGCGCTCGTGTGTGTGTTTGTCTCACAGACTCGTCCATGCTCCAATCCAAGTTGCACACATGTCGGTCAGATCAGCTCGCGGAGCTATACAACACGTGCGAAGTGGCAAGGGAGCAGAGAATTGGCAACGATTTTGCGAGCACGCTCGTCTGGAATGCGCCGCCACGATTTTCAACCTACATCACGTGCCCACACAACGCCTAAGGAATAAGAAGATTGTGCACCCTCCTCGCGCCACGATCCGCAACCTTTCAGTTTGTACTTTGCCTTCTACTTCGATTGCTTACTCTTGGCTTGTTCTTTACTCTCTTCCCGCGCGTTCCTCCTCCTCCGACGACTCTACGAACATTTTCTTCCTCTCGATGCCTGATTATTTGGCTTTAAGAACGCCCAGCAGTTACTTGTAGATCCATCCTCAACTTTACAATGCCATTTCTCGTTCGGAACGAAAAAGTGTTGGAAATTCATTCCGATGTATTCAATGATCTCTTTTTCTTGGGAAATCCGAGAGGCTTTTTGGTACAAGTGCATTTCGCTACGTGCTAAGAAAAGTAGAATCACTGGGAATTAAATTTTATCGAAAACCGTCGATATTTTTGGATAATTTCGAAATTTTCGTTATTTTGACAATATTTTTCATTTCTAATGCAAATGTCAGCAAAATTTACGATTGGAATGACAAAAATTGACGATTCGAAGAAACTTTCTAGAATATTTCTCGCTGCAATGACTAAATTTTTGTGATTCTTCAAAAACAACGTTCAGTCGAACGTATCCAGCAGAATTTTCTTCTCAGTGTGCCAAGTTTTAGTTGACCTCGCGCCGAGGATCCGGAGGAAGGAAAAAAGGATGAGAAAATCTCCGTGTCAAGGGTTTTTTCACGGGGCAAAGTGTTAGGAATCGGGATCATTGCAACGCGAAAGGAGAAATCGAGCTCTCCTCAAATCCCTCAGTTAACCTAATCCGCTTTCCTAAGACAAGTTTCCTTCTCGTATACCGCGACGGTTAAGTGACGATCTTAGGTTCAAGTTCTATGGAGAAACTTGCTCCGCTGCTTACTTACGGGTGACTAACCATGTGCCATTATTTCCCTACGGTCCTGCGGGCACTCCGGCGTGTTACACTTTCTCCCCATATATCGAGTCACTTCAGTCCGGACTCCTGAAACGTTTACTTCCGTTTTATTAGCTCCGCAAATGGACTAATTTTGTTTCCCAACAACAAACGCGACTTTTGCCACGCGTGTCCACTGCATTTTTTGTTTCGAATGACAAAAATTAACTTTTCGAAGTGACTTTCTAGAATATTTCTCGCTGCAATGACTAAATTTTTGTGATTTTTCGAAAAAAAACGTTCAGTCAAACGAATCCAACAAAATATTAATTTTTTTTTAACACAATTTTCTTTTCAGTGCACCGAAAATTCAATTTTTTCAAAAAACGTCGATATTTTTTTGAACACTGAAATATTTTTGGATAATTTCAAAATTTTCGCTATTTTGACAATATTTTTCATTTCTAACGCGACTGTCAGCAAAATTTACGGTTGGAATGACAAACATTGACTTTTCGAAGAGAATTTCTAGAATATTTCTCGCTGCAATGACTGAATTTTTGGAAAAAATGGATGAGATGGCGGAAATGAGAGGAGAAATGCATAAATTAATTTGTCTAAGATGATCCGAATAATTGGCGTGTATGGCTGAGAGGAGGAGGAGGAAGAAAAGGCGTCGATGGAAAAAGGAATATCGATATGCAAATGAAGGAGGTGCATGGATCGAGAGGACGAGTCGAAGAAGCAGCGGCAGCAGGGGGAATGCGAGCCATTAGCGCGAAAGGGGTCGAAACGTTTCCATTGGGGAGTAGTGAACGTTCTCGCACTTTGCAATCATTAAGAAGGCGCTATATGGGCGAAACTTTAGCGGGAAAGAAGTTTCGGCTGCTGGGCAGAGAGGGAACGAGAGTCTGGTAAAAGTGCAGCAGAGAGGATATTCGAAGTGATGTATAAAAGGTATGGAAAGCGGATGAAGGGCGCCAAGTTTTTTTTCTTCCAATTACGTTTAACCCTCATACCAGCCTGCAGCTTCCTTTCGACTCTTCGTTTTAACTACTCGCGCGCTCTTTAGTCTCGTTTTCTTTGCCTAGGCTCGCGCGCCAGAGTCATTGTTGGTTTATTTTCTTGCCTCGACTGACTTTCCTCCCGCGTGCACTTCAAGTTTGTAAAAAAAAAACGTCGATATTTTGTTGAACACGGCGTGAACTAAATATTTTTGGATAATTTCAAAATTTTCGTTATTTTAACAATATTTTTCATTTCTAACGCAACTGTGAGCCAAAATTACGATTGGAATGACAAAAATTAACTTTTCGAAGAGACTTCCTAAAATATTTCCCATGCAATGACTCAATTTTTGTTATTTTTCAAAAACAACAAAATATTCATCTTTTTCGACAAAATTTTCTTGTCAGTGTCCACATCTTTGTAACTGCAGACACGAGAATCATTCGCCAGTGGACGAGCAAATTGTAAAACGTCCTGGGAGTGGCTTTTAGTTGAGGGTTGGACCGCGCATTTAGGTAGGGCGAAGCAATCAAGGGAACAGCTCGAAAGGAGCCAGAGCAAAGGATCCCAAACGAGCTTAAAGCTTAATGACAGAGACGCTAAGCTTCACGAGTCATTCGACTGCTCTGTGCTCAACGAGATCCCGCAGCCTGACGAATTCGCAGTCGCGCATTCTGGTGCTTCGTCTTGCTCATCCCCAATGACTCTTGCTGCAAATCCACGCGGTAATAGTTGAGTAAACTCCTCGCAATCCCCTTAAACCACTTTCCTTCCTCCTGCAGTGCGCGTTGCATGCGACATTGACCAATCCATCGTACCAAACCTACAGACAAACGCAGTCCGCCAAAAATTGCCCGACCAAACTAGCCGCAGCCTCGCGCACCATCCGCGTCTGCGGCTTCCACGCAGAATCCCCCTAATTCTCAGTCAACCGCATATCAGCTCCTTCAAATCCATCCGCCATTCAATCCTGGAGCCGCAACAAACTCCGCTTTCGAAGGATCTTTAGAACGGGCGGCTGCAGCCTCCGAGGCTGGACCAAAACTGCATTAAAAATTGAATTTTGTCCAAAAATTATCACAATTTCGATTTTTTTTATCATTTTTTGGGCAACCGTCAGCAAAATTTACGTTTGGACCGACAAAATAATTTTTTCAGTGCGCCACAAATCCCGGAATCCATAAATATCATCAGGCCAACTCGCGGACGCGTATTTATCAAATTTTTGGGCTTGAGTTTACGAAGAAAAATGATTTTCCCAGGGCGAATCTCCTCGAGGAAAAAAAAACCTCCCGCTCTTTTGACACTCTTATAAATGCGAGCTCTGTCTTGAAATTGTGACAGAGGGAGCCACAGCGAGCACGAAAAATTGCTGCCTTCTTTTGCTCCTTTTCACCTTCCTCCCCTATTTTTCTTCCTGCTCCTCGAAAGCTCATTTAATTTGCAGTTGGAGCTGAGGGAGAGCGAAAGACACTCAGGTTCCATCTCCGAGGCTGAGGAGGTTTCGTCGCTGGAGTAATATCGCCTGGATTTATGCAATAATTCTCTTAATAAACTTCGGAGGATCTGCTCGAGGTGGCACGAGGCACAATCTCTCTGGAAAAGCACGACCAGGCTTTTCACTCGATGCAGCCAAAAAGTACACACTGGAAATTCGACTTTTTCCAAAAAACGCCAATATTTTGTTGAACGCGGTAAACTATGAATATTTTTGGATAATTACAAAATTTTCGTCATTTTGACGATATTTTTTATTTTTATCGCAACTGTCAGCAAAATTTACGATCGGAATGACAAAAATTGACTTTTCGAAGGGTTTTCTAGAATATTTCTCGCTGCAATGACTAAATTTTTGTGATTTTTCGAAAAAAAACGTTCAGTCGAACGAATCCAACAAAATATCAATCTTTTTTAACACAATTTTCTTTCCAGTCCACTGAAAATTCAATTTTTTTCAAAAAACGTCGATATTTTGTTGAAAACTGAAATACTTTTGGATAATTTCAAAATTTTCGTCATTTTGACAATATTTTTCATTCCTCACGCAACTGTCAGCAAAATTTACGATTGAAATGACGAAAATTTACTTTTCGAAGGGTTTTCTAGAATATTTCTCGCTGCAATGACTAAATTTTTGTGATTTTTCGAAAAAAAACGTTCAGTCGAACGAATCCAACAAAATATCAATCTTTTTTAACACAATTTTCTTTTCAGTGCACTGAAAATTCAATTTTTTTCAAAAAACGTCGATATTTTGTTGAGAACCGAAATATTTTTGGATAATTTCGAAATTTTTGTCATTTTGACGATATTTTTCATTCCTAACGCAACTGTCAGCAAAATTTACGACTGGAATGAAAAAAAATTGACTTTTCGAAGAAATTTTCGAGAATATTTCTTGCTGCAATGACTGAATTTTTTCCCACGATCGAAATTTTCGTTTTAGTGCAAAATTGTTGAAAAAAAAATCGAGACACTCAACGCGTCGAAAGAAATTAATGGAACGAGTTTTCTGAATAATTCATGAATCCTCATTATTCTTCACAATCGATTTAGTGGGACGGAACGAATTGGACAAAAAGCTTTCTCAGGATATGCTCCGAGTCGCAGAAAAATACAACTTTAGTACTTTAAGCTCTCGTTGCTCGGATGAACGTGACGCAGACACATGCAAACGTATTGACATTTCCATCCTTAAGTTATTCGCATAGTCGCGGGCCAAACTTTTGCCAATTAATTTTAACGCTCAGAGTTTGTAATTATAAGTTTGTTGTTTGCTTCAGTGTTGGGACTTGTAACGATCTCGCTCATATAATTACGATACGCATTGCATCGAACATCAAAGTTTTGTAGCTTTTCCTACTTAATATTCCCATGCCCTGAAAATTTTGCCCTTTTATTCATTTCTTATCCCGAGAATACTAATTTCGAGTTTCCACACACGCTCGAGCCGAAAAAATTGTTGAACACGGCAAACTAAATATTTTCGAACAGATTTTCTCGAATATTTTCTGCTGCAACGACAAAATTTTTGTGATTTTCCAAAAAATCCGTTTTTCCAACAAAATTTTCTTTTTATTTCGAAAAAAAATGAAAAATTGTTTCAATTTTTCGCATCAAACATTTATCGCCATGTTTAATGTTTTTTTACGTCTGCAGGGACGCGAAAAACGGAAAATTCGAGGTCGAAGTTTGCTTCGTAGTCTCCGAAGCATTTGCACATAAGAAAATCTCCCGGAGCAGTAAAAAAATGAAAAGAGGGTATAAAGTTGGAGGGAGAAGGTGGAAAAAGAGATGATAAGAAAAAAGTGTTAGCTCGGAGCACAGAAAAGCCTTAAGCCGTTCGTATTAGTCGGTGTTTCGTAAAACGAGCATGAGAAAAAAGGGTCTCGAGAGGGAGAGACTGGAGAAAGAAGAAAATGATGTTCAAGTCCTGTTCGTATTCATCCGCCGTCATTATCATTTATTATCTACCATTTAACCCCTTCTGTCTAGCAGCCCCGGTAGAATCTTATACGTTTCTCCCTTTTCTTTTTCTTTTCCTTCCTCTTTTCGCTTAATCGTCCCTGGACCGAAATATTCGCTGCTGCGACGGTCTCGCTCCCTCATTTACTTCCCTCTGCGCTTCGGCAATGAGGACTTGACGTCGCTGCGCGTGTGTAGCGCGCGATCGTTCACCAAAGCAATATCGCAGGATGAATTATCGTTTTTTCAAAACTTTCTAAAAGCAATTAACTACGGGCTTGAATAATTTAAAAAAACGTACAACGATTCTTTATTACGTTGAGATAATTCATTCACTTTTCGACTTAATTACCGGCGCAGGGCCTTCCGGTGTGACTGGAAAGAAAATTATGTCGAAAAATATCGATTTTTTGTCGCATTCGTTCGATTAAATGATTTTTTTGAAAAATTACCAAAATTTTGGCATTGCAGCAAGAAATATCCTAGAAAGTCTCTTCGAAAAGTCAATTTTTGGCATTCCGATCGCAAATTTTCCTGACAGTTGAGTTAGAAATGAAAAATATTGTCAAAACAACGAACATTTTTCCAAAAAAATTGTTCAACTCAATATCGACGTTGTTTTTTTTACAAAATTCAATTTTCAGTGAATTTTGTTGGAAATGATCGATATTTTGTCGCATTCGTTCGATTAAACGATTTTTTTTGAAAAATTACCAAAATTTTGGCATTGCAGCAAAAAATATTCTAGAAAATCTCTTCGAAAAGTCAAGTTTTGGCATTGCAATCGTAAATTTTGCTGACAGTTGCGATCGGAATGAAATTTCTTTTCAAAATGACGAAAATTTTGAAAATACCCAAAAATATTTAGAAAAATTTCACGATTTATTCTCAAACTCCACGAAAATTGTAAAAATATAAAAATAATGACAAGTCAAAAAGATTTTTCGACTTTTAACAACAAAATAAACGATCGAAAGTGAAAAAAAAATGGAATCTCCAGATAATTGACTAATTTTTCTTGAACTTTGACCTCGAACGTTTCGTAACTGGCGAATCTGGCTGGAAATCAAGGATTTCATGTTTCTGGTATATAAAGCAGAAAAAAAAATGCAGAGGTCGTTAAATTCTTGAAGGAAGGCCTTGTTACGAGCGCGAGTTTGACGAGACGTGCTGAAAACGGTGGAGAGATACGGACGAAAGCCAAGGCAAAGGAGGGTCGCGCGGGGTCGCTTGATTTGCATCCGGACTGTCTCGGATACGACAGCACCGGAAATGAACCGCGTCGAACGCGGCGGATCAACTTCAGCCATAACCCAGTTACCGATTTTCCAGAGCAATATCGAATGACCTGATGGGGTTAACCGATGTTTCGATATCGCAAAATCCACTTCCAACGAGATGTGTGTCGAGATTTTTACATGGAGCTACAGAGATAAAAGCTTTTTGACATTTTTGAGATTTGCGGAGCGATTAGTTTCGAAATTTCACTCCCAAGTTTTCCGGCTGTAATTAAATTTTGGCAAAAAACGTCGATTTCGTGTTTTGAACACGAGCAACTAAATATTTTTGGATAATTTCAAAATTTTCCTCATTTTGACAACATTTTTCATTTCTAACGCAACTATCAGCAAAATTTACGATTGGAATGACAAAAATTGACTTTTCCAAGAGATTTTCTCGAATATTTCTCGCTCCCATGACTAAATTTGAGCGATTTTTCCAAAAAAACATTTGCCCGAACGTATCCAACAAAATATCGATCACTTCTAACAAAATTCTCTTTACAATTCACTGAAAATTGAATTTCGTAAAAAAAAACGTCGATATTTAGTTGAACACGGTAAACTTGATATTTTTGGAAAAATTTTCGTTGTTTCGACAATATTTTTCATTTCTAACGCAACTGTCACCAAAATTTACGATTGGAATGACAAAAATTGACTTTTCGAAGAGATTTTCTAGAATATTTCTCGCTCCAATGACTAAATTTTTGCGATTTTTCCGAAAAAACGTTTAGTCGAACTTTTAGTCCTAGACGAGAGGGTCGCGAGTCCGGAAGAAATGCCTCGTCGTAGCGAGGGAGGTGAAACACGAGGGTGGGATTGAGGGGGTTGGAAGGACGACAGGAGCAGAGAGGAAGGAGCCCGTAAATCGTCGTCTTATCGCGACAGTCTCGGGCGACTGTAAGTACGCAGCTCTGTACTACAGAGTGTCTCGAAAATTAAGCTCCAAATTAAAAGAGTTGATAAAAGCGTGCGAGACACCGGAGCAGCAGGCTCAAGTGCTTTGTGATTTTTTTTTTTTTAATCGTACGATCTATTATGCGCGATAATTCATCGTGGTCGTTCACGAGAGAATAATCAACGAGATTTATTGCGGTGCTAAAGTCTCGCGATGTCTGCGTGCGCGAGAGCAAAGATTTTTGAGACGCCCAGTACGACGAGACGCGGGCCGAGCAAACTCGCGTAGATTCCCTTGCTCTTGCGTGTCGAGAAACGTCACAGAGCTCGCGTACGAGCTCGCTAAATGTCCGACAAAGACAGTAAGCGAGTACTAACAGCAGGAGCTAAAAGAAAGAGACGAAATTCCGGATAATTGTAGCGCCTGACAGAGCCGGAACGTTGAGTAAATAATGGCGAATGCAAAAATATAAAACAACACGTACAAAAAGCTTTTCCTCGAATTTGTGCATCCCGTTAAACTTGAATCCTCCAGAAAACGCAAATTTAACTGAATTTCGAATACAAATGTCTCGGAACAGTAAGAAATTCGATTTTTCGCTGTTTCGAAATTTCAAAAAACGTTTTTAGCTCCAAAACTCAAAATTCTCGCCTACGAAGAAAAAATTCCAAATATTTAATCCGTAATTTTGTATTTTCCCCATCCAAACGCGTGGGAACTCACGTTTCGTTGAAAAGTTCCAAAAATTGAGCAAAAAGCCGAATTTTTGAAGGAAAATCCTAAACAAATTTTCTTGCAACTCGAATTTACGCGTGATTTGATTGGAAATTAAATTTCTCGAATTGTTAACGTCAGAAATATTTATTTTCATGGGAGAAAATTGTTCGTTCTGGTGTCAAGAACGTTCATGCAAAATTATTGAAGAAATTGTGAATAAAAATGGATTTTCTTGGTCCCTGGAGCTGAGCAGGTTTATTTGCTCGTTGCGGAATGTTAGTGGCAGTGAAATGACATACGAGATTATTGGAGTATCGGAGGAAACCTAGAAAATCGATATTTCAAGTGGAATTAACGCCCCGCAAATGTCCAACGTTGAATTAATCCTTGTACCTGATGCAAAATCTACAGCAGCCTGTTCCACCTCCTTTCTACGATTCTCGTATCGCG
Source organism: Diadegma fenestrale (assembly GCA_037043255.1). Classification (NCBI taxonomy): domain Eukaryota; kingdom Metazoa; phylum Arthropoda; class Insecta; order Hymenoptera; family Ichneumonidae; genus Diadegma; species Diadegma fenestrale. Next base: position 5,303,194 of record CM073317.1, read on the forward strand.
CGCGCGCTTCTCCCTGACGTGGTCATGGTTGCCACGGACCCTCTGGCCGCGCGGCCCTCCCCATGGTCCGTTTTATGATTTACCAATCTCATTCACCTATCGATGTGCAAGTGTGTACGCGTGTATACACAAAATGATGCTAATGCGATCCTCGCGTTAATCTTCTCGCAGCCACAGTCGCATTTCTGCACAGCCCGCAGCCTCCGGCTCCGAGAATTCGCCCCTTAACAAGAACGAATATGAACAGCATCCTTTTTCACTGACAAATGTGCAATTAATACGATCGCACATTAACGCGAGATAAATGCAAAAACCTTTTTATTTTTTATTCGGTATCTTTCCCTCTTTTTGCTGCACGGAACGAAATTTGGACAAAACGAGTCCATTCGCTTCGTACGTCGAATTCGCATTGCATTTTTAATCATCAAGCCTCGCGAATAAATTCTCCGCAGCGCGCGTGGCCACGTATTGACAGATATTTCATTTGGAAGCTTTCTCGCTGACGTATTTACCTTAATTAATCGTTAATGGGCTGTTTTTAAAAGTCTCAGATATATTGACTGTTGTTGTCCATTATTTCGCTCGTTTTAGCGAGCACATGACAATTTTTGGAGCCGGCAACTTTCCGGTTTCATCGAAATTTTATTTTTTTCTTCGTCATTTTTTTTCGAGCAAAAATAATCGGAATGATTTACTGAAAAAAATATGTGTGGCACATTTTTTCGAAAAAGAAACAGAAAATTTAGATATTTTCAAAATTTTCGTTGTTTTGACATTATTTTTCAATTCTAACGCAACCGTCAGCGAAATTTACGATCGGAATGACGAAAATTGACTTTTTGAAGAGATTTTCTAGAATATTTCTCGCTGCAATGACTAAATTTTTATGATTTTTCGAAAAAAACGTTCAGTTGAACGAATCCAACAAAATATCAATCTTTTTTAACACAATTTTCTTTTCAGTGCACTGAAAATTCAATTTTTTCAAAAAACGTCCATAAATATTTCCTTGGACTCAATATTTTTCATTTCTAACGCAACTGTCAGCGAAATTTACGATTAGAATGAAAAAAATAGAATTTTTAGAATATTTCTCGTTGCAATGACTAAATTTTTATGATTTCATCGAAAAAAACGTTCAGTCGAACGAATCCAACAAAATATCAATCTTTTCCGACACAATTTTCTTTTCAGTGCACTGAAAATTCAATTTTTTCGAAAAACGTCGATGAATATTTTCTTGAACTCAATATTTTTGGATAATTTCGAAATTTTGACAATATTTTCCATTTCTAACGCAACTGTCAGCGAAATTTACGATTAGAATGAAAAAAATTGACTTTCTAGAATATTTCTCGCTGCAATGACTAAATTTTTTAATAAAATTTTATTTTCAGCCAGAGCCACTTGAAATGGACATTATCTCGACGCTGGAATCAAGTGATTTTAAAGACCTCTAAAGTAATTGGGAAAATAGTCTTGTAGAAGTGATCTTGGGGCACGTTTCGCTCGCACTATTTCTCGGGGATATTCTTCGATGTATATCTAATTGACTAATTGGCAAAACATGCCCGGGAGCGTTGCAGCGGATAATTAACGGTCCAATAAACAAGGTGGGATGAAAAAATGAAGGAATTGGGCTGGCGTTGGGTGAAATGGGGATGGAATTTGTTGCAGACAGGAAGAGAGAAAGGTGAAGCTAAGAATGGCGCGCTGCAATGAGCTGCAAAGGAAAGGAGCAAGAAAACGAAACGCAGAGAGGCTTTCGAAGGTTTATAATGGCTCCAAATACCAAGAGAATTCACGGCAGTATATTCGAAAGACGTTTACACGGTAGGGGCTGGGCTCGCATTAAATCTTGCCTCGTGGGAGAGTCTCTTACTTTGCTGCTTCCTCGCGAAATCCCGACCTCTTTATCCACTCCCTCCCTCCCTCCCTTTGCCTTTCTTTCTCCCTCGCTGCCAAATCCGCAAGCCCCAAACTCTAAATCGTCCATTTCTTGAACCGCATTTTCACGTGAACCGTGTTCTCTCTCATACTTCGTTAGCCCTACGATCAACCAAATTTCGCGCCTCGCTACCTTCGCCCTGCCCCTCATTATTTCAATCACACTGCCGCACGCATCAGTTTGCCTAATTCTTACGACAAATCTCACGAGCACTCGGGAGCTTTTTCTCCAGCGACAAATCTCTCCTTAATTCACGTCGACATCGTTTTTTTTTTGAGAAATCACAAAAATTGAGTCATTGCAGTAAGAAATATTCTAGAAAGTCTCTTCGAAAAGTCAATTTTGACATTTCAATCGTAAATTTTGCCGACAATTTCGTTAAAAATGAAAAATGTTGTCAAAATAGCGAAAATTTTGAAATTATCCAAAAACATCGATGTTTTTTGACAAAATCTAAGTTTCAGTGCACGACAAATTTCATTTACTCATTGCAGCAAGAAATATTCTTAAAAATCTCTCCGAAAAGTCAATTTTGACATTTCAATCGTAAATTTCGCTGACAGTTGCGTTAAAAATGAAAAATATTGTCAAAGTAGCAAAAATTTTGAAATCATCCAACAATATCGACGTTTTTTGACAAAATTTTACTTAAATTTTATTCTGAACAGAATTATCGTGAATATGGACACAAAGTTTAATTTTTCGATGCGTCTGTCTGTGTGTGTGTTTTGTATAAATCCATAGTTTGCAGATCAGTTGCTCTTTATCGTAATTGATATGCGAGAAGGAGGGAGAGAGACAAAAATGGGAGAGAAAGACAGGGCTGAATGGCTGAATGGGGAAAGTGGAAAGGTTGGAGCGATAATCAACTGGCATAGTGCTTCGAATCGTGACGGCGGAAAACCACGCTGATGAGGGCGCGGTATCCCCTTCGGCACGAAAGCAGAGCCCATTAACGTTTAACGAGCAACGACAGCTACACCGAGTGTCCAAGCGCATCCCAACACGTCCCTTTCAACTCTCCCCCCCCCCCCCCACTCCTTCCAAACGCGGTTCTATATGTTTCTATAACAATATAATATCTTTGATGCGGTTACACGCGCTATCATAAAACCCTCGCGGTGCAACGATCGTTTCTGCTCCCTCTCGCCCCCTGCACGGCCCATTTCAGCACAACCCTCGCGTTCTTTTATGTCGAGCCTGTTACGAGCACCAAATTTTTGCCGAATATCGCACTGACGCGTGCTCAATATTTATAAAATGAAGAAAATTTGAAAAATTTCGGGAAAAATAACTTAATTTCGTTTTTTAACACAAAAACGTTAATCCGGAGTCAAAAAATCGTTTTTTTTTCATCGTTTTCAAAAATTGCAATAAGAAACGGAAAGAACGAGCCCAATTTGAAGCCTTTTCGTTGAAATTTACCGGAGATATGAGTTTTTCAAAATTTGGAGTAGGCAAAAAAAAATAATTTAGTCATTGCAGCAAGAAATATTCCCAGAAATCTCTTCGAAAACCCAATTTTTGTCATTAAAATCATAAAATTTGTAATTTAGTCATTGAAGCAAGAAATGTTCCCAAAAACCTCTTCGAAAACCGAATTTTTGTCATTAAAATCGTAAATTTTGAAATTTAGTCATTGCAGCAAGAAACATTCCCAAAAATCTCTTCGGAAATCCAATTTTTCTCATTAAAATCGTAAACTTTGCCGACAGTTTCGTTGAAAATGAAAAATATTGTCAAAATTACGAAAATTTTGAAATAAACAACAACTTTTTTCGGTTTTCAACCCTAAAACGTTAACCCGGGGTGAAAAAATCGTTTTTTTTCCATCGTTTTCAAAAATTGCATTAAAAAACGAAAAGAACGAGCCCAATTTGGAGCCTTTTCGTTGAATTTTACCGGAGATATGAGTTTTTCAAAATTCGAAGTAGGAAAAAAAAATGAGGTCGACCTTTTAAGGTCAATAGTGGAAAACAAGAGTTTCGATCCCTTGGAAACCTTTTTCACAGTTTACACTAGAGCGATGCGAGCAAGAGCAAGTTTAGAATTTCCTCAGCTCAGGGAAAGAGGAAAACGTAGAGTCTTGCAAAAATAGAAGCCACCCGGACTCTCGAACGCGTTGGCTACCTGCGCTGCAAAGTGCACTGCTGCAACTACAAGATATTCCCATAGGAACAGCTATTCGTAGAGTTGGCATACACCATGGGCTATAAGGTACAATAATTTTGCTCCACTGCGCCCGTAGAAAAAGGGAGAAAGACACAGAGCGACCAAGAGGACCAAAGAAACGCGCTAGAGAGTGGGCTGAAAAGTACAAGGCGAAATGTAGAAGCAGCCGAATGAAGGAAAGGGCAAATGTGCACGTGGCAACCTCCTCGCTTTTTCCCACTGTTAGCTCCGTCATTTGATTCTTTCGCTCGATTCCACTCGGTCTCTTCTACTTCGGATCTTCTGTCCGACTCGAGAGCATCCTTTACTCACTGACAAGCATCCCGAAGGATCCTCTCTCCAAACTCCTTTCCAACCGGTCTTGAAATGTTTTGAAAACTGTCGTACTGTTAAAGGTATTACTACGTCTCGCTCTCTCCCTTCACAAATACAACAAACCCCCGGCATAACATCAATAACGAAACATTTTTCCATCATTCTTTCAATTTTTCCTCCTTCCCTTTCCCTCTTTCTTCTGCTACGATATAATTACACTGAAGAGAATATTTTGTCGAAAAATATCGATATTTTGTTGGATGCGCTCGACTGAACGTTCTTCTTGTGAAAAATCACGAAAATTTAGTCATTGCTGCAAGAAAATCTCTTCGAAAATCCAATTTTTGTCATTAAAATCGTAAATTTTGAAATTTAGTCATTGCAGCAAGAAATATTCCGAAAATCCAAATTTTGTCATTAAAATCGTAAATTTTGAAATTTAGTCATTGCAGCAAGAAATATTCCCAAAAATCTCTTCGAAAACCCAATTTTTGTCATTAAAATCGTAAATTTTGAAATTTAGTCATTGCAGCAAGAAATATTCCCAAAAATCTCTTCGAAAACTCAATTTTTGTCATTAAAATCGAAAATGCTGAAATTTAGTCATTGCAGCAAGAAATATTCTCAAAAATCTCTTCGGAAACCCAATTTTTGTCATTAAAATCGTATATTTTGCCGACAGTTGCGTTGAAAATGAAAAATATTGTCAAAATTACGAACTTTTTGAAAAAAATTGACTCTTTTTGACAAAATTTGATTTTCAGTGCTTCCGCAAAGAAAACGCATGCAGTCTGAGGAGAGAAACATTTTTTTCACATCGCCATTAAAACGACCCAGTTGAACTTTTCTGTTTTTACGTTTTCCTGGTTCGGTGGTTTTTCCGCAAAGCTCCGGACTAGAAAGAGGCTGAATGTCAGAACATAAAGCCTCGTCATTTTCCCTCGCACTATGAAATATCGTGTTATTCACAACAGAGTACGCTGCAACAGCTGGAAGCTTCGGATAAATTTGTTTAGTCTTTCACAAGGATATAGCGAGCGAGTTGATGTAAGATCCATGTGCTAGCAGCTTGAAAACTAAACGCAAAGTATGCTCGCGGAGTAGCAAGCAAAAGGTAAACGTTTATCGAGCCAATTTCTCCAGGGACACGATCCGGATGTTTCCCACGAATGAAATTAGCTCTCTGCTCTCGCCTTGGTAGAATCTTCAATTCGTAACTGTTATTTACAGAGCCCCATAAATTAGTGACTCCGGAAATGTAAAAGGTTCGCACTAAAAATGAAATTTTGTCAAAAAACCTCGATATTTTTTGGTTAATTTCAAAATTTTCGTTATTTTGACAATATTTTTTATTCCTAACGCAACTGTCGGCAAAATTTACGATCGAAATGACAAAAATTGACTTTTTTTAGAGATTTTCCATCAATTTTTCGCTGCAACGACTAAATTTTTGCCATTAAAAAAAAAAAACGTTCCATTTAGTTTAAAAAACGAATATTTACCGAGCAGCAGATCTCGCGAATTTGTTTTCCGCTGCATCGATCAAGATTCGATAAAAAATCCGATTAATCAGTCTCGATGAAAAAGAGTCAACCGTGTGTGTTCGTTTAAGAAATGGCGGTGCAAAAAATGGCATTGGAAACGATTATATTTGCTCGATACATTCTCCGTCCATGAACAGAGAAAAGTGCACGTACGAAATTCGATTGTCTCTCGTTTTTCACATCGGGAAAGAGAGACAAAAATTTGTCCGTATATATCGCGTGTGCGGAGCAATAATGGAGAGCGATAAATCGTGAAAATGTGCTATAGAGCAGAGAGCGAGCGAGAGAAAGAACGGAAGAGAATCTCGAGGCGAAACAAACACGTTCGTATATGTTTATGTTGCTATTATCTCGCATTTCTGTCCTCTGCACAGAAGAACGAGCAGAAGACAATCTCTCCAGTCAGTCTCGCGTTGTCGAGCTTTTCTTGCTGTTGCAGAGCGCGAGAGTAGCTGCAGCGCGTTTTCTCCTCTGCATCTCCAACATCCAACTAGTTTAATATCGCTTGGCCCTGCTCTTTCAGAGGCTAAGAGATTTCGAGAGATGTGTGTGCTATTTGCCCGTATAACCCGTATAACAACGCCGTGTACCGCCGCCTGCTCGCCTCGCCATTTATTTACCAACGCGTCGAAGTCTCGCGAGAGAGTTTAATCCTCAAAGTTTTACTACACGACGATGCAACGCGAGCAGCAGGCTCGAGGCCCTGCTCTCTTCTTCTTCTTCTCTTCTCCTCGTACTTGAACCTTCATTCCAGCCCATGAGATTCACCAACAACTCACGGGACAGCCTAGAGGTCGCTACGTCGCCCTGCACTATCGTCGCCTGACAGCTCTCCTCGCCAAAACGGAATACACCACCCAAAATCATCCCTCTCCTCTCTTTTCTTTGTCATTCTTCTTCTTCTGGGACTTGCAGCAAAAGGCTCTGGCTACACAAGCTTTCTTGCAGCTGCGCCAACCTCAAGTTTCTTAAGCGCTAAGCTCACCTCCGGTCCAACGTCATCCTTATCGTACTAACCCACCTAAACATATACTCCCCGTTACTGTGTTACCCATTTGCGGTCTCCGCACTTTACCCTTTAACGTGTTTCGCAAAACTACTTTATTCAGGGCTTTTTCCCAATTTTTTATCAACGATCTTGTCGACAAAACTGACACTTTCCTGTTATGAAAAAAAATTGCCAACATTTGAGACATTTAATTTGCAATTTTTCATTTTCATCATTCAAACGCGTGTAAAAATAAAAATTTCGTTTAAAAGTTGCTAAAAAAAATGGATTTAGGATTTTTTTGCAGATTGCCAGGAAATGGGCCGAATTTTTTTAAGAAAAATCCTAAACACATTTTTTTGCAACTCTAAACGAAACGCGACTCGAATTTCGACGCGTTTGGATGGAAAAAGTTAAAAATTGGAAATTAAATATCTCGAATTCTTGACGTCAGACAATTTTTCTTCTAAATCTTTTTCAAAAATTCCAATTATTCTGAATGTGTGAAATTTCATAAATTACGGACAACGATATGGAGGATTTTGTTTTTTATATCGCAGAGAAATTCTGAGGCTTCCAGGAAATTCCGTTGGAAATTTTGCAGTTTACATAGTTGCAGAAAAATTCTTATACTGGGAGAATTTCCGAAGCGAATATTCGGTAACCGCATCGATGTTGAGGTTTTCAATCATTGTAACTCGGATGAAATATATTTCTGGTATTTATGCACTATATTCGCGCCATCGGACAGGAAACAACACCAAAAGCAGCCGGACAATTTCAACGATTTCGGGCGAATCTCTAATTGAGAATCGTTCGACAAGGGTGAAAGGAATTTTGATAAACAATGCCAAATTAATATCGCCAAGGCTTACATTTTCCTGCAATTTCGAAATCCGTCGATCGTCGTAATTGCGCAGTGGAATGGAAATTTTGTTGGACACGTTCGATTAAACGCTTTTTTTGAAAAATATCAAAAATTTGGTCATTGCAGCGAGAAATATTCTAGAAAGTCTCTTCGAAATGTCAATTTTTGTCATTCCAATTGTAAATTTTGCCGACAGTTGCGTTAGAAATGAAAAATATTGTCAAAATAACGAAAATTTTGAAATTATCCAAAAATATTTCAGTTTTCAACAAAATATCGACGTTTTTTGAAAAAAATTGAATTTTCAGTGCAACGAAAAGAAAATTGTGTTAAAAAAGATTGATATTTTGTTGGATTCGTTCGACTGAACGTTTTTTTTGAAAAATCACCAAAATTTGGTCATTGCAGCACGAAATATTCTAGAAAATCCCTTCGAAACGTCAATTTTTGTCATTCCAATCGTAAATTTTGCTGACAGTTGCGTTAGAAATGAAAAATATTGTCAAAATAACGAAAATTTTGAAATTATCCAAAAATATTTAGTGTTCAACAAAATTTCGACGTTTTTTGCCAAAATTCAATTTTCATTGAGTTTTTTTTTCTTCAAATTGTTGAAATTATTTCAACACCAGCATCAGCTCGACATCAGTGTCAATGTCCATTGCCAACTCTGCGGTTCCACCTTAAGGGAGGAAGCTACAGGCGTGTATATTTATATACATTTTTTGCACAATGGGGTTAGCTCAACTTTAACCCCAAAAACTTTTGTAATATCGTCAGCGTCAGCCTGCTGCTTGCTCCAAGGTCTCTCTCCCTGCTTGCCTTGCTTCGTTTTCCTATTCCCAAATACATCTCGCTGAGAATCGTGCCCAACCGAATGCTATACAACTTTTTCTTTTTACTCGTGTAATCCATACAAGCAGCTGAAAGCTTTGCGCGTTCATTAGTCTAAAATTGAAATCACTCAGCCCACGACAGATTCGTTCGTGTCGAGGTTGAATTTAGTGCAAAAAAAAAAAGAAAAAATTTCTTACGATCCATCGTCTCGGTATTCGCGTCGCTCTGGCGACCAAAAATTCATTTTTCTCTCAATAAAATTCTGTCGAAAAACGTCGATATTTTGTTGAACACTGAAATATTTTTGGATAATTTCAAAATTTCCGTTATTTTGACAATATTTTTCATTTCCAACGCAACTGTCAGCAAAATTTACGATCGAAATGACAAAAATTGACTTTTCGAAGGGTTTTCTAGAATATTTCTCGCTGCAATGACTAAATTTTTGTGATTTTTCGAAAAAAAACGTTCAGCCGAACGAATCCAACAAAAAATCAATCTTTTTTAACACAATTTTCTTTTTAGTGCACTGAAAATTCAATTTTTTTCAAAAAATGTCGATATTTTGTTGAACACTGAAATATTTTTGGATAATTTCAAAATTTTCGTTATTTTGACAATATTTTTCATTTCTAACGCAACTGTCAGCCAAAATTACGATTAAAATGACAAAAATTGACTTTGCGAAGAGACTTTCCAGAATATTTTTCGCTGCAATGCCTAAATATTTGTGATTTTTCAAAAAAACGTTTCCAACAAAATTTTCTCTCCAGTGCACAAAGATTAACATCGATAAACATTTGAGTTACTGCATAAAATCCATTTTTACGATAATGTCAAAGAGAGAAGGAAGAAAGAGACGTGAGCAACAGTTTTCCCTGCTTTTTTATGATTCGTTATCCATCATCGCTGTCAGCAGGTTCTCTCTCGGATGAATGGCTCAATAGAGCCTCAGGAATTCTGGTAATTATGGTATCTCGGATAGTTTGCCTAGTCGTCAATAACAGGAGAGATTATAATCTCGAGCTTACATCAATCTGGGAGCACAAATTCTGGCAGTTTCAATATCGAACGATAATTTTGCTATACAAACACGTGAGCATTGAATACGCTGCTAATTGCATAGTGAGTAAACGGAATCTTTGCGGTAATGAGGCACGACGCTTTCGGAACATTCTGGCAAAGCCTCAATCGCTCACGCAAAAAAGAACCAAAAATGGATTTTTTATAAATTTTTTTTCAGAACGAACGAGCGAGATGGACATTTTTATTTATTAGAAAATTTCATACCTTTGAACACTCACGAATTACAAAAAACGTCCATGGAAATATTTGCTCACCTGAAACAGAAAAAAAATTGCAAAAATTGAAGCGGTTTGACGATTTTTCAAAAAACTCAATTTTTCGTAAAATTCAAAAAATCCAAAATTCCCCAAATTCAACACCAAATTTTCTATTGAGATAATCTGATTAAAAAAAAAAAAATTATTAATAAATCTTGAAAATTGCGGACGTTGGAGCAGTGACAGACTTTTTTTGAAAATTTCAAAATACGGAATGCTGGAATGTTATAAATAATGTTATTGGTTCGTCGCGTTGGTTACATTTGAAAAGGATTTTTTTTGGCAAATTTGCAAAGCAAATCGTTCGGGAGGGAGAAAAAGAATTGAGTGGCCTGATGAGAAAGTTTCTCGTTTGAAAATTCACAAGATGCAGGGAGTTGCAATTGCAGTAGAAAAAACTTTGAAATTGCCTCGAAGCATGCACGTTCTCTTGGTGAAACGCGTGTCTGAAAAATTTATAAGCTCCAGTTATTTTTGATCCGAATTTATGTCCATAAAGTACGATCTCAAAATGCACTTCCGGAAATGCATTTTTCATGCAGTTTCCATGGCTCAAAAATAAACAATCGTTTTCATGCAGCATTTCCGCAATGATAATACGAAATTATATTTATCGAATAATAATTGCGAGTCACGTTATTTATTATTCATTACGATCATAATTATGGACAGCGCATTGTTCGCAATGAACAATCACTGTAACGACGTTCGATGTTACGTTCGCATTTAATTCCATTCGGAATCCTCTGTCGATCGATAAATCTCGCTTTTCGACATTAAAACTCGTTCCTCCTCATAAATTTTCCCATGGAAAATTATACGACAAGAAAACCATAACGTTTATTATATTTTTGGCTCGAATTCATGCACAACTTGGGTTTTTAATTGACGAATTTTCCAGTTTCCCTCGGCGGCTGACTAAAGCGTTTCGTACTACTGAAAATACCAAAATCCATAGATTATCCATGGGAAAGGCTAAAAACTCGAATTTTCAGTTTTTATTTTAATTTTTTTGTCTCTTTTTTCAATTTGAATCTGTCAGAATGTTCAAATTTGGAAAAAAAAAAGTTGCGGACGTTTTTCTTCAAAGTTTTACGCTTTGAGGATTTTTTTTTCTCGTGACCTGAAAATTTAATGTGGAAGAGCAAATTTGGATCGAGTTTTTAATTGACATTTACCGTCTTGACGTTTCGTGACAAATTTCAACGCTCATTGGGCTTTTAAAATGATTTTTTTTGCTCACCGAATAATGTTTGAGTGCATGCGATGCTTAAATGACGTTTCGATAGGAGCAATCGCGTTTGGAGTATTTCGGATCCTCCGGAAAGTGCGACATCCGTTCATTATCAATAATTTCAGTGACGACCTAGTTTTTGGTTTGAACGAAGGCGATGCGCTCGCGGCAGTATTGGCGGCTTCGCTGGCGCCTGCAGCCAGGACGAGTTTTTATCAGGAGTGAACTCCGATCGAATCTATTACAGGACTTCGATATCCTTCGTGACCCCTCGATGCACATTTCCTGCATTTTTTTTTTTTTTTTACTTGTCGTCAAGCTGTCAGACGTTGAGTCGGAGGAAAAATATTTCCTCGCGAAGAATAGAAACGTTGATTGCATCGCTGAATATAAAATTCCAGGAATTTTCTTTTATTCTGCAGTTTTTTATTAAAAAATCAAATTGAATGGTGGAAATTTTGAAATTGGTAATTTTTGTCTCTTGACGATATTCGCGAGGATTTATGCGAAAAGCAAATTTAATTCGGTTGCCAGAAATTTCCATCTGCTTAACGCGAAAACTTGATTCGATTACGTCACTGCGACTCGAAATTTCGAAAATAATGTCACGCTCCTGGTACGACCGAGGTTACATTTGTTCCTCATCACATTCGCGTGCAAGATTCTCTCGTTCGTCTCGTATATTGACTGAGACAACTTTGAACACGAGGTCTCGCGAGAACCTCTCACACCAATTGCCTCTAATCTTGCTCAAGCACTTTGACGACAAGTACTCGAAATGATTGGTCCAGTTTAACACTCTCGGAATCTAGTCTCGTTTCCTCTTAATTTCGACACGATTAATAATCCCTCGAGTCCAATTTCTACACTTACAATCTTCCGAAAAAAAATTAATCCAGAAACGATAAAAATTGAGCAAAATCGCAGAAATAAAAATGAAAAATCAAAATAAACTCAATATTTTTGGATAATTTCAAAATTTTCGTTATTTTGACAATATTTTCTATTTCCAAGGCAACTGTCAGCAAAATTTACGATTGGAGAGACGAAAATTGACTTTGCGAAGAGACTTTCTAGAATATTTTTGGCTGCAATGACTGAATTTTTGTGATTTTTCGAAAAAAACGTTCAGTCGAACGAATCCAACAAAATATCAATCTTTTTCAACACAATTTTCTTTTCAATGCACTGAAAATTCAATTTTTTCAAAAAACTTTGATATTTTGTTGAACATTGAAATATTTTTGGATAATTTCAAAATTTTCGTTATTTTGACAATATTTTCTATTTCCAAGGCAACTGTCAGCAAAATTTACGATCGGAATGACAAAAATTGACTTTTCAAAGAGATTTTCTAGAATATTTCTCGCTGCAATGACTAAATTTTTGTGATTTTTCAAGAAAAAACATTTAGTCGGTCTTTTCCAACAAAATTTTCATTCACTGTATGTGAAATTTTTCCAAAATCGAATCTCCTCGTCAGATTCAACTCGATCAAGGTTAATATTCAATTTTCAATATTTTTCGTGCAACTAGAATCGTCTTTCGATATTTCCATTGTACGTAGATTAGTGCGTGGCACTTTGTATTGTATTTATAGTCGTACCGTGAGTCAAGCTGAGTTCTGGGTAGTAAGCATTTGGGAAATAGTCAAAAGGGACACGCCGGAGGAGCAGAATGAGGATAGGGAAAAGCTTGTTTCACCAGAGAGCCAGAGTTTAGAAAGCAGGACATATATATATGAATAGACGTTGCGACAGCAGAGCAGAGAACGCGATACAGAGATATTCTATGAGAAGAGAGGCTGCTGCTTCTTGGGAACGCTGTTGGTCGTTGGTTTTATGGGCTGCTCTCTGTTGCTGGTCTTAATTAAAGCTCATGCCTGGCCGAAATAACCGGACCAAATTTTCGGCATTCCCCATGCTTCCCTGCCGTAATTGCTGTCACTCGGGCTGCCTCCGTGTCTCGGAGCTTCGAAAACAAAAAAAAAAGGAAAAAAAAACGGAAAAACGTTCAGTTTTCCCAACGCACACATTTTGTACGACCTGTTCAATGTTTTTTTCAAAAAACGTCGATATTTTATTGAAAACTGAAATATTTTTGGATAATTTCAAAATTTTTGTTATTTCGACAATATTTTTCATGTCTAAGGCAACTCTTGGTTAAATTTACGATTTGAATGCCAAAAATTGACTTTTCAAAGAGACTTTCTAGAATATTTCTCGCTGAAATGACTAAATTTTTGTGATTTTTCGAAAAAAACGTTCAGTCGAACGAATCCAACAAAATTTCAGTCTTTTTCGACACAATTTTCTTTTCAGTGCACTGAAAATTCATTTTTTCTCAAAAAACGTCGATATTTTGTTGAACACTGAAATATTTTTGAATAATTTCAAAATTTTCGTCATTTTGACAATATTTTTCATTCCTAACGCAACAGTCTGCAAAATTTCCGATCGGAATGACAAAAATTGACGTTTCGAAGAGACTTTCTTGCTGCAATGATTTTTGGAATTTTTCAAAAAATTTTAGTCGTACGTATCCAAAAAAAAATCGATTTTTTTCATCAAAATTTTTCGAACGAAAAAAAACCGAATTCCGAATTCCGCAGAATCCCAATCACGTTTTTTTTCGTCGCTAAGTTCAGTTTTTTTTTTTCAATTTCTACAACGTTCCAATGGTAGACTTCATAAAATTGGAGATTCAAACATTTTTATCGACATTCCAGATGTTTAACATCGTCTAATAAAGTCTCCCGGAAAAATAAGGAGGAAAAATGAGTCCCGGGAAAATTCCTTTCACAGGCCTATACGCTATGTGGCACGAGGAAGCTTCAAGTTTAAAGCTGAAGTATGAACGCAAACTGCTCTTATAGAATGTACAGTGTGACATTAACGATCGCGGGAAAAAATGCGCAATGAGCTCTGCAACGGCCATGTTACTTAGACTCTGATGCCTCGGAGATTCGACTCGCAGCAACGAATCTTGGCAATTAAAATAAATACAAAACATTTTTCCAGCTGGAAAATGTTGATTTTCCTCGATTCAGGAGCCATGCAGTGAAAAACACACACAAACAAATTCACACTGCAAGTTTTTCATTTAAACGTGTCAATAAATGTTGATTCAGATTATTTCTGGAAAGTGAGCAATTATCGCTTTCCGATTGCTAATTAGCTTTCGCGATTACTCCGAATTTCGTTCGTTATTCGCGCTGAATTCGCGCATGAATATTAATTCCATTATTTTTTCCATATTTATACACCGGAAACCGCATCGTCACTATTTTCGCATCGAATTTCATTTCCTGTTCGATCCAGCACCGGAAATACCAAATTTTTCATTTCGCATTATCCCTGTCGTCAGTTTCGACTTTGAATGACGTTTCGCCGGAAGTTTTTTCAAATCGTGAGTCAGTTTTGGACTTAAAAAGTCCGCAGAGTCATCAATTTTTTTAAAAATTGTAACTTTTTGGTGAACTAAATATTTCTGAATAATTTTAAACCCCATTTTACTGTCTCCTCGAATCAGTCTCGAGCGTCTTATCGCAAGAAACTTTCCGTATACGCGGAACATGCGGATTTGCTCGTGCGACGTCTCGTCGTTGAGTTTTTATGCCGCACGGAATTGCGATTCTCACTCGCGTGGCTGTTTCGCTAAATCATGCTTTCCGCGCGTTTAAAGACTCTCTCGTTTCGTATTTCTCCGAAATCTTTAGCTCATTCGCGTTTCGTCTGTTTCTTTTATCTCGAGATGACGGGGAAATCGCGATGGAAAAAGTTTCATTCGATTTTCCCACGAGAGATCGCGATTCTTGCCCGGGATCGTGAAATCTGTAAATCCTCCGCGGATGCAACTCGAACTTGCGCGATTGCATTCGAATCGACTGATTTTTGAAGCAGCACCGAGTGCCTTAATAAAATATCGATAGGATTGCGAATGGAGATGCAGCAACGCGGGCGAGTGGCATTCGAAAACGCTGGACCAACTTTTGCCTACGATGATCGTGAACTTTTCCATTCGTTTTGTTTTCGAGTTAATTATAATTGATCCCAATCAACTTTCACGCAGATGCACCATCAGGGGCTTCCTGCTTTTTATTTTCGTTTGAAAAGCCATCAAAATGCACGATATTGAAATCTGCATCGTTGCAATTGAAGGAAAAATATTCTGACCACACGCAATTTTTCTTTGACATTCGGTTTTTTAGTCTAGAGAATTATTTTGTCCTCCGCTTTCCAAAAATTGAATAAAATAATGAATTTCGTTGCTTTCCAACAAATTGAATTTAAAAAAAACGTGAATATTTCGTTGAACACAGTGGATTAAATATTTTTGGATAATTTCAAAATTTCCGTTATTCTGAACATATTTTTCATTTCTAACGCAACTGTCGGAAAAATTTACGATTGGAATGACAAAAATGGACTTTTCGAAGAGATTTTCTCGAATATTTTTTGCTACAATGACTAAATTTTTGTGATTTCTCGAAAAAAAACGTTCAGTCGAACGAATCCAACAAAATATCAATCTTTTTTAATACAATTTTCTTTTCAGTGCACTGAAAATTCAATTTTTTCAAAAAAACGTCGATATTTTGTTGAACGCTGAAATATTTCTGGATAATTTCAAAATTTTCGTTATTTTGACAATATTTTTCATTTCTAACGCAACTCTCAGCAAAATTTACGATCGAAATGACAAAAATTAACTTTTCGAAGAGACTCTCTCGAATATTTCTTGCTGCAATGACTAAATTTTTGTGATTTAAAAAAAAAAACGTTGAGTCGAACGGATGAAACAAAAAATCGATAATTTTCAAAAAAAAAATTCGCCTCAGTTTAATATCGAGGCGTTCATGCTCTGCTGAGAGAAAACGCGAACGGTGGGGAGGGAAGAAACAGTGAATAACTAGTAGTGCGATATGTCGGAGTGTTTGGTTGGTTAATAATGCTCGCACGTCTGGCGAGCAGTTGTCGGCAAGAGTCACGTGCCAAATACTTGATAACGTGTCGGCTCCCATAACGTAGTAAATTTTTCGGAATAGTCCAAGCTCGTGGCGTGTTATTGCAGAGCTTTAAAACCGGTACAAATAAAACAGAGACACATTACTCCAAATGCGATTCCCTAGTGGGTGGAGCGTTTTGTACTTTATAACAGCGATTCTGTCGGAAGCCCGCGGTACTATGAATAAAATTCCCTTAATTTGTGATCGCCAGGCTCCATTGACGACATCTGGCGAATGAAAAAGCAAAAAAACGACAAAAAACATGCCCGTTTAATTGCGGGCAGGAAAAACACGCTGGGGCATCGTTTTTTTTGTTCCAAATCTACAAAACGAATAAATTCAACTCGTGCATGAAGTTTGTCGAAATAAATCAATCTCGGATAATTTCCGATCGATGAAACTCGACAAAGTTTCAAAAAAATTCAATCCTGCGCCCTTTTCCCTTCCTTGCCCCATTTTTCATTATTTTACAGCATTTTTTTACGGCTTACGTGATCCTGCACGAAAAAACGAAAAAAATGAGCCCAAGGCCAAGCCTTTTTGGTGAATTTTGCCGGAGATATGAATTTTTCAAAATTTAGGGCATTTTTGAGCCCCGGAATCATTAAAAAAAAATGGGGCTAACGTTCTAGGGTTAATAATGCGAAATTGATGAACGCGAAGATTGGCTCACAGTGAATACGAAGCAATAACGAGGCATCATCCTTCAAGTAGATTTTGATTGTCTGTCTTATTGCGGTTCGAGCGGTTCTGCCAGTAAATCCCAAACCACTATGGTCCGGTGGCTAGAAATGGAACAATAGTCGAGTGATGTAGTTGGTCGGAAAGAGGGGGGGGGTGGGGGGGGAAGGGTTGTGGCTCTCAAAGGGAAACTTGTAACAGAAGGAGGTCCGTTGGTACAGGAACGAGGGCAGGACAGACAGAGAGAGAGAGAGAGAGAGAGAGTTTATAGCGCGGTGATGTTCTGTGGTTCACTCGACACTCGAGTTTGCTTCGGCATCGGTGAGTGGCCGACCCTAACACGAAGACATTGCTTGTCCTATTAAAATCAACTTGGTGTGGACGAACCAGGTGAATTCGCGTTCGCGTGTCTAAATCCCCGCAGTCGTGAGCTTTCGAGTTGCGCGCCGAGTCCCTCGATCGACTGCGTCCGCACTCCATTCGCGAGCTTTCCACAATCTCCTGCTCCGAAGAAATGAATCGTTACCAATTACTCCCGACATTCATCGGTTCACTGTGACAAAGCAAAAGCCCAAGAACAACACACAATGGCCTCGTGTCCTGTATGAAGGATTTCCCTTGAATTTACCCCAATTAATCGCACAAAGACAGCGCATTTTCCTTTGCTCTTGGCCTTTGACGCGAGCCTGTTGCGTCCCACCACGCGATGGACGTGAAAATTATCAAGAAAAGCAAAAAAAAAAGAAGAATTTCACTTCTGCAAATATTTTCGCGAATTTTCTCAATATTTTTCATTTTTAACGCAACTGTCAGCAAAATTTACGATTGGAATCACAAAAATTGACTTTTCGAAGAGATTTTCTACAATATTTCACGCTGAAATGACTAAATTTTGGTGATTTTTCGAAAAAAAACGTTTAGTCGAACGAATCCAACAAAATATCAATCTTTTTTAACACAATTTTCTTTTCGGTGCACTGAAAATTCAATTTTTTCAAAAAACGTCGATATTTTGTTGAACACTGAAATATTTTTGGATAATTTCAAAATTTTCGTTGTTTTGACAATATTTTTTATTTCTAACGAAACTCTCAGCAAAATTTCCGATTGAAATGACAAAAATTGAGTTTCGAAGAGATTTTCTAGAATATTTCTCGCTGAAATAACCAAGTTTTTGTGATTTTTCGAAAAAAAACGTTCAGTTGAACGAATCAAACAAAATATCAAACTTTTTTAACACAATTTTCTTCTCAGTGCATTAAAAATTCAATTTTGTCAAAAAACGTCGATATTTTGTTGAACACTGAAATATTTTTGGATAATTTCAAAATTCTCGTTGTTTTGACAATATTTTTTATTTTCAAGGCAAGTGTCGGCAAAATTTACGATTGAAATGACAAAAATTGACTTTTCGAAGAGACTTTCTAGAATATTTCTTGCTAAATTTTCGTGATTTTTCGCGTATCCGCCAAAATTTTCTTTTCAGTGTTGAACGAATCGATTTTCACGTGTCCATTTTCGCGGTGAGGATTTCCATGCGAAAAAAACGTCGTGCTGCAGTTTTTATGGCTCAAGGAACTTTTTTTTGTTCAAGGGCAAAGTTTCCGCGGACATGCAGGCAGTGCGTCGATGGAGTGACGACGATCAGAACAAATGCAGCGCGGCAAGTTTAATAAATTGTTGAAGCGACTCGTTCGCGAGTGCAATACGCGGAGCCATAAATTGTTAGTTTTTTTTATTGTTGTATACATATATATGAATATGCAGCCCTCATCCTCGTCCTCGCATGTGAAACATATGGGAGACTCGCATGGATTGTGCACTCCTGCAATTTTTATTATGCCATGTATCTGGCTCGGACGAGCCAGCCGCAATGTACAATGCATTCCGGTTGCTTTTCGTCCGCCCGTTCTTTCAGCCGTTTCTACCCTATACGCGAATTCGTCATCGTACAGGGTGTCGCGAGAATCGTTCCCGGCCGTTAAGCACGATTTGAAAAATGCATTTTCACCGAGAACATTTTTATTTATTTTATTCCTCAATGTTTTTCCACTCTGCACACACAAACATTTTTATATATCGCGGACGTTTTGAATCGGAGCCAGCGAATCGCCCCCGAGCTCGCTAAACCAACGCCACGTCATTTTTCTGTCCTCTCTGGCATTGATTAGTTCTCGATTCCGCCGCATACATCGTCGCAGAATCCCGACGATTAGTTCCCGCTCTAATTGCTCTCGCGGTGCGATTCGCGGTATGTATAAACATTCTGTATATACACCAAAGTCAACTCGCGACCGCATTTCATGCGTTATTGTCCGTGCACATCCGATTCTCCTTCGCCCATTGGATCATCCAATGAAAACACATCCAGCCAAAAAGACACTCCATTCTCCAGTTTGTGTCTCTCCATACAATTTTTTTTCCACTTTTATTTTATATTGAGATTTCAATGAATGGCTTTTCGCAAGGATGAGGCAAAAAAAATGGCTCGCTCTCTCGAAACTCACGGGGAAAACTGAAAAATGCCCGAGGCTCTTCCATTTTTATGATTTTTTACGAGGAATCAAATCGTTTGCGATTTTTCTATTATTCTTCGCGTGCTAATGGACTGAGAATTCCTCGATACTTTTTTTTTCCTGAAATGCACACTGAAAATGAAATTTTGTCAAAAAACGTCGATATTTTTTTGAAAAAAATCAATTTTTTTGGATAATTTCAAAATTTTCGAATTGCAACGACTAAATTTTTGTGATTTTTATAAAAAAAACGTTTGGTCGACGTATCGAACGAAAAATCCATCAATCAGATTGCTAGAACGCTCGAAATCGAATTGTAGGATGGAAAATATTGAAATTCATAATTGACTCGCGAATTTGTCGAGGAAAAAGGATCGAGATGGCTAATGCGAATGTAATTTCCGCGGCAAATCGTCGATGCACGAGAGCGGGACGTTTTTACCCGAGGAAATATGGAGATTTATTATTTTTCCCTCGGTCGGATCGTTCCGCCGCGGTGTGTTTGCACGACTCGAGACCGCGTCGTACGCGCGCGAGTCGCAGGACCGCCGGGACACCCGCGCGAATGCACTCGGGCCGCCGCGACTCGTTGAAAAACTTGCGTTTGTTCGCCGCATATGGCCCCTTGAAATTGGATCTTTCATATATATGGTCGATAAAGTTTCGTAGTGGGAAATATAAAGTTGAGCAAAAGTACGAGAATCGTTCAAACTCCAGCCTGGAATTATGGCCGCAGTATTTTCTCCGGGACATCGTAATTCGACGCGTGTGTGCGCGAGAGTTTTTCGCGTGCGGACGGTCCGTTGGGAAAACGAAATTCCGGCCACTGCGATTTCTCTCCCCATAAACTTTTCATTTTTCAAAAATCGTTCAATTAACTTGCTGTCATAAAAAAAAAAAAAAATTCACGGGAAAATCATTTTTTCCATTTTATTCGATCGTTATTGGAATAAAATGTAAAAAAATGAAAAAATTTCGCAATTTTTCTCGTGAAACGTCGATTCTGCAGTGACGAAAATTGCTGAAGGCAAAAATAGTTGCGAGGGCATCAACTTGACGATATTCCAAAGTGGTTAAGCCCCAGCATCTTGCCTGGTCTCTGGTGAGGCGTTCGACACTCTCCGTTTTATAAACGAGACCTCATTGAATTCCAATTCTCTCTTTTACTCCGATTCTATATGCAACCCTAGAAGAAATAGCGCTCGGCTTATACGCAAATCCACACTCGACTTTGTCACCTCGCCTTCCTCCCATTTCACAAGCATTTGTCAAGCGAATTACTCGACGAAAGAGTCAAGAGTATATCGATCCTGGAATAAAATGTACTTGACGCTTTTCAAATATTCCTCGTGTCCGATCTCCTCGGGCGAATCTTTTGGCACGAGACTAAAAACTCAATACGACCATAAATCTCACTCTCGACTGGATAATTCTTAGATAAGTCGTGTCATTGACAAGCCACGAAACATGCAAAATTGTAATATTTACGGTTGACCTACTTTTCCTTCAATTTCCAGACCAAAAAAACGCACGCGGCCAAGTTGGCAGCATTGGAGAAAAAAAAAACACAAACGCTCTAAATTTTCGTGCAAAGTCTCTCAATCAAATTTCTTTCCGCCTCACAATAACCAAATTCTCGGACAATTCAACCAAAGGAATTATGCAATAGAAAAAATCAACGAATCACACTAAAATATGCAACGATCTTGATTATTCAATAATTAGAAGAAAAAACTCGACTCTACAGACAAAATGTCGTCGTTAATGGTTTCTAACCTGGAAATCATGATGCTCGAGTTCGCAATTGACAAGGTTAACTTTGGAAAACTCGTGGGGAAGGAAAAAAACCGAAAAATCAGTGTCAAACTTTTTTTTTTTCTTTTTTCCTCCCGATTTTATTTCTCTATGGAGTTTTTTTGGTTTCGATCGAAATGAACGAAAGAAAATGGTGAAAATTGATGAATTTTTCGTTTAATCGCAGTTGTTCGTGCCCAAAACGTCAATCTTCGATTCAGTAATAATGAAAAAAACAACAGTCATGTTCCGGATGCTGGATAACAATTGGACGGGCCTGAATCCTCATCGGAAGGATTACGCGCCTTATCGGGGCTCGAATCTCGAGGAGGAAGATTTTCACGGCGGTAAATCCATCGTGTTTGCAATACCGGGTGAAAGCCTCGAGGAAAAAGTTAACGGAATCGACATACAAATCCACGTGAGGAAAGAAGTTTCCAAATACTTTGAGATGGAGCCCTGTCAAAATGTCGGCATAGCCATGGTCAGCATGGACAATCTTTTCAATGGCATTATCAGGGAGCTGCGAGAACGCAAGGAACTCGAAGGATATTTGACCGGCTGTCACAAACGTCAACCCATCTCGAGGTTCGTAAACACCTTTTTTTCATTATTTCTTGTGTTTCCTGTGGAAAAAAAACTCCGAAAACATGGATTATTCGAAAAAAATATTTATAAAACGAATATTTACCGGAAAACAACAGTAAAAAGAAAATTTTGATGGAAAAGATCGATATTTTGTTGGACACGTTTGAAAAATCACAAAAATTTAGTCATTGCAGCGAGAAATATTCTAGAAAATCTCTTTGAAAAGTCAATTTTTGTCATTCCAATCGTAAATTTTCCTGACAGTTTCGTTAGAAATGAAAAATATTGTCGAAATAACGAAAATTTTGAAATTTTCCAAAAATATTTCAGTGTTCAACAAAATATCGACGTTTCTTGAAAAAATTGAATTTTCAGTGCACTGAAAAGAAAATTGTGTCGGAAAATATTGACATTTTGTTGGATTCGTTCGACTGAACGTTTTTTTCGAAAAATCACAAAAATTTAGTCATTGCAGCGAGAAATATTCTAGAAATTCTCTTCGAAAAGTCAATTTTTGTCAATCCGATCGTAAATTTTGCTAACAGTTGCGTTATAAATGAAAAATATCGTCAAAATAACGAAAATTTTGAAATTATCCAAAAATAGCGCATTCAGCAAAATATCGACGTTTTTTGACAAAATACCTCGGGTCAAATTGACCCAATATGCACTTATAGAATGTGTGCACTCCAAGGGTAAGAAAATAATTTCTGAAATTTCATGGAGTCGAGGAAATTGCATCGGGCTCGAGGAATCTCGATGAATTGTGAATTTCCAAGAAATATTTTCCATCCAAGCTGCAGTTTCAAGAATATTAAAAAAACTATTGACTTTTTTTTTACACCCCGGGGCTGGAATGAAGAAAAAATGTAGCGAGCAATGTGTGTTGTATCGAATGAATCGGATGTGCTGACGAAATGAATCCGCGTTATTGAGGGATGCTTAGCGCGATAGTGAGCGGGTGGTCGTCGAGGGTAAACTAGAGGACCGTTGGAAATCTGCGAGTTTAGCAGTTTCGTCGAGTATAAAAATATGCTCTCGCGACAAAGCGCCGGATACAGATATGCACGCGTGGATATGGCTTTGCTTTGGGCGATGTTTACATTCTGGGGGAAAAACGTGAGGCAGCTCCGGCAACGAGAAACGGACGTGACAGGGGCTGCTGTATTGGCATAGGTTTTCCGCAGTTTGTTCCATGCCCGTGACAGAAACGTCATAGCGAATGGGATACAAAGAGGATATGCGGATTCAGAGGTGGATGTTGCCTGAAAGGATCATGACCCGGCCGGCGAGGCTGCAACGGATCGTGAATCGCCTCGAGAGAAATCCAACGAGGATAGCTCGAAAGATTATGACTTATTTGTCAAGGCCAATCTCAATGAATACACGGAAAACCAATTTTTTCCGGAAAATGTGGATATTTTGTGCGACCAAACGTTTTTATTGAAAAATCATAAAAATTTAGTCATCGCAGTGAGAAATATTCAAGAAAATCTTTTCGAGAAGTCAATTTTTGTCACTCGAATCGTAAATTTTGTAGACGGTTGCGTTGGAAATGAAAAATATTGTCAAAATAACAAAAATTTTGAAATTATCCAAAAATATTTTAGTTTTCAACAAAATATCGACGTTTTTTGAAAAAACTTGAATTTTCAGTGCACTGAAAAGAAAATTGTGTTAAAAAAGATTGATATTTTGTTGGATTCGTTCGACTGAACGTTTTTTTCGAAAAATCACAAAAATTTAGTCATCGCAGCGGGAAATATTCAAGAAAGTTTCTTCGAAAAGTCAATTTTTGTCATTCTAATCGTAAATTTTGCTAAAAGTTACGTTGGAAATGAAAAATATTGTCAATATAACGAAAATTTTAAAATTATTCAAAAATATTTTAGTTTGCAACAAAATATCAACGTCTTTTTTTTAAAAATTGAATTTTCAGTGCACTGAAAAGAAAATTGTGTTGGAAAAGATTGACATTTTGTTGGATTCGTTCGATTGAACGTTTTTTTCGAAAAATCACAAAAATTTAGTCATCGCAGCGGGAAATATTCAAGAAAGTTTCTTCGAAAAGTCAATTTTTGTCATTCTAATCGTAAATTTTGCTAAAAGTTACGTTGGAAATGAAAAATATTGTCAATATAACGAAAATTTTAAAATTATTCAAAAATATTTTAGTTTGCAACAAAATATCGACGTTTTTTTTTTTTTAAATTGAATTTTCAGTGCACTGAAAAGAAAATTGTGTTGGAAAAGATTGACATTTTGTTGGATTCGTTCGATTGAACGTTTTTTTCGAAAAATCCCAAAAATTTAGTCATTGCAGCGAGAAATATTCTAGAAAGTTTCTTCGAAAAGTCAATTTTTGTCATTCCAATCGTAAATTTCGTTGACGATTGCCATAAAAATCAAAAATATCGTCAAAAAAACGAAAATTTTGAAATTATCTCAAAATATTTAGTTTTTTTTGACAAAATTTCATTTTCAGTTCTACGTTTGACTCGATTTTTCTGTCCCTTCGTTAAAGGTCACTGAAAGGAACGTACGAAATAATTGGCGAAGATCTGCGCATATCAGGGGCCAAGATAACGCTTTACGTGCGATTGAGTCATTTTGGAAAATCGGTAATAACGGAAATTGAACCGGGATCTGGAAGACGAAGAGAATTCTACGTCCAGGAAGAAACGAATCAGGCCCTTCCGTACCATTGCAAGGAACTTTCGATTTCAAAGCTCGAGGCCGGCTATTGGGGCAGCGAAAAAGTGTCACCGCCTGTCAAACCCAACGAATTACAATGTCACTGTGACACGTGGGAGCCTCTGGACGAATCGGACGTCAAATCTTTGGACAGCGAGACCGACACCGGCCAAAGTCATGCCGGTCATGCCGATGGCCAACAGCCGGAGGATTCGAAAGGTCAACGAACTTCTGGGCAGAGCGATCGAAGTCGCGGCAGCCGAGAAAATCGCGGCAGCCAAGAAAGTCGCTCCAGCCGAGACAGTCGCGGGAAAACGAAAAAAAAGGGAAAAAGACGCTCGAAAGGTGACAGGGTAAGGTGAGCTTCTGGAAAAGCCTTTTCCATTGCGAATTTTGTGAACAATTTCCGACAGTTCGCAGCCAAAAAACGATCAATGTAAACACAAAAATCCATAATTTACAGCGGAAGTAGCGACGATGTCAAAAAGTCACGAAAACCTGGTCCCAGATCAAGAACCAACAAACGTTTAAAAACCTCCAAGAGCGAGGGAACCAGGTGAGCAACTCAAAACAATTGGCATTTGCCAATGAGCTTTGATGGCAAAGACTGAGGACAAAGTAAAGTTTGTTCTTCGCGTAATACTGAGCAAACCTCTCACTAGAAACAGTATCGAGAGCCTGGAGGAACGAGGCGATAGGAAAGTGGCTGATGGAGCGTCCAAGAGCCAAGACGCTGGCGATGGGACAAAAGAGAGTTCCAACGAAGATGCTGACAGGAAAGATCGACCGGGTCAATCGGGTAAGTCATCGCTGAGGAATCTCAAAGCATCGAAGATTGCAAATGACGTTCTAAGGACAAATAATTTCTTCGGCAGATGCCGAGATGGCTGGCGAGGACGATGGTCCAGGCGGAGCAGCTGCGAAGAGACTTTTGAGAAGCGGAGCAGGTCGGAATCGCAAGAGGAAACGCGACGATTCGAGAGATGGAAAAATGGGGGATAAATCGAGCAAAGAGGAAGTGAATCGTCGTGTTCAGGCACGGAAACGTCCACGTGGACTAATCACCGTTGGACTGCGAGAGAAAGAAGAAAAAATTTGTATCGAAACGTCAACGACCCTGCTGCCTCTTTGCAGAATGTCTGCCCCGATCGAACCAACAATTTGCACGAATTATCTTCGATCCTTTTCCTTCTGCTGTCATCGAAGCTTTCCTGGCTGCAAGCCTGACACGTTTTTGGCAGGAAACTGCTCCATGGACACGGCGACGAACAGTCCGTGGCATCAACCGATTTTTGGAACGTCAAACTTCTTTTTTCCACCGGACACAGGAATTTGTACAAACTGAATTTTCTCCATTTTTCGATTAAAAATGTAACTGCAAAGTAAAATAAACTTTCCTGACCTCCTGACCTTCAAGTTTCCTCGATTTTTTGAATAGAATCGAGACATAACAATTTCAATAAATCCGATAGAATTTTCGGTCCAGAGACGAAAGGAAAAGACAAAAAAACTTCAAAGTCACGAAAGTCATCGTGATTTGAAGGAAACGTTGAACGTGCTGAGATAGCGAAGAATAATAGGATGAGGAAGGCACGGCTTCGATGGAGCAATCCGGAATGAGATCGCGAAACGCGCGGGTATCTTTTTGGTGAGCCCTGTGTGTGGCTCGTGACAGAAAGAAAGAATATATAAGAGCAGCCAAGCAAAACGACGGGGAAAGGGACTCAAGGGTGTGTGTTCTCGAGTGCTTCCGAATTCTCGTCATGCACCAACGCCACCTTGAAATTCATAGGTTCTCGTGCCCCGTTGGCCGCCAACCTTGGAGCTTGCCACTTCGTCGCTATCTCAGCCAGTCTTTTCTATACATATATATGTGTCTGTCAGAGCAACGTGACGAAAGAAGATGCACAGCCGCCCGGAGAAAATTACTTTTTGGTGTCTCAATGTGTGTGTGTGTGGCCTGCTCTTTCGCGACTTTAAATAGCTTTTTCCTCTATTAACTGAGTTAAATAAAATGAGAGCGCAACGGCAAAATTTCGAATATTTTTGACACCAAAATTGAAAATTTTCCTCCTGTGAAGAAAAATTCCCTGACGTTGAGAATTTGAGCTGTTTATTTTCCAATTTTTAACTTTTCCCATCCAAACCATCGTTCGATGGCGATAAGGCTCATAAATTCTGGAAATATATTTCGTCCGAGTTGCAATAATTGAAAACCTCAACATCGATGCGGTTACCGAATATTCGCTTGAGAAATTCTCCGAGTACAAGAATTTTTCTGCAACTATGTAAACTGCAAAATTTCCAACGGAATTTCCTGGAAGCCTCAGAATTTCTCTGCGATATAAAAAAGAAAATCGTCCATATCGGTGTCCGTAATTTATGAAATTACGTACACATTCAGAATAATTGGAATTTTTGGAAAAGATTTAGAAGAAAAATTGTCTGACGTCAAGAATTCGAGATATTTAATTTCCAATTTTTAACTTTTTCCATCCAAACGCGTCGAAATTCGAGTCGCGTTTCGTTCAGAGTTGCAAAAAAATGTGTTTAGGATTTTTCTTAAAAAAATTCGGCCCATTTTCTGGCAATCTGCAAAAAAATCCTAAACACATTTTTTTTAGCAACTTTTAAACGAAATTTTAATTTTTACAAGCGTTTGAATGGGGAAAATGAAAAATTGCAAATTAAATGTCTCAAATCCCGAACTTCAGGAATTTTTTCTCGATTAGTTTTGGTGGCAAGAGCGTTTGTACAAAATTTTGAAAAAAGCCTAAAAAAAATCGTTTTGAAGATTTGATGATCCTTTCATCCGAATCGAAGTGGTTTGTTTGGATTATGAGGTTCGTCGAGCTCGGTGCGGAATAAAGCATCGCTAGGGACACGGGGAACAAGGCTAATGGCCAATAAACGAGAAGCCCTATTGGAAGACCAAAGTGCACGAAGATGAGGCTTCGGGAACAGACTGCAACTAACGGGAGTAACGGGGGACTTATCAAAGCCTGCGCCGCTTGCAAGTTCACCATCACTTTCTCTCCGCACGAAACCATCCCCGACATCCTCCGGCCCTCGAGTACCTGCTCGATTCTCTCTCTATCTCGGGCTCGCCAATCGCTGCCGAGTATTTTATACCATAATAGCCCAACCGATATTGCCTCTTGAATATATTGCTCGAACCATCGCGTTACCGATCTCCAGCAGATCAACGTACACGAGATTTCATGCCAAATCGTATCTGCCCGCGTTGCATTTGAGCAATTATCGTCAGGCCCTTCGAGAAATTCTTCCAAACAATGTTCGTTACACAAAAACGTTGGATTTAATTCAGTCCAATGAAACTGTTAATCCAAACACTCTGTTACGTGTTGCTCGCGATGAAAACTAGATTCTTGTTCAAGTGGATCCTGTTTCGTGTTTTCCTCATACACCAATTCTCACTTCTCGTATTTATCAAACCGAGAATCTGTGACATGATAAATAATGGAAAAGCTTCCAGGGTAACGAGAATTAACGAGTTTAACAACGTCGAATACACTCACGACTCGACTGCAGCCCATATATCAGCTCAAATTAAAAATGTAATTGAAAAAAAAAATAAATACATGATTTTTAGTGAAGTTAAAAGAGAATTTGATTGAATACGTTCGACTAAGTCTCTTCGAAAAGTCAATTTTTGTCATTCTAATCGTAAATTTAGCCAACAGTTGCCTTAGAAATGAAAAATATTGTCAATATAACGAAAATTTTGAAATTATCCAAAAATATTTCAGTTTTCAACAAAATATCAACGTTTTTTGAGAAAAATTGAATTTTCAGTGCACTGAAAAGAAAATTGTGTTGAAAAAGATTGATATTTTGTTGGATTCGTTCAACTGAACGTTTTTTTTGAAAAATCACAAAAATTTAGTCATTGCAGCGAGAAATATTCTAGAAAGTCTCTTCGAAAAGTTAATTTTTGTCATTTCAATCGTAAATTTTGCTGACAGTTGCGTTAGAAATGAAAAATATTGTCAAAATAACGAAAATTTTGAAGTTATCCAAGAATATTTCAGTGTTCAACAAAATATCGACGTTTTTTGAAAAAAATTGAATTTTCAGTGCACTGAAAAGAAAATTGTGTTGGAAAAAATTGACATTTTGTTGGATACGTTGGCCTAAACGATTTTTTCGAAAAATCACAAAAATTTAGTCATTGCAGCAGGAAATATTCGGGAAAGTCTCTTGGAAAAGTCAATTTTTGGCATTTCAATCGTAAATTTTGCCGACACTTGCGTTAGAAATGAAAAATATTGTGGAAATAAGGAAAATTTTGAAATTATCCAAAAATATCTAGTTCACCGTGGTCAATGTACACGGAATAAAGTTTTATAAGGTTTTTTTCCCGTCAGCGAATAATGACGTTACGAGGCTTTTGTATTATAAGCCGTATGGTTCGATTCTTCAACAAAACATTTGATAACGTCGAGCAGGCAGTGTGCGAATGGATTAAATAATTCATGCGACTAATGAAACGAGATTCCAAGTTAAATTTGTACAGGATGATTTATTTTCCATCTTTTTGAATAATGATTCGGAATTTATCGGATTTACGGACGAATGAATAAAAGCGTTGCAAGTGCAATCTCAACCAGATGTGCCACAATGTGACTTCATAACGCGCCGCCGCTCGATGGCTATTGTCAATTTTATAAGCTCCGCGCGGGGATGAGAAGAGAGTAGCGCGAGAGCGATCGCCTGTTATATCCGCGTTCGCGGGGAAAAAGCTCATTTCGGAAACGGAAAACTTTTTCACCGGGTTTATCGGAGTATGAGACATTATCCGATAATATTCCTGTAACGGACTTTTAATTGGAATCCCTCTTGATTTTTGCGCACAGCTTTATCTACCGGTTTATAGTCCAATGGCACACGATGCAATTTATTCGCTAAAATCGCAGTCGGCCAAGCGAATGAAATGTTTTTTAAAACATATTCAGCCGCACCAAAACCAGCCAATATCTTGCCAACGTTTATCCATCCCGTTGCGATGCATTCGCGAGAGTCTTTTCACTCGTGCGAGGGATGATTAACTAAAAAACGACCATAAAATGTGGCAGGACGACTCGCCAAAATACCGAAAATATTCGCGAATTTTTATAGGATTTTAACGAGAAATGTAAATTTAAAAATTTTGCAGTTATTTTGTTCATTAAGGAATTGAACCGTGTCAAAATTTCCAAAATAATTAGGATTCGTGCTTTAATGCTGAATTCCTCAAATTAAATCATTTCAAAATTTTCGTTATTTTGACAATATTTTTCATTTATAACGAAACTGTCAGCAAAATTTACGATTGGAATGACAAAAATTGACTCCTCGAAGAGATTTTCCAGAATATTTTTCGCTGCAATGTCTAAATTTTTGGGATTTTTCGAAAAAAACGTTCAGTCGAACGAATCCAACAAAATGTCAATCTTTTTCAACCCAATTTTTTTTCAGTTCACTGAGAATTCAATTTTTTTCAAAAAACGTCGATATTTTGTTAAATACTGAAATATTTTTGGATAATTTCAAAATTTTCGTTATTTCGACAATATTTTTCATTTCTAACGCGACTCTTGGCTAAATTTACGATTGGAATGACAAAAATTGACTTTCCAAAGAGATTTTCCACAATATTTCTTGCTGCATCGACAAAATTTTCTCCTCAGTGTAGATTTTCCTACCAAAACTCCTCAAATAATTTTTTCTCATTTTTCTGCGACTGCCGAATGGATGTGAGGAAGTGGGAAATAAAATGTGTCGTGCATGGGAACTGGCACATTCGCCTTGGCGGATGTTTCGAAATTAAGACATCGGCGCAACCCGCTGGTGGTCTCGCGGGGGTAAAAACGTGCGAGGGATTCGAGTGCAGCGTTTCCGAGCCGCGGCTGCGAAATAAACCGCGCGCGGTGCATAATGAAGAGGAGATATTTTTATTGCAAGGACGCGAAAACAGGAGAAAGTATTTCCGGGGTTGGTTGGCGAAAATGGTGCATGGACGCGTGGCGTCGTCGGAGGAGCGAGAGAAATCTGGGAAGGTGACCGCATATCCGAGTAGAAGCCTGGGGCTAAAATCCTGCAAAATATTTAACATCAAGCCATAATCCAGCGGCTTAGTCGCGGACTCTTACTAAGGGATACGAGGCGGAAAGATAAAAAACGAGACAAAAATAAAAGCAGCATCGTATGTCGAGGAATATCTCTTGGGCATCGTGCTAAAAATGGGATAATCTTCATGAGCTTTTTGGCCGACGATTTACACGTTATGCCAACTCCGAATAAAACGAAAGAGGAAAGAAGCGCTTAATCCCTGATTAACACGGAGTGCAACAACATCATTTATCCAAAATGACTCGTAATCATTTCTGCGGAGTCGAGCTCTGCTCGAAATACCGAAAAAATTCGGCCAACTAAATATTTTCCGGTAATTTCTAAATTGTCTGCAAAATTTACAATTGGATCGACAAAAATTGACTTTTTTTTCGAAAAAAAACGTTCAGTCGAACGAATCCAACAAAATATCAATCTTTTCCAACACAATTTTCTTTTCAGTGCACTGAAAATTCAATTTTTTTTCAAAAAACGTCGATATTTTGTTGAACACTGGAATATTTTTTGGTAATCTCAAAATTTTCGTTATTTCGACAATATTTTTCATTTCTAACGCAACTGTCGGTAAAATTTACGATCGGAATGAGAAAAATTGACTTTCGAAGAGATTTTCCAGAATATTTCTCGCTGAAATGACTGAATTTTTGTGATTTTTTGAAAAAAAATCTTCAGTCGAACGAATCCAACAAAATATCAATCTTTTTCAAAACAATTTTCTTTTCAGTGCACTGAAAATTCAATTTTTTCAAAAAAACGTCGATATTTTGTTGAACACTGAAATATTTTTGGATAATTTCAAAATTTTCGTTATTTCGACAATATTTTTCATTCCTAAGGCAACTGTCAGCAAAATTTACGATCGGAATGCCAAAAATTGACTTTTCGAAGAGATTTTCCAGAATATTTCTCGCTGAATGACCAAATTTTTGTGATTTTTCGAAAAAAAAAAAGTTCAATCGTACGTATCCAACAAAATTTTGTTTTTAGTGTGCACGCTTTCGGCGTTGTTGCAACGCGAAGCATAAAGGAGCATGTGCAAGCTCGACATACACAGTATATAACAAACTGGTAAATGAGAGCAATATTCCGACGATGAAACGCTTTACTCGAGCTTCGAAGTTGCTAATAAATACGTAGCAAGTTTGCTTGAATAAATTAACAAAGTTTGAGCACGGAGGAGAATCTGCTGAGCTATACGGAGATGCGCGATGGATTCGTTCTAGATATATATACATGTATATATTTATCTGTGGATGGATATAAATATATGAGAAACAGCAAAGATGCCGTAAGAAGCTCCGGTGAGTATCAGTGGAGCACATCGTGCAACTTATCGCCGCAGCAAATATATATCGTGCCGCATAAACCACAAATAGGATGAATGAATTAAAACTTGTTCTACCGCGATTGTCTAACAAGATGATATCGACGAACGAGACACGCTCGTGAATACGTTGAGCTCGAAAGATCCAGCAAGAAAGCCCGCGAAGTAACGATGAGAACCGACGAGATTTCCATTGAATTTGGACGCGAGAAATTATGGTCGGAATCGTTGATTGAGGTTGAGGCTCTCGAGCGATATTCTTCGGAGGATTCTCGCTCGAGTGGATCGAGCGCGAAGGAACAGGAGCGAGGAAGTGTCTTGGGAGGAACGGAAGCTCCGAAAATGTTGCAACCCTCGATCGACTCGAGGCTCCGATGGTCGCGCGAGCGATCGTCCATTACCGTCCATCAGAAGTCAAGCCTCGACATCCGGCCATCACTTTCCTCCTCCTCGCTGCTTCTTTCTCTTTTCACGGGTGGGGGAAATCCAGAGGACCAGCAGGCTGATAAATCCGTGCTTGTAACATCGCGCGCTTGCACGGGTGAACTGAAAATACTCGAGGTTCAACTTGAGCCGTTACAATCTAACGGCATCGCGATGTAACCCGCGCTGGACCGACCGCAAGTCGATCCTGTACGAACTAATCGAGCGTACCTTGATCCGAATGGACTACGCGGTCATTTAAACCTCCTCAAAGCGCCGCATTTGCCTCGGGACCTCGAGGAATTCGATGTTTCCACGAATAAAACACTGTCACGTTTGTTTTTTCGTTCTGGAACCTTTTCCAACCACCGAAATATTTCGTTACGTGATTTTGTCCAGCATTTGGGTCAATCTGACCCAAATCGTTTTTCACATCGTTCCATTCCGTAAAAACTGAATAAATTCCATGCCGAAATATTCGTTGCCATCAAATGCCAAAGAATCGGTGCTGGCAGAACATTTTCCGAGTCTGATAATGACTTTGAAGTTTGCATCGTTGGAATGCAACGAAATTCATTTTATATTTTCGACAAAAATAATTATTCAAATGCAAAATGTAATTACGATGATAAAATGCTCAATTTTTGCCATTCGAAAAGCAAATCGGCTCGAAAAATTTGGATGACATTGAAAATTGAACGAATCTTGAATAAAATTAAATATTTTTCGATGCATTTCAACGTTGCAAACTTCAGCATTATCAATTTTGACAGAATATTCAAAAAACCACCGGGAAACACAATTTTTTTAAAACACTCCTCCCTTTTTTCCCTGCGGCTTAATTTTATATGACTCTGAAGTTTGCATCGTTGGAATGCAACGAAATTCATTTTTATTTTCGACAAAAATAATTATTCAAATGCAGAATGTAATTACGATGATAAAATGCTCAATTTTTGCCATTCGAAAAGCAAATCAGCTCGAAAAATTTGGATGACATTGAAAATTGAGCGAATCTTGAATAAAATTCAATATTTTCCGATGCATTCCAACGCTGCAAACTTCGGCATCATGTCTGTGTATAGTGCTCGAGGAAACTGAGCGAAATGCTGTGGGGAATTGTAGAATTGCTTACGGACATTGGGTGCCAAAGTATAGCGCAGATACATGTCCGATTGTTCTGTTCTCTAGCCCTCCGCAGTTTGTGCTACTGAGGCAGCCAATAATTGGCCAGGGCTTTCCCTCGAGAACCGCGCATTATTCAGAACTGCCAACCCCTGGACCGACTATTCTATCATAATGAGATCTCGTTCGTTGCGTTCTAACCTGCGCTACATTTCGAGTCTCAACCTTTGAAGAACAAACTCGCTGGATCGAGAGATCGTTCAGACAAATTTCCAGATCAATTTTATCAGCGGAAATCATTTTTTTCCAGTTCTGGCTCTAGTTCGCACGAGAAACAGCGATTTTTTCAACAAATTTGTAAATTTATTCACTTTTTTTTCTACGATTCCTTATTAATGAAAATTTTTTGGAAAAATATTAAAAAATTGAAAAATATTTTTTTTTCTCGGTCTTTTTAATGTTAACTGTTTTTGCATGTGTATGAAAAAACGAATATTTGCATGAACGGAGAAAAGGTTTATGGTAAATCGTGCTCTCGTTGTCGTCGCGGGCGAGGGCGAATGGTTGAGCCAAACGAGAACCGCAAAAGCTTTGAATAATGCATTCTGTTTTATGTAATATAAATGCTATTACGCCCATGTAAAATGCATCCTTAGAAAAGCAGCAGCCGCGTGTGTCAGCTCTGCTCTTCCAATTTTACAATCCCCAAAACTGTTTTCTCTCTCTCCCCGCATTTTTTTTCTTCTCCTGCGCGAGCAGAGTATTGCATTGTGAAAAATTTCCCTTTATTTCAACGAGCTCGTTCAACCACAAGCGCGAGAGCCTGAATTTATACGAGACTGAGCGTGCTGACGTGTTATATAAACTGCATGTCAGTCGAGTCCGTTCCATAAATCTCGAATTTGCTCGAAAATTAATTTTTCAAATCTCCAAAGTGGGAGAAATTTTTTCTTTAGGATTTTGAGCATAAAAAAAATCGATTGCCCGAAATTCTTTTTTATTGGGGAAAAAATCGCGTGATGCATCGCCCTCGTTCGAAGGCTGGAATAAAAATAATAAAAATATAAAGAAATAAAGGGATGAGAAGAAAAAAGAGAGCGAAAACGTCTTCGCCGGAGCAGACGCCTTTGAAACTTTTGCCAAGATAACTTTTGCCACCGCCGCAGCAAGTTTTGCATTGTGAGTCTCGAGAACTACCGCAGTTTTCGAGTTATTCATTGCACAAGGGTGATCTATTGCTGTTGATAGCGCCCGACTACTGCGCGTGTTACCATGTATCGATAAATTCTCAAAGTTGCTTCCAACTTTTTAAACTTGATGCAACCAGACCTCGTCATTCGGCAACAGTGCGATTTTTTTTCTCGTATACATTTGCAGATTTGATCGTTTGGGCAATCAATGCGAATATGGAAAATAAATTATTCACATTGTGATCAATTCTCAAAAATAATAAAGCCAAAAAAAGATTTTCCACAAATTTTACAAAATTTCGGTATCCAAATTTAAAAAAATATTGTCGCTTTTTTTT
The DNA here is from genome assembly GCA_037043255.1 of Diadegma fenestrale. NCBI lineage: Eukaryota > Metazoa > Arthropoda > Insecta > Hymenoptera > Ichneumonidae > Diadegma > Diadegma fenestrale. The sequence goes on from CM073317.1 coordinate 5,338,256, forward strand.
AGCAGGATCAAATTTAATTTCTCTAATAAAAATTTTGTTGGATTCGTTCGACTGAACCTTTTTTTCGAAAAACCACAAAAATTTAGTCATTGCAGCAAGAAATATTCTAGAAAGTCTCTTCGAAAAGTCAATTTTTGTCATTCCAATCGTAAATTTAGCTGAAGGTTGCGTTAGAAATGAAAAATATTGTCAAAGTAACGAAAATTTTGAAATTATCCAAAAATATTTCAGTGTTCAACAAAATATCGACGTTTTTTTGAAAAAATTGAATTTTCAGTGCACTGAAAAGAAAATTGTGTTGGAAAAGATTGATATTTTGTTGGATTCGTTCGACTGAACGTTTTTTTCGAAAAATCACAAAAATTTAGTCATTGCAGCGAGAAATATTCTAGAAAAACTCTTCGAAAAGTCAATTTTTGTGATTCCAAACAGTGGAAATTTTGGAATTATCCAAAAATATTTGATTCACCGTATTCAACAAAATATCGACGATAATTCTACCGAGCTGTGGCTCTGTAGGGGTTGAAATGTTTCGAAAACGATAAAATAACAGGATTGCAGGAAATATTGAGCAAGTTGCTAAGGGGTTGTTACGGCTAATGTTACGTGGACAAGGTCGTCCATAGACGAGAGAAGAGGCAAAAGGTTTTCTTTGCACGGAGACGAAAATAGCGTGCGGGGGGTTTAGTTTTAGTTGGATATAGACTTTTCCGACGCCAGAATGACTGTCGGGTAATTCGTTCTCAAGTTTGCGAGCGTTTATGCCAAAGAGAAGCTATTTGAGGGAGGAAAAAGAAAAAAAAAGTATATGAAAAGCGTGCGAAAATGTGGAGCATGAAAAATAATTGAATAATGATTCGTTCCGACTGGATGTTTTTACGAGGCGTCCAGCAAAAGTTTTGAAAACGAGCTGGGAACGAAATAAAAAAAAACGCGATTCAAACAGCCGTTCCAGAGCTTTGTGCATAGGAAATGTGGAGAAAATACAACAAAGCGATCGTTACGATCGCGAGGCTGAAACAAAGTTGCGATGGTAACATTGGGAAGAAGAAAAATCGCGTTGAAACGGCGAGAAAAATTGACTCGTTTGATGCAAATTCGATAATTATAAAGCAAACGAAAAATGGGTCGTGTAGTGGAAAAAAAACGGGGCTGGGAACCGAGAGAAAGAAAATCCACGAGCTTTGGCTCGCTCGACGAAGCCCCGGGATGGGAAATATTGGAGGAAACGCTTGTAACAACATTGGAAAGTAAAAATAAACGTGCGAGCAGCGCTCGTCACTGCTGGATTAATGTTTCGCGCCAGAATGGATCGGAGATCGTATCTGTACGGCATTTTACATATACACACATTACCAGACCAGACAGGATGGCGACTATTGGCTCTCAAAGTCCCTCGGACGAATCGTTTATTCCACGACTCAACAGTCCAACCCCCCCGCGCGTACGTTCCTTTTGTTTCTATCTCGCCGTTATTCGTCCAACCAGTCCGCGATGGCTTCTTTCCCGTATAAAGTTCAACGAACCTCGACCCTTGCCCGTCCTATTTCATGCGCAGCAAGAAAATGAGCGAGGCTTCGTATACCATGACAAGCCTTACCAACGTCTTTTACATTATTAAAAGAATATTGATTGGCCAATGTTGCCACGCAGTGGATTTTCTTCCTTTTACCCCTGCGATGATCCCTGCCAATGACGAACTTTACGAGAAACGTCATTTCTCACAGCTTTTTATAGGAAATTCAAGAAATTGCAAAAATTTTAATCGATTCCAACAAAAATGTGACTGGACAAATGAAAATTCAATTTTATCGAAAAATGGCGCGTAATTTTTTTTGATTATTTTGAAATTTTCGTTGTTTTGACTGTATTTTTCATTTCTAACGCGACTGTCAGCAAAATTTACGATCGGAATGACAAAAATTGACTTTTCGAAAGATTTTCTAGAATATTTCGTGCTGCAATGACTAAATTTTTGTGATTTTTCGAAAAAAACATTCAGTCGAACGAATCCAACAAAATATCAATCTTTACCAACACAATTTTCTTTTTGGTGCACTGAAAATTCAATTTTTTTCAAAAAACGTCGATATTTTGTTGAAAACTGAAATATTTTTGGATCATTTCAAAATTTTCGTTATTTTGACAATATTTTTCATTTCTAACGCAAAATTTACGATTGGAATGCCAAAAATTGACTTTTTTAGAATATTTCTCGCTGAAATGACTAAATTTTTGTGATTTTTCGAAAACAAAACGTTCGGTCGCTCAATTTTTTTTGGATTATTCCGAAATTTTCGTTGTTTTGACTATATTTTTCATTTCTAACGGAATATATACGTTGCACGATCGAAAAGCTGGCGCTTTGGAGCTCTGGGCCCATATTTGATTCATGGATCGACCCAACTTTTCACCTTCAACTCTCTGGCAAATCTTTCTTCGGAAAGCATATTTTACAGGCGAAAGCTTTACGTCGTAAAATTCAGATATGAATTTTTTCAGCTGCCAAGACTCCCTGTAGACCTCTTGGCACACCAGCAGTATATATTCCATCGCATTGGTTACCCGAGAGCTACGCGAGATGGACTATCGTTTGTTTTCCATTTCGAAGAAATCTCGTTTCAATAGCAAAATAAAACTTGCCTGATTGATTTATTCCCAAAACGATACAAAAAGCGAGCCAACTTTTTGAATTCCGAGTCAACAAAATTATAAAGTCAAACTTCAATCAGAATTTTTTTTAATCGAATAAAATTCTTGCACTAAAAATTGGCAAAAAACTTCCAATATTTAGTTGGACTGAATTTTTTTGGATAATTTCAAAATTTTCGTTATTTACGCAACTGCCAGCAAAATTTACGATTGGAATGACAAAAATTGACTTTCGAAGAGACTTTCTAGAATATTTCTTGCTGCGATGACTAAATTCTTATGATTTTTCGAAAAAAAAACGTTCAGTCGAACGAATCCAACAAAATTTCAATCTTTTTCAACACAATTTTCTTTTCAGTGCACTGAAAATTCAATTTTTTAAAAAAACGTCGATATTTTGTTGAACACTGAAATATTTTTGGATAATTTTTGTTATTTTGACAATATTTTTCATTTCTCACGCGACTGTCAGCAAAGTTAACGATTGGAATGACAAAAATTGACTTTTTAAGGAGACTTTCTGGAATATTTCTCGCTGCAATGACTGAATTTTTTATTTTTCGAAACGTATGCAAAAAAATGTTCTTTTCAGTGGAGGGATTCACGAGTGAGCTGGCTGACTTTCCGCCAGCGCCATTTCCGCCCTCTGTCGTGTGAAATTTCACCATTTCCTATGCACGCATTCTCTATGTCGCTTAAATTTCACATATTCTCCGATTCTCTTTCTGCCCAGTTATCCAGCGACCATACAGTTTTCGCGAACCATCTCCCACGCAGCCAATGATCGAATTCGTGATTTTGACGGTTCTCGGCCCGCGCGCCATCACTATCGCCTGCTCCCGCAATCGATTTCCAACGCGCGCGCTAACTTTTCTTTCTCTTGTTTTTTTTTATTTTATTTTTTTTTTATCACACCGTCGTTGCGAAAAAAATGGAAAAAATTCCGAGCATCCTGCTTGACTGACGTTCATCGCTGCAATTTATCATCGACTCCACAATTTATTCAGCCAATTTTTTTCGTCACCATCCCCGCGATCTTTTTTCTTTTGTCACTTTGCCTCGATTTTTCCCACACCCGATGAACAAATTGGGAATAAAATAAAAATAATCCGCAGAAATTAATTAATTTTTTCGATACGATTATAGATCGACGCACATTTTATTTCGAGATGACTGCGCGATGCTATTTTCGCTTTGTGTGTTGTATAGACGGAGGACGACGATTACAATATCCAAACGAAATGTCAGGAGAAATATGAGCTCGATAAATATAGAACGAAATAATAGGAGGGCGGGGATGGAACGATATGAAAGAGAATCTAGAAGAAGAAATCACATTTGTCTTGATGGACGGGGTGATACATATCACGAGATATTGAGCTTATACTCGCGGAGAAACGGAGCTCACTCGGAAAGGAGTTATAGCCTGTATTTTATTGCACAGAATACACACGGAACGAGAAACCATTGGCTATTGAATTAATTTTCTTGGGGATACAGCATGACAAAATAATTCTTCATGCTCTCATACATTTTATTTATTTTCTTGCCATCACTGAGAGAAAATTTTGTTTTTGTCGAAAAATCACAAAAACTAGTCATTGCAGCGAGAAATATTCTAGAAAGTCTCTTCGAAAGTCAATTTTTGGTATTCCACTCGTAAATTTTGCTGACCCTTGCGTTGGAAATGAAAAATATTGTCAAAATAACGAAAATTCTGAAATTATCCAAAAATATTTCAGCGTTCAACAAAATATCGACGTTTTTTTGAAAAAAATTGAATTTTCAGTGCACTGAAAAGAAAATTGTGTCGGAAAAGATTGAAATTTTGTTGGATTCGTTCGACTGAACGTTTTTTTCGAAAAAACACAAAAATTTAGTCATTGCAGCGAGAAATATTCTAGAAATTCTCTTCGAAAGTCAATTTTTGTCATTTCAATCGTAAATTTAGCTGACCGTTGCATTGGAAATGAAAAATATTGTCAAAATAACGAAAATTTTGAAATTATCCAAAAATATTGAGGTCAAGGAAAAATATATTGACGTTTTTTGAAAAAATTGAATTCTCAGTGCACTGAAAAGGAAATTGTGTTAAAAAAGATTGATATTTTGTTGGATTCGTTCGACTGAACGTTTTTTTCCAAAAATCACAAAAGTTTAGTCATTGCAGCGTGAAATATTCTAAAAAATCTCTTCGAAAGTCAATTTTTGTCATTCCAATCGTAAATTTTGCTGACAGTCGCGTTAGAAATAAAAAATATTGTCAAAACAACGAAAATTCTGAAATTAGCCAAAAATATTTCAGTGTTCAAGGAAATATTGACGTTTTTTGAGAAAATTCGTAGTTAAACGAGAATCAGAATGGAAAGAGCAAGTGAGGGAGGGAGAGAGACAAAAAAGAGAGTTGGTTGCAATAACGATGCACAGCAGAGATCCACGTGTTCGACGTATGTCACGCCACCTGGTGATTCCTGGAACGGGGATGCAATGTCGAAAGCGTGCTGCATCCCGAATAACCTCTAACCGTCTCTTCTATATACTCCGCGCCTGCTATGCTGCTCTGTTGCTTTTCCCACCCGCGTTTCCAGAGCAATTTTGTCGAAACGAAAACACCGTGAAATTACTATCGTACGCGTGGATTCTAGACTATCCAGTAGTTGCGAGCATACCAGCAGGTTAACTCCCCACACTACAACCTTTTGCTGCTGCTGCTGCTGCTACTCGCGTGATCGATTTTATCGCCCCGCGCGTAGATTCTCACCACGAGCTCGGCCCGACTCTTCTAGCCGGAAATTTCTTCGCGCTTGACCACCAGCATTCGTGCATACATATAGATATCAATTGGAAAACAGTCTGTTGGACACGCGATACCGAAAAATTTGATGTAAATCTTGGCCAAAGTCCCAAATAAAATAATTCAAAAGTTTGATGATGCTAAACGAGAGGCCGACGGACTGTTGGAACGAAAAATGCAGTTGCGTGAGTGAATGTGACGAAGAGGTAAAAGTTGAAAAAAAATAAGTGTCGCCTGGTCACAATGGGACACAGCAGAGCAGAGTGAGGAGAAAACGTCGTCCTGTGTGTTGGCTGAGCAGTGCACGATCCACTGTAAGTGGATGTATGAAAAAGAGACGAACAAAGTTGAAGAGGGATGAGAACGAAGAGATGGCGAACACAAAGCGCGCGATTCACAAAGAAGCTCTTGCGGATCTACTATAGTCGCTGTCTTGTATGGGCAAGCGTGGTGGAAAGTAGTCCAGCAAGGGGGAGCTTTTGGTCGAGGCCCTGCTGCTGCTTAGTAATGGCCCTTGACAGACTTTACTCGCCAATCGGCATGTACCCGGTTACACAACGTCTGTACAAGTTGTATCCAACGAAAATACTTGCATCAGCTTCTCTCGCCTCTTGACAAAACCCTTGCTAAGATTATTTTTTATATAAACGTCTCGAAATAAAATTACAATGAGCTATTGACGTAAATGAAAGTGTAAAATTGTGTAACTTCTACAAGGACCAGAATATGGAATGGCAAAAATGAATTTCTTAGTAATTAACGTTAAATAAGTAATTTTATAAACAGTTGCTGCGCAGCAACAGTCAAATTGTCTTAATTCTAATTTATTTAAGTTATCGAAGTCTCAGAGAACTTCTTGTCAGTCTCACTGGCCAACCTAACCGCCAGTACAAAAAAAAATACATGAAATTAACACCAAAATAGTGCACGTCAATATAAACTAGACTAAATAGTTACTGCGCAGTAACAGTCAAATTATTTACCCTAATTCTAAGACTATAAAGTTTAGACACTAGTTTATCGAAGTCTCAGAGAACTTCTTGTCGGAGCACGACTTTTTTTGTCGCTTGTACGAGGTCTTGGGATCTGTTTTTTAATATTGGAAGATGGGAATTGAATAATGACTGGAGGAGGTGGTCGAGGAGCAAGGCTAGACTGCATTATGGGAGGGCTAATGCAGCGAGTTTGTTGCTGAGGTTTATTTAGCTTCGAAGGAGGTCTACGTCCGCGGAATCTGCTTTGATTGTCCTTGCGTAGATGGCGTCGCAGGGTTTTTCTCAAACGAGAGTCGCCCTTGCAGACGGACATCCACTTTCTGGAGACCAGAGCAGAATTCATCAGTGAACGAGAGTCCAGCTTTCGAAGTATAATTTCTGCAATTTCCAAAGGCAAGCAAGATATGAAGTCGATTTCGCAGCTATTGGCTCCGATGGAGCTCATGAGCTTAGCGAAAGATTCCATGATCTGGCTGTTAGCAATGTCAATTGCAGAATGATGCTCCTCCGCCGGATCCTCCGTTTATATACACTTGTGCACCGTTCCGGATGACTGCACCGGCCAACCAGAGTCACCCGTCACGGGTGACTGCCTTGGCCAATGACAGCAGCGTTTTGACAGCATTTCATTTTGAAATTACTTTGAATGCCACCGGATCAGGGAAAACACTGTGCACTCGACTATTATGATCTGTAAAGTTGGACTGTTCCAATTTTCATCCACGTTTTCCGCATTTCCATTTGTGACCAATCAATATTGATTAACTTTTTCCCATGTCCCTATGAAAATATTAACAATTCATCACGTTTTCTCCCTCGAAATCAATCTCGCGAATTACTTATTATGAAAAACGTGACATAAAACCATTTCAAAACGATTTCACAACATGATCAAAGCAACTTTTTCCATCTCACGATTCAAACATCTTCAGTGAAAAAGATTCAAGTATACGAATAACAGAAGAATTCCTATGGGACACGACGTTTATTACTAGTTCTTCGGATATATTTGAAAGGGAACATTTTCCTGAGAAGCTTTCTGTCACTCTGTCGTATACAAAAACGACCAAGTCGAGGAATTGCATTGAACGGGAAATATCAAAAAGAGAAAACGATGAAAAAATGTTGTGCATTGGCAATTTTTTTTTTTCATACCTCTGTATCGGAAAGCTGGAAAAAAAGTTGGATGGAGGCAAAACTTTGAAATGGAAATCGGCTTTTTGCCTAGAAAACGCGCCTAACAATATTTGCTGGAAATTTCTAAGCTTTTCGAAATCTGAGCAGCTTACATTTTGCCTGGAAGGTCGAAAAAAGGCAAAAGATCGACTTGGCAGATAGCGAATGATTTTTGGAGCGGAGAAAAAGGTGCGAGAAGGCAAGAGGAAAAGATAAAGGAAAAAGAGAGAAAAAGGGTGGATTAGGGGGGGGGAGGTATTGGGCAAGGGGCGAAAATCGGGTCCAGAAGTGCGGAAGGGATCGTCGCCGGATTAATGGACCGCGAATCCTTACCGACGCCTCCATTCCCGGGGCGTGAATCCTTCCTTTTCACCTCCGTCTTTTCATCCCATTTTCTCCCTCCCTCATTTTTCTCTCCCTTTATCTCAGCCTCCTGGTTTTCCCCCCTTGTTTCTCGTCCAGAAGCCTGTGTGCAGCAGGTTACACATGACGAAGCTTTCGCCACTTCCTTGTTTTCGAGTTCGCTCGATTTATCGTGACTGGAGCGAACAAAGTTGCCGCTCCACTGATCAAACTCCTCGTCGTCGATGACCTACAAATTTGTTGCCCAATTTTGCAGGTCGTCGCGACCAACCAAGAAAAAAGTCAAAATTGTCCTTTTCATCATTAAATTTTGTCAAAAAATTGAATTTTTCTCGATGCAATGACTAAATTTTTGTGATTTTTCATATAAAAGTTTACTTTTTTCTTCGAAAGTTCTTATCTCTCGATTCCCTTCTCGTCCCAGCCCCGCTCTCGCTGTTTCCTCTGGATATTCGTAATTCGAGTTGTGCGCGGAAACAATCTTCGTATCTTTGATAATAGTTTCCAAAAGATGGAAACTTTATGGGCAAACAAGTGTCTGTACGGTTATATGGTTTTTGAGGAGCCGTCGTCGTCGTCGTAACGACATCGTTACGGTGGAACACGAAGAAGGCGCGTAGTGCATGGCTTGTGTACCAACCGAAGCTCCTAACAGGAAAGCTACACTTTGGAAACTGCAGCAACGAGAAACAAGAGCACACGAGGGTGTATAACTTTGCATTCGCAAACCCACCACCACCGCCGCCATCATTTCTTCTTGTTCCAACGATGTACTACATTTCACTTTGCGCGCGAGCAATGCGTACGTCCAAAATGGTAAGCGAGCCACGTAAAACCGCTACAATTTATATCTCCGCAATTGCGACAGACAACAATACACACTCGATGAATACTAAATCGTTTCTAACTTACACAACCCGAATTTTCAATGATATACAAAAAAAAACTTTTCCCTCAACTGCTCACTCCTTATAAATAGATCGAACCAACGTCTTAGAACTTTTGAACGATTAAATTTTTTGTCACGTGATTTTACGCGCGATCGAAAACCCAAACGACCTTTTTTCATTTTTCAATAAAATTGAAAAATAGTTATTGTTTATTTTTTAATTAAATTGAAAAATAATTTTCATTAAAATTTATTCAGATTATTTTTTAATTTAATTAAATTCAAAATTAATTTAAATTTTTTCAAATTATTTTTTAATTTAATTAAATTCAAAATTTAATTTAATTTAATTTAATTTAATCAATTTAATTTAATATTTTAATAATCTTGATTTAATTAAATTGAATTGAAAAATAATTTTAATTTAATTAAAAAATAATTATTTTTTAATTTTTAATTAAATTGGAAAACGGATCAAATTAATTTTTCGAATTTTTAATGAATTGATTAATCAGCTGATTAATTAATTGAATTTTTTGAACTAGTCCAAATCTTTTTGTAGCCCTTTGCATCATTAACAATCGACGTCCCATGTAATATTATGGTGGCTGAGGCGATAAAACCCCATAAAAAATAATGCAGCTGTATTCGGCATATTTAGCTCAATTTCCTAGAAAACACTGCGTGAGCTCGGCGACTAGGATTGTCTGCGGATAAAAAAATCGTGTCCCATCCGCAATGGGATTCTCGCCCATGGCGGATATGTAACGAGAGCATTCGGGCGTCGATGGCTGCTCCAAAATATACAGAATGGAAGGTAAAGCTCGAATGCGATCGTTAATTCAATTGGAATTAATGAAAATTTTGGTTGCCACGAACTCATTAATAGGATTTCCATTCCCAACGAGCTAATGCTCGTTGAATAAATTATCAAGCGACTATGCTGCGCCAACCATTCGTACCCAATGGGTAGGAAAAATTGGGTTGCGAAAAGCAAATTCCTGCTCCGTGAAGAAGATTTTAAGTTGACCCAATTTTTTTCGATACTTTGCGTGTTTTGATTGCATCGTTTATCGAGCTACTCGGATGAGAAAAGAAGAAAATGTGAAAAAATCCTCCGACCTTCAGAATTTGAGATTTTTAATTCGCAATTTTTTATTTTTCCCATCTAAACGCGTGAAAATTAAAGTTTCGTCTAAGAGTTGCTAAAAAAAATGTGTTTAGAATTTTTTTTGCAGATTCCCAGAATGGCTGGAGCCGAAATTTTTTAAGAAAAATCGTAAACGAATGGAAAAAGTTAAAAATTGGAAATTAAACATCTCAAATTCTGAACGTCAGAAAATTTTTCTTTATAGAAGAAAAAAATTTTGTAGTTTTTGGTGTCAAGATTGTTCGTACACAATTATTGAAAAATCCCGAATAAAATGTGATAGTAACGCCTTTAGGCGTTATGAACTTGTACAGTGTGCAGAATGGTCGTTTTTTTTAATGCGAATTAAACGAAGTTGTAATAAAGTGTCTTGAGAAGGTCTCGAAGATTAAAGGAAGGGACAAAGGAGGAAGTTCATAAAAGACAATGAAATGGGATTGCATGAGACATGGTCAGGGGGGGGGGGGGTAAAAAACAAGAAGTTGAAAAATTAAAACGAAGCTAAACTAGAAAATTTATAGAGTTTATGAATTTGTATGGGCCCTAGAAAAGCGAAGAGGAAGCAGCAGCAAAGCGAGTTCTCGCGAGTCTCGTTTTATCGCCTACTTTATGGATATAGTTGCGATAAAAGTTGAGGAGCAGCCTTCGAGAGATCTTGGTCGCGTCTTTGTGGTCCAGAATGGTCGGAAGAGTCGCTCGCTTTTACCTTCTTGGCGTTATCAACCCCACCGCGCCCCCCCCTCCTTCGCCTCTTTTTATCCTGACCGAAATCTCAAAGAGCCCGTGGCTTTCTTCTCCTCTCGTCCACCACCGACCAAGATAGCGCCTTGATGAGTTTGTTAATATTCCCTTATGGTGTGGCAGCGCGCCCACGCTACGCGGACCGTATCACAAATCCATAAAAACCCCCATGAACCAACCAACCCTTGGCCAAAGTTTCGACAAAGTCTCGACAACAAGAATATCAAATTTTCCAGCTCGCCCTATTACGTAATTCCATAAAAATATAATTTATGGTGTTTTATGGTTTTTCGTGAATTTTTCAATCTGTCAGCAGGATTTTCACGAGTTTTGGGTCGCGCGCCGAGATATTCGCGTTTGAGAGTCTTTTCGGTATTGCGAAAAATTGTTGCAAGCTTTTCCAAAGCTGCAGTTACGAAACGGCTTGACAGAAGCAAGAGGAAAAAAGTGAAGAAAAAAAATGTGCAAAGCGAGGCCGGAAGCGTTTGGAGAATTGGCTCGAGGGTCGTTAGGGGCGTCGTGTCTCGTTTTGTAGCGGCTCCCCGTTGCAGGGCATGTGTACAGGCAGCTTTCTCAAAACCTTAAAAAGCTCTTTTTACCGCCAAGAGGAAACGTTAATTACGTAATGCACGAGTTGCCGCTGCAAATGGCGATGTGCAGCATACTTTTCTTCGACGTAGTTCGCGTAAGCGTGTCTCTCGCGCTTTGTGTACAATCTTTACTGGAAATTCAATTCTGTCAAAAAAAACGTCAATAATTTTTTGAACACTGAAATATTTTTGGATGATTTCGAAATTTTCGTTATTTTGACAATATTTTTCATTTCTAACGCAACTGTCAGCAAAATTTACGATCGAAATGACAAAAATTGACTTTTCGAAGGGAATTTCCAGAATATTTCTCGCTGCGATGACTAAATTTTTGTGATTTCCCGAAAAAAACGTTCAGTCGAACGAATCCAACAAATTATCAATCTTTTCCAACAAAATTTTCTTTCCAGTGCACTAAAAATTCAATTTTTTCAAAAAACGTCGATATTTTGTTGAACACTGAAATATTTTCGAATAATTTCAAAATTTCCGTTATTTTGACAATATTATTCATTTCTAACGCAACTGTCAGCAAAATTTTCGATCGGAATAACAAAAATTGACTCCTCGAAGAGATTTTCTAGAATATTTCTCGCTGAAGTTACTAAATCTTTGTGATGTTTCAAAAAAAAAAAACGTTGAGGCGAATGTATCCAACAAAATTTTCCTTTTCAGTGTTCTTTTCTGTTTATCTATCCCTGTCACCCTTTTTCCTTCCGCTGTGATCGCACCTAAGCTCTCGGCGCGGCGAGGGAGAGTAAAACGACACACGATGACTTTGTGCTGTGCAGCGTGTGTTGCATTTGGATCGAAGCCAACCCCTTCGAGGTGTGCCTCAGCAAAGAAATTCGCCTCGCGAAGCTCCCACTTGGTAACCATGAACGTTGGAGGTTGAAAAGAAGAAAAAAACCCGCTGCTCCCAGTTCATGATGAGTTTTCCGCAACGATTCGCGCGTTCATGGCATGTTTACCGATTTTTTTATTTATTTTTTTGCCATAATACAGAATCTGCTCCTATATCGCTATTTACGCGGATCCTTCCGTTCATTTTCGCATCCTGACAGAGTTCTCTTGAGCAGACAAGTTTCTTTGCATCGCGAGAGAGCGATAAATAAGATGGACTGCGCGTCAACGAGAGAAACAAGCCAGAAAATCGTTGTCGAGAATAGTTTTGAATCCCCCGTGGAATTTCTACGCGCTCTATAGAGAAATTGCCCTCGTCCGCATACATATATATATAGACTCTCTGCTGGTGTTCTCGTAGATTAGAAATTTATCGCAATACCTCGGTGCTGTATTGTATTGCCGTAATGCTTATACTAAACGTAATCTCGAGAGCACCGAAAAGGAGAGGCAAATTGTGCGCCTCGAGCAGTCACGTTGCTGGCTTGAAAATAAATATTAGATATTGGGGGGGATGTTTAGAGGATCGCTTTACCGCATATACGTTTCACAATCCGACTCGCTTATCGGATATTTCCTGAAGAATTCGTCGGTCAACGAACGCCTATCAACGTATTTTGCTACCACAACATTACTTTGTTCAGGATTCTCCAATAATTTTGTATGCGAAGAGAAAATTTCTGACGTTCAGAATTTGGAATATTTAATTTCCAATTTTTCACTTTTCCCATTCTCAACGCGTGGAAATTCGAGTCGCGTTTCGTTTGCGAGTTGCAAAAAAATGTGTTTAGGATTTTTCTTAAAAATTTCGGCTTTTCTGACTATTTTAGAACAAAATGAAAGTGAAGCAAAAATTCTCCATTCATTTGGTAATGGAGAATTAAAATTAAAAAAGAGAAAAAAGCTCGGCAGGATTTTTCAAGGACAAATTTCGTTAGTTTGACAATATTTTTGTGATCTTTTGAGAAAAACGTTCAGTCGAACGAATCCAACATAATATCAATCTTTTCCAACACAATTTTCTTTTCAGTGCACAGAAAATTCAATTTTTTCAAAGAACGTCGATATTTTGTGGAGCACTGAAATATTTTTGAATAATTTCAAAATTTTCGTTATTTTGACAATATTTTTCATTTCTAACGCAAGTGTCAGCAAAATTTACGATCGGAATGACAAAAATTGAATTTTCGAAGAGATTTTCTAGAATATTTGTCGCTGCAATGACTAAATTTTTTGATTTGTCGAAAAAAACGTTCAGTCGAACAAATCCACCAAAATATCAATCATTCCCAATACAATTTTCTTTTCAGTGCACTGAAAATTCAATTTTTTCCAAAAAACGTCGATATATATTTTGTTGAACACGGTCAATCATAATAATTAAATTTTTTATGCAACTTTATAACGAAAACGTGACTTGAATCTACGCAGGCTCAAGCAAAAGTTCTTCATTCCATTGGTAATGAAGAATTAAACAAAAAAAGAGAAAAAAAGCTCAGCAGGATTTTTCACCGGAAATAGCAGGAAACAGAAGGCAAGGAAAACCCGATTGGGCGTATCAGAGGATGAGCGAAGGACTATACGCGCGGCGGAGATGGGAATACGGCTTGGGAGAAAGCGCGACAGGCTTGAAAGCTCCTTCGGATTTTGGGATAACAAGCGTTAGTGCAAGATGTGCTTGTGGCTGATGACGGAAGAGACACGTATGACACGTTTTCACGCAGGGTTCAACTCCTCGAAGGCTCGTCGCGCGAGTGTATTTTGTGTGGGTGTGTTTTAGAAACTCGCGCGGTAGAGTCTGAAGGCTTTCAGGCGACTAGCATCAGAGGAAAAGGCATAGAAAAGCGTTGGAAATGCTGCATAAGCGTGTTCGGAGTTGCTCGGGGATCTTTTAGATACGAGATGTGTTGCCGCGCTTCAAGCGGGTCTGCCCTACCCGAGCCAGACATCTAGTTTCGATGTCCCGGACTGTTGGAAGGGTAACTCGCGGATGGCTGCTCCACTCCCGAGTTAAGTAAATCTTGTATATACCATTGGCCTGTCTCTCTGCCATCCTACGTTTGCTCTCGCGTGCACTGCAACACACACACACGCACACACTTGATGCAACACTCTCTCGAGCTCGCAATCTGCCTCAGTCTATCCAGCTACTTCCTTCCTTCCTTCCTTCCTTCCATCTCTCGCGTCTCCCTTTTTACTGATACACCGCAGGGCTTTGCCGCGGCTAATACATCGGTGCATTCTCATGCGAGCCACCCTTACAATGAGAATTGTGCTCGGGAACGTTGATGGGAATACAAAGTGACCCGATATTCGCTTGCAAAGCTTTTACAGCGGAATAAGTTCATATTGTTTTCCGATGCGTCGAGGGCAATTTTGAAAATTTCATATCTCCGGGAAAATTCAACGAAAAGAGGTCAAATTGAGCTCATTTTTTTCGTTTTTTAATGCGGAATCGCGCGAGCCTGGGCCATTTTAATTCGAGTCGAAAAATCAGTCGAAAATCCGGTGAAACGATAAAAAAAAATGTCGATTTTTGTTGAACACTAAAATATTTTTGAATAATTTCAAAATTTTCGTTATTCCGACAATATTTTTCATTTCTAAGGCAACTGTCAGCGAAATTTACGATCGGAATGACAAAAATTGACTTTTCGAAGAGATTTTCTAGACATTTTTCGCTGCAATGACTAAATTTTTGTGATTTTCCGAAAAAAAACGTTCAGACAAACGAATCCAACAAAATTTCAATCTTTTCCGACACAATTTTCTTTTCAGTGCACTGAAAATTCAATTTTTTCAAAAAACGTCGATTTTTTGTTGAACACTGAAATATTTTTGGATAATTTCAAAAGTTTCGTTATTTTGACAATATTTTTCGTTCATAACGATCGAAATTTACGATTGGAATGACAAAAATTGACTTTTCTAAAGGACTTTCTAGGATATTTCTCGCTGCAAAGGCAAAATTTTGGGATTTTTCCAAAAAACGTTTAGTCGACGAAGTTTCCATTAAAAATAACGAAATCTCCCAACTTTTTAAAGTTTTTGTTAACAAATAACTTTTCTGGACACGCAGCATCCAATGCAAATCGTTTCGTCGTTCGTGTATAATCAAGTAAGAAGCTGGCGGAGTGCAACCGCACGAAACTGACACAGTCCCGATGCACTATTTGTAACTTTCGCTCGGTTGCGACAATTTAATTGAAACTGCAACGTTTGCAGACTTCTAGTTAGTCCTGCGACGTTAATGAATCGGTATCGCTGTCCTAATAAGATTCAGCGATCCCCATCGTCTGAGAATCTTTGCGCGGATTGCTGGAATTTCGGGATTGCTGGGAGCCATAAATAGGAATGATAAAGCGTCGAATAACGTTTGCTGCTCTGGTAATATAATGCGAGCAAGATAAGAGAGTGTAAAGGAGCCAGGCAACGATAGTCCGAGGCCTCGGTGAAAGGCTCCGGGAGCTAAGCTGCCCGGGATCACCTGCAGGGATTACTTTTGTTCTTGAGGAAGCACATGAAGCAATATTACCTCGAAAGCTTTTTCCGGATGACGGCGATGAGCGGAAAAAACGTGTCAGAGAGACGAGGCGATGAAGTGAAAAGAAAATTTTCTTGGATACGTTCGACTAAACGTTTTTTTTGAAAAATCACAAAAATTTGGTCATTGCAGCGAAAAATATTCTGGAAAATCGCTTCGAAAAGTCAATTTTCGTCATTCCGATCGTGAATTTTGCTGACAGTCGCGTTAGAATTGAAAAATATTATCAAAATAACGAAAATTTTGAAATTATCCAAAAATATTTCAGTTTTCAACGAAATTTCGACGTTTTTTGAAAAAATTGAATTTTCAGTGCACTGAAAAGAAAATTGTGTCGGAAAAGATTGATATTTTGTTGGATTCGTTCTACTAAACGTTTTTTTCGAAAAATCACAAAAATTTAGTGATTGCAACGAGAAATATTCTGGAAAATCGCTTCGAAAAGTCAATTTTTGTCTTTTTGATCGTAAATTTTGCTGACAGTCGCGTTAGAAATGGAAAATATTGTCAAAATAACGAAAATTTCGAAATTATCCAAAAATATTTCAGTGTTCAACAAAATATCGACGTTTTTTGACAAAATTGAATTTTCAGTGTGAAAAAACCGACTAAGAAAGAACGAAAGGCGAGAATCTTGATGAATACAGAGCCTGTGATAATTATTCGTATCGGTAAAACGCCCTGCACATTCCTCCTCGTTTTCTATTCGTGTTTCTTTCATGCCTTCAGCTCAAGCTCCAGCTTTGGTATGCTCGCGTTTTGGGTTTTACTTCGGACGGATTTACAGACTGCTCAAGGGACGAGGAACGTGTACAGGGAGGGATAGAAGACTCCGAATGATTGTGTTCGTCTAGTTTGGTTCGCCGAGAGCTCTCACGATGGGAAAACGAAAGCAGGATGAAAGGTTCGCCTGGACCAGAGCCAAAAACACGTTTTCGTGCGATATATACACGTTTGGCAAATGTTTCGCGTGGTCGCGCTGTTACCCTCTTACTTTCAAACAGCCATACACCGAGGTGTATTATTGTGGAGTGAAAAAAAAGCAAGCGGTCATTGCAGCAAGAAATGTTGTAAAAAATCTCTTCGAAAGTCAATTTTTGGCATTCCAATCGTAAATTTAGCCAACAGTTGCCTTAGAAATGAAAATTATCGACAAAATAACGAAAATTTTGAAATTATCCAAAAATATTTCAGTGTTCAACAAAATATCGACGTTTTTTGGAAAAATTGAATTTTCAGTGCACTGAAAAGAAAATTGTGTTGGAAAATATTGACATTTTGTTGGATTCGTTCGACTGAACGTTTTTTTCGAAAAATCATAGAAATTTAGTCATTGCAGCGAGAAATATTCTAGAAAATCTCTTTGAAAAGTCAATTTTCGTCGTTCCAATCGTAAATTTAGCCTTAAAAATGAAAAATATTGTCGAAATAATGAAAATTTAGAAATTATCCAAAAATATTTCAGTGTTCAACAAAATATCGAAGTTTTTTGCCAAATTTTCATTTTTCGTGCTTGATCCTGGTCTCGTAATGCAGAGCATAATGCAGCCGATTCTGCAACAATTTTAAACACCGCGAGACACGATCCACTGCATGTTTATACGGGGCTTTGAGCTCTCAACATTTTTTAGCGACGTGTTGGTGTTTCAACGGGTCCAGAAATGGACCAAAAGTTCTCTTTCATACAGTCCAGGCGCGCGCGAGCTTTTATCACGCACGAAAAACGTCCGTTGGGCTCTCAAGCCTCGAGAGCTTGGACACTCGTTTTTATCTCCGTTGTTTTTATGCTCGAGTATAGAAAAAAAAAAAATGGCTCAGATACTTCGTCGTTGCGGTGGGATTTTCGGCTATTTTTTCGTCGTCTTTGTCTCGCTCCACGTTTTTAGCAGCGCAATCTTAAAAGCCTTTTGGAAAATTGGCGAAACGGCTTTGCCTCGATGATAAAAGGGT
The DNA here is from genome assembly GCA_037043255.1 of Diadegma fenestrale. Classification (NCBI taxonomy): domain Eukaryota; kingdom Metazoa; phylum Arthropoda; class Insecta; order Hymenoptera; family Ichneumonidae; genus Diadegma; species Diadegma fenestrale. The sequence continues at coordinate 5,356,003 of CM073317.1, forward strand.
TTTGGAAGAAAAAATCCGGGCCAAACTCGAATGCCAGCGAAGCTGTGCAGGCGCGTTAAAAGTTTTAGCGTTCGGACCATTCGCCAATCTCCTCCTCGTCTCAGCAGCCAGCGAAGGGCTAAGCAAACGTCTCTGGCGCTCTCGCACACCGAAAAATTCAATGCAACACCTGGAAAACGCGATCCTCACGAACAACAAGAAAAAATAACGATGGAAAGAAAAAAAAGAGGATTTTTAGTTAACGCGAGAATCTGACGCGAGTTCTCGTGGCCAAAGACGAGGGAAACAACCGGAGAAGCATAAAAAATGCACTAAAGTCTGAAGGTGCTTGTCTCTGGTGCACGGAGAAGATGCGAGGAAAGCCGATGTACGTAAAGTCAGTCAAGCGCGAAATGCTTTGGCCCTTTCCTGCTTTTATTCTTCCTCAACCGTGTGCAGCTCGACACGAATCGCAGATTCGAAATAAAAAACAAAATGTAATAAAAGGATAAAAAGGCCAAAATGGTATTTGTACGGCGAGGCATCTTTTTGATGCATACGCTTCCCGCATCGCTCTCTCCAAAGAGTCTCACAATGGGAATCTCAATCGGCCGGAAATGCAAGAAATTCTTGATAGCTCCTCCGCGCGTTTCTATGCGCTTTGACGATTTATAAGGGCCACGCAACGGGTCAAAATCATTCAACCGGCTGAGTGCACTTTGCCACCAGCTTTTTATTCACCTTTTATCCTTTCTCCCTTTTACATACCCTCTTCGATCTTCACCCACGTCGACCATGCACGCGATTCGCCATACACACGATCGCGCGTTCCATTTCGATTTTTTTTTCCTTGAAAACTTTTCGCAATTTTTTTCAATCATTTTTATAACGTTTTTAGGATAAAAAAATCTTAAATTCATTTTTTTGAAACTTTTTCGAGATTTGATGGAGAAAATAAAAAATTGCAAATTTCTAAACGTCAAAATTTTTTTTTTCATGGGCGAAAATTGTTATTTTTGGTGGCACGAAAGTTTGGACTCAATTTTGACGGTTTTGGCTGCATCGTAACGAAACAAACGAAAGAAAAAAGGACAAAAGCGAAGGACAAGCGTCTAGACTCAGGAGGAGGAAAAAGTTTGAAAATACTTGAGTCGCAGTAGTTGAAATTGTGTATCATCTAAACGATTTCTCTCTCCATCCGCTCCATTTGAGCCTCCGAATTAACCGATCAATCACAGTCGCACCATTTGCGCACCAGTCCTTTCGTTAAATTTAGCATGGACGTTGATCGAGAGTCCTGAAAACTCGATAAAATACTCTCGATCATGTCCCGCGCCAACGTATTTACTTTTATTCTTCAATTTTCGTGCGATAACGCGGCTCGATCAACGCGAAAAATAAATCGACCATTCTCAAGCGAATTCATCGACAACCATTTAGATCGAAATCTCTCGATTAAAAACTATTTTTTCGTTGATTCAAGTTTTTTTTTACATTCGCTTCGTTTTGCCTCATTTTTTTTATTAAAAATTCGTTTTCATTGTTTTTTTTCTTCAAATAGTCAAGAAACGAAGAAAAAAATGTCCTGACTCGTTTTGTTATTTGCAAGTTGGGAAAAATAATATTTTTGCGGGATTTTCGTACCTTTAATTGTGACACGAGAAGATTCTTTTGAGGCTGCATCTGTAACAGAAAAACGGGGAACGTTCGGTTAGATTTTTCATTATTTTTTGAGCCGCGAGGATTCCTGCGCGAATTAAAAATCCTTTTATAACGAACAGGCTCAATCGTCGCGTGTCTAAAAAAATTAATTACTCTTTTCTGATATGCAGTAATTGGCGAATGCAGTCTGCTGCATTTTCCCCGATGAATATTTACGTCATTGAAATCGATTCGTTATTCTCACCGCCTTGCGATTAGCGCTGCATTTCAATCGCACTGGAAAGAACATTTTTTTGGAAAGAATTGATATTTTGATCGACTGGAAAGGTTTTTTTTTTAATCACAAAATTTTGGTATTGCAGCGAGAAATATTATAGAAAATCTCTTCGAAAAGTCAATTTTTGTCATTCCAGTCGTAAATTTGGCTGACAGTTGCGTTAGAAATGAAAAATATTGTCAAAATGATGAAAATTCTGAAATTATCCAAAAATATTTCAGTGTTCAACAAAATATCGACGTTTTTTTGAAAAAATTGAATTTTCAGTGCACTGGAAAGAAAATTGTATTGGAAAAGATTGATATTTTGTTGGATTCGTTCGACTTAACGTTTTTTTTTGAAAAATCACAAAAATTTAGTCATTGCAGCGAGAAATATTCTAGAAAACCCTTCGAAAGTCAATTTTTGTCATTCCAATCGTAAATTTTGCTGACAGTCGCGTTAGAAATGAAAAATATTGTCAAAATAACGAAAAATTTGCAATTTTCCAAAAAAATTTCAGTGTTCAACGAAATATCGACGTTTTGTTGAAAAAATTGAATTTTCAGTGCACTGAAAAGAAAATTGTATTGGAAAAGATTGAAATTTCGTTGGATTCGTTCGCCTAAACGTTTTTTTTTTTTTTTAAATCACAAAAATTTAGTCATTGCAGCGAAAAATATTCTAGAAAACCCTTCGGAAAGTCAATTTTTGTCATTCCGATCGTAAATTTTGCTGACAGTTGCGTTAGAAATGAAAAAAATTGTCAAAATACCGAAAATTTTTGCCAAAATTTCATCTTCGGCCCAAGCTGGAAACCTTTTTCTCGATTTTATCAAATTTCAAAGAATTATACGCGATGCGAGCAGTTACATTGAATAAGATCCGAAAGCTAGAAGCGCGAGTGAGTCTTTGGCATTGGAAAGAATGTGCGGCGAGGAGACGAGTGTCGAGATAACCCCAGGCTCAGAGATTTCAAAGCTGCAGCATTTCTCCCGTGCTTTGCTCTCTTTGAGAGGAAAACGAGCAGTGTGCCATGGTCAGAAAAACAAAGCAACAACAAAAAAAAGAAAAATTCATGAAAGGAAGTATAAAAAGGGGTGCGCGCGCGGGAAGGCTCTCGATAAAACTAAAGTCTCGTCGGCGGGCCGTTGGGTGTGCGTGCCATCGCTACTACCCCGACCGCGCGCGAAAACTCGTGCAATTTAGCCTCTAATTAAACGCTAACGCGCCTGCATGGAGATCCGCCGAGTTGGCGTCTCATTACGTAAGCAATCGCGGGCTCCAAGCACGCGCCAACCTTTCCACTGCAAAATAATACAAAAAAAAAAGCCAAAAAAAACAATTTTTTCAATTTGAGCCCAAAAATTTTTCGTCCTTTCGAAAAAAAATGCATTTTTGGCACTCGAAGAATAAATTCATCAAAAAATTTATTATAGACGGAAAAAAACCCAGCGAAAGAAAATTCAATGGATCGTTGCGCTGGAAAATCATGAAAAATTGGCATTTCTTCATTGACATTATTCTCGGAATACAGTGGCTCGTTGAGCTCGTAGGCGAATGTAATTTAACCGGAAGTATAATGGGAATATGGATAAAAAAAATGATAGGATTACTACGCGGCGGAATTTTCCAATTTCCCTGAGGAATTTCCACGCCGGGAGCAGGAAAATCTTCGAGCAAGTAAAGTAGAGGAAATGGACGCGTGAGCAGATGCACTGCTGGCAAAGTTTCAACGGTTCGCAGTTTGCACGCAATTAGAAACAACAATTTTTCGCCGCAACGCATTTTCCTGTCGACGGAGCAACATTTTTATTATTCATTACGTCGTTCCGGCTCGTTTGATCGATTTCATTGAAAAACAAGGTCATTCCCGGTAGGAAAAAGAAAAAAATTCTCACGAGAGGAAAAAAGTTTCATTGATATCAGAAAAGCAGAGAAGATCGCGGGCATTAGATTTGTTCAAACGGAAATTTCGATACGAGAAATAGGAAAATGTCTCGGCGAACGTCATTCGATTGCGAAGAAGCAGATCCGGGGCTTTTACGAGACGGTGCAGGAAATTCGAATTTTCCCACCAACACCGCGAGGAAAATCGTAAAATTCTCGTCACGCGTTCGTTCGAGACTTGTCCCGCGTGCTCTGCTTTTCTGCTGCTAGCACATCCACGCGGACATGCCGATAAAGTCGTCGCAGATGAAAAAAAAAATTGGAATCCTCCTTTAAATGATACCGCGCGCCAGCCAGCTAAAGAAATGCAATCTCCTTAATCCGTGGATACTTGCGGAGCGACACGAACTTAATTGAGTTTCGCGCTTTCACTTACAAGTTGCTACACGGACAATTAAATTTTTTTAAATAATTTTTCGTCATTTCGACAATATTTTTCATTTCTAACGCAACTGTCTGAAAAATTTACGACTGGAATGACAAAAATTGACTTTTCGAATAGATTTTCAAGAATATTTCTTGAAATTTTTGTGATTTTTCGAAAAAAACGTTCAGTCGAATGAATTCAACAAAATTTCAATCTTTTCCAACACAATTTTCTTTTCAGTGCACTGAAAATTCAATTTTTTCAAAAAAATGTCGATATTTCGTTGAGCACTGAAATATTTTTGGATGATTTCAAAATTTTCGTTATTTTGCCAATATTTTTCATTTCTAACGCAACTGTCAGCAAAATTTACGATTGAAATGACAAAAATTGACTTTTCGAAGAGATTTTCCAGAATATTTTTGGCTAAAATGACTAAATTTTTGTGATTTTCCGAAAAAAACGTTCAGTCGAACGAATCCAACAAAATATCAATCTTTTCCAACACAATTTCCTTTTCAGTGCACTGAAAATTCAATTTTTTCAAAAAAACGTCGATATTTTGTTGAGCACTGAAATATTTTTGGATGATTTCAAAATTTTCGTTATTTTGACAAGATTTTTCATTTCTAACGCGACTGTCAGCAAAATTTACCACCGGACTGACAAAAATTGACTTTTCAAAGAGACTTTCAAGAGTATTTCTCGCTGCAATGACTAAATTTTTGTGATTTTTCAAAAAAAACCCTTAGTCGACCGTCAAAATTTTCCTCTCAGTAAAATATTCCGAAAAGTCGTAAAACTTTTGAGTTGTAAATCAGAAGAAATTTGATAACTTTACAATGTAGAAAAAACTTTGTCTTCTTGCTCGATTAACAAACAAAAAAAAAGCGTCATTCGGTCGATGCTGATAATTGAATTGCTGGGCGATTTGCCAAAAAGTTGTAAACGTATAACGAACGAGTTGGGCGCGAGTAAACGACGAAAGTTTGCGAACGACACTTGTCGCGGAGCCGCGGAGTACGCGAGTCGATGAAACGAAGGCGAACGTCGTAATAAGTCGCGAGCTGCAAGAGTATCGAAGCAGTTCGTTCAAGGACGATAAAGAAGTTGCGGGGCTGGGACCATCAGGTGCATGCGGAAGGGAAGCGAAGCCTCGGTTTAGAAACAAGAAGGACGAGCGAGCGAAAAGACTAAGTAAACAGGAGATGGAATAAGGAGAAAGTTGCAGATGTGAATTAACGGGGAAGAAATATCGGCGAAGAGGGCGGGAGGGTCGGTGGTTTTGACGGAAATCAAAGAGACCGTGAAGCAGGAGGGAACGAGTCCAGCGACGCGTATATATACGACAAGTAATTAAACAAAGTAATTACTCTCGTTCGCGCAAGAGCGATGCGGGACCGCACGAGAAAGATTGAACAAGAAGGGTGAAAATCGCCAGCAAAAAGGAAAAGAGAGTGAGAACGCGACTGTGTGTTGCACTTTAGGGCCGAGCGGGGGGGAAAAACGTGCAGAGAGCCGAATGCGGTGGAATTACTTCGGAAGCTGCGAGACGGATTTGGTGAGGCTTTTATTAGATTCCGCCCAGAGGTGACCACGCGATCCACCATTTTCTTAAGCTTTAAATGGATTAGCGCGAGGGTCCAAGCCCTCCGGCAATAATCAGAGTAACTTGCGCTCGAGAAGCAGCAGAAAAAACGACTATAATTGCTCCTGACGAGATAACGTGGCCGCGTAAGCAGACTCGTCGATCAAAGTAATTAGAAAAGAAGAAATTGTCGGGAGGAGAGTGTCGAGACATTTTTTAATACAGTTTACGTGTGCTGTGGAGCGTTTTTTGTTAATGCAGGCGATGGACAACGAGCCAACGTTCATATCGCGGTGGATCGTGAAAAATTGACCGCACACGCTATTTCGTTTCAAGTTTTCTCTCTCTCGGATCTCTCGCTGGACCCAATCGCCGCGCGCGTATTCACCGCGCTTTTTGCCCTCGCGTTTTTCAACTGATAGATTTCTCGCTTCGCCTCCGAACTGCTCTCTATGGATGATACATATAGATGTAAAACCGTACGTGACTTCTGGTTCGGAAATTGATATAGTCCGGGTCGTTGAGTAATTCGGAGCGTGCAGGCCAGTGGCCAGATAAATTCGTTGATCGAATCGTCACGAGCAGCTAAAATTCTGCATCTCTCGTTGTGTGTCTCTCTTGCCAAATCCTCATCCTCGTGCGCACTTTATGAAATTCTCTCCCTGGACAAACGCACGCAAAATACGCGACGACCACGCGCTTCGTGGCGATTCTGTCAACGCGAAATAACGCGAAAATGTTATTTCAACGTCGCCGCACGCGAATTCGGTCCATATGCGGGTTGACGGAATAAAAATTTGCCAAACTTGCGCCGTTTTTTTTTTCGCGTATTCGAGTCTGTATCGCACGCCGCAATGCGCGCGCGGGGACGGGACACATCGCGTGTGTCTCTCGTGAACCAGACGTCGAGCAATTAAACAGCCGTCAGTCCAGCTTCTTATCAGTCGCAGGGTGCAAAGTACCTACAGATAGTTTCCGAGCCGACAAGCCCTCCGAGCCAACCCTTCCGCCCATCCGTTGCCCGCACTCCCACACATCGTGCGGATAAATCACGCTAAATCGGATACACGGAAAATTAAATTTTATCAGAAAAAATCGTCGATATTTTGTTCAACACTGAATTTTTTTTGGATAATTTCAAAATTTTCATTATTTTGACAATATTTTCCATTTCTAACGCAACTGTCAGCAAAATTTACGATCGAAATGACAAAAATTGACTTTTTAAAGGGTTTTCTAGAATATTTCTCGTTGCAGTGACTAAATTTTTGTGATTTTTCGAAAATAACGTTCAGTCGAACGAATCCAACAAAATACCAATCTTTTCTGACACAATTTTCTTTTCAGTGCACTGAAAATTCAATTTTTTTCAAAAAAACGTCGATATTTTGTTGAACACTGAAATTTTTTTGGATAATTTCAAAATTTTCGTTATTTTGACAATATTTTCCATTTCTAACGCAACTGTCTGCAAAATTTACAATTGGAATGACAAAAATTTACTTTTCGGAGCGATTTTCTAGAATATTTCTCGCTGCAATGACTAAATTTTTGTACTTTTGTCAAAAAATTTCAAAATTTTGGTTATTTTGACCATATTTTTCATTTCTAATGCAACTGCCACAAAGTTTACGATTGCAACAACTAAAGTTGACTTTTCAAAGAGACTTTCTAGAATATTTCTCGCTGCAATGACTAAATTTTTGTGATTTTGTCAAAAAAATTCAAAATTTTGGTTATTTTGACCATATTTTTCATTTCTAACGCAACTATCTGCAAAATTTACAATAGGAATGACAAAAATTGACTTTTCAAAGAAACTTTTAAAAATATTCCTCACTGCAATGACGAAATTTTCATGATTTTTCAAAAAAAACGTTTAGTCAATCCAAAAAAATTTCCTTTCCAGTGTAATTTCAACAACGGAGCCCAGGCTCATCAAAGAACGTGTCGTTCCCCTTTATAGAATTCCGTTAATCCCTGCACGTCGATCATAATCTACGAAATATCCCGGAAACTACCAAATCTCAACTAGAAATTCAAACTTTAGACTGTCTCGACAGTTGGGAAAAGCTCGCGAACGAAACTGCAGGGAAAAATTTATAACACCTCTGCGGATTCTGATCGGCGGCAGGGAAAATGGCGAGTACGACAATTTCAATGCACAGGATGAGGCGAGAGTGATCGATTTTTTCATACAATGGTCCGTTGCTCGTTGAGCATATAATTGAGGAGAAACCAGAGCGAAGTGGATTAAGCCCTACGATCAATTTGGCACTCATGCAGAGAGCGAGTAAGCTCGAAGAATATCATGATCGCATCCGCAGGCGGGATGAAGCACGACGCTTAAGATGTTGAGGAACAATGCGCGCGAGTTGCTTGTCTCCGAGAACGGCGGAGCTGACCTGTGTGCGACGAACTGCAGGCCAGAGCAGCCGGCGAGCGATACATCAACGCTCAGTCAGAGTAATAGTGGCTTATTTCGAGGGTCTTAGCTAGCCATCGCCATTCGCTCCGACTATCCAGAGGAGGCAAAAGCTATAGATATATATTTGGGAGACTATGCAGTACGTTCCAAGTTTCCATCATCACCGCGCGAGTCCTGCACACACCCCTTTCACATCTCTCTTCTCCATTATACTCTATCATGGCTTACCATCAAGCACTCAGCTTCGCTGACAGACTACGACTTTTCTTACTTCTCCCTGCTGAGCTGCTGCGCCCGGAAATAATGCTCCAGAGGCTTATCAGCCTGTATTCATGTGCAACAATGACCTTGCCCAAGGACGCCATTCCAAATGCTAAAAAATCGACAATTCTTCGCGATTTAAATCGACTGAATTCGATTCAAGATCGAGTTGCAAAAAAAATGTTTTTAGGCAAGAAAAATCGTTAAAACATTTTTTCGCAACTCGTAAACGAAACGCGACAGAAAATTTTACACGTTTTATTTTGAGGGGGAACAAAAATTGCCGAGCGCTTCTGACCGGCGAGATTTTCTGGTTAAACTTTTGGCCCACGCGGATCGCCTGCTGCTCGCGGGGTTGCACGCGCGGGGCGGGCTCGATATCCAGCAGGGTTTTCACGTCCTTTTTTATCACGACATATCGTGGCGAACAGCCAACGTTTAATCTTTGGGGCGATAAGCGACGACGGTAAATGTGCGCGCTCTGCTACACTCGCGTGCTCAACGCGGTTTCGGTTTCGATGACACTATCGCAAAGTCAAGCCTGTATATATGGGCGGAGCCACAATTTTCTCTCTGCTTCGACATTTCTTTCGAATTGCATAATTGCAGATTGTCTCGCGCACCCTCCAGAGTGCACACTCGGGTCAATCCGACCCCAGGCGTTTTTCAAAACGTTGAATTCCGTTAAATATGCATTTTTTCCTCTGTTTTTGGTTTTTAGTCAAAATAATCCGAATTTTATGGGCCTAAATGTATTTTTTGACGAAAACGAAAATTAAATCGGTGTCTAAATGATTTTTTGGGTCAAAATGACCCAGTGTATACTCGAAGAGTTAATTTTTCGAGTTGTGAATTAAATTTTGTCAAAAAAACGTCGATATTTTGTTGAATCCTGCGAACTAAATATTTTTGGATAATTTTGACAATATTTTTCATTTCCAACGGATCTGTCAGCAAAGTTTACCATCGAAATGACAAAAATCGCCTTTCAAAGAGACTTTTTAGAATATTTCTCGCTGCAATGACAAAATTTTTGTAATTTTTCAAAAAAAACGTTTACTCGAACGAATTCAACAAAATATCAATCTTTTGCAACACAATTTTCTTTTCAGTGCACTGAAAATTCAATTTTTTCAAAAAAACGTCGATATTTCGTTGAACACTGAAATATTTTTGGATAATTTCAAAATTTTCGTTATTTTGCCAAAATTTTTCATTTCTAACGCAACTGTCTGCAAAATTTACGATTGGAATAACAAAAATTTACTTTTCGGAGCGATTCTCTAGAATATTTCTCGCTGCAATGACTAAATTTCTGTGATTTAAAAAAAAAAAAAGTTTAGTCGAACGTATTTGCATGCGCAGAGCTCGTTTGTACTGGGGCCTAGAAATATTTCCCAACATCACGCTCAATTGCGACGAGGATAAAGCGCAAACCAACATCCTTAATAAGGAACGAAGAAGAATAAGAAGAGGAGGAAATATCATTACATTTTGCGGTTGATCCGCAATCAGCGAGGACGGTTAATTAAGCAGACACTTTGCACCGTCGGTGTACAACGCGCGTTGTTTATTATATTACGACGACCACCACTTACACCACGAGCGAGGGCGCTCGCGGGGGAGATTTATTCCCGAGAGTTGGCCCCGTAGCAAGCAGCCTCCGTGCTCCTCGAAATTACACCCTCTGAATCAAGGACCATAGTTGGCCAATCGTTGCTCGTACTTTAACCTCCGCGCCCGCACACATTTCCATCGCAACAGCGATATCTTCGCAGTTGTTTCTCTCGTGGATTTCCCTCGAGAAACAACTGAGAATCTCGTCAAAGAACCTTTCCACTTCCATTATCCGTACCAAAGACTCTTTTTCTTGTGCTTTTCACAAAAATACACGCGCGAGCTTCGACGAGTGGAACAAGAAAAAAAATGGACTAATTATGAAAAGTTTTTTTCGTACAACTTCGAGTTCACGAGACCGCGAGAGTCGCACGAGCTCATTAAACTGCGCGGATGATTATAAATTCTCTCTTTCAGTTTTATAGAATGCCAAGACGCAACTATTTGTACGCGTGCCCGCGACATCGATCTCTCGCGCGCAAAAGGCTCTTCGAGTCCTCGTCTCCGGGGATCCTCGCGACAGAGGCTGCAGTGTAATGAGTTTCAGCGAAACGTCATCTCCGCGCGTTGTCGCGCAGAATTCCATCCACAAAGGCAAAGCTGCTTCATTAATTTCGATTTATGGTGTAATATGCGCAAAGAGACAAGCTGCGGAGGTTCATTCGATGCGTTCGACTGCGGCCGACCGAGCTTTCAGTCATTTTCCGCGAGATTTCCTCCCGAGCAACTCCTTCGATGCGACGATCGATCGAGAGATTCTTCCTCGCGGAGACAATCAAATCTAAATGTTCGTTTTCAGTTTTTCTGTCATATAAAATCCCTTGCGAGCCCAAGTTCATAAAAAAACGTTGTTGTCCGAGGTAATTTGTAGTTTTTTATACAAAAACCAAAATTTCGATCAAATTTGACGACCGATTTTTTTGACAAACTGAATAAAACTTCTTCGATGTTACGTAAAATGGAAATATTAAATGTTGAAAATTGCAAGGTGCTCCAAATTTTTCAAAAATCCACAAATTTTGATTTTTCTTCATTTTTTCTCATTTTCATTTTGACTATTGTCGATTTTTTTGTTGTCGAATACGAAATATCGATGAATTTTGGCAAAACCGAACGAATGTCGTTGTGAATATTCCCAAAATTTCAAATAACAGTTCATTAAAAAAAGTTGTTGCAATTTGACTAAAGAACAAAATACTCTAAATTCAAGATTGTCCGAGGTAATTTGTATTTTTTATACAATAACCAAAATTCCGATCAAATTTGACGACCGATTTTTTTGAAAAACTGGAAAAAACTTCTTCGATGTTACGCAAAAGCGTGTGCAAAGTTTTGAGAGGCTTCGCCATTTAGAAACGGAAATATAAAATGTTGAAAATCGCAACTTTTAACACGCGCTCTTATGAGAAACGACTGAAAATTGTGATTTTTATAAATATCTCGACTCGTACATGGCGAAACGTCTTAAAATTGCGCGAGCCATTAGACGTCACAAGTCTCTTTGTGCAGTGGAAATTTGCAGGAATTCTATCGATAGAAAATGTTGCAAACAACGTCCTTAAGCTCTCTGAAGGTGTGGCCAAAGTGCACAGTCGATAATGAGCCTCCTTCATATTCCTTGCGGTGAATTCTGGCTGGCAATCAAGAGAGTGAAGGAGCAGAACTTTGCAATGGTCGTTGCGAACGCGGGCGAGAAAATGTTCCGTCGTGCAGTTATTAAAGTCCCTCTGCTTTTCTGAGCCCCGCTATCTCTTCCGTGTCCTGGCACTCGGGACGACGACGACGACGAGCCTCCAGAGAGCCACAAACATTCATCGATCTCGCCTCGTTATCACCACCACCGAGTACCACTTCTGCGTCTTTCTCTCGCGCCTTCCCAACCACGACACACAGTTGTCGGGCTTTCAACACCAACGAATCTCCCAGAGACTTGATGCAATCGATTCTTTTCTTTACTTCGAGTACCCTCGTGCGCCCCCCGCGCTTATACGAGCTTTTGCGCGCGCGACAACTCTCGTTAACTCTTCGACATTTGTATTCGCATTCTCCAGCGCAGACGTAACGACTCGACCGGATTGCTTTGAGTACACCAAGTCGTCGCATTATTTCGCTAGAGATTCCGCAACGAATTGCCATTCGTCTCACCACGATTTTTCAAGGCTTTCAAGGAATTATTAGAGCGGGATGAAAATTTCGTGATTTCCCACCCACAAAAAGTTGCAAAAATCGAGTAGGTAAAAAAAATGAATCGAGGATTTTTTTTGCAGATTGCCGGGAAGGCTTTGAGCCGATTTTTTTTAAGAAAAATCCTAAACACATTTCTTCGCAACTCTAAACGAAACGCGACTCGAATTTCGACGCGTTTTCGATGGGAAAAGTTAAAAATTGGAAATTAAATATCTCAAATTCTGAACGTCAGGGAATTTTCCTTCATAAGAGAAATTTTATACAAAATTATCGGAGAATCCTCATTAAAGTCAATTTATAAAATGGTAATACGTTAATTAATAATTTTCCCCTAAAAACTCCACGTTGACCCAAAATTTCGTCACTTCAAATCAATGCAATGAATAATTTCAGATCGAAAACCTCCAGATCGTAATCCCGCGGAAACATAAAAGTAATTTGAGTTCCCATTGAATATTTTGCATGAATCTCGTTGTTGTGGAACCGGCGACGACGTTTAATACGATGCTGAAGTTTGCAACGTTGGAATGCACCGAAAAATATTTGAATTTATTGATAATTCGTTCAATTTTCAACGTCATCCCAAATTTTCAAGCCAATGTGCTTTTTGGGTGACAAAAATCGATCGTTTTATCATCGCAATTACATTCTGCGCTTGAATAATCATTTTCGTTGCATTCCAACGATGCAAACTTCAGAGTGGTCGTTTAATTGACAAAAACGTCGAAAGATGGAAACAAGGGAGTGGAGAATTGAATGGCGAAATGATGTGTTGATATGACAAGTGTCGTGAGGGATAATCCGAGACTGAGGTAAATATTGACGCTGGTTGATTGAATCGCGTTGCAGACAAGATAACTTTGAACGTGTGTAGGCAAATAGAGCGCATTCTTGTCTTTGTTAGTTCGGGAGCTCACTCGTTGTGCGGGATCTTGTTGTATCGTGCAGAATCCATAGGGAAAACACACACGTTGGAAAAGGAGAAAAACAGATTGTCCGAGCAAAGTGCAATTTCGTGTCCCACGTGCAATCGCGTCTTTAATGCAATCTGGACGCGAGTGTGATTGTAAATTTTATGAAACGCGTCGATGAGACGGAAAACTATAATCGCGGGACTGGTCCAGGACGAATCGTTTGCTTTAGCGAGCCTGGGTGGCGCGATATGAAGCGACGACAAACATTCGAAAACGGATTATTTGTGTACGCACGGCTCAGCGTTTTTTGAGCAAAAAAATGGATTTTGTGTGCAACAATATTGACGTTGCAAAATTGATCCCCCGGAGCGAGAAATTCGCAAGATTTGTAAAAACATCGAGCGTGAAATTGAAGCTGCGCGATGGATTTTCACTTATTAACGAGTCAGGCGGGCTCGCGTACGCGCGGCGCGCTAACAGTGCGATAGTAGCTCGACTTTATGCCCGGGAGGAAGCGCGCGAGGAAAATACACCAAGGAAACGGATTACCTTCGTCATCCTTGTAGCTTTGTACGAGGTATGGATCGCGCGCGGGAGAAACAAGGGGGGGGGGGGAGGCGCTTAGCTCTCTGCTCCGGTAAAGCCGACGCCTCTGGATCGCCTGCTCGAAAAGTCCTCGCTAGCTAACACGAAACCCTTGTGATCTGCCAGGCCGTCTCACCAACTTCACAAGCACGTTGTCTACTGGCCCTCCGAGTATATACACGCTCGAGGATCTCCATAATAATAGATTCAAGATGCCGAGCGCACGACTGCTTTGATCTTGATTCTCAACCGACCTAAGCCGACCATGCTTTGGATTAACGCAACGATTAATTCCATCCATCCGGGCCCTGCGTCCCCATTAATTAAAAGTATCATCGCCAAAAGTCCCGAGCACGAAAACCGACCATCGTTTTACTGCATTTTCGAGCCTCACTTGATTCTGCATTAAAAGACGAAAAAAATGAGGCCAGCATGAAGCCTTTTCGTTCAATTTTACCGGAGATGTGGAGATTTCAAAATTAGATTGATTGAAACTAGATTTAAAAAAAAAATCATACTATGAAGCAGTTTATTCAACGAAATGATGAGTGTAAAGATTCTGTAATCGAGGAAATCTCGACAAAGACTCCACGGACTTATAATCGAAGATAATTATCATTTGTACTCCTTCACCGCGGGATCCCTTTGCCGAGCAGCAAACCTTGGGAGCCTCGTTGCTGATGGAAACACAGATTGTCTGATTGTCTATCTGCATTCCACTCAATCTCTCCCTCCTCTCGCTTTCTCTCTGCGCGTTAGCGCGAGGGCTGCGATACAACATCCCCCCGCAATAAACGCTCGAGAATAAGCTTTGAAATGTTAAACCAGTGCTGCGCTAGATTAGCCAATGAAGTGGATCATCTCAAGTTGGCAGCTTACTCGGCTATTCTTGAGGGTTTATCCCCCCCCGCGCGGTTCCCATGTGCCTTTATCACAAACGACTTGTTCGCCCGATTCAGACGTAATCGTCACGCTCAACAGCATCTTTTGTAGCAAATCCTGAATCTCCATTTTCCATGCTTCATTAAGTTCATTTTTTTGTCGCAAATGACCCCAATTTTGAAAAATTCAGATCTTCGGTAAAATTGAACGAAACGCAAGCAACTTGGGCTCATTCTTTTCGTTTTTTAATGCAGAATCACGCGAGCCTGGCGAAATTTTGCTTAGAGTCGAAAAATTAGTCAAAAATGCGGTAAAACGATGGGATTTTTTTTTTCCTCAATCATTTAGCATTTTTGCGAAAACTGCGGAAAAAAGGGGTCAAGGTTCACGTTTTGGAAGGCCAAACGTTATCGCTGCAAAGACAAAAACGCGTTTCCTTGGGCTCTGATGTAAATATTTTTGTATAAAAATCATGTTCCTTTTGGCATGGAAAAGGAACGCGAATTCAAACGTATTTGGAGCGTAAAGCAGGCGGTTCAGCGCGGCGGGCTGTGCAGGGGATTTGCCTCTGGCTGCGGTGATGCATTCACCGTGGTAAGGCTATTTATTCCGTTGAATTTTGAGCTTATATCGGAGGCGTGTATTGAGCAGTGAAAAGACGAGGATGAATAGGCCCAAATTCTCTCACTTGCCTGGACTGCTGTTAGTCTGAATGGGGCTAAAGCTCGTGCGAGGGCCGAGAATGCTCTGCAGCAGGCTATTCAAAAGAATTTTATCGATTGGACGTGCGTAACAGCCAAAAGTCCGGGCGCGGCTTATCCGAATCAGTTTCCGCGAGTACAACGAAAAGTCGCGGCCAGATAAATGGAGGATCCGGTCGAAAAAAAACTTTTGAGCAGTGTCTCGCGACGAGTCATCGCTGCAAAACGATCAACGCGCTTCCACGTTGGGTCTAAAGGTCAAAGTCGTTGTTTCACTTCCTCGCCGAGTTACCAACAAAAAATCCTCGTTAATTGCACTTTATTGACAATATCCCATGGAAACTGATCGCCCGCCGGCTTGATCCTCAAGTCGCACAACTCTCGTTGTTTACCCATAATTCCTACTAATTACCGGTAACGGTAAGCCTCGCTAAAAGATCAAGGATGATTCCTTGTAACGCTCGTTTCGCGTTCATGATTTACGATCATCCGCCGCGAGCTCGAATCGACCAAAACTTTTCATATTTACGTTCAAAATTGCGGCCAATGTCACTTTTTCGTGTCGAGCTTAAAAAACGACGAAAAAACGTCCAAAATCTGCCTGACAATCGAAAAATCTTTTCTTTTTTTTTACGAAAATTGAAATATTGAAAAATGTTCCTGGTAATCAAAGGACGAGCGACGGCGTTATTGATTCTGTGGTGCAGGCTCTTTGATGTCGAGGCTCGCCCAGTTTTTTGATACCCCGAAGCTCGGCAAGGAGCGAAACTGGCGAAACAGCTGACATAATCGCGACTGTTTGC